>CM035118.1:156090697-157290697 GCA_020205555.1 Panax stipuleanatus
TTCATATTAGTACCGTTACCTACATATTGATTTATCTTGAAAATACTTGCATTTGATGTGATTTTGGGAATTGACTGGTTAACCACTTACCATGCCAAAATTGATTGCTTTCGTAAGGTTGTTAGTTTTCATATTCCTAATCAACCTGTTGTGCGAATTCAAACCACCAAACCACTAAAATCAGTCAATATCATTTCAAGTTATAAAACTATTCGTTTATTAAAAAACGGATGTCAAGCTTTCTTAGCTCGTGTCACTTATCTAAACCAGAATACGTCAGATTTAAATAATATTTCCGTTGTTAATGAGTTTTCTGATGTATTTTCCGAAGAACTTCCCGGTCTACCCCAGAACGTGAAGTTGTTCTTTATTGACCTTGAACCCGGTACAAAACCTATTTTTAAAACCACATATCGAATGGCCCCTATTGAACTTCAGGAGAAAGGTCCAATTACTGGAATTATTAGACATCGGTTTTATTCGTCCTAGTACGTCTCCTTGGGGTGCTCCTGTTTTATTCGTAAAGAAGAAAGACGGGAGTATGCGACTTTGTATTGACTATCGGAAGTTGAACCATGTCACCATTAAGAATAGGTATCCGCTACCTCGTATTGATGACCTGTTCAACCAGTTGCAAGGAGCACAATTCTTTTCAAAGATCGATCTTCGTTCTGGATATCATCAACTGAAGATTAAAACTGAAGATATTCCAAAGACTGCTTTCTGAACTCGGTACGGGCATTATGAGTTCTTAGTCATGTCTTTTGGATTGACTAATGCTCCTACTGCTTTCATGGATTTGATGAACCGTGTATTCAAATAATATTTAGATCAGTTCAAGGAATATTTAGATCAGTTCGTTGTTGTCTTTATTGATGACATCCTCATCTATTCTAAAAGTCGTGAAGATCATGAGCACCACTTGAAGTTGGTACTTCAAAAGTTTCGTGAGAACAAGCTATATGTCAAGCTGAAGAATGTGAGTTCTGACTTGAGGAAGTAGCATTTCTTGGGCACGTGGTATCGAAACGTGAGTACTGTTGACCCAACGAAGATTGAAGCAATACAAAAGCTGGGAGCAACCTAAGTCAGTGACCGAAGTACGAAGCTTTCTGGGCTTAACTGGTTATTATCGGAGGTTCGTAGAGGAATTTTCTCGAATCGCTACTTCCATTAACTCAGTTTACTCAGAAAGATACAAAATTCACTTTTGGAGCCAGGAATGCTGAGGAAAAGCTTTCAAGAGCTCAAGAGAAGACTTATCCTCGGCACCTGTTCTGACAATACTATCTGGTTCGGAGTAGATTTGTTATCTATAGCGATTGGCTTCGGGCAAGGGTTTAGGATTTGTTCTCATGCAACATGGGGAAAGTCATAGCCTATGCCTCACGACAACTCAAAGAATATGAGAGGAATTATCCTACTCATGATCTAGAGTTGGCAGCAGTCGTTTTCGCGTTGAAGATCTGGAGACATTACCTGTACGGGGAGAAAGTGAAGATTTATACGGATCATAAGAGCCTTAAATATTTCTTCACTCAGAAGAAGAAACTCAACATGAGGCACGACGTTGGGCTTGAGCTGTTTAAAGATTACGATCATCCATCAATCTACCATCCTGGAAAAGCGAACGTGGTAGCTGACGCGTTGAGTAGAAGATCATATGTGGGAACGAGGTATGATGATGTCAAGTATACACGTAGAACCAGCTTTGATTGAAAAAGTTATAAGTTGCTCAAGCTACGGATCCGGAGCTTGATGAAGATGAAGAAGAAGGTGCCATTCCAGAAGCAAGAATCGATGAAGAGGGAATACTTCGAGTCAACTCCAGACTTTGTGTTCCTAACGATTCTGACTTGAAGCATAGAATTATGATGGAGACACACAACACACCATTTGCAATCCCATCCTGGGTAGTACCAAAATGTATCGTGTCTTCGACATACATTTTGGTGGAGCAATATGAAAAGAGAGATCGCGGAGTTTATTTCGAGATGTTTAACGTGTCACGTGTAAAGGCGGAGCATCAAGTACGAAGGGTCCATTGCAAACCACTTGAAATTCCAAAATAGAAGTGGGAACACATTACGATGGATTTCGTTACGGGTCTTTCCAATGTTTCTCAAGGCATAGATGCGATTTGGGTTATTGTTGATAGATTAACCAAGTCTGCTTATTTATTGCCAATACGAGAGACTTATTCCCTTGAACGTCTTGCTCATATGTACGTGAATGAGATTGTGAGATTGCATGACATGTCAGTATCCATAGTTTCGGATCGTGACCCCAGATTATTCACAATTTTGGATCAGTTTGCAGAAAGCTATGGGCGCGGATTTACGATTCAGTTCAGCTTATCATCCTCAAATAGACGGACAATCGAAAATGACTATTCAAACTCTTGAAAATCTATTGAGACTTTGTGTTCTAGACTTTAAAAGGAGTTTGGATAAGTACTTATCATTGGTGGAATTCTCCTACAACAACAGTTATCAGGCAAGTATAGGTGTGGCTCCATTCGAAGCATTGTATGGACGAAAGTATCGCTCTCCAATATGCGGAATGAGGTGGGTGAAATAACATTGTTGGGGACCGGGAGTTAGTACGTATGACGACGAAAAAGATCCAATGATTCGGCAATGGATACAAACGACACAAGATCGACAAAAGAGTTATGCGGATCTTCATCGAAAGGACGTGGAATTTAACGTTGGGGACAATGTATTGTTACGTATTGCTCCGTGGAAGGGAGGTTACGAGATTTGGGAAGAGAGGAAAGCTCAATCCACGATTCATTGGTCCATTTGAGATTCTTGACCGAGTAAAAAATGTGGCCTATAGACTCGCTTTACCTCCAAGCATGTCTCGTGTTCATAACGTGTTTCACATATCGTGTTACGTAAATATGTGAAGGATCCAAACTGCATTATTGAGTTAGAACCAGACAAGATAGCCGAAGATTTAACATACGAGGAGGTACCCTGTCAAGATCTTGGATAGGAAAAGAGCATGTCCTACGCTCGAAAATTATACCTCAAGTTAAAGTTTTGTGGAGAAATCATGCAATTGAGGAAATGACCTGGGAGTTGAAATCGGAAATGAAAGCGAGGTATCCTCACCTTTTCGACATACCAGGTACGTACGTCAATTTCGAGGACGAAATTTCATAAGGAGGGGAGGTTGTAAGACCCCCAACTTTTATGAATAAGATTTAATTTTTTTTTTATATTATTTCGAAACAGTAAGGTGTTGTTTGATAAATATGAAAGTTATGGGTGAAATGTGCAAATATTTTAAAAATGAGCAAGTGGTTATAAAATATTCTTGTTGTCGAGAGAATATTTGTTTGGTCGTGGAATATTCTTGTTGTCGGGGGAATATTTGTACGACGGCGCAGCTATTTGTGGGCCCCACAACGGAATAACTGTCGGATATAGAAAGCGACAGACATAACCTTTTTATAAATAACGGCGTAGTTGTTACCGTTAGTACTGTTGAAATACCCGGTGGTTAAAATACAGTAATACGCGGTGTTGCACAGTAGCATACGGTATTGCACAGTATTCGAATTATTGATGTTACGTGAGAATGACACTTACTTAATTATTGTTACAGTAATTACTGTTCAATCTTTTATATTATTGACTCAATAATTGCTATGTTGGATTTTATACTATTGACTCAATAATTATTACATGATATTTATTGACTCAATAATGCTACTTTGCTATTTTATATGATTGATTCAATAATAGCTACAGTTGATATTTGTATTATTGATTCAATAATGTCACCTGCACATATTTCACATTATCAACTCAATAATTCATAATATTTGAATAATATTATTAGATAGCATTATTGACCATATCTACGGAAGTTTTGTCTAGGAGGGTTATTTATTGCGGGCCAGTAAGGAGAAGTACTTATCGGAAGGCCCCCTCTTCCTGGAACGACCTAGTTGTCAATATTGTAGTTCTATTATTAATTGTGAATAATTAATTATTAATTTTTATGATAAGGAAATATTTATTGTGTAGATAAACAGAAGGAATTAGTACTGATGTGTTTTTATCAGTATTTTGGTGTGGAAAATCATCTATTTATGGATTTCGGATAATTTATGTTTGAAATTTGAAAAAACTTCCTCCTACAAAGTTATAGAGAATTAAATTTCCTATACAAAAGACATAGAATTTGTATTTTCTGATAAAGGGGATATTTATTATGAATTATTGAAGTTTTAAAAATAAAATTTTTTTAATGGGTGGGCCCCACTTTTGTTGTTTTGTTGAAAAATTCTGAGCAGCCGGCGGCGGAATTTTTTAAAATAAAAT
Organism: Panax stipuleanatus; assembly: GCA_020205555.1. Taxonomy (NCBI): domain Eukaryota; kingdom Viridiplantae; phylum Streptophyta; class Magnoliopsida; order Apiales; family Araliaceae; genus Panax; species Panax stipuleanatus. Next base: position 156,095,035 of record CM035118.1, read on the forward strand.
ATTATTTTATTCAAAAGTCTACTTTGGCATCCTAAGTTTTTCCTATAAATAGGGTACTTAGGTTAGAATTGAAAATCACACCAGAATCAGAAGTTTTCTCTCTCTATAATATCGAGCGTATTTTTGTGAGTATTTAGATACTTTGAGTGTTACTATTCAGTGCAAGTTTCTTTCGGTATTATATCCGATATTCTAGTCAGAAGTACTATTCTTTTAAGGTAAGGGATGTTATTTTTCTTTCGTAAATGATATTATTCTTTTCAATATCATTATACCGAAATATTGACATGGATTTTATTATGAATTCTTATTTTTTTCGTCGGGATTACTATTCACGTATACGGCACTATTCACGAAAAACTAAATTTTTTTCTATTGTCCAATTGTCTGTTATAGTTACTATCTTTGATTGGATATAAGTTTTGAGGTTCATTCTTGAATTTTGCTCCACAAAGTATTATTATGAATATTCTTTAACTTGAATAAACTAAATTACGAATCCTTAACCTTATCCTTTATTTCACTGGATTCGTTATTTATATTTATTTTCATCATCCCTCAGTTCTAAGTGGTGATATAACTGAATATCTTTGGCCTGTAGAGCAAAGATGAATGATTACTTGATGAATATCTTTGGCCGTAGTGCAAAGATGACAGGTGTTGAGATGAACATGACCCCTTATGATACAAAATGAATATCTTTGGCCTGTAGTGCAAAGATTAATATTTGATTTGAGATGTATATTGATTGATGTTATAGGGATAAAATATTGATGATGGACTTTTAAATCATAGAAGATAGTAGACTTCATTCTCTACTTAACTCTTCTAATGAATTGTTATTTTCGCTGCGAATATTGATCTAAACTTGTTGTCAATAATATTTTATCTGAATTGTTGAAGACTAACGATAATTTATTTTTCATTATCTTAGTCATAATATTCTTTACTGGGCTACTTGAGCTCACCCTTTTCATCTATTGTCCTCTTCAGAAAATGAGAATGTTGCGGGGAACTAACTGGAGGACAGAGTGATGGTCCGAGTTTAGAGCAGTAGTTGTCCTCGCTATTTTTGTAAAATAGTGGGATAATAATTGTAATGAGAACTTAGTTTGAATATTAATATTTTTTACATATTTGTATTGACACTCACAGTGGTGTGGTCGTATTTTGCTACGACCGTGTGATATAAGTTTGTATTTAAATTCTGTACCATGTATTTGACGACTCAGAATGGGTTGGGTTGACTGGACCTATTCTGGGGGCGTCACAATCATTATGTGTTTATGAAAACTAAAATAATATTATTTTAATTATAAAATAATAAAATTTATAATTAGTAGTAATATTTTTTATAAAATGATCAAAATCAAAATTTAACTGATTTTTAATTTTTTTTATAGTTCTCTTTTTACTCTAAATCTTCTGTTAAAAAATAAAAATGAAGTGAATTTGATAGGCATACCCAATCAGCAATTAAGTGAGATAAGATTCTTTAACCAACATAAAATCACAATAAATAGGGTGTGAAATATCATTTTACATAAATAGGGAACGCTCTTTTGATTTCCCACCCTGAGGAGTCAAATCATATATAGGAATTAAAATAGAGAATAATATAAGTATAAGGAAGCTGTTGGATATTGATTTATTGATATATTCTTTAAATGTGGAGATAGAGAGTCTATTAGAGAAATTACTGTGAATGCTCTTATATGCTAAGAAAAGTTTTTTTTTTTTGTAAAAGGTTACTCGTATTTCTATGCGTTCATTTTATTTTTAATCTTTCTATGTTTATCTTTGTTTGTAGGTTGATAAATTGTACTAACTCCGTTCCTTAAAGAGTGCAGTTTTAGAAAAAAAAATTTATTCCTTAAAGAATGCAGTTTTAGGAACCCAAAGTCTTCTTTTTACAATATGCCCTTGTTTTAATTAATGCACTAAATGGAAAAGTTAATGCACTAAAGGAAGAGAAATGCGTAGCTTTGTCATTTTATCCCACTTATTAATTTATGTATTTTTTTTTATTAAAACTGCACTCTTAAAGAACAGAAATAACAATAATTAAATTTTCATGAGATCAGCTTGATGAGAAAACGTCAAATATCACCTTTCTATATTGGATAAGGGGGTGCAAAACTAATGTTACGTTAATGAATGTAGGAATGGAAAAACTGATTCCTTGTCGTTATCCTTATTTTGTTTTTGGTGTTCTATGTTTTGGCTTTTATATAAATTAAATTGGAACAATATTTTTATCATATATCCCTGGACAGAATTATTTTGTGGCAATTTTCTTCTCAAAAACTTTTCTCAATATTCAACATGTTTAAATTATTTAATTTTTGTATGTGAACCTCTCTATCTTCATCGTAACTAAAAAATATTTTAAGGCACACTTTGTAATTATTCAAAATGCAAATATGTTTTTTTTGTGCGGTTATTTTCAAAAAACTAGACTCAAATTCACTATATCATCTTTTGGCATCTACCTGTTCAATGTTTTTGTTGGAAATCAGTATCGATGGTAGAGTCATATTAACACGAAAAACGAAATAAGGATAACGACAATTATTAGAACAAATTGTGTGTAAATGTCATTATTTACACACAATTAGTTCCATTTGTTAAAAAAATGTTATTATTTACATGTATACTCTTGTTAATATTTTACTTAAAGTTATTGGTATTTCATAGGGCAAAAGGATCATGTAAATAATGGCATTTTTTTAATAAAAAAAAGTCACTTAACTTAAACAGATTATGTAATTCTTATTTAACTAATTGTTTGTTTATAAAATATTATCTTTTAATTTTGAAAAAGAAACTTTTATCATATAAACAAGACAACACAGGAAGGTAGTGAAGGCAGTACAAACTAATATAATCGAGGTACAAACATATACCATAAAAATATCAAATAATGAGAGTCAGGAGGCTTATTGTAAATATTAAAATTGGGACACCCACTCAAAGAAATAGGTAAAGTATAAGGGACTAAAGTGTTTAATATGCCTAAAAAGAATAATAGAATATACTTAAAATTATTCGACTGGTTAGGCATCCAATCAGTATACATACATATAAGAAGTACTTATTTTAGTGCAATTGTGTAAATAATCTAAGTAAAAATGCACTTAAAAAATAATGTGTTAATAAATTATCAAGAACAAGAATAAAAAGATAAAGCGTAATAAGCGTGTCACAGGCATCTTTGCGAGACCGCATGCGACGTTTACGATTTCTTAAACCGCCCACGCACGCCTAAATATCTCACGTGCATCGCACCTGAGCTCAATTGTAATATCATTGACCTATTGGGGGGCGGCCGGTGCGGTAGTTCTTGCTTTCGTCTCTTCCATTAATAGTAGCTCCTCATTGGCGCATACAGTTGTTTGTATGGTAATTGGATCCAAAAGGTTTCTCCTCTCACCCCTCTTTCTCTATATATGCGCGTGTTTGTTCATGATGTAGATATGACAAGTTTGGTCGATTGCTATTTTCTGATTTGAATTCTCTGTTGTTTTTTATGAAGGGTATTTGATTAGATTCGAGAATAGTGCGTGATTAACACATATACGTATAGGAAGAGAGATGGGTAGCTCAGGATTTCATGGAAATTGGCGGATCACCCAAAGCTCCCAAAGGGGAAGGTCGTGGCTATGGTGGTTTTAGATTGGGTGGGGTGAAGCCAAACCCAATCAGTATAACTGCATCTCTGTTGCCGATACACCCACTATGGATTCTCTGAAAAAGGTATACTTCTCTTTCTCAAATCTCATTATACTATTTAAATAAGTTTGATGGTAGTGTTCTTATTTTGGACTGTTGCGTGCGAGGAAGAGAAAAAGAGAGGTTGTACTCGGCTTGATTGATATTTGATACGTGTATTGTTTTGAAAGGGTGCACCTGAAAAATGGAGATTGGTGAGGGCTCATGGAACTGCGGTGGGACTTCCAACAGAAGATGACATGGGCAACAGTGAGTTGGTCACAACGCCCTTGGTGCTGGACGGATATTTGCACAAGGGTTAGCTTCTTTTCTTTCCTTTTTTGTGTTCTTTAATGCTATGTACTGTATTGAAAGATATTAGGTGTTCACATCAGCATGTTAGGTTTAGAAAATTAGATTCCAAGTAATCAGAAATTCGGAATCAAGATCTGTTTTACACTAGTGAATTCCATGCAGCTGAGTCTAAAGTTTAGTAGTGGTTGTACGAATGCAAACATTGTTATATATATAGAAGTTTAGGAGTCAGCTGCTTTCCATGAAGTAGACTCTCTTTTTGTATCCTCCAAGTTCTCAGGTATGTTAGGGAATCCATGTATGATTTCATAGCAGTTTCTGGATGTAACTTCTAAGATATGGTGGATATGTAATACAGTTTCGAATGCAAGTATTTTTGGCCTTCATACTTCTTCTTTGACATACTATTTGTAATAAAGTAAGAAACAATTCAAATGACTCTGTGGAAGTAAACTTTTCATTTTATATACTTCATGCTTTAATTGAATTCCCTGCACTCTGCATTCGGGAAAAACAGTGGGGTACCCATCAGATTTATCTTTTATTGCAAAATTACATTTTCAACACAGCTCATGAGTTACTAACTTTGGAATGGATTTGTTCCTGTGTAGTGCAAAGCTTTGTGACCTTGCTCTTGAGTCTGGAAAGATCTACGATGGTGAGGGCTTTAAGTACATCAAGGAATCCTTTGAAAGTGGTACATTGCACCTCATTGGGTTATTGAGTGATGGTGGTGTCCACTCCAGGCTTGACCAAGTGCAGGTAAAATATGTAATTCAGGTCTATTGTGATATTATTTCATGTTGGCTTGATTTTTCCTTGGTAAAATATCAAATATGTAATTAAAGTAAAATTCGTGGAATACCTTTTTTCTTGTGGCTGGCAGTTGTTGCTTAAAGGTGCTAGTGAGCGTGGTGCCAAAAGAATCCGCCTTCATGTTCTTACCGATGGTCGTGATGTCTTGGATGGTTCAAGTGTAGGCTTTGTGGAAACTCTCGAGAACGATCTCTCAAAATTACGTGAAAAAGGGATTGATGCTCAGATTGCATCAGGTGGTGGTCGCATGTATGTTACAATGGATCGATACGAGGTAATATACTGTGATAAAATATATTTATATTTAGCAGACTATTAGGGTTATCCTTTGCTAAGTTACATGTATAACTTCATATTGATGTTGTATTTATCAAGCTAATACAGACCCTTCACGGAATGTATAGTAAAACAGTTTATCTCTAGTTGTAAAGATCAAGTCAATAATGGAAGAGAGAAAAGAATGTAAAAGATGAACTCTCAGAATGTATTCATTCTTCATTAATTACATATGGAGAAATTGTAGAGTATTTATAGTGCACTATTACATCAGTTCTTTGTAGGTAATAGACATGACCTATTATTACATAACTACCACTAAGACTACTAGTCCTGCACTACTCCACAGAGTGCCAGCTTTCAATGAACTCATCACCACATCTCTTGAATAGGTAAAGCTCTGACTTGTATACTTGAGGCATTTTTGGAATGACATACTAAGCAGTGAGTTGGCTTAGTTGTAGTATAGGCACCATTTACAGTTGCTATGGCGTTGGTGCTGCTAATATCTTCAATAGTAACGTAAAAGATCTGCATGGACTGATTGAGGAATCATTGTCAAATGTCAAGCAAAGTGTTGCTGTTAAAGATTTCAAAAGCCTCGCAGCTGTCCTTTCGGTCAATTGAATTGGATTGTTAGATTCTTATACTTTTCTTTTGGAATGACTATTCAAATAACAATCGTTATGATGCTGTTGAGTTTATACTTGTGTTGTGAAGTAGCATTTGTTGACCTTTAATGATCCCCACCCATCCTTATTGTACAAAACAAGTTCTGCCATTTATAATCAACCTTGACACGATAAAAAGATAATAAGAGTATATTTCTCTGCTCAAAATACCAAACTCCTATGCTCTGCCAATGCATTCACAATAATTTATTGGTGCGTTAAATAATTGCTTGTATTGCCTATGATCTGAATCAGGCATGTTACCAATCGCGGAACACAGGTGGAAGTCCTAAACATCAATTTTTTTCATAGGCGTGCCACTTGGTGTGATTTCATCTTTTCAGCAAAAGTGGAACTGAATCTATTAGTGATGTCTGTTTTGCAGAATGACTGGGATGTCATCAAACGAGGATGGGATGCACAAGTTCTAGGTGAAGCACCACACAGTTTAAGAATGCCCTTGAAGCTGTCAAGACTTTAAGGGCTGAACCCAGGCCAATGATCAGTACTTCACCTCCATTTGTTATTGTTGATGATAATGGAAAGGCTGTTGGGCCCTATAGTGGACGGAGATGCTGTGGTGACTTTTAACTTTAGAGCAGATCGTATGGTTATGGCTGCTAAGGCTTTTGAATATGAGAGCTTTGATAAATTTGACCGAGTTCGAGTTCCTAAAATTCGTTATGCTGGGATGCTTCAATACGATGGGGAGTTGAAGCTTCCAAGTCGCTACCCTTGTTTCTCCACCAGAGATAGAGAGAACATCTGGCGAATACTTGACACATAATGGTGTTCGTACATTTGCATGCAGGTTGGTTGCCCAAAAAAGCATATTTGTGATTTTTGTTCATTATAATTTGCTAAATGAGCTGTAGTATACTTTGTCTTTCTGTAAGATGTATCTTGTATAATTTTTTTAAATCTTACTTGACTCTTTTGAATTTCGAATTTAAGCATTTAACTAAAATTAAGGAAAATGCCTTGGAAAATAATGAAAGTGTATACTAGAAACTAGTTCTTTGCTTTGGCTCCATGACCGCCTATTTTCACAACAATACCGTGTTGGGTTATTTCCCATTACATCGTAGGCCATCTTAGCATAAGCTAACATGTTAATTTTGTTATACAGTGAGACTGTCAAATTTGGTCATGTTACCTTTTTCTGGAACGGAAACCGCTCTGGATATTTTAACTCAGAGATGGAAGAATATGTGAAGTTCCAAGTGACAGTGGGATTACCTTTCAATGTCAAACCAAACATGAAGGCCGTGGAGATTGCTGAGAAGGCTAGGGATGCTATCCTTAGCCGTAAATTCCACCAGGTAACCCTATAGACTTTGGTTGTCATTGCTTGCAAGGAATGTTGTTTGACTGAAAAATGGTTCAGTTCGGTGAAATATTTAGTTTTCATGATATTCGCTCCTATAGGTACGTGTTAACCTACTCAAATAGCGACATGGTGGGGCATACTGGTGACATTGAAGCAACAATAGTGGCTTGCAAAGCTGCCGATGAAGCTGTCAAGGTATGATAGTTCAGAAATATTATCTTGCTCTAGACTTGTTGAGTAACAGCAGTTTGACAGTCATATGATATGGTCAATACTTGTATGTGTTTCATTATAGAAAGTTTTGTTTGTGCATCAAGTTCAGCTAACTGGACCCGGTGAGACTGTTATACATTCATGGGAAGACACTAGAAAGCATTTTGGAAAGGAAACAAAGTATTACGAATTTTGTTCATGATAACTTGAACATGCCTTTGCTAAAATTGGACGCATTGGTGTAGTATAATGTTGGTTTGAAAGGAATGCCAATGCAAACCTAATGTGTGTGGATTGACCATGCCATGTATCTTTTACTGATCCCTAACATCTTGGTATCAATTCTTACTGTTTTGTCAATGTACTAGTTGAAATAAGCTGGTGTCTTAATTATATTGGAAGAGCACCATAATTAGTCAAGTAAAATAATGAATAATGTGTGCAGTGAGATGAGCTTGATGACCAATCAGCTTAGTAAACTGTTATCTTAACTACTTGTATTGCTAAAGATATTATGTATATATTCATTATTTGCCATTTTTTATACGTTGGGCATTCTTTTTAGGATGCATGATGAGGGAAACACGAAAGAGTACAAACATTCCCCATACTATCTTATTTAGCTTTCACTCTCTTTTTTCCCTTTTCTTTTCTTCTATTAAATTTGTTCTTTAAGAAAAAGAAAAGTATTTTCTTAGCTTTATGTTAGACCAGGTCTGGCTGAAGTACTGACAGTATTACCTGTCTAATTGTGCAGATGATCCTTGATGCAATTGAGCAAGTGGGTGGAATATATGTTGTCACTGCAGATCATGGGAATGCTGAGGACATGGTGAAGAGAAATAAGAAGGGGGAGCCACTTCTGGACAAAAACTGGCAACATTCAAATACTTACTTCTCACACTCTTGAACCTGTAAGTATATTTTGTGCTCTTTATATAGATGCACTGATATCAAGTATGCTTTCTGCTCTTCTATTAGAACAAGGTACTCCCTCCGGGATAAAAAAACTCGAAGAAAATCATTATTATTATTATGACAAAAGGAAGATTAATGACAATGGAACCTCAGATGCCTACTTTGCACCAAAGAAAGAGGATAACATTTATATGGGTGATTAATTTTTCATCAATTGGCTTATTGATAGTTTTCCCTTCATATGAAGTAATAGCTAATATATTAGCCTTTCCCCTTGAAAATCCGATTATTCTATTGTTTGGCCATTCTCCTGTGGGGTAGTAAGCATACTGTGAATTTGTTGGTTATTGTATGGTCTTTTGACATATTGCATGGATGTTTTGTATAGGTACCGATTGCAATTGGTGGTCCTGGGCTGTTACCTGGTGTCAGATACCGCAAGGATGTCCCTGATGGCGGGCTTGCCAATGTGGCTGCAACTGTGATGAATCTACATGGGTTCGTTGCTCCTAGTGATTATGAGACAACCCTAATTGAGGTCATTGATAATTAGGTTATCATTGCGAAATCTGAACTGTTTTAAAACCTTTTTGTCTAAAGTGAGACTTGACAAACCAAAGTATTTTTATGTTGAGTGGTATCCAGTAGTTGCAGGTTCGGAACCTAAATCCCGACAGTTTTCCTGCCCTAATAAACCAGATACCTGATACCACCCAACAATTAAAAATTTGAGTTCATTTGCAACTGTTGTGAATTTTCAATTTTGGCAAAATAATGAAGCTATGGTTGATTATACAGATATTTTTGTAATGGGCCAAATAAGGAAAAAATTGTATTATATTTCTAAAACAGAACTAATAAAAGGTTTTATTATCAGTAGTAGGATTATTACTCTTGCTTCGGTCAAGTGATTTTTTTGACCACCTTGGACTTGTGAGCCACAGGTGTATTGCCTATTTGCATGTTCTTCATCCCAAATCACGGCTCTATTTTTCGGATCTTCAAATATAATTTTGAATCATTAACATTTAGGCGTCCAGTCATATTCAGATATTAGTTGACGGAGTCAAAAGCTCTGTTCTGTTGCAGCTTACATGACCTTAGACGATGATGACGGCAAGGCCCAAGGGGTTTTTTAGTTAATTTCCATGTATTATATATATACCACACTTGTATCTGTACCATAAACTTGCCTTGAATTGACTAGGCACTAAGTTTACGCCCAGCCGGAATTAGTCATCTAGCATCGATTTATGAAAGTTTTGAAGCTTTATAGTACGCTTGAAATGATTTGCTTTGCATTATAAGATTTATTTATTTTATTTTTTGTAATTTTCATGTAAAATTTTTAAACATAAAATCCACTACATGCGATTGTAAATTACTTATATTTTCATATTCGGATTGGACATTGAATCGAAAAAATTATCGGGTAGATGAATTATTACCGTTGTTGAATTGGGGACGCCATAGGTACGTAAAAATATATTATTAATAATTAATATAAATTTAAAACGTCTCATTTTTATAAACGAAAATATAATTTAATTATGTTACGATATTATTAAAAATGGATAATTTAAATATTTAAAATATTTGTGTATCAAAAAATCTTAAAAAAATAATAAAAATTGGTTCACTGAAATAACTTAACCGTTATTAAAGGTTTGTCCGACGGATGATAGACCTGGTTCAATCGGATCAAATCGGATCAGACAGAGACAAAGGACTAGTTATCGGTGATACATTTTCAGAAGATTGTAATATTATCGGTTGAAGTAGGTGGTCCAATTTTCAAAACATTGTAAATTACAGCTCAAACTTGTTTATCGTTGGAGTCATCTCTAATAGGATAGGAGTAGCTTTTATTGGAGACAAGTTTAAATAGTTTTGTAGTAGTTTCGTTGATTTAATAGGTTACTTGATTAAATCAAATTACATGTCCTGGAGTTGAAAATGCGACTAAATTTTACTAATAATTACCTCTATCCCATTATATCTGACGTTTTAAATTATTTTTTTCTTCCCAAAATATTTGACGTTCTACAAAATCAAGAATATTTTGCCTATTTGTTTTCTTTCTACTCTTTCTTTTCTATCACCATTAATGGCTATAGTTTCAATAACATTGGCGCGGGATTTGGCGTCAGGACCAATGAGAATGATCGGAAGGTTTGAGTCGGCGAGTTTTGGGGAGTAGGTCGGTAACGGTGAAGGCGAGGAAAGGTTTTGAATCGGCGATTTGTTTGGCGATCTCGACGACTGATTCGACGGCGTTCCACTGTTAGAATATTTTATTCACTTATGTGGGCCTCTACTATTTATGTAAGTATTGAGCTTACATATTGTATCAATTTATTACTTTATTTATGGGTTTGGTAATTAATTGTGTGGCCCATAAATATTATTACTAATATTAAGTTGGCATAATGAGCCCTAGGGTTTCATAATTTTGATGGACATTATGACCCTAGCTATCTAATAAATAAAACAGTTAGGGTTTGGTCCCAGTTGCCGTCTCAAGAAATTTATACACACCTATACACCTATCATAAGATTGAGAGAGGCAATTGAAGACCTTTACCCTTACGCGCAGCGGAAGCTTGATACATACAAGATGTCTTCTCTCAATTCATGTAAGTACCTAATCGTTCATTGATGATTTTATTCTATGCAATAACACGTTCCGATATAATTATTCAACATCCAGAGCTCGGGGAAGGTGAGACGGTAGCTGGTAGCGGCGTCGATTAGGGCGGTCTTGCCGTGGTGGGCGCGGGAGAAAATAAAGGTTGTGACGTTAATGGAGTGATTGGAAGGTAAAGCGATGGGTTTTGCGTTTGCTATAGAAGGTATAATTGGTTTTGGAAAATCCACTTCTGATTGACGACGATGGTGGTGGTTGTTTCAGTGAAGTTTTTCTTAGTACTACTTGTTTGAAGGAAGTGAGTTGGCTTGGACAAAAGTATTGGTATGGATTGGATTCGGATTTGGAGATGAGTTTCCATTTCTCGAGGTGGTTTCCATTGATTGGGGGCAGAGAGAGGAAATAAGAAGGTAGGTGAAGGGAGAATGATGGATGAGTGAAAAATAAGGAAGGCTAAAATAATAAAACTGTATCTATTCTTAGTGAAAATTTCTAGAGTAAGATAAATAAGATGGAGGGAGTAGTAGTTTATTAATCACGAATCCAACTTATTATCCAGTCTTGAACGAGCTTTAAAGCGGTCGAAGAGAGCGGGTGAGTAGGTTGGTTAGTTTCACAGCCTTACAAAAGAGCTTATTTTATGTTAATTCCATAACATGGTAGGTACAGACGGATGAATTGATCTTCTGATAATAATGCAGGCAAATAAATATTAAATTATCCACATTAGATTCCTCCAATCGATTGCTGAGCATCATCTCTAAGACTTGGGGTAAAAAGTTTAGACAACTTGACCAAACAACATAAGCTTAATTAAGCTGATTTACTCGCAAAATCACAGTTCATCTTAAGCAACACTGAAAGAATTTGCAGCACATCTCGACAAATTTCCTTGCTCCTTTAAACCATCTCTTGTCTCCGGCTTGAGCCTTGCATATATAGAGCTTACCGCCTGACACTGTGGCTGTAATAGAGTTGGTGTTGCCGCCTTCATCTCCATCTGCAGTCCTTGTCAACACAGACAAGTAGTAGACTGTTTCCCACCGATCACCGGAGTTGAGGTCTTCCAATATATTTGCTGTTGCCACCGCATCTGGTTCAAGCCGCCCTGAAGAATTCCGTTTCATTTTTCATATACAAGCAAGCAAGCATACACGTTTCAAGCACTATTATTGGGTTTCCATTTGGCATAATAGTCAATCTAGTGAGTTTAGAAGCATTTTTAATTTGTTATGTTCAAGAAAAGCTAGAGACAGCATCCATGATAGTATGAGAGTGGATGGTAAGCAGCTTATATTCTGCATACAAGATCATCGGCATTTTTCTCCATGTTATTATGTTGGAGGAGTAGTTCTGCTTCCATTTATTCAAATTGTATATGGCAAATCCTCCATTCTTCAATTCTTTTTGGGGAACTTAGATCTTTTCATTATTTTTACTTGTTTTGTTTTTATATATATGTAGTCTAGTTAACTAAGATTAAGGTATGCTTTGAGCAGTCATTCTTTATGAAAATGCAGCCTCGTAAGTTTAGCTGATTACCTCTGAAGCAGTTTTGGCCAGAGTAGGCTTGTTTCCTAGTAAATAGTCCACCTGAAAGCCAGAGATGAACAAACTTTGTTATTTAACATTACTTTACAACTGGACAAAAGGCAAAAATTGAGGCATTAGAAAATAGAAAAGTTTAGTCTTTGAAGGAAATCTGAAATATGGTGAGATGAACAAGGGATAAAAGAATACTGTAGATAGGAAGTTTTCAGGGGAACCATAGTCGGTGATGGACTTCTTATCGGTTGGAGTAACCATGACAGCGACATTGGTGGTGGTGTCAAAGTTGTCTTCGTATCTAAGAACCTGACCGGGGTACTCCACTTCCTTGCTTGGGTTCCATTTGAAGGAAGCAGCAGTTTGAAAACTTTTCCCATCATAAGGCAGGAAGTCTGTGTTTGTCTTTGGCTTTCCAAAAACATTTGCTGCGATCAATTATCAGCTCGGTTAATCAATTAGGTCAGTTGAAAATTTTGGATCCATATTTTCTCCTGACTACATTTTAGAGATAAAAAAATGTATATTATGCAACTGTGGGAATGAAATTTATGGACCAGAAAATGCATTCCACTGGATCTTGATTAGTGCTTTACTTGGAGCCAATTTTTTGTTATGGAGGGAAAAACTTCAGGATCTCTGCTTGTTGAAGAGGGTTTTTGAATGTTCATGAACAAAAACTTCAGGATCTTGATTAGGGCTTTAATTAGAGGATCGCTACGTAGATGTGCAGCTGATCATACTGATTAGAGGCTAAACAAAGACGATATCTCTATATGTAAGTAGTACGTACTGTAGTAATAGAAATAGATAGATGGATAACAGGATAAGTAAAAGTACCAGCTTCACCGTAAGCCTGCATCAGCAGGAGAGACCTTGGAGACAACGGCAGCAGCACCTATGAGAACCGTGAGAGCCAACCGGCGAGACACGGCGGATCCGGCGGTATCGTCTTCGTCGCGGAGGTCCTGCTTCTGGGGTCGACAGACTATCTGGTTGGGCTTCATGGGCTGGACTTGGGTTGGGGCATGGCGTAATTGTGATGGAGATCTTGCTGGGTTTGTGAGTGCATGGAGGTGGTGCAAGAAACATGATGTTGAGGCCATTCTTGATCGTCTATGGCTTGTTTTTTCTGTCTTTAATTTGTCACAGACTGACTTATGGAATGTGTGCTAGAGAAGTGAAATCGATGGAGGTGGAGAAATAATTTTTGTGAGGGGAAATGCATGGTTGAGTTTTTTTGGATAATGGATGAGGGAAAGATTACAATTATGATAAGGTTGTGGAGCTTCTGATTGGTGCCACTCTGGCACTCCCACCCCTTCTCTTTAATCTCCACACAGTTTGGGCCAATAAATCCATTACCTATTTTTATATGTGGTCTCACACTTTGTTGGTGTCTAATGGGCCCAGGCCCAGCCAACATGTACTAAAAATAGAATGTAAATTTTTAATTTTATTTGCCCAAACTAAAATGTAACACGGTTTATTGAATAAAATTTCAATTCTTTAAGGATTATTAATAAAAAAAATGGAGTTACGATATAAAGGAACACATGATTTTTAAATCCCCAGCCGAAAAAAGAGTACACGTGAGTGCGCCTAATTGCCCACGTCATTTTTGCCACTTGTATTTATCTTTCGTCTTAATCTATACTTGTTCCCTTCCCTCTTAATTCTCCTGAACCCAATCCTGGTTCGTATTCCGATCCTCTCATTTTCTCCATTTATTGGTTCATAAACCTATCTATATTCATTGGTATTTTTGTTATTCAACTTTTGTTTAGATTTTATCTTCGTTTGTTTGGACTTATTACTCTTCTGTTCTTTGAAAAATTGATGCAGTTTAGAGTTAATTTATATGTTCTTCTTTCCTCTTACCAAAGTATCAACGGAAAGAACCTTTTCAATTTCTTTTTTAGTTATATTAAAGATTTGTGCTTTTATCCCTTTTTTTTAGTTATTTGTTTTTGTTACTGTATATACTAATAAAATATGAATATGTATTTGCCCTAGCCCCTAGTCTTTCTTTGTTTCCGTGTTTAATGTTTTTCCAAATTTTCCCTCTTCTGTTACGACCTAAGGAGTACGGATAGAAAATACTTTGTTAGTTAGGTTCTTGCCTTTAGGCATTCTTTGAACAATAATGAATTATGCTGTTGCTTACTCAGTAGTGCTGTTATTGCCTTTACTTCTCTTTGATCTAATAATCCTGTTGCTTCTTGGTTTCACCTCTTGTCCTATACCCGAGCATGTATGTTACATTCAGTGGGGGATCCATTAAGGGGCAGATTAATGGAAGAGTTAAATTTGGAGGTGGCAAAAAAAAATTCATTCATATTCTAAAAGTACAGACAAACATAAATTCATTTTACTTCTGTCTTCTAAATTGTATCTAAGTATTTTTATTTAAAATTTCTTTTTAGTTTATATTATGAATATTTATTGCAATTTGTAAACATTAGTATGATTAGTTCAAGTTTTCTTTATTTAACTTCAACAAATTTAGTTAAAATCCGCCCCCGGCTACATTGCCACCTATGTTTTGCTTGTAGTTATTGCGTGTATAATAATATATCCTTGATATTGTTATATATACAAATATGATGTTGTCCTGCTAAAATACTCACATTCTATGCTAGTTTCACATATTCTTCATTTGGCAGCTTTGAAGTTGGTTCCCTAATGGTGGTTTCACTATTATTTTGAAGCGTAGGAGCCATGCCAGAGGGAATAACGCCCGAAAATCTTTTGCACAATATCATGGAAACACTTTCTGATGGTTCAAAGCAGAAATCCGCGTCTTTTTTCGAGGAGGAGATATCAAATTCAGTCACTTCTCAGTTCAATAGACTTTTTGGTCGCCAGAAGCCAGTTCACCATATTTTGGGGGGTGGCAAATGTAGGATATCTTTTCTTTGGTTTCAAGATTCCACAGTGTAACTGATTTTGCTCTTTTGAACTATTATTTTTTCGTAAAATGTGTAGCTGCTGATGTGCTATTGTGGAGGAACAAGAAGATCTCAGCAAGTGTTATAGGTGGTGCTACTGCAGTCTGGGTACTCTTTGAATGGCTGCATTACCATTTTCTTCTCTCCTATGCTTTGCTGTAGTTATTGGTATGCTTGGTCAATTTGTACTGTCAAATGCTTCTGGCCTATTGAACAGGTGATTTTAAAAAATCGACACTGATGTCCTTTGTTTTATGACTTGATACATGATAATGTTGTGCACCAATTTCACATGCGTCTTGATGATTCCTCAATGGCAACAGGTCTCCTTCTAAAGTTCCTCGTCTGGTTCTGCCCGATGATTTATTTGTCAACATTGCCATCTCTATAGGTGCTGAAGTCAATCGTGGACTGGGATTTCTTCAGGATGTTGCTTGTGGTGGAAACATAAAGCAATTTCTAGTGGTATACTTGTCAATTATCTCTCATATTCTGTGATTTATTTTGTTGTGTAATGCAATATGCTGATTGCTTAGAAATCACATTCCCCTTCTACTATTCATACTTTTGAACTTCAAACTATTGAATTTCCCCTATAATAATTGTTAAAATACAACTTATCGAAAAATTTAAAATAAATAAATGTTACTGTACAATCTGTTTTCTTTGTCCTTCATCCTGGGACACTCATTATTTATTTTACAATCTGTACTATTCGAACATTCTACTGTCCTTCAGTGCTACACGTCCCCCCACCCCCACAAAAAAAAAACTCCTAAATAATTTCTGGTGGTTTAGGAATCTTTATAATGATGATTTTTTCTTGATAATAAATCAGGCATCATATATTTTGATTACCAGGGATCATCTTTTTCTTAGTTATCTATCACATTTGAGCCTCAACCATATTTCTATACGAGTTTGTGTAATTTTTCTTTTAACTTTTTTCTCTTTCAATGCTCAATGGTTCTAAGTAATTGTACTCTAATATGTATGAAGAATTCTTCCGAGTCGATTTCATATGCTTAACAAATTGTGTTTTGTTCACAAGTATTGTCCTTCATAGATGCATATATATATATATATGTATGTATATACAATGTATGCGTATATGCATAATTATCTGGTATTTAACGTATCAAAAATGTTATCCGGCATTTAGCATAGTAGACTGCAAATTAATTGCATCCTTGAGAATGACTTGTGAAAGTATGCTATATGTCTCTACTTAAACTGCAGTGAATTAGTAAGGTATGTATTACACAGAACAGAAGCAACTCAATAACTTATAATTGAAAGTTATACATCCTTTTATGCCAGTCAGTACATTTGAAATTTGTGAAAGTTATTCAAAAAATGGTAATGAAAAGAATTTTGCTATGCTTAATTAGATTCTTGACATTTGAAGATTCTATCTAGGTTGTAGCAAGCTTGTGGGCTGCTGCCATAATTGGAAGCTGGTGCAATTTTCTGACTGTTTTGTATATTGGTAAGATATCTATCCATTTTCTTCAAGTATATATATTAAGTTCTGATTTGTGTATTCTATTGGTTTCACTCTGGACAGCTCTGTAAATAAATGCCTTAGATTTGTCATATAGGAAAGAAATCATATTAAGGGAATGAAATCCTGTCACAAATATTGGGTATGATTACCGCTGAGGGAAGTTGAAAAATGACTTTATATAAACAAAAGTAACTCATTAGTATTATTATTCCTCGTAATAATAATTTGGTGTTGAACTATAATAATAAGATGATCACTCTTTTATTGAAGGTTTTGTTGCTGCCCACACACTCCCTGTTCTGTACGAGAGGTATGACGACCAAATTGACAGGTTTGTGTACAATGTCCTCGGTCAGCTTCAGCACAATTACCGGAAGCTGGATGCCAGAGGAGTACTCAGCAGACTCCCCACTAGAAAGTTCAAGGCCAAAAAATATGAATAGAAATGCACAGGGGAAGCCTAGGACATACTTGGCAGAAACTTGATACTCTCTTTTGGGTTTGATTCTACATGTATACTTTTATTTTCCAATCTCTCTCCTCTTAATTTCTTCTCACTTTTGGGGGCCCTAAAGTGAGACTCAATTTGACTAAATATCCATTCCATCCACGCGTGGCAAATAAAATAATCACATACGGCTCACATACTGCTGACGTGATAGAATGTGATTTGTTGTTGATATGATTCACTTAACTCAACAACAAATTATATATTGTCACGTCATCAGTATGTGATTTTTATGTTGCCATCTTTATGTGATAGTAGCATTATTTTTACACTAAACTATGTTAAACAAATATTAATCATACATTAAAACTTAAATATGAGTACTTAAAAAAAGTAAATTATATTTTAAAACCAAGTAAATACTTAAAAAAAAACACAAGAAACCCAAATCAATTAAATGGATATAAAGAACACCCAAGAAACTCGGATCAATTCAATAAAGTAATTCATTCTGAAAAAGAAAAATTTAATTTCCTTTCTTCTTTGTTCTAAATAACGATCCTTCGTTCACATCCTAAAAAAAAGTCATCCTTCTTCGTTCTTAAAAAAGCCTTTCATGTTCTCCTCATGTCCAACCTCAACTTCATCAAAACCCCAATCAAATAAAATCATGATAAAATTCCTACTCAATATCTAATACGATTAAGCCTAACAAATAAAATACAAACTTAATATTAAAAATTTCAAAAAAACCAAACACAAACACCAAATTCGACCAAAATTTCATACCATCTATCACATCAATCCACAATAAAAAGAAGGAATGCAAATTTAAGCGAAACTTTACCGCAAGACTAGATTAAAAATGAAAATCGGAACGAAAAACATAACAACTCTGCTGCTGGATTTCTCAATGGTGGAGACATGTTGTCTCGCCGTCGTTAGGAGAAACATGATCCAACCAACGAAATTCGAGTCCACAAGATAAAATTAGGTAAGAACCACTTCAATTTGTTGCGCAACTCAATTAGTATTTCATCTCACAGATTCGTCGTTCCGTTGTTGCGAAGATAATCGAGCATGTTGCAAATAAGTTTTTTGTAGTTAATTGGGGTTTTAGATCTTATTTTGGATGGATTACAAATTTATCTAGAATTTGATTTTTTTTACTTTGATGAATTTTGAGAAGAGGATGAAGATTAGGAAATGAAGAAAAATTGAAAAACATATTTTAAAAAAAAAGGTCATTTATTTAGTAGTTTATTTACTGATCGGATCGGTTATTTCAATTAATTTCTGTCGAAAAATTATTTTGGAGTCGACATTGTATGTATTTCAGTATTTTTGTAGTTATTTGTAAGCCCAGTCCAATTATTTTAAGGGTCAAATCATGAGTAAGGTGAAATATAGGGGCGGTTTGTTTTCTGTTGAATGGGTCTGAATGACTCAAAATTTGAGCAAATCAGTCATTAAAAAGATTTGTTTTAGAGTTTTAAAATCTGAATGGGGCTGAATAGCACTGAACGATTCTTTTAAAAAAAATTGGTTGAATCAGCTGAATAAGTCTGAGAATTTTTTTTTACCCAAATAGTCCTTTCTTCTTTACATTGTCATTCCATCTCTTTTTTGCATCGCCATCTCCATCGCCGCTCTCATCTGCATCTCCATCTCCATCGATTCTCTTCAACGCCACTCCATAGCTTCTCTGACAGGTAATCCTCATCTTTTAAATTGCTATGGTTACAATAAACGATAAAACCTAATTTGATATTTGTTTCTACCTGAACTTCCAGAAACTTTGATGGAATCATGACTGCTTCCTTGTCCAATACATTGACATCTGCCAATATGTTCCATCGTTGAACTCTGTCTTCGATGTTGGATTGTTGTTACGTCTTGGGATTGTAGTTCACTTTTAAGTTTTAAATTATGCTTTTGGTTTCAATCAATGGGTTGTTATATGTCTATTGGAGTCTGTTAGATATTAGTTTGGTGTGGTTAGAAGCTATTTTGATTTATCTTATTAGTAAAATGGAATGACATGTTTGTTTAACTCGTTATATTTTTAGTTTCTATGAAACTTGGGTTAAAATTGTTTGAATTATTCAATAATTTATTTGAATTATTTATTTTTATCTGTTGTACAATAAATATTGTATTTAATTTTTTTAAATACGCCCACACAAAATTATATACTTGTTCAGCATAATTTAGAGGGGTAAAATAATAAAAGACTATTATTCAAATGTTTCAGATGTATCAATTATCAAACAACTTTTTTCATTCAGATTCAGATATATTCAGTTTTTATCAAACAACCCCTTAGTGTAAAGAAATGGCCAAAATACATTTTTCATTACATTAAGGTGCTGTTTGTTTACATCTGATTGCCTCTTAATGGACTGCCTCTTATTCGCTAAAAGGCATGATGCTGTTTTTTTATTTTTTTGTTACCTCTGAATGCCTCTTAATCGGTAAGACAGAAAATAAAATCTTAATAATTAAGAGGTACCTCTTAATGAAATTTTTTTGATAATTTTTTTTATATAAATATATTCAACAATATTATTCACTCATTTTTATTAAATTGAATATTTAAAATTATTAAATAAAATTTTACCCTTTAAAATTGTAAAATAGTGTCATTAAGATACAACTTATTTTTTAGTTATCAAACAGTTTTTTAGATTCAGACCTCATAACCATTCAGATGATCTAATTTATTAAGACATCATAATTATTCAGATCTTAATTCTCAAATTTATCAAACACAACCTAAGTTCCACTTTCCCCACAGTTCGTCCCCTAAACGAATTGTGTTTACACATCCGTTACATCAACTACATTTCACACAATATCACCCAAATTCAAATACAGGCTGAAAGTAGCCGGAATACGTACTTTTTTGACAAGGCTAATAGCTTTATCCGTTTTGACCATATTAAAATATAATTTTATTTTATTAAACAATAAAAATATGAATTTAAGATATTATTTTTATAATAATTAATTTAAAAACTTAATTAAGATAATGATAATGTAAAAAAAATCATCACCACTACTAAATCATTCTTCCATCTTCTATCTAATCAAATCATCAAAGTAAACAAAAATGGGTCAAAAGAAACCATCACCAAACATCGATTGCAACCGTTGCCACCACCACTATCACCATCAACACCATTCTCACATATCCAAAATTACTTCAACTCCTTCAAACTCTAACAAAGTTCTGAGTCGCACCACTAAGAAGCCTTCATGATTGATGTACATATATACATATATACTAAGAGGGACGAAGTATGAGAAAAAATCGCACCACCGAGTTTTTAGAACTTGCGAGTCGATTGCTAAAACACTAGACCTAGAATTTTAGATCGGAGATAGTGTGATTTTGAAAGTCAATGGTGTGGCGATCTGTAAGCACAATGGATCTAGAATTTTAGATCGAAGATAGCAAGATTTGAAAGTTCAGTGGTGCGCTAAGATGGAAATACGAATTATGACTTTAAATTTGGGGATAAGGTGAGTTTGTTGGTAGCGGTTGTGCGGTGATGGGTGAGTGGCGGGTGTTGGTGGTGAGTGGTGGGTGGTCGATGGTGGTGAGACCCCTGTAGGAGATGGTTGTTGCTGTCAAAGGTTAAAGATGCTGACAGTAATGGTGGCGAACTCACTGCATGTTAAACGGACAATAACGACTGATGAAGCGTGGTCTTCATTCTTTGTAAAATCGTTTTAATGTTACTTTAATTTAAATTGATTTGTAAGCTTTTTTATTTAGGTAAAAATTGCTAGTAACATTTTTTTTTCTTAAATACATAAATGACTAGTTCCATTTTTTAAGTTATTTTTAATAAATTAATTAACTTTAGGGTATTTTTTGCGTCAAAACTTTGGGTGTTAATGATAAGTAATTTTTTATTTATTTATAATTTGTTATTTAGTTTTTTTCCATTTTTATCCTTTCAAATCCATAAAATGATTGAATCATTATTTTTTACTTATAAATTATGAGTTAATTATTTTGTATTTTAAAGTTCTATTATTTATTTAATTTTTTAATTTAAATAAATACTCCCTTTGTTATATATTCTTTTTAATTTATAAATTTAAATGTAATAACTAATTTTGATACATATACAATATTAATTATTGTTTTTTGCTTTTTTTTTCTAATTTATTATTTTTTGTTAAACATTATTTGGTATGATTTTTAATTTTATATGTTGAGTAATATACAATATTAAGTTAATTTTTTTATAAAGTCAAAACGTATCTGAATACGATATAACCTATAAAATCATTCAGGCCTTATATATGTTAATATTATATGCAATTAGGTAGTTGATGTAACAAATGTAATTGCACATTTAGTTTAGGGACTGAATTGCGAAGAAGGTAAAACTTGATATAACATAAATGTATTTTACACTTAAATGAGTTATCAGGACACAACGTTTCAAAACCGGAGCCTCTTCTCCTCCCAAAAGTTTCTCCATTCAGAGAGGCTGACAAAACAGTGGGGCATCCAACTGGAAACAATATACAAGGTTCAATGGAAATTCACCCATCACTTATTAGGACCTGTTAACCCCTACGCTTCCAGTTGCGTTCAGAATTACAAAAGAGAGCAATAAAATAACGCTCCCATATGAATGATAACACTTGCAGCAACTAATTCCCCTTCCAGACTTTTAAACATAAAATACATTGTTTTTAAGACAAGCGAGTTTATAAGCTAAAGCAGGTAAAATGACTTGAAAGAAACAACAGAGAGAGAGAGAGAGAGATGAAGGGAGAGAGAGGAGGGTTGAGGGTTTGGGGGGGGGGGGGGGCGGGGGGGAGAGGGAGACATGGCAATAAATGGTCCCTACTATATATGCAGGCTCAGTATTTTGATCCCCGTGCGAGAGATCAATTGCTAAGCTGATCCCTTTGTTAAGCAATGAAAGGAACATGTACTGAGCTGACCCATCTACAACCTTGATGTTTCCAGATTACTGCAGTCGTGAGATTAGCTAGCTAACCCCTAACAGATTCAGGAGTTACATGACCACTGCTCCCACCATGAGCATTAATTCCACTTACAGGCATAGATCGCTGAGCAAAATCTAGCAACAGCTTCCTCTGATGATCGTCTGTGTGCGGTAGACTAGCACGTAGAAGTTCTACAGGCATTTCCCTGTTTATAGCTCTTGCTGCCTCTGTACTAATGATATCTGTGCTTGGCTGGGTGGTCTGCGAATATACTGATTGCATAATGCTGTCGTATTTGCTCAGGCAGTACTTGGTTAGAAGACCAAAGAATGCATCAAATGAAGCCTGCCAAAGGACAGGATTTGGCATGACACGGTTGCCAGAGGCCTGAGGATCAGTTAACAGCTGAGTCGCCCTCTCCAAGACATTTTTTAAGATAACAGAGGCTCCATCTCCAGCAGAACTACCAAGAGGACGGAGCGGTGGCTGCTCGGAGGAACAAACTACAGCAGCGAAACACGCACTAAGAGAATTAAGATCCATGCCACAAACGCATTCAGCGACTGTCTTTGCAAGACCAGTGATAGTCTCAGCCGCTCCTGGATCAGAAGGAAGGCCACCAAACAAAAACCTCAAATGACGGAAGACGGCCATGCAAACTATTCGGGCAAGCTCGCCACCAGGGAAGAGAAGCTTAAGGTATTTCGATATAAGCTTTCGGCCTTTAGGTAGAGAGACCAACCGTAGGAACACAATGTCATCCTTAGGATTCAGCCCAACCGAGTTGCCACTTTTCCCAAGTGGGTCAGCGAGCTGAAGTGACGCTGCCAATCCTTCTAACAGAATATGCCGCCTCTGCCTCAGCTGAGTCCCACCATCTTGGGGTTGACTAAATTGTAGGAACCGGTCAATGTCCTCTACATCAAGAAGGAGACGAAGGCCGTCCTCGATTGTTATTCTAGCAGCCAACATGGGCTCCTGTTCCAAGGGCCTATCAGACACTTTCTGCTCAGCACTGCCATCACCAGAAGCAAAGAAAGGAGGGTCAACTTCAAGGAGAGGATCAGGCCTACGAATAGAAGAGAATGAAACCCTTCCGAGAGCATCAACCTGGAGATGAGGCTGTGATTCTGCACTGTTACGTGACCGAGAAGAGGGCTCCTTCAGATGGGCCGGGCAGAAACGATGTTTTGACCTCGATTCAGTAGATTTTTTTGCAAGACGAGCTTGGTGGTAATAATCATCTATATAAGGGTCATTGCTATGTGTTGCAGCATGCTGCATTCTAAGAATACTCTCTATTTCGTCAGCTGACATATACTTGGATCTGAATTGTGGCAAACCACTATCACTCTTCTGGCTAGCATCAGAACTTTGTTGAGATAAACGCATATGCCTAATTCTTTGTGGCATCTTAGATCGTTGATCTCTCATATCAGCTGATCCATATTTCCTCAGATGTGATGGTTGAGACGGAAGGGCATTAAATAATTGGGATTGCAATGCTGAAAAATGGGCTAATGACGGTTGGACTGGAAGATGCAGTCTCTGCTGTTGTGACATTAAATGAGGGGAAACCAAATTATTTTGATGAGGGAATTGCTGTTGCAAGATATTATTTAAGAGGCTGGAATGATCCCCATGAAGTAGCCCTGCATGGTTGTGCCAATGGTTTTGTAGCCCACTACCAAGAGAAATGCCAGGAGAGATTAACTGAGGCACATTTCCACTATAACGATACCCACGAGGCATGCCAGTCAAATGCATATTAGAGTTGGACAAAGGAGAGAGGTTAGGTGCAGAAAAGGGTAACTGAGACCCACCAATAAGAGATGAAATATTCAGGTGGCGTGAATGGTGACGTGGTGAAGACAGTTGAGATATGCCACCGGGAGGAGGGTAGGAAGTGAAGGATGATTTTGGTTCTAAAATAGGCTCACTAGGAAATTGTTGCTGTTGTTGCTGCAGTGGGTATGATGATGTTCTGTATATGGGCATTGATTCAGAAAGACGCAGAGAAGAGAGATGCGGCTGTGATGACCATCTTTTGTTTTCCTGGCAGCTCTGTGTGTCAGATATATGCTGATCTAACCAGTCAGGAAAATCTATCTCCTGAGACCATTCAGCAGCAGATGAACCTGCCATAAGTTCTGCTACTCAGTAATCCAAAATTAAATAATTAACACTACAATTAAGGAAAAGGAAAAGGAAAAAGAAAACACAATTTACATAAAATCATGACTACCGGTGCTTCAAACTGGTGAAAAAGAAACATTCAAATACAGCAATTTGCAATGGCCACAAAGCAAAGATAGAAAATCACATATGTTCCAGCTAGGGCATGACCTAATTCTTGAATGTATGCTGGGTATGCTTCTGGGTCTCAGATTCTTAAATAATACTCCCTCCATCCCAAGATAAAAGTCTTCCATTGACTTTTGTGGTCAGATTGACCATTTTTCAAATTAATATATCTTATTATTATTTTATATATATGCAAAATACTTATAAACATTATAAACTACATACAATTTAGTACATATCACTATGTTTGCTTTTTTGAAAATCTAAATATATGTGCTTAATTATTAATTTCAAAAATACTCAATTTGACCACAAAAGTCAATAGAGGACTTTTATCTTGGGACAGAGAGAGTGCTAACTAAAACTATGTAGCAGATTTTACCCAAAAAAGATAATTAACTCACTACTTAGAAACCATTGTCACAGTTGGTCCTAAGGCGATGCAAGCTATTGATCCTTCAACTATATTAGACATGCCACCAAATATACAAATCAACTGAAGGTTAATGGTTAATGTCAGTGATCTACATCAAAAGTGTATATGAGACTTTTAGAAATCTCACACCACAAAAAAACTACATGGAACCACGCCAACGCCTAGAATATATCCTACATTTCTAGCCAACTCAATATTTTGACTCCCTATATAGGAAATATGTAATTCGTTGGTTCGCCTATGCCTCACAGGCGCAAGCATGTGTGGATGTCAGCGTGTGTGTGTGTGTGTGTTTTTTTTTGGGGAGGGGGGGGGGGGGTGGAGGGGAGGGGGGGAACATGCAAACTTTATTGGTCAATTCCAAGGCAACCTCAAATTCAGAAATAAACTGACATCCATTTTATTCCAAAATCCAATTTTGACACTAAAATTAAGATATCAAGCTTTACATATGTTAATAATAGTCTACAGAAGACATCAGAATAACAATCAGAAAATGTAACAGATACTGAAACAAACAAATTTTAGAATCGCAATCCTGTAAAGCCTAAGCCTAATAGTAAAAGAAGTATATGTCTGAGAAAATTTCCTTGCAAGTCCTGAATAATAGCACATTCAACTAAAATTGGGGTTTGTAACAGATTCAACATTCAGCAATGGAAATAAGAGTTTGCCATCAAGTGGAAATGAGAACAGTCGGTAGATGGGAATGAAGGAGAGAATAGAAAATAGATATAGAGGAGAAAAGATTGGAATGGAAGAGAAGAACAATTGAAGAGAAGAAAAAGGGGGATAGAGAATTAGGGAGAGGTATTCAATCATCAAGCTTATTAATACATCCTAAATTCCTTATATAGGCAAAGATCTAAATAATTAAGTATAGAGATATGAGTGCATACTTGAACTTCAAGATATAAATTAATTGCTACATAACCTATACTGATAATTAAACACTATAATTTACAAACATAAGCTTGAAACCTATCAACTAGGCCAAGACTTGCGCCTGCACTTGACATAGACAAGAATCCTTTATTGAAAGCCTGAGCTCAATGAAAACGACTTCCAAACAAAATTGACTCTAACAGGTTTGTCAGGAAATAGTATTCACAACATATATTTATAGTAAAGACTCAAGTTATTGCCCGCCATGATTTTGTAAACTAGCCCAGAATCCCAAATTAAACCAAAACTCTAATTCCATGACATGCACATATTAGAGTTATATTACCAACACTGTCACTTTCATGCTTGTCAAAAACCTAATAGAGTTAACAACACTGCATAAGATGACAAAAAGAAAATATGTAACTCGTCTACTCACTTTCCCTTGAAAAAGAGCCAGATCCTCGATCACCAATAACCCCAGGATGTCTTGGTCCAGTAACAACTCTGTTTAACTGTAAAGCAGAACAATTTTTTATTCACATGAAAAAAATAGCAAATAATAAAACTAGTACAGGAAAAGTTGCAATAAAGACTTAGCAACGAAAAAAGATAGCAATAGAGGGAAAATAAGAACTCTGATAAGGAAAATGTTCAAGAGAACACTGATCATGCACATAAAATTTTATGCATTTGCTTTCCTTCACGTTTATCCTTGAGCCAAATATATCTGATTATCAGACACTTAAACATGCATGGGCTGTTAAAACTAAAATACTAATACCTCTAGAGTAAAAAATCAAATATTATCATATATATACCCTCAAGTCCCTACCAAGTAGCAACTTTTTCCGACTAAAAATACACCCCCAATCTTTACAACTCAATTGTGAGATAGTTGCAAGAACATCAGGTCAATAGGTGGCTATGTGTCAGTCTTCAAATTTACATTAGCTGAACAATTATCATTGGGAAAAAAAATATTAAGCGAGTACTTGATTTCAGGGCTTGCTGTTTGAATTGAGAAACAACAGTAGGACCAATTCACAAGAAACATAGCACAGAATGATCCTAAATGCAATATTAATAGATGTCAGTGCCTCAGCGGATAGATCTTCCAAATTAGGACAAAGACGTAACTGATTCAAAACTCACCATTCAACAGTCAAGTTTTTTATATTAGAAGTGATTACTGTTTCTCCCCTACTTACCTAGTGAGCACCATGATTACTTTATCTTCTCCCTTCAATCCTTCCCGGATAAGACAAAGAATTGCATTGTTGTCTACTTCTTCCCCTTTATCTATCCAAAGAAGATTAATAACCAATCCCATCATTTACTATTTATCCTAGGTATCTAAACAAAAAGTTAGCTTGGAACTCAATGAAGCTAAATAGATCAAAAGATAAACGTGAAAACTATCCTACACTCCTAAGCATAATAAACTCTAATTAATAAAGTATAATTATCTACTGCACTAGCAGTGATTTCTCCATAAACTACTATGACATCCACAGAACCACTGTCTAGACTTGGGCTTCCAAAGCCTCCAATATTAGTCCAATTGTCCACTACCTACTTCATCATTCTCCCTAGTCCTTAGTTAGGAGTGGGTCTATAAATACCATTTGATGAAGGATATGCCGAAGTAGAGGATTCTCTAACACCAAGTGGTGGCATGCAAACAGCACAACTCAGGCTGGAGGGTATATTTTTTAATATCAATAAGAGACTACGAGCTTGCACGTCCAAAATGTTATAAATATCAATTAACCGCATCCTATGTAGCAAAGCTTGATCGACAAAAAAACACATGTTATAGGCGACCTAGAAAAATATATTGAGTTTGAGACTGACTAATTGGATCAGCTACTGTGAACCCCACTGAATGGCCCTACCCAACGCTTATCTAACATCGGTTAGGCTTCATATCCTCACCCTCCCACAAGATGGCCATGTGCCAATCTTCTTTACATGAGATCAGCATTCAAATCACAATATGCCTATAATTATCACTTTTGATCTTTAAAATATTTACCAGAAAGGATCATCAAAACTTACTTCAATCAAATGATACAGTTAATGTAAATTTACTTGTCCTATTATATTGGTTAAAAAGTAAAACACTAAAAGAAAAGGAAGAGCAGACAAACTTTGTGATAATGATAATGATAACAAAAAAAAGACAAATCAATCTTAAAATAGCATTATAACGTGAAAACTCATAGTTATTGACTGCAACGTCACAAAAGCCAAGGTAGCTGACCTTTGAAAATGTAGTTGCCAAGTCATCTACATCAGATAGAGATCCAATCACTGACCCCTGGCCAAATAAGACAAAGATAAACACAAAAAAAATGATAATAATGTTAGTGTCATTGAATAGGTGTTCAGTGCTCAAGAAAATCATTGAGACAAATAGCACATCCACATCCACTGATGGAAACAAGTAAACCATAATTTTCAAAAGCAAAGAGAGCATGTGACAATAAACACTTAAAACAGACCACCCAAAAAAAGTCACAATATCAGCACGTAAATGCAACATTGTTTTCTCAATAATATTTCCCATAATCTGAGGCTCTGACCAGAAAAGGCAGATTTTCATTTGTAGAGGTACCAGGTCTCAATTGTTTATGATGGGCATAACTTTTCTTTGAAATATATGCTACTCACGAGAGCTTGCATTTCCAACTTCACAAGTCTTTCCACCTCCACAATTCTTGAAATTACCCCAGTATTCCAATCTATAACCTTAACTTAGAAGAGATACTAAATAGAACTGTAAGTCTATAACAAACAGTCTATGATGCTAACATTAGACATACCAGCTAGATTTAGAAAGGAATAGAGGAATAGAGGAACAGAGGAAGGGAGGGACAAGTAAAGAAAATTGCCTAAGCAAACTTGAGTTACTTGATATTGCATGAGTAGTATATAAACTTAAACAAATTTACCTCTTCTTTATCAAACAAATGGTATTCATCATCGCCAAAACCAGCTAGAGATGCATCATTCTCTTCATCTTCTAGACCTCCCAACTCAACTTCCACACCATCTTGTCCAAAGAATGCATATTGCGATGCATCAAAGAGTGCAGTATCTGCATAATTAACACCAATAAGTTTATAGCAAAAACATATAGAGCTAATGATCCCATGATCCCAACTATAGAAGCAATCGAACAATGGAAAAATATCACATTCTGTAAAATTGAGCACAACTTAAATCTAAGAAAGTAAAGAATTAGAAAATAACAACAAAGATCAATTCTGGACCGAACCAATCATTCCCATGATCAATGTCATAGGTAATTCAAACTTTGCTTATCCAATTTAATTTATGGTTCTAATGGGTGACAAATTGCAAATAAAAGTACATTATCGTAATTTTTTAACTAATCAACATTAATAGTCTCTGGCTTATAGTTAAGTATGTCGTGTTAAATAACTCTTTTTTTAAGTACTTGCAACCTTTTAGAATTTACTCAATTAGCAATAAGGATCAAAAATATCAAAAAATAACTTTAAAAAAAGAAGAAAACAATTCTTCATATGAAGTTTTTAACTAGAAATAACAAAACAAAAAAAAATCATAACAAAAAAAAATGCCTACGATAATAGTTAGCCTGGTCAGGTTATTTGGATCATATATACATGATGAATTCGCAATCAAACGAACAGCGTTGCTATGTGCCTAAACATATTTTTACAGACATAAACATACGACACAAAAATTAAGGAAAATTAATCAAACAGTAAATTTACAACTCAAAACACATAATAAGTATCAAATTCTAACAATACCTAATTATAAATTAAATAAACCATCTTTTAAACAAATTTTTTTATTTTAAAAAAAAATGACATAAGTGAATAACTGAGCTACTAGAGCTTACCAGAAGTGAAACTTCCCGAAAATTCCATTAAATCCTTACAATCGGATCTCTCCATGTTCACAGACTCTCTGTCACAACCGTGCCGCTCTCACCCGAATAATCGAACTGAGAGCGGATTCATTTACGATCCGCGAACTCGGCCTTTCAAAACCCAACACCCGGGTTCTTGGTTCGCGAGTTAATTTACAATGGTAGATCAACAACTCTCAAATCTGCTTCAACTCGGAGCAAGAACTTAAATTACTTAACAAAAAATTGAGGTTTTGGAGATGAAGAAAAGGATAGAGATTAGAATTACTCACAAATCTTGCTGGCTTGGATAATAAAAAAGAGGCGTAATATTATTATTACCAACAAAACACCACAGTTGCGGCAATCGTTTTTCTTTGTCCCAGTTTCTGTGTGCGCGCATTATAAAGCAAAGCCTAAAAAACGAAGAGGAGCACTGAGATACATGTTTGACTAAGTAATCGGTTTATTGTATTGTGTTTTGACTTTTGATGTGTATAATTATAATTGCACAAATGACAACCATGTCCTCTCAAATTTGGACAAAAATTAATTTAATACTCATAGCTTGAAAATCGTCGATCAATAACTCTATGTATTTAAAAACAACAATGTCATCCCCTTCTCGTCGGTCCGGCTGTTTTCTGGCCCATGTGTCATTTTTTTGTGAGTTGAATACGTATTTTATGTTATATATTTGAAATAACATCTAAATACACCTATTATATATTTGAAAAAAGAACAAATAAAAGAAACCTGAATAATCTGTGAGAATAGATTCATCATCCTCGAAAAGTTATTTTCCCCTTCTCTATATTCAACACATGTAATTATATCCATTCTTTTTGTCAATGACTCAAATTTCAAGTTCCATTCCATCAGTCCCACAATCTTCATACCAGTTGTCGCGGTTGAAGAAATTTAAAAGAAAATTTTCACCAGATTCATTGTTGCTGCTAATGGCCATGTAATCATTCTTCAAAATGGCTTTTATTTGGTTCGATTTTGCTCAAAATCAAATGCAATTTCTCTATCTCTGTTTCTATATCTATAACTTTTTTCTAAAATTTTGGTGAAAATTTCTTAACTTTATCTCTCTTTCTCTCTTGGTACTGGTGGGTGGAGGTTGGGTTTCAATATCGGGGTCTGAGATTACAGATCGGGGCAGAGATACAAGTAAGTGGCTGAAAAGGAATAATAGGTGGGGATGGAGCTATGGTGGCCAAAAAAGTGCATGTTGAGGACGGTGGTGGCAACTGTGAATGGGTTAAAAGGAAAGAAGATGAGGTTGATGAAGATGGAAGGTTAATTTGGACTTTTTAAAGTTTTATTTATGTTTGATAAATGTAAAGGTAATAAGTTTAAAAAGTCAAATTGTAATATTTGTATTAATATTTAATTTTAATAATTTAATGTGTAATAATTATTAGTATTTATAAGAATTTATTCTGATTTAATACGTCAAAATAAATATAAATATTTATATATATTTTATATGGATTTAATAAGTTAAATCGTATTTTTCAAGTAATTTTATGTTGGTTAGATAATTTTTAACTGTATTTATTTTGCTTTATACAGTCAAAAGTAATCAAATATGATCAATAATATTTAAATACAGTCAAATTATATAAAAATACACATATGACGGGTACATTTCAAAATTTTGATCAAAATTGATCCGGCTAACTAAAAGGAACACAATTATTATTTTAAAATATTTTGAGGTATTGATTGTCGATTTCTAAACTTTGAGGAATAAATTGATTTTTTTCCTAACTTAGGGAGACAATTTTGTCATTAACCTATTATAATTTATGTTTAGATATTTATAATAAGATTTTATGTTCCTCAAAAAATAATGATAGAATATAACAAATGTGATGGAAGTTTCTCAAGTTTGTTTTACATTTCACTTTAAGGTGTCATTTGATAAATCTGGAAAAAAATATATATATGAGAATTTAAATGAACTGAATCAAGTAAAAGCTCTGATTATATAATAAAATAATGTGTTTGATAACTGTTTATCTAAAATATCTGAATATATGTATTTTTATATTTTAACTTTTTGGACTATTATGAATTGTTTTACTATGTAATTATAAATAAACAATTTTATATTAGAAAAAATAAATATGAACTCGTGAACAATTTTTGATGGAGTATACTATTAGTAATATAATTTTAAAAATAAATACTAACTTTTTTCAATAACATTATATTAGTCCATAAAATCAAAACAAAAGACTACAAAAATATTCATTAAATTGATTATTGACCAATTTGTTAAAAATAAATTTAAATAATTTGTAAACAACAATTTTTTTTTACAATAGTAAAAAAAATAGATATTAAATATAATTTTTAATTGTCTATAAGGGTAGATATGTAAAAATATTATTAAAGATTACTTCTTACTAATTCAGTCACAATTTTTTAGATGAATCATTCAGATATATTCATAATTTAAAAATTATAAAACAAACAGTCCGAATGACTGAATCGGTCAAATTTAAACTCATTCACCCCTTTAAATTTTGATTAAAAAATAAAGATAAAACCTCAAACATATATTAAAAAGAAAAGTAAAAACAAAATAGGTGAAACCCAAACAAACTCAAGTTTTGTATGCATAACGATTGTCAATTTTTTTTATAAATAATGTTTAAAAAGTAAATATACTCTAATATATTTCAGTTGAAGGCTAAAAAAATGGATTGATGGCAAAAAGAAAAAAGGCTAAATTAGTAAACATATAAGAAAATAACAAGTTTCATCGAGAAAACATTTAAAAAACATAAATAAAAATAAAAGAAAGGTCAACAATGTTGATAGTAAATTTAATTAATATAATAAAAACAAAACAAAACAATTAAGAATAATATTGATGTATTTTCTAGCATACTAAATGATAAATGAGACGAGACGTAAGAAACAATGCAATCCAACATAAAAAAATAAAAATAAAAAATGAAGCGATATTTAAAGGATAATTAAATATAATTTGGAAATTAATATTTTTACATATATTTTTAATATTTTCACATGATTATCTCTCATATGAACATACATTAATTCTCAACTTTATGTGAGAATGAATCATATAAACATATCAAAAATAATGCAATGTTAATAAATCAAAAATTGGTGAGAAAACTATTACGTCTTAAAGTCGTCGATATCCTATTAACCTCGAATACTTTATCTTGCCGTAAATGCGAGTTTATCACAAATAAATACTTCCCTAATATAAAGACACGACAATCAGAGGCGATGTCGCATAGGAGCATACCGAAAGAAAAAATTTACTTTATAATATAAAATAAATTTAAAAAAAATTTAAGTGTAATGAATAAATTGATTCAACTAAAATTTTATAAAATTTGTAAAATACGGGGTCGAATTAAATTTTTTATAACTTTCTCAATTTCATAATATTTTTACTCTTTGATGTATGTATCTTACTCTAATATTTTTAAAATAAATAATAACATAATTTATATTATTTTTATAACATAAAAAATTTAAATATTTATTAATAATTTTGTAATTAGAAAAGCGTATTAGAATTCAATAAAGGGTGTATATATATAATGTTATTACTTGTTATATTAATAGTATTATAACAAAATACACGTTTTACATATATAACTGGCCAAAAAACACAAAATTAACTTAAAAAATTGGATCGAAGGACGCGCGCCAAATTATTTATAGCATAACAAAATTTTAAAAAATTCTGACTCGGCTACCAACGACAATCACACTTTCGCGACAAAGGTGGATATGTATTTATGTAAAAAAGAAGCCGATAGGCAATTAATATCAAACCATTGTACTTTATATTATATATAAATTGATAAAACAATTGATATGTGATGCGAATTACTAATGAGCCTTGACGTATGAAAAAAACTTTATTCTATTATCGTATTAGGAAAAGTAAAAGTCGAGGTGGTTAAACAATAATTATGGATTATTATCAACTTAAAATTTATTAGATTAATGTTGATTATCTTTCCTTAGTCATTTTGTTTGTTTGACGAACAATTGATTTATTGATTGCAACTTTTTCTCTATTTCAATTATCGATTTCATACTTACACAACAAAAATAATAATGTTATATGATTAGGTAACAATTATTGAGCAAATATTTAGGAGGATTTTTAACTCAATAAATTCTATAAAAATAACCTTTCTTAGTTCTACTTTGTGAGTTTAGTTAGAAAAATATAACGTTATCCTATGTGTGTGAGTTGGTAAGCCAAAAAAATGAATTTTATTTTGTGATATATTATTACTATTGTCTCATTACATATTGAATATAACATGCTTAATGCTTATATTTTAAGAGAATGGGTAATTACCAAATTTAAATAAATTCATTACACCGAGTTTTCTTTCCTTAACGTTCTTACCATTTTGGTCAGGAAATTTGGACTCAATTTTTTCTTTGTTTTCCTTACCTTAAAAAAGTTCACAACCATGAGTTTTCTAAGAAAAATTACAATATTTCTTAGTTTTAAAAACTCTCAAAAAAAGGTGTTAGTCACACCCTAACCTAGTTTTGTGAATTTTCCTTTTTACAAAAACATATTGTGGATAGTTAATATTTTGATTACTAGTCTTTCCTCTAACTTCCACTTCCAAATTTGGTTGATTTTTTTTTCCTGCTCATTTATATATTTTAGACATGAAATATAAAAGTATTGCTGTAAATAACAATTTTTTTATAGCAACTAATATTCAAAATAACGTATCAAAATATAATTAACAATTTTTTTATAACAATTAATATTCAAAATAACGTATCGAAATATAATTAATTGACAACCGTAATCAATCATAACTATTTGACTAATTTTATATCCATTTTTAATACCATACGTTAAGCCTTTAATTAATATCATAAAATATTTTTTGGTTACACACATTAATATCTTTAAGTTATAACTCGTAAACATTTTTAATACCATACGAACAACATAAAGGAATTTTAAGGAACATGCTCTTGTCTGTTTTTATAACTCGTAAACATTGAGAGTTCGATCATATAATTTGGTAATCTTATTAGGGCTTTCTAGTTATTTCTTATTTTGGGTATTCATTAGGGGTGAGCATGGTGCTGTTTGAACTTCCAACCGCACCCGAAATCGTTTAGATGCGGTTTGACAAATCCAAAACCGCACACGAAATCGCTTGTGATTGGTGCGGTGCGGTTTCAATTGGTGCGGTTTCACCGTCTAATTTTTCAACTCTACCTTTCTCCACTACGAGCAAGACTGTTAGGAATTGCTATTTGCCCATCCTCCACCTATGAACTGTCATTTCTCTCTTTTTTTTCTTACATACTGTTTACTTACTGTAAAGAACTTTATCATCGGAAGCTGGTGTAATTTTATACCATAAAGGCCTATTTTCATGTTTAGGATAATTTAGTTTCTATGGGAAGTCTGACATTGTCTACATGCTAAATGCTAATTCAATTTTTCTGATGAAGGTTTACTGAGTTCAAACTCAATATGTTGTAAAACTATATGGGCAACTGGATATAATTATGTAAATTGACCTCATGCTGCTACTATCTTTAATTAGATGGACTATTCAACAACTAAAAATAATACTATTCTTTACTTGTATTCATAGGCTCACATAATGTTGGAATTGCCATGGCTACACCTTCTGGTTTAGTTGTACATCAAGAATGTTCAGTCACTTTCCATATAAAATGGTCAGTTCTTTGTTACTTTTGGTTTATATAATTTTCTAATTTCTCCGTTCACAATTTTCTAATTTTCTAATTTCAAGACTGGGGTTTTCTCTGAGCGTTTTCAAGTGAAAAGTAACTTTAGAATTTACTAGAGATAATACATACATACACACACATGGTGCGGTTTCGGTTTTATACGTGCGGTTTTGGCTAGTAACCAAACCGGAACCGTAAATTTGGTTATTCAACCTACCTAAAACCGCCACATGCGCCGGAACCGTTGGTGCGGTTTTAATTGGTGCGGTTCGTGCGGTTTTTGGTGCGGTTTCGGTTCCAATTTGGTTACTTGTTCAGCCCTAGGATTCTTATGAATTCTTCGATTCAGACAGGAGAATTTGATTCAGGGTTCATATATAAAAAAAGAAAATGAAAAACATGGGTGTGAAGTAAGTAATAAAAAGCTTGGATGCATTCCTGCGTGCAGACGAGCACTTGCTGAAGAAGACACAATTCTGAGCACTTGGTAAAAATCAATTCAATCCTGTGTTTCTTTTTGTTTTCTGGGTTTATCCGCTCTTTTTTTTTCTTTTTCTTTTTTCAATTTAGGTTTTACTGAAGGGAATTAAAATTCCTTTATGTTGTACGTATATTGTTGAGGGTGCTGGTTCGAGTCATTCCTGGTTTTGATAATAAACCTTTTTGTTATGTTATACTTGAATTTTGCTAGGATATGTACTGCTTTTTAAGTATGCATGTCAATTCATTGCCTTTATACTTCCCAATTTTACAAGCAAAGCCAGTTTCCAACATATGAATATAACGTGTGGATTTGGAAATCTTATAATCCAACTATGGGTGGAAAGTCACAGGTATTTACTAAAATCTTTGGCCTGTCCTATTTGCTACTTTATGCGTATAATGCGTGTGTTTGATTAACTGAAAATAATTGGTCAAGTAATATTAGAGTAATTCTTAAAAACTACTCTTGTAAATTATCAATCAGCTTAATTTGAGTGCAGCTAAGCATGCTTTATTTTAATCTGCTGGTCATTTGAAATTTCTCATGAGTCATGAGCCAGATGTAGCTTGAAAAGTGTGTTACTCGACTGTTATTTTGGTGCAATAGTCTACTGTAAATCTATTTTGTAAATTTATTTTTTTAAACTTCTTTATATGGTAAATGGGTTTGGTTCTAAGTTGAGCCCCCCCCCCCCCACCCCGGGTCTCTCTTATTAACTAGTATCCATTGTTGGTCTGGTGATTATGGCCACGTTATTCTTGCATGAGTCATGAGCCAGATGTAGCTTGAAAAGTGTCTTACTCGACTGTTATTTTGGTGCAATAGTCTACTGTAAATCTATTTTGTAAATTTATTTTTTTAAACTTGTTTATATGGTAAATGGGTTTGGTTCTAAGTTGAGCCCCCCCCCCCCCAACCCCCCGGGTCTCTCTTATTAACTAGTATCCATTGTTGGTCTGGTGATTATGGCCACGTTATTCTTGCATGAGTCATGAGCCAGATGTAGCTTGAAAAGTGTCTTACTCGACTGTTATTTTGGTGCAATAGTCTACTGTAAATCTATTTTGTAAATTTATTTTTTTAAACTTCGTTATATGGTAAATGGGTTTGGTTCTAAGTTGAGCTCCCCCCCCCCCCCCCCCCCCCGGGTCTCTCTTATTAACTAGTATCCATTGTTGGTCTGGTGATTATGGCCACGTTATTCTTGCATGAGCGGAGATATTATTTTACAACATATACTGTTCATTAGGGTTGTTTTCGCGCTCACCATTTTATAATAATAACTTTATGTCCATTCTTCTAATCTTAATACGAACTTAAAATTATACTGGATCTTCATCTTGGTCCACTCCTCCTGAGGCTGTATCTATTGTTTTAACGGATTCTCTTCCTATGAAGTTTCTGTCTTGGCAGATGGCCGTTGATATGAAACGTGGGGAAACGCTTCCGATCCATATAAATATGACATTCACATCCTTACCATGTGATGGTCAGCACGATATATCCTCAGCATGACAGTCATGTTTGTTTAATAATCCTAACTTACATAATTTTATCCTTTTCAAAAGTTTCCAGCATTCACATTTATGAATTTCTTTACCTACTTGCAGTTTTAAGTATGGATGCAATCGATATGTCTGGTAAACATGAAGTAGATCTTGGAAAGTAAGATGTTAACTTATTTCTTTAGAAAACTTCCTTCGCACTTGGAAACTGGATATTACTGCATTTTGTATGTCTATGTTAACCTGCAATACTTGCTGTGACCCATTATCTTCTTTGGCAATAATGTGTTCTCTGGTGGCTTCAGTCGTAAATTTTCTAGGGGTAAAGCTTTTGGGAGCTTTAGTTGTTTAACTTGTTGTCTGCTCCCACATGGCACATATCTTCTTTTTTTCTACCTCGTTCTTTTCTTTGTTTAACTAGTAAATTGAGGCTTGTAGTGGGACCGAATGGTTTACAGACTTGGGATCAAAATGGTGACATATATAAGACGTTGGAAGAATTGGGTATGTGTACGAAGGATGTTGGTTATTGGCCATGTCTTGAATAATACAAAGTCTGAACGAATAAAAATTATACATCTCCTCCAATGGCTAACTGGTTATTGTTGGCGATGCATTTGTGATTAAAGTTTAAATGAAGTAAACAAAGCTCCCAGTTTTTCAGCTCAGTTGCTCAGCCACTTGTATAAGTGAGTCGTTAGAAGACAATTCATGGTTCATATGCTTATTAAGAATAAAGGAAAGAAGGAATAAACAACTTGATGTTGTGGATTAACCTCGGTCACTGGATGAGTCTGTTATCTCAATGCTCAAGTCCAAGCCGCAGAGCATAACATAATAGCTCATGTATGCAGAGCAGCAAATCAATGCATTCGAGTTGGGAATGGCCGTGGAGATTAAAATGGACTACAGAAGAACCGGTGCTTGTGACAGCAGGAGAGATAATAGAGAGAGAGCGCTATAAGATGTCATGTCTGATGGATGCAAAGAGTGAAATGAGGAAGAAAGACATAAGCAGAATGGCCACTACAGAGGGAGGGTCATCCATCCTACACTTCAGTCGGTGAGTTTATTGAATGAATTACATTTTGCATCCAACTATGCTCCAACCTTATTTTGTGATGCTGTAGTATATGATCAAATTTTTCCAGCTTTATTTGTGACTCATAATTGACTCTTTTTTAGAATCAAAATTAATATTGAACTAAAATTATGAGTTTGTATAATTTAAAAATTAAACAAACATTAACTTCAAATTTCTTTTGGGACATATATCAAGTTACAAAACAGCAAAACTAGGCAGAAAATCAACACAACTTGTACATAATGTAAGTCAAAACTTTGTCCCGAGACCACATAGAATGCACGGAGCTATAGACCGACCAATGGTACTGCCATATGATTGCAACCTAAGTTGTAATCATTACAATGAAGAAAAGAAAAGGGGGGGAAATAAAAAATGATACAAGTGATCTAATGCTACATTTCCCTTGGCAGTATGGCTAATTGGCTATGATGCTAAATCTGTAGAATTGTAACAATCTCTGTTAGAGATGAAAATTCCTTGCATTTAACACATGCAATTTCTTGAAGACCTCAAAACTCACTCCCAAAAATGATCAGAATACACTTCTAGCATTTGGTTTCATCAGCGCCTCAACAAGTTTGTACGTCCACTGATCTAGCATTCCTGTTAAGTAACAATGTATGTGTGGGGGTTACCAAGTCAAATCATTGATTGGATGCAAGAAGAAAATACATGAGAAACAAGAATGTTAAAAGAGGAGAGCAAGGTTAGCAATGAGCATATCCCACCCCACCCCATATCCTCATACCATCAATTTTATTGAACCAAAGCCGATGAAGGTTGAATAAGCAAATTTCCAAGGTTTTCCCCTTCAAGTTCAAAACTGCAAACTCTAGGCATACCCAAATTTATAAGCACAAATTTGTACTTCGAAATTTGCTCTCACTTGAACCTTTTCTCCTCCAGGACTTCAGCCAGTATATTCTTTTACCAGCAGATAAGACCAATAAAGATGAAAAGTTTCCACTCAACATTCTCCTCACGATACAAAAATGTTGACCGTTCTAGAAGGAAAAACACCAACCTGTTAAAGCAAATGTACCCCCTAGTACTGCACAAAGCCGAGTTATGAAGTGGAGAAAACTGCGTCGTTCTTCTTTGATGGTCACAGTAATTGGTGACAAATCATACAAAAAGTAAACACCTGGATTGAATAACAAAGAAGTTAGCAAAGTGATATCTAATAAACATCCGAAAAGAGAAGGGGGGGGGGGATGACATAAACATGAAAAAGTTACAAACCTGGCCAGGTCCTGTCAAACTCATTAATTGGGGAAAAATATTCCGTGACGGAGAATTGATTTGTAGGTAGAACTTCTTTCGATAAATATTTGTATTCAGTTGGAACAATCTACATCACAACAACAGGGATGATAAAATGTAGCATCACAAAGAAGAAAATAAAACATTGAACAGAAACCTCAGTAAACAAATAAATTGGAAAAACAACAAGGAGGGGCAGGGAATTCTTTAAAATAAAAATAAAAAATTAACATGCATTATTAGGTTGCTTTCTTGAGTTACCACACTTTTATACAGCAATATAATGAAGCTTTGAGTTCTTGTATTTCAATTAATTTTAAACGAATTTGTTTCAATTTGCAACCATTAAACAATCTATCACTTTTTACACCTCTACCTTCATATGAAAAACAGTTATTTAAGTAAAGATTTTAGTAGTCTGTTGAGTTTGTAATATGGTAAAAAAGTTTAGCAGTGTCTTTCCTAGATACTTGTTAAAATCAAATCATTTGGTGGGTACATAGTAATAAACTAAACAATGGGTGTGTGTATTTACAAAAGGCAGAATTTGGAAACACTAGACAAGACATCAACAGAATAAAGACCAGATTTAACCTTTATGTAATACTTGAAGGTTCCACTTGCTCCATGAAGAATTCGTGATGTCCCATCAAGTGGGTTGTGAATTCCAGGATATTTTGGCCCAAATGATAAATCATGAATGACGTGACTTACATTCACATGAGTAGCCCCTTCAAAAATCTATACCAGAA
This sequence comes from Panax stipuleanatus, assembly GCA_020205555.1. Classification (NCBI taxonomy): domain Eukaryota; kingdom Viridiplantae; phylum Streptophyta; class Magnoliopsida; order Apiales; family Araliaceae; genus Panax; species Panax stipuleanatus. Next base: position 156,135,734 of record CM035118.1, read on the forward strand.
AAATAGTAAGGTAAAAGAACAAGACTTATGAGATAAATTTCGAACAATTATTCTAAGCAAGATGTTTCGTTAATAAATTTTATGATAATTTCCATTAAGAAAGCTAAGTAGAAGATGGCAACGGTGATGACGTTCAAAAAGACTCGAGATATATCTGAATCTACTCAATCTAGGTTATGTCTTCAATTAACATATCATACTCCTACTTTCAGGTCAGAATTTTGGTAAAGCTGGTCTGAGGTCTCAACCATTACTTGTTTTGATTTGTTTACTAACCAGTATAGCTTTCAATTATAACCTATTCCTAGGTGGTGGAATCAACCAATCAACAAGAATGTACTTGCAATTTGATGCTTGCTTTACTTCTGTTTTTTCTTTTTTAACCTTGCTCGTTTCTGATAGGCAATTTTGTTTTTGGTACCTTGCTCTTAGCCAAGACAAAAACTTAATATCCTTCATTCCCTTTAAGTTTTAATTGAATCTCAAAGTGAATCTGTAGCCAGATAGTTTTTGATGTAGGACAACGTGGAAAGAAGAAATAAGGGTACCTATCTCCGCAAAGAAATAGTAAAGAAATAAGGGTACCTATCTCCGCAAAGAATCGGTAAAGAAACACACACAAAAGCATATAGCTTTAATCTCAAATCAATTCATATTCATAATCTCCCAAATAATGAAATATTACAATGCTCAAATAGAATACTCAATAATTGGGGACTAAGTAAAAACCCTAATTTAAAAAGGAAACAATCTCCTAATTAAAATCTACTACTATAATTAAAACTTCTAATTAAAACATACTACCATAATTAAATTTCTCCTAGAATATCCTACTAAAATTATTACATTAATAATCCAATATTTATGTCTAAATAACAATACAAAATTAATAATAAACTTCTTGAATTTCTTCACCGCATCAGTATTTATAAAAGAGGTACTGCATTCAATTATCTGCAATTTTCATTTTCACGTAATTAACTGAAGGACACATAATATACAGAATTATTAAATAGAATACATAATTCTGGTACGTTTATGTAGAAACCATCATATGTCTCTCTCTAGCTACACTTAAAGCTCATATATGATACCTTAACCATAGTCATCTATTTTCTAGAAATTCTGAGATGATTAAGTTATCACATGCACCTGCTTGGCAACCGCTAGTGTATGACATGAAGAAAGTTCTATAATGCAATAAGCTCAAGAAAAACTGACCATTTGTGCAACAAAAATGTTTAATCCATGAACTGAAATGTGGAAGTTCCCAGCAACCCTTTGGACATCTAAAACCCCATATACCTGTGACATTTTTATTTTTAAATAGATTGATAGAATGTCATTAAATAGAGAATAATTTGGAAATCAAAGGTGTGGCAAACTCATACCCGACATCCTTCCCCACTAGCCAATGCATGTTTGACCTTCTTAATCATATCTTCAGCCTCTTGATCAAAACCCTGACGTTGCATTTTGTGGTCCTCATGGTGATCTTTGTCATCATCTGGTCAAGGCAATCCATGAGAATCATGAATCACAAACAAGACTAGAACAAGACCTTAAGGACCTTTACATAAGCAAATGTTTAACGTGATGAATATTATGACTTCCCAGTGAGAAGTTAGAATATGTGTCTCACTCACTGTAAAATATAGATTCAGTGTTGACATGGTATCTAGATGAAAGGGGTTGGGTAATGGAATCGGTGTTTATCAAAAAGATTTGCACAATGTACAATAAATATAAAATGTAAAAAAATAGAAAACTATAAACAAAGAATCTTATTTACCCAGAAAATTTGAAATCTTAATTAATTTAATATAGAGCCATAATTTGGATTAAACAAAAAAAACCCAATTTGCACAGGGGTTTACTTATCCAAGCACAAATATGTATCAGTCCTCCACAGCTCTTTTCAAGCATAAGAGTACCAAACTCGTACTCTTTCTAACCACAGCAGGACATTTATAACAAATTGAACAGACAATTCATTAAGGATTTTGTAACTTTTAGTACAATCCTCTTTTTCAAATATTACACATTGTAATAACTACTAAATTTTGAACTACCTGAAGGATTCATAGTTATCTCAAGAGTAATATCATCAAATTGATTGATAAAAAACAAGCTCTTCATAAACTTGAAGACTTAAAGTGTCTAACAATATAAGAAAATCTAGTAAAAAGGAAAAGGAAAAAGAGAATGCCCAGAAGGCTCTAGTCCTAAAAATATGTTTTCAAAAAAATTCCTTTAGAATCTTCAACAAACATTCCTAACTCACAAGTCACAACCAATACTATCATCTTAAGCTGGTTTAGGCAGAAAAAATTTAAGAGACATGCTAAATCAGAAACACCAAAACATTACCATGCTTATGAGCTGGATGTTCCTTTTCCACAAGGTCTGATAAGTATTCGGTGCCGATTATATAGCCATTACTATTTAAGCGAAGCTGCAGCGACTCTAAACTGGTAAGCAAATGTACATATATTTTCACACACATGGCGGACAAGAAATGAAAAGCATATAACTAGCCACTCAAGGAAAGTAAAGCTCCCATGTAACAAAAGCAGCACTTACAAAATTTGGGAGAAGAGTAATTTTGGCACAAAAGAAGTTCGACAATATAAACATAAGGACTACACATGCTAGTGTTCACACAAGCAGTTGCGCTCCAATCATTGAGCCAAAATGCACTCGTACCAATTACAAACAATTAAATCTCGGAACCATTTATCTCATATATATAGTTCGACAGGTTAAAAGTAATGGAATTCAATAAAAAATGCCTAAAACAGTTGGGGACCCATGGGACAATGATGTAAACAAAGAAAAGCACCAGGTAGAAAAAAGAACATATGTGCCATGTGAAAGCAGACAACAAAACTAAAAACAAGTTAAACAACTACAGCTCCCAAAAGCAAAATCCCCACTGGAGAACACCTCATTTAGCCAAAAAGATAATGGATCACAGCAAGTATTGCAGGTTAACATAGACAATACAAAATGCAGTAACATCCAGTTTCCAAGTGCGAATGAAGTTCTCTAAAGCAATAAGTTAACATCTTACTTTCCATATATTGGTATCAAGATCTACTTCATGTTTACCAGACATATCGATAGCATCCACACTTAAAACTGCAAGCAGGTAAAGAAATTCATAAATGTGAGTGCTGGAAACTTTTGAAAAGGCTAAAATTATGTAAGTTAGAATAATTAAACAAACATGACTGTCATGCTGAGGATAAAGCATGCCGACCATCACATGGTAAGGATGGGAATGTCATATTTATATGGATTGGAAGCGTTTCCCCACGTTTCAGATCAACAGCCATCTGCCAAGACAGAATATTTCATAGTAAGAGAATCCGTAGAACAATAGATACAGCCTCAGGAGGAAGTGACCAAGATGAAGATCCAGTATAATATTAACTTTGTACTGAGATTGGAAGAATGAACATAAAGTTATTATTATAAGTGGTGAGTGTGAAAACAAACCTGATGAACAGTATATGTTGTAAAATAATACCTCAGCTCATGTAAGAATAATGTGGCCATAATCACCAGACCAACAATGGATACTGGTTAATAAAGGGTGGAAAAAGCTAGTTATAACCAACACATTTACCATAAATGAAGAATAAAAAAAATTACAAAATATATTTACAGTCTACACTTGGATCAAAATAACAGTGGGGTAAGACACTTTTCAAGCTACATCTGGCTCATGAGTCATGAGAAAGCTCAAGTTACCAGCAGAATAAAATAAAGAATGCTAGCTGCAGTCAAATTAATCTGATTGATAATTTTCATGAATAATTTTTGAGAATCACTTTAATATTACTTCACCAATTATTTTCAGTTAAACAAACATACCCATTATACACAGAAGCGGTATATAGGACAGGCCAAAGATTTTGGTAAAGACCTTCAACTTTCCACCCTTAGTTAGATTATAAAATTTCCAAATCCACAATTTAGATCCATATGCTGGAAACTGGCTTTGCTTGTAAAATTGGGAAGTATAAAGGCAATGAATTGACATGAATACTTAGAAATCAATACATATCTTAGCAAAATTGAAGTACAACATAACAAAAGGCCTATTATCAAAACCAGGAATGACTCAAACCAGCACCCTGAACAATATACCATAAAGAAATCTTAATTCCCTTCCCGAAAACCTCAATTGAAAAAAAAAGAGAGGCGGAGAAACCCAGAAAACAAAAAGAAACACATAATTGAATTGATTTTTACCAAGTGCGCCGGATTGTGTCTTCTTCAGCAAGTGCTCTTCTGCACGCGGGAATGCATCCAAGCTTTTTATTACTTGTTTCACACCCATGTTTTTCATTTTCTTATTCTATATATAAACCTTGAATCAAAACCTCTGTCAGAGTCGAAGAATTTATATGAATGACCAAGACCCAAAAAAGAAATACTAACTAGAAAGCCCCAATAAGAATACCAAATTATAAGATCGAACTCTCAATGTTTGCGAGTTACAGAAATAGACATGGGCATGTTATTTAATCGTGTAGGAAAACGAAAAGGTATAAATAAAATCGGAGTGAGAGAGAGAGTCAATGTTCCAAGTCCAACCACCCCAAACAAAAGAACCCACTGTTAGGACTTGGGAGCCTGAGCCGACTAGTATAGATCCGACCGTAGTTCGGTGATAACACTGTCTCCGTTTTAAATTAGACTGCCATAAATTTATGCTAGGTTATAATTACGAAATTTATTCACACAATTAAAAAATGGACCAAAATTTTTGTAATATATATCATTTTTTTAAAGTTTATAAAATTCATATTCATTTTATAAAAATAATTTTAAATATTTGTAAAATTATTTATGTTATATGAACATCAATATGTATTTTTTGTAAAATATTTTTTTCACAAATAAAACTTTTTCCATATTATTATCTATATATATTTATAATAAGACAACTTGATTTTTGGGTCTTGATCTTTGGTATATGCCTATAATTTAATTACTATTAAAATACTTTTTAAATTCTTTCTAATTTTATTTTATTTTCTTAAATAGGTCTAGAATTTAACTTAACTACGATTAAAACAAATTTTAATTTGCAAGGAAAAAAGAAAGTGGGAGAAAAGTATTTTACCGAGTTGCACATCGAATTTGATAAACAACAAACACATATTTGGCTCTCCTTCACTACACATTTTCTCTAATTTTATCCAATATATCGATTATTTAATCTTAATAATTTTGTTAATAATAATCAAAATATGTTAATAAATAGTAGTTGATAATATTAAGATCAATCATACAAAAAATTAGAATCATAAAAAAATATTTTCACCGTTAAAAATTTAAAAGAATCTTCATCTATTAAAAAAATTTGATAAAACATCCATATGTTCATCAAATGGATAAAAATTGGCAGACTACTTTCATTTTAAAAATAAGTATGTCATTGTAATAAATTAGTTGATCGGTATTCATTTTAATTATACTATTTACAACTATAAAAAGATGGTATATTGAATAAAATTGTAAGAAAAGTGTAATGGATGATATTCAAATCCAACAAACACTATCATTTAAGTTTAGGCTTATCTTTTCATTTTATCTTAAAGCAATTCACGTAGCTAGTAATAAAACCCAAACCTAATAGAATTTTTTTCTTATGCATGCTCCAATACGATTTTAATTGTTCCCGTAATTGTTTTTCAACCCCAGCAGAACATGATGATGGCATAATATTATACTAATTAATAATAAATTATGAAATAATAAAATCAAACTAAATTATATGCAATTAATAATTTAAATTGTGAAATTATTAACCATTAAAAATAATTATTACTTAGTGTTGTAGAACTAAAATTCTTTTTATAGTCCAACAAATTTGAATGCTAGCTTATTATGTATACTAAATTTATTATATAAAAAAGTCTTTTAATTACTTAGTCATACAATAAATTTTAATTTAAAATTTATGTTTCGGATTTTATTTCACACAACTTTGGATTTAAAATAACTAAAAATAAAAAATATTAGAATTACATAATAATTAATACTAAAATATATATCATATTATAATATATATTAAAGATTAATTATAGAACATATTAATGACTAAATTTTAATTACCATAAACATAATATATATTAAAAATATATTAAATACTAAACTTTAGTTACCAATTTTATTTTAGAAATAAATTTTTTTAGTTAATTAGTGTTAAAAAAGTCCTCACACTATGTAGTACTATTAATTATTAAAATTTAATTACCTTTTAAAACTAAAACCATGGTGGTAAATAATTTATTGCATATAGAGTTCATTAACATCAAGTTTAGATTTTAACGTTCTACTAATTTTTGAACTCTAAAAAACTATATATAAATTAAAAAGATTGAAAAACTAAAATATTAAAATTTAAAATTATATAAAAACTGAATATTAAATTAACTAAAAAAACACCTCAATTGTGAGTAATTGATAATTACCTGTTTGAGCAGCGTTTGTAGTTAGAGTACTGGTAAGCTAATTTGAAATTTAAAAAAATATTTTACAATGATCATATATATATAGAAGAAATAAAAAATTAAGAATAATTTAATTAAAAAAATAAACCCCTTTGCGGTCACTTATATCCCCATGTTTTTACTAGCATTAATTTGACCATTCTAAACAAGTTAAACAAGCGTCCAAAATGCGTTAAATATATTTTTAGTCATTGAATTGAGGTCCGATTTATATTTGTATTATTGAATTAAATTTTTTTATGATCATCTCATTGAACTCTTAATTTATTACAAAAATAATTAAAATCGTCAATCCAATTAAGTTCTTAACGGCAAAACTACATGAAAGTGTCTACTCAGATGATTTTTTTTTTGTACCGTAGAAGAGAGGGAAGGTTGAGTTGGAAAATTAATTAAATTAACTAAATAAAAACAATTCAAGAACTTTTTAATTTTTCTACCACTACATCACTGCATCAACCCCCGAGAGCAGATCCTCTGTTCTCAAATTCTCTGTCTCCTTGTGTCTCACTACTTAAATGTTGACACATATCTTCTTACTTAACACCAATTAACTCTAAAATTAAAAAAAAAAAAAAAAGAAGACAAGTGTCAACATTTAAGTGGTGGGACACAAGGAAATAGAAAATTTGGGGACAGAGTGTAAGACCCCAACTTTTATGAATAAAGATTTAATTTTTTTTATATTTTATTTCAAAATAGTAAGGTGTTGATTTGATAAATGTGAACAATTATGGGTGAAATGTGCAAATATTTTAAAATAAGCAAGTGGTTATCAAATATTCATTGTTGTCGGAGAATATTCGTTTGGTCGTGGAATATTCTTGTTGTCGGAGAATAATCGTTTGGTCGTGGAATATTCTTGTTGTCGAGAAATATTCGTACGACGGCGCAGCTATTTGTTGGCCCCACAACGGAATAACTGTCAGATAAAGAAAGTGACAGAAATAACTTTTTTATAAAATAACGGCTTAGTTGTTACCGTTAGTACTGTTGAAATACCCGGTGATTAAAATACAGTAATACGCGGTGTTGCACAGTAGCACACGATATTGCACAGTATTTTGAATTATTGATTCTTACGTAAAAAGGCACTTGCTCAATTATTGTTACAGTAATTACTGTTAAATATTTTATATTATTGATTCAATAATTGCATGATATTTTATTGATTCAATAATTGTTACGTTGATATTTTATATCAATAATTGCTACATTGCTATTTTATATGATTGATTCAATAATTGCTACCGTTGATATTTTGTATTATTGATTCAATAATTGTCACTGCACAGTATTTCACATTATCAACTCAATAATTCATATTATTTGAATAATATTATTAGATAGTATTATTGACAATGTCTAAGGAAGTTCTGTCTATGAGGGGTTATTTAATTACGCGCCAGTAAAGAGAAGTCCTTATCGGAAGGCCCTCTCTTTCCTGGGAACGACCTGGTTGTCAATATTGTAGTTCTGTAATATTATTTATGAATAATTAATTATTGATTTATATATTTATTTTGTGGATATAAAAGAAGAAATTAGTGCTGATGTGTTTTTATCAGTATTTTGGTGTGAAAAATCATCCGTTTATGAATTTCGGATAATTTATGTTTGGAATTTAGAAAAATTTTCTTCTACAAAGTTGTAGAGAATTAAATTTTCTATGAAAAAGACATAGAATTTTTATTTTTCTGATAAAAGGGCTATTTATTATGAATTATTGAAGTTTCGAAAAATAAATATTTTTTTATAAAATGGTGGTCCCTACTTTTGGTTGGTGTGGAAAATGCTGATGGCTTTCACGAGACGGCTGGATTTTATTTTTTTTTAAAATAATAATAATATTTTATTAAAAAAGTCTACTTTGGCATACTAAGCTTTTCCTATAAATAGGGTGCTTAGGTTAGAATTGAAAATCACACCAGAATCAGAAGTTTTCTCTCTCTATAATATCGAGCGTATTTTTGTGAGTATTTAGATACTTTGAGTGTTACTATTCAGTGCAAGTTTTCTTTGGTATTATATCCGATATTTTAGCCAGAAGTACTATTCTTTTGAGGTAAGGGATGTTATTTTCTTTCGTAAATGATATTATTCTTTTCAATATCATTATACCAAAATATTATCATGGATTTTATTATGAAATTCTTACTTTTTCCGTCGATGTTACTATTCACGTATACGGCACTATTCATGAAAAAATTAAATTTTCTTCTATATGTCCAAGTTACTTGTTAAGATTTCTATATTTGATTGTATCCAAGTTTTGAGCTCTATTCTTGAATTTTGCTCCACAAAATATTATTATGGAGTATTTTTGATCTTGGATAAACTAAAATACGAATCTTTAGTGTTTGTCCTTTATCTCACTGGATTCGTTCTTTAAAATATTTTTCATCATCCTCAGTTCTAAAAGGTGCTATAACTGAATATCTTTGGCCTGTAAAGCAAAGATGAATGATTACCTGATGAATATCTTTGGCCGTAGTGCAAAGATGACAGGTGTTGAGATAAACATGACCACTGGTGATACAAATTAATATCTTTGGCCCGTAGTGCAAAGATGAATATTTGATTTGAGATGTATATTGATTGATGTTACAGTAATAAAATATTGATGATGGACTTTTAAATCATAGAAGATACTAGACTTCATTCCCTACTTAACTCTTCTAATGAATTGTTATTTTCGCTGCGAATATTGATCTAAAACTTATTGTCAATAATATTTTATCTGAATTGTTGAAGACTAACGATAATTTATTTTCCATTATCTTAGTCATAATATTCTTTACTGGACTAGTTGAGCTCACCCTTTTCATCTATTGTCCTCTTCAGAAAATGAGAATGTTGCAGAAACTAGTCGGGGGACAGAGTGATGGTCCGAGTTAGAGCAGTAGTAGTCCTCACTATTTCTAATAAATAGTGTGAGAATAATTGTAATGAGAACTTAGTTTGAATGTTAATATTTTCTACATATTTGTATTGACACTCACAGTTGTGTGGTTGTATTTTGCACGATCGTGTGATATAAAATTTGTATTTAAATTTTGTACCATGTATTTGGCGACTCAGAATGGGTTGGATTAACTGGACCTATTCTGGGGGCGTCACACAGAGGATCTGCTCTCTCAACCCCCACCCATTCACTAACTGAACATCACCATCATTTTCCAAGCCATTTCATTTAATTAACTCTTCATCTTCCATCATCATACATAATACATATAAATCTGACATAATACATATAAATCTCCCATGTTTCCTCGTTGACGAAGGTCGGAGATTTGCGGACGGCTACAATGATGTTTGGTGCGACAGAGGTGGCGATGGGGTCGTTTGAGGCGGCGATAAATTGAATAAGGAAGAATAGATCCGTCGCCCGCTGCCCACTCCAACCTAGATCTGTTGCTCATTTCTATTCTATACCTACATCTCTTAAACTTTCAACCGGTCTCTCTTTCCCTCTTCACAAACCCCATTAACTTGTTCATTTGTTGCCATTTATGCCCCCATCACCATTGAAATAACTTCGTTGCTAATTACAGAATCCCAATAAACAAAAATGTTTTGGGTTTCTTATGGTTTGATGTGAACATATTTTGGGTTTCAGTTTGATGGGAATGAATTTTGGATTTGGTTTGATCCATACAAATTTTAAGTTTTGATTCTTGATTTGAACGAATTTGGGTTCAGATGTGAAAGAATTTTGGGTATTTCATAACATAAACAATAATTATATTAATTTTTAAAAATAAAAATAAAAATTAATTTTCAAAATTGTAGTTATATTTTTGAAGTTTGATTTTTTTTTATGAATTCTTATTTTTAATTTGTGCTTATTATGAAAATACTTATGAATAATGATAAAGACATTTAAATTCAAAATTTATCCAAAATTTCCTTATTTTAATAATATATGTAATATATCTGAATACAATAAAAGATAAATTTGTCAAAGAAAAAAATATTAATAATTTTTTATTATTAATGTTGAGGGTACTATGACAAATTGCAAAGAAAAAGTCAACAAAAAGTAGTTAAACCTGTTTACTTTCTAATATGGCAACAACTAGGAAGATAGCACATGAAGCAATTGACGTGAATGTTCATTTAAAAGTGACGTGAATGTTGTAAGACCCCAATTTTTATGAATAAAAATTTAATTTCATCTATATATTATTTTGAATAGTAAGGGGTTGATTTGATTAATGTGATAAGTTATGGGTAAAATGCGCAAATATTTTTTAATAAGCAAGTGGTTATAAAATATTTATTTTTTGTCGGAGAATATTCGTTTGGTCGTGGAATATTCTTGCTGTCGGGGAATATTCGTACGACCGCGCAGCCATTTGTGGGCTCCATAACGGAAAACTGTCGGATGAAGAAAACAACACGAATGAGTTTTTAATAAATAACAGCGGAGTTGTTACCGTTAACACTGTTGAAATACCCGGTGGAAAAAATTATATAATATGCGCTACTGCACAGTATTTTTATATTATTGTTAATTCAATAATTGCTACTGCACAGTATTTCTCATTATCAGATCAATAATTTATATTATTTGAATAATATTATTAGATAGCATTATTGGCAATGTCTAAGGAAGTTTTGTATAGGAGGGGTTATTTAATTGCGCGCCAGTAAGGAGAAATCCTTATCGGAAAGCTCTCTCTTTCCTGGGAACAATCTGGTTGTCAATATTGTAGTTCTATAATATTATTTGTGAATAATTAATTGTTGATTTATATGATAAGAAAATATTTATTTTATATGGATATAAATGGAGGAATTAATGTTGATGTGTTTATCAGTATTTTGTCGGTATTTGGTGTGGAAAATCATCCGCTTGTGGATTTCGACCGTTTTCTGTTTGAAATTTGAAAAAACTTTCTTCTGCAAAGTTGTAAAAAATTAAATTTTCTATGAAAAGGACATAAGATTTGAATTTTTCTGATAAAGGATTATTTATTATGAATTATGGAATTTTGGGTCTGAATTAATTTTTGATGGAGAAGTTTCTAGAAGGGGTGGGTCCCATTTTTGTCCTTTTGATGGTGTGTTTTGGCTGATGAAATTTTTTTTCATGTAAGGAGGCGTAGGATGTTTTTGAAAAAAATATTATTATTTTATTAAATTTTTTGTTTTGGCGTTCTAAGCATTTTCTTATAAATAGGGTGCTGAATTAGAATTTGAAAATCACACCAGAATCAGAAATTTCTCTCTCTATAATATCGAGCGTATTTTTATGAGTATTTAGATACTTTGAGCGTTGCTATTCAGTGCAAGTTTCCTTCAGTATTATATTCGATATTCCAGTCAGAAGTCTGATTCTTTTGAGGTAAGGGATGTTATTTTTTTTTTCGTAAATGATGTTATTATTTTCAATATCATTTCATCAAAATATTGATATGAATTTTATTATAAAATTTTTACCTTTTCCGTCGGAGTTACTATTCACGTATACGGCACTATTCACGAATACGGTACTATTCACGAGTACTATTTACGAAGTATAATTTTTTATATGAAATCTCTATATTTTTCATGATTACTATTCACGTATACGGTACTATTCACGAATACGGTACTATTCACGAGTATTATTTACGAAGTATGATTTTTCATATGAAATCTCTACATTTTTCATGTCGAAGTTACTATTCACGCATACGGCACTATTCACGTATACGACACTATTCACGAAAAAATTAATTTTTTCTCTATTTGTCCAAGTTGGTTATTATGGGTTCTATCTTTGATTGGATCCAAGTTTTGAGTTTTATTCTTGAATTTTGTTTCACAAAGTATTATTAAGGAGTATTTTTGAACTTGGATAAAATAAGTTTCGAATTCTTAATTTTTGTCCTTTATCTCACTGAATTCGTTCTTTAAAATATTTTTCATCATCCTCAGTCCTAAATAATGATATAACTGAATATCTTTGGCCTGTAGTGCAAAGATGGATGATTATTTGATGAATATCTTTGGCCCGTAGTGCAAAGATGAATATTTGATTCAAGGTATATATTAATTGATGTTACAGGGATAAAATATTAATGATGGACTTTTAAATCATAGAAGATAGTAGACTTCATTCTCTACGTAACTCTTCTAATGAATTGATATTTCCGCTGCAGTTGTTGATCTAAAATTTGTTGTCCATAATTTTTTATTTGATTTGTTGAAGACTAACGATAAATTATTCTTTATTATCTTAGTAATAATATTCTTTATTGGGCTAGTTGAGCTCACCCTTTTCATCTATTGTCATCTTCAGGAAATGAGAATGTCGCATGAACTAGTCAGGGGACAGAGTGATGGTCCGAGTTAGAGAAGTAGTAGTCCTCATTATTTTTAATAAATAGTGTGATAATAATTGTAATGAGGACTTAGTTTGAATGTTAATATTTTATACATATTTGTATTGACACTCACAGTTGTGTGGTCGTATTTTGCACGACCGTGTGATATAAAAGATTGTATTTGGATTCTGTACCATGTATTTGGCGACTCAGAATGGGTTGGGTTGACTGGACCTATTCTGGGGGTGTCACAAATGTTCTATTAAAAGTCAATTCATTTAATGGATTTTGTAACGATTTGAAAATAATTTGTAGTTCAATGAGTCTATTATTAAAAATCTCACTTCATTAATGCATTTATAAATTGGGGTCGAGTACCGTGGAAAAAGTGAATTTAACCCGTCCAAAAATATGTATACACTTACTATATTTACTTCATAGTTCAAATATAAAGCATTATTTTGTCAAAAAAATTCCTCAAATCCTTCTCATATGATTTGTATACAATGTTACTAATTATACGAAGAGTTGTCCTACACATTGCCATAAATTTGTATCAAATTATGATGGTAAAACTTGTTAATATATGAGATTGGATAGAATTACAAAATAGTCCCACCTATTATTTTTAGATTATCACTAATACTTATTCATATAATTACAATAAAAAAAAAAGGGACATAAACATTCAAAATATATATCATTTTTCTCATGTGAAAAACTAAAAAAACCGTGTAAAAATATCCGAACGGAAATAAAAATTCCAAAATTTAAGATAAAGACAATTTTTAGCCGGCATACTTTAACGTTACTTCAAACGCAAAGTAAATACTCAAATGCATGAAAACAATGATCATACAATAGCCAATTCAAGACTAGTGGTTTTAAGAGATCATTACAATGGATTGTGTCAAATCTTGTAGAAAGGTATGATGCCCAATTTCACAAGGGCTTCAAAACTTTATGACCACCACCTCTTCATGGAGTCAAAGTTAATCATGCACTCTGCTAATCTCTGGAGCTACCTGAAAAACTGATCATTCCATGGTTATGCACTCTGGATCCCAGAATCTTGCTGCCTAGTATCAGGTTGTAAGAGTTGAAGTTCTATCGGTGGTGGTGGTGGTGGTGGTGATGGTGGTGGTTGTGGCTGTTGGTGTTGATGATGAGAATGATATTGGTGTGGCTGGTGCTGGTGAATTCGTTGCTGTTGCACGCCACCATTAATATGTTCACTGGAAGATTGTATGTTTCGGCTAGCTCTCCATCTCAAGTACTCCACAAGAAGCGAGTTGGTGCTGATTGCAATCCCAAACCCAGTGAAAGATGATAGGAGAACGGACAGAATTGCATTTACGTTGAGCTGCACATTTAGCAAACTGATATTTAAGCGTAAACTCCCTCTAGATGATGAACATAATCGCAACAGTCATGTAGAGTAAACACGGTTAATTTAGAAAGTGAATCTTTTTACCACTGCATAAAAGATGTGAGCAAACAGGATGACGATTGCAAACTGGAACGAAGCATAAGCCCATATATAACTCTTGCTCACTGCCACCAGTATATGTTGTAAGATCTTCAACTCATGATAACCAAAAAATAAAGACCAGCCATCAAACGGCAAGAAAAAGAACATTGAATATATTGGAATCATAGAAACTTCCAAGAAAGAGTAATAGCCTCGGAGTATATAATGATGATGACCATTACTCATCAATTATATCAACATAGAAATCCTGAGAATTCTCCAACCACAGGCATCATACTAGCTGTTCTATGAACTGTGAAGCACAATACAGGAATTAGATCTATAACTCTTGAGCAGGAGGGGAGGAAGCAACCTTGTACATGCACTTTTACATCGTTATACAAATTTTATTTATATCGCTGAACAAGCCGAAAAGAACAGAATTAGTAAAAAAGGCTTGCAGGCTCTCAAGTGCCCAAGTCCTAAGCACATTATGAGCAGGTAACAATTTTGTGTATTTTTTTTTGTAAGTACAACAAAACTATAGATCTTACCCATGGTTGAAGCTATCATGGACGAGAGAAGGCCTAGGACACAAGAGAAAGGTAAAGAGATAGCGAGAGCACGAGGTCCCATAGCAGTCACCTGTTCCAATTAAAATTACTAATACAAATTTAATCTCTAGAAAGATAATAGAAACCATACACACACACACACACACACATATATATATATATATATATAGTGCAAAAGTACTCCCCAATAAAACTTTATCGCCACCAAATTATTCAGGGTACAAATCTGCACAAGTACTCTTTCCTAAGAAATGCAGTCTAATGGCCAGAATCAATCTGATCACAGAAGAATAAGATATGAAGAATATGCCCCTTTTCCCAAGTGCCAAACAAGTTTTAACAATGAACAGAGTCATGCCACACATGAAAGAACTTTCATAAATAAACAAGTAAAATAATCTTGAAGTTCACAATCAAATGAAAGAAAATACCAGGAGTTGCTCCAGAAAGCAGAAATATGCAAGCATGCTGACCATGACAAGAACGGGCACATCCTGCCAGACTCTGTGAAGCATGAGACAAGCAGAACCACCCAATTAAATTACATAAAGCCCTGGTTTTGAAGCTTTACAACAATTATTGATGTTTTAGAAAACTAAAACAGCCATTCAACAGAACAAAATATCTTGAGTTTCCAGTTTCAGTCAGGCAAGCAAAAGTTGCCCAAATGATTCAAGTGATAAATTATCACTGATAATAACTATGTCATCTCATTACTGAGTGTCTGTATGGCAGAATATAGTCCCATTCAGGCAATGTTTTTTGGAGCACTAAACACTTGGTTTTATTTGCAAAGCAAAAAATCAACCTTTCTGCAGATTATAACTTCTAGATTTCTGGAAACACTAGAAGTACCCTTACAATGGTGGAACACAGTGGGTATTAGATACATTGCTAGTGAATTCAAGCACCATTCACACAACCATCTTAGGAGCATGACGTGGATGGAGTTTATAACAAAGCCATAATCAATGTCACCAGGATTAAAATTTTTCCAGATTTGAGAAAAGCAAGAGTACCATTGGAGAGTAGGATTATGGTTGATGTTAGCAGCATTGTTCTGTGAGTCAAGTTAGGAGTTGCTATTTGTGGAGACAGGAGACCCAGAGAGTTGGTTTCATTCAAGAATAACATGTGCCTAGGAATTTAAATCAACCCATAGGTTCCACCAGTTTATGAGGAGCAGCTCTGTTGTACAATACTGAGGGAGCCAAAATACAGTTCTATTTGTGCAATCAAATTCAGATGAGGATAACTTGAAAGGAGAACAATGTTTCAACAGCTTGCATTTTTTCATGAAAACGAGGTATATAAGGAAAAACAATAGGAAGAAAGGGGACTCCAATCTCTTGGGTGATATTCACGTATCTTCTGCCAAAATAAATACTTCTACCCATCTCTCTCCAAAACAAATATAAAACCACCATAGAGAGAACCTAAATAAGACTCAAATAAAACAAACATTAGAAAAGGTCCCAATTATTTTCATATAAAACCCTTCTTTCTCTTTGTTCTTGAAGCATGTTTTGCATTAGTAATACATTTGGAATTATTTACGTCAATGCCTTTCTTCACCCTTCTAAAATTAAGTATTTCCCCTTCCTCATATATTAATTATGAATAACAAGGAAGATTTCAAAATAATAAATGATAAAGAAATTCAATGGATCACTAGGTTACTGGCTAAACTTTAAATGATCTGTGGAACTTGCCTGTAGCGAGGGACTACCCTCTGCTGTGCCACGGTTGGTGGTCTTCTTGTAGCAATCTGAGGATTTTGTATTTTTAATAATGTTACGGGAAGGTTTCGAACATCCTGCTTGCAGACATCACATGTCTTGTTTCCTTTAATGCTAAACCACTTTACAGCACATTCTTGGTGAGCAAGCGCAAGCTCTCCTTTACAGCTGCACTCCAACTTAAGAGTTTCACCTCCTTCTCCAAGCTCAACGAAACAAATTCTACAAACTGCCTCTTCTTCAGGTATATCTTCAGCAGCATCTTCACTCTCTGGAAGAAAGTGACTTACACAGGTAACATAAGAGATAATTCATAGTGGAATTATTTATGAAATGGAATTAACAATTTGGCAGGTGGAGGCAGTTCAAGATTTTAGTTTGCAATGCATGTAATGCAAATGAGCATGTAACATGTTAACAAGGATCAATTTGGATAACGATGCCATAAATGCTCTTAATCAAATTCAAAGATTTAGGTAGAAGAAACTAAGCTCCTTAATGAAACTATAAGGCACAATAGATGGGAAAGAACTTCTGAGGTGACAAAGAATTTCAGTGGACAACAGATGCTTACAGCTGGCTAACCATAGAGTGTGTATGAGATCAAGGCACAATGCTGCTGATTTCAAATGCACCATTGAATTGGATTATACTTCTCCGTAATGCATTAATTTTTATTTTTTAGGTCTCAAAGAAATGAAAATAAAATCACCTTTTTCTGTTTCTGGTTTATCTAGTGAAGCACTGTCAATCGAGGTAGACTGAGGGGTTGCGGATATCACACGAATTAAGCCTCCGGTAGAATCTGTGCGTTTTAAGCTTCGAATTTTAACATTTACAGGAACTGACAATGAGCGAGTCATGTGATGCTGAAATGCAAAAACAATCAAAAAGAGGGAAATAATGTGGACATTTAGTTTTACTCATAAGCAAACAAGAAAAAGTTACAACAGAAAACACTTACAAAAGATTTTGAATCATGATCCGATTGCCGTTCCTGCACAGGGTCAGTACCTGAATTTGCAAGTGGAGTTACCTGGCAAAGAATGAGCTGATTTTGTTGACGTAGAGAACAAAACTTTGTTGAGAGAGAATGACCTAGAAGTAGTAGGCTTATCTGAAGGTGGAGTATCTGGCATGATAAGAACTGTCTTCTCACCATCCCGGGTTAGGTTTTTCCCCCTGATAAGGCTCCTGTGAGGAAGCAAGTTTCTCACAGACGACCTAAACTTGGTGGAATTTGGCCTAGGTGGTAATCCTGATCTAGTCGAGCTAGGACTTGGAATGTCTATCCTTGTAAAACCGGACAACGAGTTTTCTATAGACCTTGTGGGTATTTCCAGAGAGGAGAGATTCGGTCGTCTGGATTGCTGTTGCTGCTGCACTGAGGTGGATTCACATTCTTCTCTCTCTTCTTTCTGATTTAATCAGAAAATAAAAATCAAAACCCAATTATTTTTCTTTTTCTAGCTATAAAGCTCAACTCCCTCTAACCTTGACATCATGATGCATGAATAAACAAAAGGATATGAAAGAATCAAATTTTGTGTAAAAACAAGATCTTGATACTTCAGCATTGCGAATAAGGTAGAAATGATTTTACTCCTAAAAGGGTGGGTGACAGGTGGCATAAAATTCGACAAATTAAATCACTACATTCATCCCATTAATCGTTTATTGAAGTTTGAACATCTACATGTATTACGAAGGGGAAATATAATATACATAAAATCATTTACCTTTCAAATAATCTACAAGTAGAGTTCAGCTTTAAGTCAGATGTGAATTAGACGACACTATTATAACTCAAAAAGAAATACAGAAAAAAAAAATTAAAAGGAAACAAATATCATTACTGAACAGCCAGCTTTCAGGTTTTAAGAAAGAGAAGATGACCTGAAGATGGGGGGGTTGTTCAGCCTGTTGATGGGTTTGTACAGCAACAAGAGAATTCTCCTCCATCTCGCAACAACCAAAATACTGTTGTTAATATAAAACCCTAGTTTCAGCAGACAAGACAATCAGTTGAATTTGAAAACATTCAATTTGGTATGTGAATGAATCAAAATCTGAAAAACAGACATTGGGAACTTTAATTTCTTCTTCTTCTTTGTAGAGAACTGTATGTGTGTGAGAGAGAGAGATGGAAACAAGAAGAGAAAAGCTTCTTTCTTGAATAGGTGTAGGTGTACACTTCTTTTTTATTGTCATCAAACTTGAAGGGAAAACCCAAAAAGAAAAAGAAGAAAGAAAAGAACACCGTCTCCTTTTCCCCCATATTGTTTATTTATCAATTATCAATTAAAATTATTATTACCCGCCAACTTGATTTATTCTGTCCCATTTTGATTCCTTTTCTTATCTTTCTTTCATTGAGTACTTCTCCCGCAACGGGTCTAACCATCGGTCCAATTTTTTTTCCATTTGCCTTAGTGTAGGATTCTATTTGTATCGTTTAGTATATGTATTTAAATTACACTTAAATTATTATATTTTATAAAAATTTTAAGTCAAAATAAATATTATATATATATTTTTAGAAGGTTAGACCGCCACTGGCCGGTCATCCTAGATCTATTGTTCTTCTTTTTGTCCCCTTCTTTTCAGTATTCCTCTCTCACTCTCTACCTTCCTAATCCTAGTGAAGTCTCTTTTGTGCTTTAGTATGTATTTCTGTACGCGAGATTTATTGGGCCATGCCACTGATCTGCTTATCTGCTTGCTTTCGGGTGATTACGTATTGATTTTTGAGATGTAACGTGTACATTTAATTTAACAACACACTCATTCTTTCCTAATATATTTTCTATTCAAATATACTTTTTTATTTAAATCAACTTTCCTTGGTA
Source organism: Panax stipuleanatus (assembly GCA_020205555.1). Lineage (NCBI taxonomy): Eukaryota > Viridiplantae > Streptophyta > Magnoliopsida > Apiales > Araliaceae > Panax > Panax stipuleanatus. The sequence goes on from CM035118.1 coordinate 156,155,212, forward strand.
TTTACACCAATATATAAAATTAAATTTTATTGATAGAATAGTTGTGCAAATGCGTCTTGAGCAAACTTTAATACCGAAAATGAAAATATTATATGTGAGTCGCATTTTTAGTTGCACCAATACTTACTTTTATATATATATATAGCTTGTCAGCTTATAGTAAGAGAGATTACTAAGATATATGAGAGTAGTTCATTCAAATATGCTAAATCAATAAAAAAAACATTAATATAAATTAATAATAATAAATATATTATAATATGCTTAGAGCATGTTCGGGAATGATTTATTTTAAATTGATTTAAAATTAAAATATAAGTTGACTTATAAATTATTTTAAGTTGTGATTTATAAGTAAAAGCGTTCGACATCAATTTGATTTATAAGTCAAAAATTAAGTTAAAACAAGTTATGAAGGTATTCGGCTGATAACTTATAAGTTAAAATCAAATGTAAAGACTATTAAAAGGACATTACGTTAAAAGAGAAAGAGATCAGGCTTTTTAAATTTAAAAGGGGTAGAGATGTAATTTATCAAGATAGAAGAATGACAAAATAGATATTATATTTTGTTAAAGAGTTCTCTTAACATGCGCCCTTACGGCATATGCTAAACAAACAGTTCAAGAGAATATTTCTTTGAACAGTGTGCATATTCCCTTGATTTCTGCATTTTCACCAAGTTCAAGGGAATATGCACACAGTTCAAGATAATATTCTCTTGAACTGTGTGCTTAGCATGTGCTCTAAGGGACACGTGTTAAGAAATTCATTTGTTAAATTAACTTATTAAAAATAACTTATAAGTCATTTTTAAATAAGTTCTAAACAATTGTTTATTTTTTTAACTTGTAAGTCAAAAAATAAACAATAAGTCTAGGCGGATAGTCGAATTGGATATTTTAATTTTATTTTTTTGAGTTTTTGTTGTGACTCCCAAAAAATGTATAGTATTTATTCTAATTGGATTTTTTATAAAAAAAAATATTTTAGATGTAATTTGGATATATATACAAGAACAGTGTATATGTATCCAAATTACACCCTAAAACATTTTTTTTAATAAAAATTCCAGTTGGAATAAGTATTATACTCACTCCGTCCCAGAATAAAAGTTCTAGTTGACTTTTTACGCATATTAAGAAAGAGGATAAAATGACTAAAATTGTCCATATTTAAATTCTCATTTAATTGTATAGTTTTCTGCACATTACTAGTGATGCTTCATAAATATGCATAGAGAATAGAAATATAACAATTAATAATAAGGGTATTATAGATAAATTATTGTAAAAAATAAATTATTTAAAGTAAGTAGACATTTAACTTAAGACTACCTAAAATAATAATAAAGACTTTTAAGAAGTACATATTTTGAGAGTGCACAATTTTTTTTTAAATCAAAATGTCCAATTCCCATGTTAAATTCGAATGTCCCGTAGAAGGACTCGAAAATAAATCATTGCCAAAGAGGTGAACAATGCAATTGACTTGCAAATTAGGTTGGCCAACTTACGAATCTCGAATCCTGCCGAACAGGACACTTTTTGACTACCGAAAATATATAGGCACTCTTCTTTCGTCACCTTTTTTTTATAGGGTTTTAAGTAAACTCCTTGTTAACCAGTAGCCTCCCTACATACGTCCAGTCCCTCTGTTTCATAAACCCTAGTAAAACCTCAGTTTTTAGGGTTTCTCTATTTCTTCTACTCTCTCTTTCTATTGAAGATGAATAGCCTCCTAGTGTTGAGAAAATCAGCCTCATCGAAGCGAGTTACACTCGCTTCCTTGACCCAACAAGCTCTTCGTCTTCTTCAACCCAACAACCATCCTTCACATGAACACTTTATTGCTGGAAATGTTCACAATTTTTCTACTTCTACTAGCGATAATTACAATGATTCTCGTGGAATTAGTAGCAGTAAAGGACCAGTTGATTGGGTTCCGAGGAGGGATTTTCATTCCGGTGGATTCTTCAATGTCGGGGCATCTTTGGGGTTGTCACAGGCCGCTGGCCTTGCCGTAGCGGACTTATCAGACGAAGACTCAAAGAGCGGAGTAGCTAGTAACGATGAGGGTCTTGAAATATCTAAGCTTGGTATTTCCGATGAGATTGTTTCTGCTTTGGCCAAGAAGGGTATCACTAAGCTTTTCCCTATTCAGGTATTTGGCCCGTTTTTTTTTATTTTATTATGCTTGCTTTTTTTGGACTTTGAAATTTCAGTTATTTGGTTTATTGGAGAGTTCTTAACAATTAGTCTTAAAGTAATCGTTTTAATTTTGATTTGAAAATTTTATAAAACCAATTATTTGTTCTCTCACTCTATATGCATGTATAGAGAGAGTTTCCGTACTCGGGTTTGCTTATAAACTTTGATTTTGGTTGTATAGAAAGCTGTGCTGGAACCCGCAATGCAAGGGCGTGACATGATAGGTCGAGCTAAAACTGGAACGGGGAAGACTCTTGCTTTTGGGATTCCGATTATGGATAAGATTATTCGCTTCAATGCTAAGCATGGGTTTGTGGTTTCCTTATTTTGTTTGCTTTTTTCTTTTAACTTATATGACTTGTATGTTTTTCTAATTGGTGTTTTTGTTCTTATTATTTTATTTTGCAAAAGAGGAATAAATATAGAGCTTATTGTGTGTACTGGGATGGTACCATCTTTAGGCCGCCTTTGTGAATATATTACTTATCCAAAATATTTAGAAACTTTAATATTTTTATTTTTTTATATAGACGAGGAAGGAATCCCCTGGCCTTATGCTTGGCTCCAACTAGAGAGCTTGCTCGCCAAGTTGATAAAGAATTTTATGAGTCTGCGCCCAACTTGGATACATTGTGTGCTTACGGTGGTGTGCCGATTACACGCCAAATGAGTACACTTAACCGTGGTGTTGATATAATTGTTGGCACACCAGGACGGGTTATTGATCTGATAAAAAGAGGGTCTCTGAATTTGTCAGAAGTTCAGTTTGTTGTTCTAGATGAAGCTGATCAAATGCTTAATGTTGGCTTCGCTGAAGATGTTGAGACAATCTTAGAGAATTTGCCACAAAAGCATCAGAGCATGATGTTCTCCGCAACTATGCCAAGTTGGATCGTACAACTTACTCGGAAGTACCTAAAAAATCCATTGACTATTGATCTTGTGAGAGCACGGATGAACAAACCACTTTAATTATTGTTTTTCCTGTCTTCTTAATCTATGTTTAAACATCATTTTGGTGTACATTGGCAGAATAACTTGATATTACTCTTGAAAACTTGCTAACGCTAAATGTATATTGCAGGTAGGAGATTCTGACCAGAAATTGGCAGAGGGAATCACCCTGTACTCCATCGTATCAGAGATACATGAGAAACCGTCAATTATCGGTCCACTAGTAACAGTATGAAACTAGGCTTTGTTTCTGGATATTATATAAATGGCTTTTGTGACTGCAATTTGTTTTCTGTTCTTCAAATGTTAGAATAAGTATTTTAAGTAAATAAACATTTACATTGGTTAATATTCTTCTTGAATATATTTGTGTATTGTTTCCAGGAACATGCAAAAGGGGGTAAATGCATTGTTTTCACTCAAACAAAGCGTGATGCTGATCGATTGGCACATGCCATGCAAAGGAGCTTCCCCTGTGAGGCTTTGCATGGGGACATCACACAACAGCAGAGGGAAAGAACTCTTTTAGGCTTTCGTGATGGCCGTTTCAATGTTTTGGTTGCCACTGATGTTGCTGCTCGCGGTCTTGATGTACCTAATGTTGATCTCGTGAGTCTGAACTGCTATTTCTATTCTAAATGTATCTTTTATGTATGAAAATTAAGAAACCAGAAAGAAGAGAACGGAACAACTAATCATAAAAGAGAAGGGTTAAATCTAATTTAGGCTACAGAACTACACCCCAATTTACATTTGTATCACTGAATTAAATTTTTTTCCAGTCAACTCAGTAGACTGATTTTTAATTACAAAAACTGAAAAATCCATTTCGTCATGGCACCAACGTGGCGTGCTGATGAGGAGAGAAAAAGTGATATGGTTAAATTAATGTGGCTATAAATTAAATAAAAGAAATAAAATTGAATTAATTTAACTAAACCCATTTTATATTTTCTTATTTAACTCCTCTTTCATCTACCTCCACTACTGCCCGCCGCCTTCGCCTTCTTCACTGTCATCACCATCCTTATGATCATTCTTCACACCACTCGCACCAAATATAGAGCCCGAGTACATCTAATTTGTCTTCTTTAACTGGGTTTGGAACAGACCCAAAAAGAGAAAGATGAAAATAGTTGAGATACCTCAGACTCATTTCTTTTCTCTCATCTCAACCTGAAGAGAGGGAGCAATGTGTTACGAATCTATCAAAATTAGCTTGTGGCCGGTGATGATGGCTTGGGGTTTGGTGGGGATTGGGCGAGTATCATGGCTTGTGTTTGGCAGGCGATATATATATATATAACAAGTTAACATCCTAGGTCAAATCTCAAGTACGGAATAAATCTTGGGTTAAATCCCAAGTCCGAATTGAATCAAATCCATCCAAACAAGACCTTAAACTACTAGCCCAATAGTATTTATTTGGGTCATCTTAACACACCACAGGGTCATCCAAAAGGTAATAACTAAAGGTATTATTGTTAGTAACTTAATTTCTTATATACAGACAATTTTTCTCATATCTTTCGATGTGGGACTGGGGTGTTACAAACTTCCCCACTTAAATTTTTGACGTCCCTGTCAAAATCGATTACACATGGTCTATAGATCTTTATATCTTTAGCCATTGTGGGATAATACCGGTTGTCTTTATGTGTCCACCTTTGGGCCTCTTTCCCTTGTGAGATAATATCACCAGCCTTCGTGTCCTCACCTCCGGCAACTCGATCGGATGACCTGAGCCGAGCTTTCGAGAGTTGGCTTTGATATCATATGAAACAACCCGGGTCAAATCTCGAGACTGGAACAAATCTTGGGTCAAATTTCAAGTCCGAATCAAATCAAATCCATCCAAACAAGGCCTTAAACTACTATCCCAATAGTATCTTCTTGGTTCATCTTAGTCCACCACAGGCACTCACCCAAAAGGTAATGTCTGAAGGTACTATTGTTAGTAATTTAATTCTTTATATATAGACAAAATTTTCCCTCTGGGGTGTTACAATATATATAAATATTGGGTAATTTGTTTTTGAATATTGATGTTTTTTGTCTAAACATGTACGCCTATATAATATCAAACAAGTTCAAAGATCAAAATATTTTATGTTTTAAAGATTTTATTTTTATTTTTAGCATATTTTTATTGTTAATAAAGCTTTATTTTTTATCAGATATTTTCATTTGATTTAGATTTAATATTAAAAATTATATATTTTTTGACTTGGCAGACTACATGGACAAAGCCTTGACATGTAAATTTTCTCTTACGTGGCAGCCACATGAATCCTTCTGTTAAAAGTCGAAAGAGTTGGACAAATTTTGTAAAGTTTTGTAATTATTTAGTACTTCAGTGAGTTGAATGGAAAAAAAATAATCCGGTGATGTAAATGTAAATTAGAGTTCAATTCAATAGGCAAAAATAGATTTAAATTTTAACCTTAAAAAAGAAAGAGAAAGGAATACACTAGTGCGATTCTCCCATCCTGTAAGGTAGGTCTGGTTTTCGTGAAACATCTCGATAATATGTAAAATTTCTGCATATTATATACTATTTAATTGACATTGAAGCTTGGGAGGATGTATAATCTAATTAGGAAGCACAGAAAATCTGTTATGTAAATCGCTTGATGTTATGGTTGGAATTTTTTATTATTGCTCATTATATTTGTATCCACATTTTAAATGACATTGTCTTTAGGAAGATTTGGTCAATTGTGCAATACTACTTGCACTTGGAAAGCTTGGTTGAAACCCGAGTTGACTTGGCCAAAAAATAACTTTGACTTGGAGGACATCGAGATAATATTTGTTATTGAGCTGTAATTGAGAAATGGAGAATGAGATATGAGTTAGATTGACAAGACATGTTGGCTGAATTTCCCAAGCCATTAACGTGATCGAAAGACTACAATTGGATGATTTTGTTTTCCTTGCTTTTAGCTTTCTTTGTTATTTGATCAGTTTTACTTTGATTTACTGTTCTCTATCTTTTCTTATATTGTCTCATTGGAACCTTGTTTTATTGCTTAGGTGATTCATTATGAACTTCCAAACTCTTCAGAGATTTTTGTTCATCGATCTGGCCGGACAGGTCGTGCTGGGAAGAAAGGAAGAGCAATTCTTATTTATTCATCAAACCAATTTCGGGAAGTCAAGGGTATTGAAAGAGATATAAGATGCAAATTTGAAGAGGTATGATGCCAATCCCTTTGAATCCTTTTTCCTTTTGAATGCTCCTGTTTTGTTGTTTTCGACTATTTTTATGAAACTAAGAGCATGTTTAGATCCTGAAGTGGAATAATTCTAATGGTGAATTGTACATCCACTTAATAATGCACAAATAACTGCTGTATATATCAGCGCCAATGAGCAAAAATGTTTTGTACTTTAGTTCAAAAATACCCAATCTATTTTGAGTTCACTGTCAAAGGTGATTCTGAATTTAATTTGAGATAACAAACTTCTTCTCAAATCATTTGTATATTTAGTAAGTTTTCATCAACTACTGTACTACTTACACCAAACAAATAATTTCTTGGTTTTCAGTTTTATCACCACTCATAAGTTAAGCCCAATTTGACTTGCATTGCTGCAATACCATCTCCCAAGTATCGCAAAATCTTAGTTTCTTGATTTGTGGTATTATTATCAATAGTAAATTCAGTTTGACACACAAATTGTTTCAACCAGAACAAATGTGGTAAGAATTCTGTACTTGAGGTATTGTTGCATTATGATCCTATCAATAGTATGGTCTGTGTTGGGTTGTTGTCCATGTTTTTTGCACATTCTGAGTGTACTCGGGCAACATTCCCTTTGAATTTTGATTCCTTAATTTTATATATATATATATATATATATATATATATATATATGTCTACTTATAAAAATTATGTAGAGTTTATTATGCATATGTTTATTTCCGTCCTTGCTTGTTTGTCAGTAGTGGCTTTTATCTGTCTCCTTCTGTGTCTCATTATATTGTACTAATCCATTAAGTTTAATATAGTTGACTAATATTCTTGTATCTGCTGATATTAGCTTCCTAGGATTGCAGTTGAGGCTGGAGCTAGGGACATGTTCAGAGATATGGGAAGTAGTGGTAGCCGTTTCGGATCTTCTGGAAGTATGGGAAGTGGTGGTCGATTTGGTAATTCAGGATATAGTCGTTCTGGTAGTTATGGCGGTTCTGAAGGAGGCCGTTTTGGCAGTTATGGCGGCACGTCATCTGGTCGCACAGGTGGTTTTGGTGGGTCTTCGGGTCGATCAAGTGGTGGATTTGGCGGACAAAGCTCTGGCCGTCCAAGTAGTTTTGGTGGATCAGGGTTTGGACGTTCAGGTGGTTTTGGAAAGCAGGGAGGTTCGGATCATTCAAATGGTTTTGGGGAATTTGGTTCAGGTCGTTCCAGTGGATCTGGTGCTTCACGTTCCAGTAACGATAACTCTGGGAGAAATTTTTTCTGAAACTATGGTTAGGTAAATTTATTTTAGTACATGTTTTTTATTTTTTTATTTTATGGAATAGAGATTAGTAGGTTGCTATAAATGCACTAATTTAACTTCAATAAAGATGCTGTTTATCTGTCATTGCTGATTTTTATTATATTGAAGGTTGACTTGAGGAGCATTATTAAAGATTTAGGCTCTTGGTGGGTCTGATTATAATTGTATCTTCGAATGCCCTTCCCTAAATTCTTCCCTGCTTTATCTTTTGGAGTCCATCAGTATCAACTCCCCCCCCCAAAAAAAACAAACAAACAAACAAACAAAGCTTGTCCTCCTAGTCTACCCAATTGTTATCCATAACTAATTCTCGACAGATTATTGGTTATGGTACAGGTATATGTACGAGATACAATTTGAATTGAATTTATTACGCAGTTTTCTAAGTTGTACATTGTTATATCCGAATTCAGTTGGTTTAGGTTCAATATGCAATACTGGCAATCAATCTTCAGTGCTTTTTTATTGGGCTCTTTACGCATGGTTGCCCTTTTGATAGAATAGGCTTTTGTGGGATAGCAAACACCCCCCCCCCCCTAATATTTTCATCCATTCCCCCTGAAATTCAAACAATTTTTGGATAGTAGTATATTAGAAAAAGACAAGGGTAGAATGCTTCAATAGATTCATTGTTGACATGCAGGACTTGCTCACTTCATGGGATCAATAAATAAATGAGGTGCTTAAGTTGGCAACTTTGTTTCATTTTGTACAAGATTGTTGTATTGACATATGTTTTGCTCTAGCAGGTAAGAATGCTGGAAAAGGATAGCTTTCCCAAAAATTGATGAGCAGTATTTATGCATATGAAAGTTTTGGAGAAGTGATAGGCATGAGATTTTCAAAGGTTGACAAGTTCGGATACTTCTTTGCTGATGATACCACCGAGTTTGTTTCTGTGGAAAGATCATTTTTAGAAGTAACCCATTACTTAGCTAAATTTTGAGTCCTACTTGTAATCAATTTCGGTATGTGGGAGGGAAAACAATATGTTTCGTTTTCCCCTTATCAGCATCCACATTGTTTATAATGTTTTTCTAGCTGGCTTATCTTTCAAAGCTGGTGGTTAACATCTTAGATCTATCCGGCGCAATGCAATACAAGTAGACCTCACAATGATACAATGACACACTTGTGTTAAATTTGTAAGCAGCGCTTTGAACTATAAATCTCAAGTGTGCATCCCTTACTTATTAAACCTGGTGGTGTGCTGAAATAATTCTGCCACCTGAAGCAGTGTGTACAAAACAGATGCAATCACCTGAACAAGATTGTTGTCTACTAGGGAGAACTTGATTTTTTTATATAGAATTTTGAAATTTTTAGACTTTTGTTGAGGGATTATTGGACGGCCTCAAACCTGATCTTGCTCGGTAAAGAGAGATGTCTGTGCCATTTGACGATCACTTTGGTTTCATCATCGCTATTTATTCGAGGATGAATAATTTCGGATACTTCTCCTTAAACGTGGCATTTGGGTTGCAAACACAGTAATTTTCGTGTTCGACAGAAACCCAAACGCAGATGCAGATGCAGATGAATTAGGCGTTTATGAAATGATGAGAGTAACCACCGTTTCACACTCAAAACTCTGCAATTAAATTTTAATTTTCTTAATTACAAAACCACTTCGGTTTGGGGAGGGGAGGGAGTGTTTCAACTAGATACATAATTTTATAGCTTACTGTCTTTCCCAAAAAAATATAAATAAATTCCCGATCACAACTAGAATCTTATCTGAAACACAATCATGCATCTAACTAAAAATGGAAGAGCTGTTTCACCATACTGCTACAATGTTTAAAGTCGACAAAGCTTGGCAAAATATTCACATCCTTCATAAACTTCTAATCCCGGCAGGCCAAGTTCGTCTGTGTTGAAACAAGCACAGCGCTTGCTCATTTTCCCTGTCAAAGCTATTTCTAGCGGTCTCTGAACTAACCTTGGGTAGCCATCGTCACACCAAACCTGACAAAAACAGCTTGGATGAGATTCAGCTAGTTGAATCTGGTTGACACAAATCAATTCAGAGATAGATGAATGTGACTTCCTAAACATACACTCCTGGTCTAGATATTTATATACTCCCTCCGTTCACAATAAGAGTCCCAGTACCCACCATACCCTGACAGTGGAACAATATCATAACTTTTGTGGAACTGAAGGAGTAATATACATGCCTATACGAGTGTGGATCTATAACTTGGTACCTAGTACCCACCTGACAGTGGCATTTCTTCTCAGAAATCTTCCATAAAGATAAAATCTGAAGTATAGCTTGAATTTAAATTATTTAAAAGACACTTAGACCGAGTATATCTTTCTGCAGTGCCCTGGATTTCAAACACTAAAAGTCGTGAAAAGTTGTACCTCTGAACCCTCTTCCTGACTCCACCTTGAATTGCAGCTAGGCAATTTAGCTTCTTCATTCTTCTGCTTTTCCATCAGCTGTGCACCTCTAGCAGCCTTTGCTTCAACTCCTTTCAAGTATTTTGTGGGGTTGCCTTCACTATCATAGTAGAGACCCACTAGCTTACCAACAGATCTGAAACTCGACAGTAAAGACAAGTAAATTTTAAACCATTTGCACATTTATTGAAAATTCTAAGCATCTAGTTTAGCACCAGTGTCTTCAAAAATCCGTAAAGCTGGCATGCTATTTAAAGCACCAGTCTCATTTATCAAAAAATTCTAAATATCTAGTTTAGCACCAATTTCTTCAAATCCCTAAAGCTGGAATGCTATAAAAAGCACCAGTCTCAAAAACATTCTGCCATAAATAATAGAAAGCATGAACCTATAAGTAAATTAAAGACCAAAAACAGTAAATGTTACAATAAAATTTTGAGGGCCAACCTAACAGACATCTTGAATGATCTCTCTCAGCGAAACCATCACTAAGCATAGATGAGGATATGCGAGGACAATCAATGACATTCTATAATATTAGTTTTCATTTGAGCTTGATACAACTCATGTTTGCTACACACGAAAACATAGTCATTAAATATTCTGAAATCTGTAGGCTACAAAGCCAACTATTAGTCAGATAGACATTTGAGGACTATTTACGAGACTGAAGTGAAGGTGTCAGCTCAGCTCCTTTTAGCTGTGCTCAAGTCTTGGTAATTGTACTAAATGTTTGGGATCCAAGTCCACCTTCATAAGAATTGGGATCTCAAATACACATGTCATCATTGCATTGGTATGCAATGATTGCTTAAATCCACCATGATATTGAACAACAAATGTAATGAAGTGTAATTTTGACACATTTGAGACCTAAGAATTGGAAAATTTATAGGTTGGTGACTGCAAAACAGCTTGGGTAGCTTCAGATCACATAAAATTACATAGAATAAAATAACAAACATCTGCCCATAGACTCAGACAGAGAGGGAGGGGGTCCAGTATCTTTGTACTACTCTTACGATTTCCAAATATAGAGCTAGAGCATAAGGGGTTTGTGAACTCTTGTAGCTCCAGCTCAAAGACTTGGGATTTTGTGGAAATGTGCGAATGAGACTACATTGCTCCAACAACAATGCAATCAGCACTGTGCATGATCTAGTTTAGCATAATTGGGCAAAGCACATTGTGATTCATCTGCAAATCATCAACAACAATCTAAACAACTGATTAATCTTAGTGCCTTCTATAACTTTTAAAGATCAGGTCATACAGTTCTCAGTTGTATTCATAACCAATGCACAAGGTTCCCCAAATAGCAGGGCCTGGGAAGGTCATATTTACCTCTATTTAGAGAGTCGATTCTAGGCTTAAACACATGACCAAGCATTCAACAAGTGAGCACCAGACCATAGTGCCAAGTATGACCAATAGTGAAGACTTGGTGATTTTTTTCATCCTAATGTAGAGAGTTGGAATGTGAGATAGTTGTGCACCAACTTGATGGGGAGTTTTAGATGTTGGAGAATAGGAATCCTCTCAATGGTAGTAATGATAGTATTGTAACTTTGAATTGGTTGAGTTACAAATATTCAGATGTAGTGGTTTGTGAGTACTACAAAACCTATCTATAAATTCACCTTTTGTCCATTCTCATTTCCTATCATTTCTTCCACAATACCCACATACAAGTTATATCAGTGAAATAGGAAATCGAAGACTCACATGTAAGTTCTGACGTAGAAATCTCTCCAGTCAACAACACTCTTCACCTATAAACATCAATCATGAAACATGAAGCTTTATAAAGAATCCAAAAGGAAACAACATGAAGCATGCACCAAATCATTTATGCATCAGGTTTCTAAATACTTTAAGAAATGCAGATTCTCTTTCTTTCAATAATTTTTTGCTAGAAGGTGGGGGAGGGAGAGGTAAGGCGTATGTGAACAAATGTCGCACTAGAAGTATGAAAATAAACAACTACATCAAGGAAAGGACAAGGGAGTCGCACCAAAAAACCAAGCCTTGGTATTGGTCAGCCATAGAATGGGCAGCAATTTAAAGGAGTTTATGTGATAGCACATAGCCAGTGATACCTATTACCTAACAAAATATAATCCTTTAAAGTATGCTGTGTGCCCACATTCATTCCAACAGTACATTAATCTATGTGGATCAAATTGGGCAGTATTCAGCTTGAGAAATAATCAATAGTCAGCTGCGCCATAATGTATCACATGTCCAAAGAAGAAAATAAACAAGGGGCATAAATTTATGTGAACAATGAGAACAAGCAAATACAATATATTACCTCAGTGCTTGATAAACCGCGTAATGAATCCGTAAGACCATCTCCTGTGTAAATAGCATAAAATACCCTTTAGGAGAGGAAAGGAAGAGAAAAGGCTGAAACTGTTGATATATATCAATAGCAATTCATTCTCTTTTTTTAATAAGTTATAACAATGGCAATTCTTTTTGTGTAAAAGTTGTCTTTCATTAAATCCAAGGGGTACGGCTGTGTCTTCAAGGAAGAACCTCAATGACACATGTGCAAATTCAACAGAAGGGCCAAGTGACATATTCCAATGTGTGTGAGTTATCTCTACTTATACAATAATATTACTTTTTCATTTTTCATGGAATCATCATACTATTCTACAACTGCATGCAAATTGCCAGTATAAGACAAACTGAATTTTTACGCCTTCCACCCAATATGACTATATAATTTCTGCTATCTAATTTTCACCTGAAGTTTATTATTGAGACCTAAATCTAACACACTTGGAGATTAAATGAAAAAGAAAGGCATTTCATGAAATCACTGATGACCATGTCAAGAACATGTCCATAAGAGCAGGTCCGACCAGTGTTTCATAATTTGAGATATCACAAAACTTTCCTCTTGCTAGGTGAGGAATCTTCATTCTTGACTGAGACTGTGCAGCATGTGACAGGAAAACCATAATTCAGGAAGGAAAATGTGACGGCTCATTTAACAAAAACTTGTACAAGAAGGCTCAACCATAACCAAAGTATGATTGCTTCTTCTGCTTTTGATTGCTTAGTAGCTCAAATGTCAAGAGGCAAGAATCACTTTCTGTTTTCAGTATCTAACAAACAACATGCATGTGGTCACTATAATTTTCTACATCATTATATTCTCTTTCCTGACATATTCTAAATCATCCTCCAATGCAAAACAAATCCTCGTGGAGTACAAAGCTCAAAAATTACATAAGCAGAAATTGTAGAACTATTTTAGAGTCCTATGTATTGCGACAAATTTGTGCCGAATTACAATTTTGAAAGATATCAATGCATGAGATATAAGAAGGACCCACTTATTAAACGTCTCTCCAAAAGGGTTATTTATCCATGTAACTAGCAATCAAAAAGTCGACGTAAACATTCAGAATATCTATCATTTTCTAATATTTTATAACCATCAACCAGTATTACCTGAAAAGTTTCCTGAAACAAATGCACGGGAAGCATCTCTGAATAAAAGAGCAGATAGTGTCAATATTAATCTTAGAAGAAACTTTTGATGGAAAAACAAGAGTAAATGTTGATATATACTAGGAAAAAAAATCTTAGGCATTAATGAACAGGATAAACCTTCCAGCAAAATGAGTGTAGCCCCCTCCTACACCATAATGTGATTTCCCTTTTGTCACGTCAAACACAGAGCTGGTTTGTTTTCCCAAAAACAAAATAAAATAAAATTTTATGCAAGTTAACAACAATTCCATAGAAAATTGGAAAATTGAATATGGATCTGAGGAATTCACACACAAACAAAAAAAGTATCAAACCTTCCTCTTCTTTTCCCATAAGAAGAAAAAAAATACACAGATTGAGAGAGAGAGAATGTACCCAAGAATTGCCAACAGTATAGGAAAGGCGTCATCAGTTCCATTATAAGCAGCTAATTCTTGTACAGTAAACAGTCTCTAGCAAGATAAAATGAAGTTTATTCAAACAGATGTTAATACAGGCATAATCAAGTAGTATAAAATATTTGAAAATAAAAGGAAATATATTATAAACCAGTACACGGAAAAAAAAGAGTAAAGACCATATATATATATACCGTGGTAATTGAAGGAGAAGAAAGAGGAAGATGCAGTGTTAGTTTGGAAGGAAAAAAAGAGACGAGGAGGAAAGAGATGAAAGCTACCAAAAGGGCGATCCCTACAAAAACGGATCGACCCATCTCAAGTAGGAAACTCTCACAATATTCCCGATCTCTCGGTCATGGAAGTCTTGGGTCGACGAATTTGAGGACCCAAATTGAATTTTCCTATAAATAAACAAACAAAAGTACATGTAAGCATTGATTAACCCAATTAACGGGGTCACGATGTCAATTAATAACATGACATGTTCAATTAAACGAAAATCATCGAGGCAAAAAATATCACTCCCTCCCTTTTTAAATAAGTAATATTTTATGGAGTTTAATTTTTTTTAATATATTTGACGTTTATAAATTTTTAAGAAGTATTAATTATTAATTTATTATGTTTTCCCTATTGTCCTCAGATATATTATTTTATAATTTTTTTCTCTCATTTATCTAGACAACTTTATACATAATTTTTTAATTCATGCAAGCAAGAATAATTGTGACAATTCATATCAATCTTTAATGACACAATTGAAGCAATAAATGACTTTCTTAATAAGTATGAAACACTCTAAAAGGTCACTTATTTAAGAATGAAAGGAGTAATAATTTAAGGTATGTTATTTATATTTAAGCCAAAGTTTACTTATACATGTATCTTTTAAACTAAATAAGAGCAAATTTGTAATTTTACTTTTTTCCCCATTATAATAAAAAAGAGAAGAAGGAAGGAAAATTAATAACAATTATCTCTCTCCCTTCGTCCTATCCAGGCCCAAACTCACATGGATCTATTTCACTTTATGACTATTTTTCGTTTTCATGTGTTTCAACATAAATACTTGGTTAACTCAAATGTTTTAGAAAAGGAAAAGAAAGATTAGTTAAGAAATTAATTTGGCGGTGACAATCAAAAGTAACTATTTGTGTTAAACTCTCTAACAACACTAATTCCTGTTGAAAAATGTAATTTTGCAATTCAACTAATAAGCAGGCAGCACTTGAGTACTACTACTACTACTACATGTGTCGTATTACACGACTAAAACTTGTGAGGATTACAATTTCTCAACTGGAAATCCAATAACCGGTTTTGTCTCTGATGCCAAAGCTCGAAGCTCATCAATCTCTTCTTTGTTGAGTCTCCATCCCAATGCTCCACCAAACTCTTTTGCTTGTTCTGCATTTTTTGCCCCCGGAATAGGGATAACATTCTCCTGGGCTATAAGCCAGTTAAGGACTACCTGTTGACAGAATTCCATTATTGCTGCATATTGGCACCTCAGTTGTTGGATAGACCAACTTCAAAATTTCCTACTAGGAAAGTATTTTCTGATTTATATTACCCCATCAATGTACCAAAATATAATTATTTGGCAAAATGGTAATGGAACAAGAAGGAACCTGTGTTGGAGTTTTACTGTATTTCAGCCCGATCTCCTTAATCTTGTTTATTAGAGGTTGGAGCTGCAGAAACACAAATAGACTTTAAGAAACTGAATTGCGAATTTGTAGCTGATGGCCTTTATATACTTGTAGAGTCTTACCTTGGTTAAGAATTCAGGGGTGTAAATCCGTCCTCGAGGACCAGTCGGGGGATTATCTGGTGTGTACTTTCCTGTCAGAGCACCTGCAAAGGTAGGAAAGCTTATATATTACAATAGAAAGTGTCGTAACTAAAGTGGGATTAAGGGAGTGTTCCCACCATAGAAAGGAGCTCACTTATAATGGTATTGAGGGAGTTGTTAATTGTTAAAATGATGGGGAATCATGAAGTTCACAATTGAAATTGACTTTCAAAAGCCAACAATGATCTTATAATTTGGAACAATGAGAGTATTAATTTTTTTATGGGCCCACATTCTCATACTCCAAAAAGCACAAAGCTGTTTGAATAATTCATATTCTTGTCTTGTAACTTGTCAACGATCCTAACAGAACATCTCATGCGTTTCTCTCTCTTACATAGCTATGAGCAGGACCTCAACGGACATCTTATCTGATACTCCATTTAAGTGATTCTTGGTGAAACTTGTAGCAAATACTTCCCCATCATTATAACGACTCCCTAAGTTCTAAAAGCTTGCGAGAGTTTCAAATATAAATATCAAGTCTCAGAACCAGGGAGCAACCAAATAGATCTATCAGGCTCAAAACTTCAAATGTCATCCACGGTGTTTTCTCTATCCTCTGAATATCTCTATACCATTAATAAATAATTTCCTTTAGTAGGTTGTCTAATTTTATCCAACTTATCTACGGTACTCTACCTATTACTAGGCTGCAGCAACAGCAACAAATGTTATGAGACATTAGTGTATGCTCAGTTATTATTTGCTAAGATATAGGGACTCGATTATACTCACAGAAAGGGGGTGGGTTGGGGAACAGATCCATAAAGTAGACCCTAAGGCAAAGAAGGATAGCACCTTTGTTACTTCTTTTTTGATACAAGTTCAATCTCAGGCATCTGATAATATGATATGAAGGCAAAAAAAATAATCTTGTCCAACCATACCAAGCATGTCTGAGAAACAATTTAGTAAGCTTAAACAATGAGTTTATAAACATACTAATCTACACAGGTGCTATGCAATAACACACACACATAAAAAAAAACATACACACACTCTGAAGCAAAAACAGTACTGGTATGGGTTTCCACCTTGAGCAATAGGTGAATAGGCAATCAAGCTGATCCCAAGTTCATCACAGGCAGCCTTTACACCATTCTCCTCTGGTAGCCTGTATATGAGACTGTAATTTACTTGATTTGAGGCAAGTGGGATACCTCTCTTTTTAAGCTGTTCATATGCATCCCGAAGACGCTTTTCTAAATTAAAAACCACAACAATTAGCAAACATGTTATATTTTGAAGAGATAGATTAGTACAAATGCATCGTTGTGAAATTCAATGTATGTGTCTTATACACATTTTAAAAAAAAATACTACAAATATAAAATCCTTTCTAATTCCATTTAGCTTGCATTATGAATTAATGTTGACCAGAAATAACATACCACTATAATTAGATACGCCAACAGCCTTCACGAGCCCTTGCTCCACAGCATCACCAAGACCATCAAGATATCCTGAAAAATGGTTTTCTAACAAAATAAGCCTCTTCTGAACAGTATGGCCTGAATATATACTATCCCGTTATTGCCTCTACATTGACATGATTGCTACACAAATGAATAACCTTCATTTCCCCATATTCCTGGCCTGAAATTGTAATTCAAACACAATGATCAGTTACTACCTATTCAATATAAATAATATACAGAAGGTTGATAGAGAGCCGATCAAAAAAAGAAAAGAATTAAAAAAAGGTTGATAGAATACAAACCAATGTAGTTGATAGACCTCCACTGAAGAAAGCTCTAGTCTATAAAGGGAATCCTTAAGAGCAGCAAGGACACTTTGGCGACCAATTCTCCATGGTAATGCTGCAAATTTGGTTGCAACAGCGACATCAACTTCTGGATTCTTTTCCTTCCTTTCCTTGATAAATCTTCAGCAGAAATGATGAAGTTTGACTGTGAGACTAAACTGACGAAAAATTGCACGAGTATTTCCAGTCATATTTTGCAGGATTCAACATATAGTAATGTAAAATTCTATGAACTTTTTACCTTCCTAGCAGTGTTTCAGAATTTATTGCACCAAATGAGAACTGAAATCACAACAAACAATGGCTTTATTTCAGAGACTTTTTAAACAAATAAATGATAAAATAGTAACGGCGCATATCAATCTAATGTCTCACCCTTGATCCATAAACTTCAGCAGTATCAAAGAACGTAATGCCACAATCCACACTGACATCAAAAGCAGCCTTAGCTGCTTTCATCTTTATATCTGCCATAATCCCGGACGGAAGTGGGTGGGTGAGGTTATTATTATGTAGTAACACAAAAATTCAAACTACATACTTTATCACACCAAACTCCAAGGCAAAGTTGATTATGATGCATTGAGTTATAATGGTCACACCAAAATAGAAAGGAGATTGACATCTAAAGCAAACAAGTCAAATAGAATAATGCAGTAAAACTTATCATCACCTATATTAACAATATACACATATCAAAAGCAATACAAATTGCCTTGTATAAAGAAAAACAAATATTTAAAAGAAATCCCACAATCCCAGTTTATTTTTGCTGATCCCTCGTCAATTTGAATAAACACAAACAAAATCCATAAAATACTTATAAAACGAAAATTGGAGAGAAGAATGTTGCAGAAAACTGACCATCCCACTCAAAGTTGTTCCAGTAGCTGGTATCACCCCAAGACCAAGCTCCAATCCCAAGCTTTGTAACCTTTAAGTCAGAGTTACCCAGCTTCACCTTCTCTTCTTCTCCTCCTCGTTCTAATTTCACACTACTAGTAGTCGCAAATTCCTCAGAAGCTACTGCTCGGATTCTTTGATGAACCTTCCCTCTGGCTACTCAAAGCGTAAGAGCAAGCACTGCCAAAATGCAGAGCCATGGATTTTGAACTTTTGCTTTGCTAAAATTAGTTGTGCATAAGAGCATAAAATTCAAAATAAAAATTCTTTGAGCGTTCCAAATCTCTTTCCAGAAAATAGTGTTACTGCTAGAGCTAATGGAAGCCATTGGTCTTAGATTTTACACGGCTCATCTTCTTCCCGGATACTATCGGCCACAAACGAATTTTCAGGACACGTGTACCAGAAGAATATATGGGCTTTACCAAGGTCCTGTTGGCCTATTTGCCTTGTCATAAGTATGTTAGGCCCTTTTAGCTATTACTTCGGCCCGTTAACGACGACTCAAGTCGTCGACCCACGTACAAATTAGGGCAAGTGTTCTCCCTTCAAGACCACGTGGAAAACTTTAAATTTTGATGTTTTTATAAATGAAATCTATTTATCCTTTATTATGTAAGGAAATTTATTTAAAATACCATTTATACTTGAAAAAACTTCGATTGCTAAAAAAATATGTTTACTTTTTCTATTTAATTTTTTTAACTACAATAACCAAAATAATGAGTTATAACGGGGAAGAACAAAAATAATAATTAATAATTGGTTACTTAGTTGGCTTGGGTATTCAAGTTAATTGATTATCATTTGTTCATTGACACTTGATCAGCTAAAATTAATAATTGGTTATTACATGTAATTGATATAAAATGTAATAAAATTTTATTGTCTTAATTATGCATAGGTTATATATTAATTTGGTTAGAAAAATAAGGATGTACGGATTTATATTTTAATTTCACCAAAATAATTTATAGAAGGTCCTCCAATATACAAATATATTATTTATCATATTATTATTAATAGTACTATAGAATGCAATAAATCTCATGAAAGATCCTACTAATTTTAACTACTTTGATGGAGAAAATTAATTTTACAAGTTTACTATTTATTATTTACGAGCTCAAACTTTAAAATCGGGAGCGAGGGACATGAAATTAATTTTAATCAATTAATTAATACAATACCAACATATAAATCGAGAGATAATATCTCTACATATTAATACTATATTAATTAATTGACGTGAAATTAAAACCGTAGCTCCGTTAAAACCGCTTGGTTTTATGAAGCTACCACTATAGTTTATACTAGTATACTACTACTATTCGGCTATTCCAGAAGAATCTCCAGTTCAACGTCGGTCTAGCAAGATCTAGGTAGATGACATCAGCAATAACAACGTGTACGTCATCCAACTTGGCAATATTTCATTGGTTCTTCCGACTCATTCAACTTTCCACGTAGACCTTCCCCTGAACGATCCAATATGACCACCGCCAAGTCAAGTCGTTCTTCTCTGGAAAAAACTAAAAACTGAGTGGTCTCCCGCACATACATGTAAATGTAAATGTAAATGTAAATGTAATATTCTAATCTTCTCCTCGTTTCTAAAACCCTAGGAATTCAATTAATTACAGCAATGTCGAAGATCTCTCTGAGTTTAGGGCTATTTATATCCCTTTTAGTCGCCTGTTTTCATCCCCTTCCGACCCAATCAGCTGTATCAAGCATAGATCTAGGTTCAGAATGGGTAAAAGTCGCCGTAGTAAATCTAAAACCCGGCCAAACCCCAATCTCCATCGCCATCAACGAGATGTCGAAGCGAAAATCCCCGGCTCTTGTTGCTTTTCAGTCCGGCAATCGGTTGATCGGGGAAGAAGCCGCCGGCATCGTCGCACGGTACCCAGATAAAGTCTATTCTCACTTTCGGGACTTAATAGCCAAGCCTTACGGTTTCGCCAAAAAAACCCTAGACTCAATGTACTTGCCTTTCGACGTCGTTAATGACACGCGAAGAGGTGTAGCTGGGTTTAGGATTAGTGATGATGAGATTTATTCGGCGGAGGAATTGGTAGCTATGGTGTTGAGTTATGCTTCCAATTTGGCTGAGTTTCATGCGAAGGTTCAGGTGAAAGATACCGTGATTACGGTGCCGCCTTATTTTGGGCAGGCGGAGAGGAAGGGTTTGCTTCAGGCGGCAGAGTTGGCGGGGATTAACGTGCTTTCATTAGTTAACGAGCATGCGGGAGCGGCGCTTCAGTATGGAATTGATAAGGATTTTTCGAACGAGTCGAGGTATGTGGTGTTTTATGATATGGGATCAGGGACTACTTATGCTGCTCTTGTTTATTTTTCGGCTTACAAGACAAAGGAGTATGGCAAGACTGTTTCTGTCAACCAGTTTCAGGTAATTTTCTGTTCCTTATTAATTCAATAGTCAGTATTCTCACTGCAAGTTATTTTAGTATAATCAGTGTTATTTTCCAAAAATAAAATAAAATAAAAAAAGAAATTTCCCTTCTGATTGTAGCCCATACTTGTAACTGGGATTTGGTCAACCATCTGTTAATAAAAGGAGTATCGTTTCCTTTGAAATTTACAAAGGAAAATCACATATTTTAGGACTTGGGGGTATTAGGTTTGAAACTTTAAATACTGTCAAACAGGACTACGTATTATTATTATAATAGAACTCACAGAACACACATAATTTAGTAGTAGTAATAAGAGTGATACTTTAGTAGTAGTAATAAGAGTGATACTAGTGGAACGAACGGTACTTGAAGTTGGAAAGAATTAATTCAATAATAGTTGATTCCATCGAACACCTAAGATATAGAAAATCATAATAGTGTACCTTGTTTGGAACCCATGATGAATGCAGTGGAATTGATCTTTTATGGATGAACAAGGTACTACTCCCTTGAAACCCTAAATGTTGGCTCGATGAGAAATCCTCAATAACCTTTAGGTATTATGAAATCCTTAAGCGTGTAGGAATCATGGGAGATGACCTAGCTGTTTATTTATATTATTCCTTATTAGTAACCTAGTGGGCCCACTCATCACAAGTCTAAAGGTTTACTCAAATAGTTAGAGTCCATATGTTAATTAAGACTAATCAATTAGCATGGTTTTATATAAATACAATTAATATTACTTGGTTAGAGTCCATATGTTACACTTAATTAGACCAATCGATTAGTTTGATTTTATATAAATACAATTAATATTATCCACAAAATAATATTACAGAAGTACTTATTAGAAATAATACCCTGATTTTGTTTTGATATGATGAGCCTGTTGTACATAATTTGTGCTACATATCTTGAGTGGTAGTACAACAGAATTTGTGCTATGTATCTTTAGTGGTAGTTAAGACCTTATTCTTTTAGTTATTCGTCCATATAATTTGTCTCCCTGTTATAGTTTTGGATGGAGATTTGTTGTAAAGAAGGGTAAACTTTTATGAATTCTTGAATCAAGGTGCTTATGTTATTAATTTCAAACATTGATGTAGGACAATTTGTAGAATGAATTTTGTTATTGATTGATAGATAAATAGAACTAGGATCTAAGTTCTGCGCTTAAATTATAGGGTTTAGAGTTTCAACTCGGCGTCGATTAACTCTAGAGTCTAGAAAGATATCTCCACGATATAAAGAAAGCCAATAATAATCTCAATAATAAGAATGTACTTTGTGTAAAGATTACATTGGTATTTAAACAAAAACAACCCTAAATTGGAGATCAATAAAATAACAAAAGACAAAAATACCCCCAATTAATTAAAATCTGTAATAATGAAATAAACAAAATAAATAAATAAGGAAACTAAATCATTTATCCCCATCAAACTTTCAAGTATTAGTTTGTATTAACAAACGATTCTCGCCCAGGTAAGGAACCAGAGACTTTCCTTGGCCAGGTGTGTGTTTGAAAATTCATCCATATCCCTTTACAGGGGATTTGTGAGATATATTGAAACATGTTGAGGATTTGATTAAAGAAAGAACAGTTTAGAAGAATTAAATTCAGAAATGTGTGTGTTGTATTCATTTATTTTAAATACTTGTTTGGATTTATGATTGAGTACTAAGTTAATTGATTTATCAAAACACGTCATAGGCTCTTAACATCCTTTTAATTTAATGTTTTATTTTTTTTTAAGAAATCATATTGTTAGTATAATCTTAGTCTATAAATCTATTTTGTGTAATTATATTTGAAAGTAACTTGGTAATATCTTATTATGCTATCTAGCTAAACTTCAAATGTATTGCAGGTCAAGGATGTTAAATGGGACCCCAAACTTGGAGGTCAAG
The DNA here is from genome assembly GCA_020205555.1 of Panax stipuleanatus. Taxonomy (NCBI): domain Eukaryota; kingdom Viridiplantae; phylum Streptophyta; class Magnoliopsida; order Apiales; family Araliaceae; genus Panax; species Panax stipuleanatus. Next base: position 156,178,065 of record CM035118.1, read on the forward strand.
ATATGGAAGTAAGGCTGGTGGAGTACTTTGCAGATGAGTTCAACAAACAGATTGGAAATGGAGTTGATGTGAGGAAGTCTCCCAAGTCCATGGCTAAATTGAAGAAACAGGTTAAGCGTACAAAAGAAATTCTTAGTGCAAACACAATGGCTCCAATCTCAGTTGAATCTATTTATGATGATCGTGACTTTAGGTAGGACTTAAAGCACATTTTTCACTCTTTATCTCCATAGACCTCTATTCTTTTGCTATACTGTCCGAGCGGCAGTTTCTTTTTAGAATGATTTATTATATAACATACACACTGAAAGAAGATATATTCATTAATTTGGGAGCGGACATTATGTGAAAAAGATGTGACATTAGTGAACATGTTTAAGTTAATTCACTCTCTGAAGTACTTGGGGTTTATAGTTGAAGTTTTTCATTAGAGGAAAGGAATCTCTACAAGGAACTCATGGAAAAGCTACAGTTACTGCATGCTGCTGTTGTGGTAGAACAAAGGTTTTCTACTATATATGTTTGTGTTTGTGTGAGTGTGTGTGTGTGTGTGTGTGTGTATATATATATATATTGATAAGTAAAGGGTTCTCTACTGTATGTATCAAGCATACAATGATCTGTGGATTGAATCCAAATAAATTGAAAGACAGTGTATTTGTGTATTCGGGTGGATTTGGGGTTTACTTTGCACAGTGCCTCTCTTAATTAGCATAAAACATTGTTTTAAAAGAACAATAAAATCATAGTAGAAGGAAAAAAAAGAAGAGAGAGTGAGTCCACTTAGTTATAATGTGTGAGTGTTTGTCAAATGTACTTTTTGGTTTAACAAATATTTTATTTTATGTTTGCAAGTTTCTCTTCAGTTAAGCATCATACAATAGCTGGCTAGGTAAACAAAAGGGATATGATAAACCCGGTGATTGGACATTTTGCTCACCTATATTTTTCCCCTGGGTGTGCAGGAGCACAATAACTCGTGAGAAGTTTGAAGAACTCTGTGAAGATCTATGGGAGAGATCTCTTATCCCTCTTAAGGAAGTGCTCAAGCATTCTGGTTTGAAGGTTGATGATTTACATGCAGTGGAATTGATTGGAGGTGCAACTCGAGTACCAAAGTTGCAGGTCTTTACTAGTTTTCCTTCCTATTGCAGTTACATCCTTTCACTTTCTTTGGTACTTGACTTTAATATTATTATGCCTTTGTTGTGATTTTAAACATGGACCCAAATAGATGGTGTATCTTATTTTGTTCAGTAGCTAATTTGTCAATATTAATAATTTTATTTGTTGATGTCCTAATTCTATTGGGATGAACTGCAAGAGTTCATTAATTAGAGTTGAGGAAATAAACAATACACAACCAGTTTTCCTTGTGATGTTTATTCACTTGCATTATCTTCATCAGTCCATCATACTGATTTATATTTTATTCTAAACAAATTTCTTTCTTTCCCATCTTACAGGCTAAGCTCCAGGAGTTTCTTGGGAGAAAAGATCTGGACAAACATTTGGATGCTGATGAAGCTATAGTTCTTGGTGCGTCATTGCATGCTGCCAATTTGAGTGATGGGATAAAATTAAATCGTAAACTTGGGATGATTGATGGTTCTATGTATGGGTTTGTGTTTGAGTTAGATGGTCCCGGTCTTTTGAAAGATGAAACCACAAGGCAGTTGCTAGTACCGCGGCTGAAAAAACTACCAATCAAGGTGAAGTGCTTAGTGTTTATGCTAGTAGAGATGACAAAACATAAATTAAAACTTGGCATTATGTATTTTTACTTGTACTGATTTGTCAATTTTCAACCACAGATGTTCAGATCCATTGTTCATAACAAAGATTTTGAAGTTTCTCTTGCCTACGAGAGTGAAGACATATTACCACGTGGTGTTCTTTCACCAACATTTACCCATTATGATGTGTCTGGTCTGACTGACGCTAGTGAGAAGTATGAGCTAACAATTTTTTTGGGTGCTTTTTAAAGTGAACAAATGTTTCTACTGTTACATTTGAGCTCTGTTTTGAGCCTCTGTTTTTATAGGTATTCATCACGGAATCTATCTTCCCCAGTCAAGGCCAGCCTGCATTTCTCTCTTAGTAGAAGTGGTATATTTTCATTAGATCGAGCAGATGCTGTTATAGAAATTTCTGAATGGGTAGAAGTTCCCAGAAAGAATCTGACAGTAGATAACTCGACTTCTGAGTCCCCTAACATATCTGTTGAAGCAAATCCCAAGAATGAGTCGGAAGAAAAAAATGACAACTTGTACGCTGACAGTGGGTTGGGTAACACATCAGACTCCAGAGTAGATAATCAAAGTAACACGGATCTTGGTACAGAAAAGAAGCTGAAGAAGCAGACATTCAGAGTTCCACTCGAGGTGAGAATCAAGTACATTAAATTTCTCCCCTCTCATTGACTTGAAGTGAACTACAAAGCATTTTAATTTCTGGCCTATTTCAATTCCCTCTCTTTTTCAAGATCTGATTTGCCTTTTGTAGATTACTGAAAAGACAACGGGCCCAGTAATGCCTATTTCAAGTGAATCTCTTGCTGAAGCTAAACACAAATTGGAAGCATTAGACAAGAAGGACGCAGAAAGGAGAAGAACTGAAGAGTTGAAGAATAACTTGGAAGGGTACATATATGCTACTAGAGAAAAGGTTTGTAGTGATTGAGTAATTTTAAGCTACTATTGTTTGGCATCATAAAAACTAGTATCCGGCAGACACATGCGTTACATGTGAAAAGAATATATGAAACACACAAAATAAGTGGTTATAAAATTTTACTGAAAAAGTTATCACGTCAACTCCACTTCTCATACCATCGTATTTTATCTTCTCAATTTTCTCTCATTAGTTTTGCTCCACTTTAAAGGGTAAGAAAGGAAACAAAAAAGGCTTCACTTTGGTGTTTACACCAAAAGTAACCGTCAACATCTTCCTCCCACTTTATAATAGACATGTCTTAATTTCTTGAATTGTTTTGACACTAATGCGTCAATCAACGCCTCCAAATTAGGATTTTGGTCAACACGCGAACTTTGACCGCCACTTGACTGTCTTAATTTTGTCGGAAAACCTACAAAAAATCCAATGGAGTTGGGCTCCGGGAGGACTCTCTGATGCTTAAGTTAGAACACTGATATGGAGGGAGAGAATTATTATTAGAGTAAATCGCTTACCTTAAATGTGCTAGAACATCTCTTATTTATGGCATGAAAGTCCTCTCCTTCAAGAGTTAAGAAGTAGAAAGGATTTAGAGTCCTTTTAGGTTGCCAATCTTTAGTTGATCAAGCTTTTTGGGAATTCTATCATTTATTGGATTTAATATGCTTCTAGAATACTCGGTGAGCGAAATTATTATATTACCCTTCATTAATAGGGTTCTAAAAATAACATGTGACAACTTGCCATTGGTGGGTTTTTTTACCCCATCAGACACCATAAGCTCTAGCTCATGATTTAGAATGTTCAGTGAATGTTATTTAGAATTAGTCTTGATGCTTAACAAGTTTCTAAATTCATTTTCTCTTTTAGCATTTTATATGACTTCATTACGAGCTTTTATGTGCGTTACTTCCTCCATCAAAATTTTCATGCTCCAAGGGAAATCCATTGATGGTTATCTTTGTTTGCTATTGTGTCCTCTTTAACTTTTTTATTTTGTTGTGTACTTGTGTTGCATAATTATCCCTTCACATGGTCTGCTGCTTTAACTAAACCTAGGCGTCTCTTTAAGTTTACGCTATGCCTTTGCGGTTGCTCCACATAGGCATGACCTTAAATTTGGTGTTTTCTTCTGCTGATTCTATAATTGCTAATAGCCTATGTCTTCTGAATTTGTGATCTGAAGTGGATTGTTGACTTCCCTTTCCTTTCTCATGTTGATGACACTTTTGTGCCAGCTTGATTCAGATGAATTTGAAAAAATTTCCTCCATCCAGGAACGCCAGTCTTTCTTCGAAAAGCTTGAAGAGGTATGCTCTTTATCTCTGACCGCCCTGTCTCTGTTGGTCACCCATTGTGTGGCTTCGCATTTTCCATTTTCTTTAAAAAAAAAATTGCTGAGGGGTGAAGGGGGGTTTGTTAGATAGATTTTCAGTGTGTAGGCATTTCTTGGTCTGGACTTTTGAATCAAATGCAACACTCCATTTCAGGTGCAGGATTGGTTGTATACAGATGGCGAAGATGCTTCTGCTGATGAATTTCAACAGCGTCTAGATTTGTTAAAAGCTATAGGTGACCCTATTTTTTTCAGGTATTCAATTACCATTCATCAACTCAAAATTGTATAAGATTGTCATGTTACAGAGCAGCTCTTATGCACAATTACATGATGTAGATATAATGAATATACTGCACGACCAGCATCATCAGAACAGGCTAGAAGATACTTTGGTGAGCTACAACAGGTAAATAAGATTCTAAGCCTGACTTTATATAGGGCATTAGTTTTGTAGGTGTGGTATTTGGTTTCAACCTTGTAACAATTGGTAGGCTGTTACCAAGGTCAGCATCTCTACAAGGCTCTCTGTTCAATGTTTAAAATCTGTCTACATCACAATGCTCTCTCTTCATCTCAAATCTGTTTAAATGCGATAAAGATCCTCAAATTGTAGATCCAACCAACCTAGTTGCATTCTCATTATAAGTTATAGCAAGGAGTGGGGTTATCATGGGCACCATATAACAATTAATAAAGACAACAAATTAACTTTAAGTGGTATTATTGATGAGTACGCTTATCGTATGCTTGTTTGAGCCAGTAGCCAATCCATCATCCTTTTATGATATTGTCTGACCTTTTTCTTTCTAAACATCTGCAGATTGTTCAAGAATGGGAGATGAAGAAATCTTGGCTTCCAAGACACAGAATAGATGAGGTTCTTTAATTACTTTTCATCTGATTCAGCTTCTCTGTATGGAATTATTGGAAATTTGATTAGTTAGTATTGTTGATAAGTATTAAACTCATTTTCTGAGCATAAAATGTTGCTTTCAGATATTGAGTGATGCCAAAAAGGTCAAGAATTGGTTGGATGAGAAGGAGGCTGAGCAGAAGAAGTAAAGTTTATTTCTTTTCCTTTACCCAAACAATAAAACTTTACGTCTTTGGCTTTTTCTGCTGTCTTTCAGTATATTCTGTTCTGTTATGTTTTTACCCCTTTTGGCATGGAGTTGATGAGATGGTGCGTCTTGGTTCATTTATTTATTTTATTGGTAGATCCAATTTTTCCGTTAGAGTGGAGTATATTGTACCCCTGATTAAGAAAAAACATTTTGACCTCCTCTGAGCATGTTAGATGTATGTGTTGTTTATTCGGTTTATGTTGCAAGAAAAATTCCTTGATGTTATCTTCTTGGCTTTGTTGAGAGGAGGAATTTCAAGTTCTTGGTTGAGAGGAGGAATAATGGAGTTGTTTAAGTTCATGATTGATTTAATTTGCTAGTAGCATTACATTGAAAGTGGGTTTGGTTATTCCAGTGATTTGTTTAACAACTACTGTAATGCACATCACTGGCATCATCAGCACACACAAATCATTTGAAGTGCATTGCAAATGTACATTACCTATTTGAAATGTTTTGTTCTCTCCTGAGAATTTGTCCTAGTTCTTTTCTTTCATCCGCCCTTGATTGTTCTTGGCTTCTAGTGACTGATCTTGTCAACAATTTTTTTTTGTAACAGGACTTCTGCTTTTAGCAAACCGGCGTTTACATCTGAAGAAGTATTTGGAAAGGTGTTCGATCTTCAAGACAAGGTATTATTGTGCCACTCCTTTCCCTTAACAAGAAGAACTGGTTATTTTTTAATTTCTCTAGAAATATGATGCCTGTTTTGCTGACGAGTACTATTTATTCATCTAGGTCGCAAGCATTAATCGGATTCCCAAGCCAAAACCAAAAATTGAGAAGTCTGTCAAGAATGAAACCGAGGGTAATGGTGATAAATCGGATACCAGTAGTAACTCATCCTCCAAGGACAATTATTCCTCCCAAAAAGACCAAACAGAAGATGAATTGGAGAGAACATCCAATGAAAAGGCAGATACTGATTCCAAGGCCCGTGATGAGTTATGATCATTACTTATATGACATACGGAATCAACTTGCCTTACAGAAAAGAATATATGGATGGGCAGGGGATTAGGTAGGTAGTGGGAGTAGATAAATAGTAGATTAGCCCCAATTTTTCAGGTGGTATGTTTTTTGTAGCCACTTCTCGGGAATCTTGCTTTTTGTTGGTTGAGAGAGTGCTTTAATTTATGCGTATGGTACTATCTATACCAAAGTAAACCCTATTCCTGTTTGGATGAGTTTTACTCTCTTTTTTTGTTTGTTCTCAAGGACAGCCTTATAGGGAAGTTATTTTGGTGAATGATAATGTACTGAACAGGTGACATATTTCAGATTACGGATACAGCATTGTGGGCTTTAGAAGCAGAATCGGTGTTTTAAGGTTTTCAGTCTTCCAACCCCATCCTTCGTGTCTACTGGTTATGAAAATTTTCACCTGGTGATGATATTTTCTCTCTTTTCAGTCCTACTAGTTTCTTTGTCACTGTCAGTCGCTGTCAAGGCTTGGGATGGGGGTAACCAATGGGCCAAGACCCTTGGTTATTTTAATGTCATCTATGCTGCAAAAAGACGGCTCCATTTGAAGAAATTTATATGTTTCTTCTCTCAATGCAGCACAATGTAGGGCATAATTTCCATAACCAGATGTGCTTATAAGTTTGAAGTTGTGACATACAAAATATGGAAAATGAGGAGTTGCTGAGGTGCAATTTGCTGACTAACATCAAACAAGAAGCTACATAATGTTCCCAAGTCCCAACAACACAACCCTAACTATAGTTAAACATGGAGAATAAAAATGTAATAATTCTAATATTTATAAAATTTTACAACATATACTGTTACTTTACGGTGGAAACTATAGTTAAAAAGGTTTGACATCTCATATAAAAAATATTGAATAAATCCACGAGCAGTCCTCAGCTGAGCTGGGTCAAAAAAAAGAATCTAACAAGAAAGTCGGCAATCAACACGACCTTCCTTCCTTCCTTAAGGAAGGAACAAAATATATATAGATGGTGTTGCATGCATATATATTACTAGACAAATTTGTTTGGTTAAATTAAAGTAGTTATCAAAGACCACTTTTCATGTGGGAGCCGTACCCATTCTTATGCGATCTCTGCCATCTCCATGCAGTTTTTAAGCTCTCTTCCAGATTTGTATATCTGGCTATCCAATTCAGTTCACGCCTAATTTTGGAAGGATCACTGTAAACTTGAGCATAGTCTCCAGGCCTACGGCTGAGGTATTCAATCTTTATGGGCACCCCTGTAGCCTTCTTACAAGCTTCCACAAATTGCTTCACTGAACTACCTGTGATATATATATATATATATATATATATATATAAAATTAATTTTGAATTTCCTACACCTTTTGATTCCCATCTTTCTTCAAATATATATATATATATATATATATAGACAGAAAGAGAGAGAGACGAAAGTAAAAGGAACAGTATTAGTAACCTTTTCCCGTGCCAACATTGTAAATACCAACTTTTGAAGGTCTTGCATGGGCAAGAGCTTTAACATGAGCATCAACCAGATCAGTAACATCGATATAGTCTCTTACACAGGTGCCATCAGCTGTACTATAGTCCGTTCCTCTAATCTAAAATCAAGAAAATATTCAAAAGAAACATAATGCCCAAGCAATCAACTTACAATGACACGTGAAAAGAAAAGAAAAAGGTTTCCATGCTTGGCATCAGTATTTCTTAAACTCTGTCAGATGTGTCTCAAGCTTGCATCATGAACTACTATCGAGAGAATACTACTCTGTGGTTAAAATAATAACAAATATTCACCTTTAACCCAGGAATAATACCCCGAGCTGCATCAAAACAAGCACCTGATATGCGGCCCTGCTCACGTAGTTCTGTAGGAGGAGCTTCTCCCAGTCTTCCCTCTGGGTCTGAGCCGATCACATTAAAGTATCTGATATAATTTCACCATAACATCACTGTGCTTAGCTAAGCATTAAAGGGGGACTCTTCGGAGTGCAATTTGAGAGAAACAAACTTTACCATTAAATACTCCACGATCTACCATTTCATTTAAAGTATAATAGCTAATGCATTCATACAATAGTTTCTTCAAAAGGAAAGGTAATATATAGTCTACCATCATTTCTTTATTTGTTTAGACATTCTTAACTATAAATGTGATGCTTGGAATGGCAATAAGCAACACAAAATTCTAATTGCAAACCTTAATATCATGACAGCCATGTTGGAAGTCTTTGAAAAATCTAATATTATATCTTCTGACATCTTCTTAGCCTTTCCATAAGGATTGATTGGAGCCTGCACATGTAACAGTAGAAATGAGTTAGAAACCAGTAGTGCTAGATTAATTAAACTCTTAGCGTCCATGTTCCAAATGTTGGAGGGATCACATATTGTTGGCTTTAATAACCTTGTTCACTATCCTTCTTTCCTTGTTCAATTATTCTTTTTTTCTTAAGATGATAATTTGTTCTATTATTTTTCATTTGTTCTTTATCCGAATTATAGAGGCATATCTACTTACACCGACATTTATACTTCAAGACGGAAATTGACAATTATTATTTCATCAAACTAAAAACTATGCAAAACTAGAGTCATTTACTTCAAGATGGAAATCAACATTACTTTATCAAATTAAAAACTATGCAACACTACAGTTCCTATGTAGGGTAGTACTGTAATTATCTAATTCTCATTTATACATGTCAATATTTAACGATAGATACTTAGTTTGGGAATCTAGTCGTTTAAAACATCCAAAATGAAGTTTTAGTTTTTTCTTGATAAGATAATTAATTTATAAATATAATAACTGTAAAGACTTTCAGATATTGCACGTCAAACTGAATATTACCTTTACCTCAACTTGCCAACCAAAAGGACCGCTATGAAATTGTTAAATAGATGCTTACTTGGGGAGTCTCTTCTGTGATAGGCATTATCTTGGGTTCTCCATATGTTGCACAAGTACTTGAATAGATTAATGTCTTCACATCATGTGATGCCATGGCCTTCAAAACTACCAACGTATTGGACGTAATATTATGATAATACCTGTACAACTCACAGAATGTCTCTATAAGAGAGTCTTAAAACAAAGGAATGTCATACTAAGCAAATGAAATTAAAAGAGAGAACTACAACACTAGAGATTGTTCATACACTCCTTTCCCGAATATAATAAGGACATGAACTTTAATAACATATTATAGTCCAAAATATGATTATAATCTATTGAGCAACATTAACCTAATAAGAGTGTCCTGAGTTCAAAGAGATTGCAATAAATACTTACATTTAAGATGCTAGTAAAAAATATGACTTTTGGGCATTATGTCATTCTACAGGTACTACTTTTCTTTTCAAATTAGGTGAAGAAGATAACTCTGAAAGGCCAAACTAAAAAAATTAATATGAATGCTAAATGCTTGTACTTCACTACTATTAATGTAGGACAATCTTAGATTTTTATTTGTTTAAAAAATCCAATATTAGATTAATGGTGGCAAAAATAATAGAAAGCTCAGAGGATTATGTATTGGTTTATATAAAAAAGGTTTATGAATTTAACATATATAAGTGAGGTTGTATGGTTTATGCAGTGAAGGGTTGACTTTAATAAGCAGAAGAATGATGGAGAACTTGATTTGTAATTACAAGAAAAGGGACGCTTGGCCAGATGGAAGAAGCAATGCTCATATAAGAGAGGGATGCTTACTCTGATTAAGAGTACCCTTGCTACTTTACCAAATTAATATCTCTGATTACATTGGTAGCATCATTGGTAAATAGGCTTAATAAGCTACAGATTGATATTCTATACTATCTAATAGAATTGTACATATTGTATATGTTCTTTAAAAAAGATTTAAAGTTAAATACAATGTTCTAAAAGGCGCTAGGCGAGAGGCGGGCGGCCGGGGAGCCTAGCGCCTAGGGGGCGTAGGCAAATTTTTTATTTTAAGTCAATTTTAATATTTTATCTTACATTTATCCAAACAAAACAATAATATAAAGCAAAACAATCTATAATAAAGATAATAAATGCTTTTGCTTAAAGTTTAAACACATCCATATTGTCAATGTTAAAGTTCAAACACAAACATGCAGTTGTTCAAAGTTCAAACATAACTTTAACGTCTTAGTTTTATTCATAAACAAGTTTGCTATTAAATAATAAAATTTAAAATTTTAAGAATTCAATTCAATATTAAAACTTAAGAAACTAAACATAAATTTAATAATTATATTGAATTAAACTAAATATTACAAATGTATCATCATTTATATAATTTGAAGTTAGTACAAGTTCAAAAAAATTACAACTATAATAAAATTATCCATTTTGACTTGATCTTGTTCACTTCTTGTAGTGATTTGATATGCTACAACTTGCATTATGAATATGGTCAATAATTAAAAAAATAAATATATTACGATCTGGTTTGGGTAGTTATTAAAATTAAAAAACCCTCTCCGCCTAGGCCCCGCCTAATTCCCTGGAGGGATTTTTTTGCCGCATTGGGCTTTTAGGTGAGGCGCCAGGGAGACCTAACGCCTAGGCGGGAATTTTTAGAACACTGGTTAAATATACCACCAAACGTAGTAGTAGATAATATAGCATGAAATTATACGTGCCTTAAAGGCTCAACTGTACTTTCCCCTACATAAGCAACTGCTGCAAAATGCATTACGGCATCAAATGCATTCTCTGCAAATATTTTGTTTACCTGAAATATGATTTAAGGAAAGAAGTTCCAACAATGACATATGTAGCAGCCTAGATATAAAACAAATCTATATCTAATTGTTTATCCAGTTAGGATACAGCCTTTGCATCCCCAAGGTCCGCATAAATGAACTGAAGTCGCCCTGGCTCTGGAAATAGCTCTTGCAGAACTTTAACAGCGCCCATGTTTCCGCGAGAAAGATTGTCCTATCAAAAGAAGCAATAATATCAAGTACTTGATTTAATATCAAAGTTTCAAACATATGAAATAAAGAGGTGGTCTGAACGGGAGATACCACTATAGTTACACGATATGAATCCTTCAAAAGTCGGAGGGAAGCATGAGAACCAATATAGCCCGCACCTCCAGTTACCAATACGTGTATCACCCCGGGTTCATGAACAGAAAACTGAAAATGACATATAGAAAGAAACATAAAATCCGCAGGGAGTGATGGATAATGTTTTCTGATAAGTAAATAATTCATAAAAGCATAAACCACATTCTAAATAACTAAAAATAATTTCATAAATTAAACTCTTATTTATCATGCATTTGGACTCCAACTGAAAGTACTCCACTTCATTTGTACTCGTATAGTATGTTTATGATGTAAATCATTGGTTGAACTTCAATTCTAACGTTCAAAAGGAGACAAAAAGGAAATATAGCACAGAAGTTAATTTAAAGGGCGAGAGCAATGAGTAAAATTGAATAAATATGAACTTGTTACTAAAAGTAAAGTAAACTTAAATGTTACAATTTGTCAAGTATCTGGATCTAAAGATGACATATATTATATATATTAAAACACAACCACAAAGCAGTATAGGAAAATAGTTATACTCAACAAAACTAAATTCCATTAATCGTGTCATTTGGAATTTGACAGGATCATTGTTTTTGCAAATATTTGATCGAACATTGGGTTCTCACTCTTCATTCAGTAGACTACTGCCTCAATCCTAAGTTAGAAATAATGAAATTGGAATACATATAAATATATGTTGAGATGGAAATCTAAGAAATACAATAAACAATGTTCACCATAAGCTGCAAGTTTCTAAGGTTTCTCATTCCAAAGCAATGCGTGTTTTAAAAAAGTAAATTGTGAGAAAAACAATTTGGCATAATCCATTTGGCATGTATTAACAAAACCATATTTATTTACAGCCTACAAAAGGAACGATTGACATAGATAAAATAATCTAGCAAAAATAAAATAAAATACATTGTCATAGATAAAAAATTGAAGCCTACGAAAGGAACTATCAGTCGTTGGAACTTACGGGTTAACTTCATTGCATAGATCATTTTAAGAAATAATAATCATCAAGAATTTGCACAATGTCTAATTGAGACATATTTGAAAGAGAATAAACAGAAGCTTAACATGATTTGGTTTTCATTTCCAGTAGTGACTAGTGACCAACTATCTAGTAAATCAAGTAAGTTAGCTCCTGAATTTCATAAATGACCCCATGTAAAATAATTAAAAGATAAAAAGTGCATTAGCATATTAGATATGCAGAATAAGGGGGTGTTTGATAAACATTGTCTGAATCTGAATGAAAAAAATTGTTTGATAATTGATATGTCTAAATCATCTGAATAACAATATTTTACTATTTTACCCCTCTAAATTATGTTGAACAAATATATTTTGTCAATCCATATTAAAAAAATAAATAAATACAATATTCATTAACAGGAGTAGAATGAATCAAAATTAACAAAAAAAAATTGAATCACATAAATAATTAATCTTAACAATATCAATGACTTTTAAAATTTTATATTATATTATATTTAATAAAAGACCCAAGCTTTCCCACATTAGCTCAAAGTAGTTTCCCATCTCTCTCTCTCTCTCTCTCTCTCTCTCTACCTGCCTGAGAGTTGCCCCTCCGATATGATCTATCTATAATCTATACATACAATCCTCTATATCTATCATCAATAAAACCCAAAATTAGTACTAGCAGCTATAATTTTTTGTACCAGTGAACCCCAAAGTTCAGAAAGAAGAAGACGAAATGGCGTTGATGCTGGAAGAAGGGGGCTTAAATGGGTGTTTTTTCTGATTCTACAGATTTCAGTAGTTCTACATATTGCGAATGAGTAAATCAATTATATATGCCGAACCAAACGATCGATCGAAGCTACAGAGAAGTGAGAAACGATGGGTATTTGGGTAAAAATGGTGTTCAGATCCATTCAGCCAAATTTTTTTCAAAGAATTGGTCAGACGAATTCAGTGCCATTCAGATTTTAAAATATACAAACAAACAGTCTAAATGACTTATTCGCTCAGATCTGGACTCATTCAGACGCATTAAGTTGTAAACAAATAGCCCCTAAGTTAGGCGCACAAGTGAGAAGACAATTTTTTAGCGGATACTTAGACCAAAGTTGACAGTTAAACATTTAAGGGAAAAAAACCTCTTAACCAGGCCTACCATTTTACAAATCCAAATAACAAGCAATCATTGTTCTTACGATATTGAAAAAGAACAGCGGCCTTAGTTGTGCATAATTAAGTCAGAAATATACCTGGGTAGAGCTACTGAAGCTGGATGAGCTCTTGAGATAAATAATACAAAGAGTAGTAATACCAACAGTTAACATAATTTTTCCCGAGAATTTACTTCTTCTTTTTGAGTCCATAATATCCATGCCTGCAAGTGCAAACAAAATTGTCCAATGTACTTTTCAGGGTGGTACTAAATGCAAAAAGTTAAAATTTACAAGCTGATAATCCCCAGCATTTGTGAGTGACTCATAATTCTCCTCACAAATTTTGCATCTGTTGCAAGATTAATATTATCGCAACATTTTTTCTTCCTATATATGAATATATGTGAGAAATATAGGCAGAAATCACAGGCATCGAATTATTTTCAAAAATAAAGATGACAATAAAGATGACAACACTATACCAATATAGTAACATATTAGATATTAAATAGATAGAAAATGAAAACACTCACCTCTTAATGTGATAAATTTATTAAGGCCTGAGCACTTGATATATAGGGTTATGTTCAAATAATTAATCTAAAGGTGAGGGCGAGATTGCCACACCTCCCAATTGTCCAACAGAAACAAGCAATCTGTTACAAACGAGACAAGAAAAATTTATGATAAATAATAATCCAGAGAGAGCTTCATCTTAAAGAAATCCTTTTTATTCATTAGTTTGGTTGCAAGAGGAATTCAAACAATCTAAATCAATAAATGAAAAATATAATATTCAATGAAAAAATCAAACAATAAAAAGATTTATGAACACAAGCGCACAAACAGAACAAGAAGATGAATAAATGCTCCCAAAAACAAACAAACAAAACAAACAAACAAAGAATAAGGAAATAAAAAGTTTCAATAAATGAAAGAGTACCTGAATAGAAAACAGATCGATAGAAGACTCTCCAAATGCAGTAATGAATGCTCGAGAGAATTCAAGAAACGGAAAAGCCAGAAGTTAGTATCCCGCCGTTAATTAATTATATATATAGAGAAGAAAACAATAAATTGAATATTGGGATTAAAGAGGGATAGATTAATGTTGTGTTGTTCAGAATAATGAAAGAAACGTGGTGGAGTGTAATCGAGGACGATGAATGCCGGGAAATAAGGGGGTAATAATACAAAAGAGAAGCCATTAACATTATTTTGTAGAGAGAGAAAGTCGGTCGATAGAATGAGTATGTGAGAGGGAAGGAGAGTGATATTGGATGTAGTCCTGGTCTTGTGGCTAGCTGGGATATATATATTCCTTAAATTTTGCCCTAACTTCATTTTCTTGCAAATTAATCTGCACGAATGTAATCTGTCTAATTAATTGTAATATTTATTGTAAAATTAGTTGTTCATAAACCTTGATTAGCTTTACCCGTACAATTATACAATTGCATCCATATGCTCTATGATTAAACTATTCAGCAAACTAAACAATGTAGGCGGGTAAAAGATTGTATTTATTTAAATTAATAGCTTTAATTTATGTCCATAAATTTGTATATCGGTTGAATTAATTTACATGTGTATTAGATAACTCTTAATTTGTATATATATGGTAATGATTTTTGTTTATCAGGATAGGGTGAATCTGTGATGGGTGTTTGTGAATGACTGAATGTGTATTCTTGAGATATAGCAGTGTATGTGATGTTGGGATAAACAGGTTTACAAGTACAAAAATATGATTTAACAGCCTAGGAACTATAAAATTTTTATTTTTATTTTTTGATAATTCCGACGGAATTTTTGTCAGAAATAAATTGATAGTGAAACACATAACACTGACACGTGTCATGTTAATTCCCACAAAAGAGATTAATATTTTCGATGAAATTTTTATTAGAAATAATCTGACTGAATTAATTTTGAGAGCGACACGTGGCAACCTTAAACTCGACAGAGGTTTTAGTTCAACTAATTTTGTCGGAAATAAATAATTTTGACCGACCTGAATTTTTGATGGACTAACTTTCAACTGGTGTATATTCGATTGAATTTTCAACGGAATAATTCGTTAGAAATAATATAAATCCGTCGAAAATAAACTTTACCAAAATAATTAATGCCTTCTTTATAAAGAAATAATTAATTAATGCATCTCCAAGATTAATTAAGCTGGAAGGACACAACTATCCTCTTTCCTTAATTTCTGTTTGCAATCCATAATTCAGGCTTCATCAATCGCTAATCAAAGTATTCCCTCTAGATTTTATATATTTAATTAAACTTAGTTTATATAAAATATGTTTTTAAAATTCAAAATTGATATGCATGAATAGGTTGAAATTTATTCAATACAGTTATGAAAATTGAAAGTAATCTAAAAGCACCACTACTACTATAAGCTTATCGTTTTTTAGAGTTGAATGGATTAATTAAACTAATTTTGAATTTAAAAATATTTTAAATTGCTTTCTTCATAATTAATCTTTTGAGCGATAAGCTAGCTTAGTTGTCTGTACGTACTCTATTTCTTGAAACTAAAATAACTACCTACATACGTACACATGCTTACTACAAAATTCTATAACTTATAAGCCAGACCAACGCTTCATACAGGTTATTATGAATTAATTGTTAATTATAATCATTTTACAACATTTGTATATAGTTTTGCAACAACAATTCTTTCGTACACGTACCTTCCTATTAGTATTAAAGAGCAAGTCATATATATTTATTTATTTATTTATTATTATTATTATTATTTTCTGTTGAACCCCGACCGGCCTTCAACCCCAAAACAAATTAATATTCACACACAAATGTTGTTTTTTTAATTACAACAATAATTTTATGTGTTTTAAGGTTTAATCTTAAAATAAATAAAAATAAATTCATGAACAAGTGCATCCTACAATTAAACTTTAATTAATTTATTGTAAAGGAGAAGTTAACAAAAAAAGAAAGTTTATCTGATCTGATTTCTTAAGTGAATATATATATATATATATATATATATATATATCATTTAGTTTAATAGTAATGACAAGATAATAAAATTCAACTCTAATAATCTTTGTTACTATTTCATTTAAATCACCTAATAATTAAGCTTCAATTCCTCTATCTCCGCCCCTCTCTCTCTCATATATATATATATATATATATATATATATATATATATATACTTACTGATCAATTGATCATATAAGTTTCATATGCAACTTCTAATTAAAAAGCAAACAAAATGACATAAAACATATATGAAAAAACTCGTAATTAATGATCAGTTAAGTTCATATTGATGGACAACCTACAAGAGTGAAACTAAAGATAGTTCAAAGCATGCATTTCCAGGGAATCTGGCTGGCTGGCTGGCTAGGGTTCCTCAATTAATTTCTTTGCGTGCTTGTTTAGTGCGCGCAGCAAGATATTCAACAAATTGGAGCAGTTCTGTATATGTTTTTGGTTTAGGCATATGAACCGGAACTGCTGCCCATGAAGGATTATTCTCCGCTGCTGGGGGATCACTGATATAACACACACACACACACACACACACACACACACACACAAAATTCAATTCTAATCAAAACAACAAAACTTATGTAGAACTATATAATATATTAATATATATCGGAGTACTATATTAATATAGAAATTAGATAGGATTTGGTTAATTAGACCATATATTATTTTATTTATTTTACATTTTGCTCAGCCAGCCAAGGGAATTAGATAATTAATTAAAATCGCATCAGTAATTAGAAAATTACTAATAGAGACACAAAGGAATTGAACAAATGCAGCAGCAAAACCTATATTTTTCACACCGGCTTCTTCCGCAATTGTTTAATATCATAAGTTTTTCCTCTCTTTTCTTGCCTCATCAGTATCAGCTGGCTAGTGTCAACCATGGGCCATGATTGTTTGGGCTTTATTGGGTCAAATTCATTTGGGTCTTTAGAGTATTGGGCCAATATTTAAATGATAATTTAATTGGGCCTGGGTTGGAGTTTATGGTGGAGGACAGGTGACAGTTTCTGAGTATATTACCTTAATTGATAAGGATTAGCCATAATATGGGGTTAGTGGAGGAATTAGTGGGAAACACTGAGTTGACGGGGACTGCATGCAATTAGGTGATGTCATGGTCGGTGGTTGCATACTAAGGTTGTGAGACTAATACAAAGTACAGAGCACGACCAAAGGGAGGTACATGAATATTTTACTTTACCAGACACTAGAGCACACACCTCCATTGTTAATATTTTTCTGGCTTGTACTTATTCTCACACCGGAGAGATCCCCGGCAGCCCAAAATCGTCGAGATCCGGTGCTGACTTGTTTTCTGTGCAGGATTGGACGCGCTTTTGGTGATTGAGGCGCGTAAGAGGATCTTGGCGTTAACATTGGCGCTAGAAAAAGGGCTTTTTCCTAGTGATTCTGGTTTTCAGTCACAGTTATTTAATGTCCTACGTCGGAGTTATGGTGAAAAGTAGGACGATTACAGCTGAAGAGCAACCCACAGCTGCAAGTTCTTCTCAACAGAGGGTTTCTGTAAAAGATAGGTTGGGTCCTTTAAGGAGTATTCATAACAGACTTGGGTCACAGGACGCTCCAGGATAGATCGCATGCAAGAGATCATGGTGATGCTAAAAGAAAGTTATTCTCTACTGCTAGTAAAGGGCCTGTTAAAGATCGAAAAAGGGTAGAAGGCACACCGCCTATAACCCAACACCGAGAAGAACAGGCAGACAAGGCGTCTACTCTGGCTAAGATGGCACAAGAAACTGACATGGCTTTGAAGGTACTTTTGCAACAGAGGGAAGATATTGCCAAACAGATGGTTCTTATGGCTGGAATGGAAGAAGGGGCATCCAGTTATATTCAACCCGAAGAGAGGGGTAGGTCTTCGGGTAAACGAACAAGGGGTGATGAAGGTTTTAGGTGTTCGAAAAATAGGCTTCGGAGCCATTCTCCTATCCGAAGTAAAGAGAGACGTCTTTCTCCCGAAGGTCCGAAGAGGGCATCCCGCCCTGAGAATCTTCGGGATGACGGTAACGACAGAAGACGAAGTAGATCAAGAGGACGCTCTCCCGAAGCTTCAAAGAAGGTACCTCGCATTGAATATTATTCTCGATATAGTGAAGAGGATAGTAGCTGTAGCAGCTCCAGTGGTCATTCTCTGAAGAATCCGAAGAGGGTACGTACACCGCCCTGTGGATTCTCGCTTTCGGCCGAACTGACCAAAAGAAGAAGAGCTCCCCAAGGAAGAAATGTTCCCTGAAGAAAGAAGTTTCGCCGAAGTCCGAAGGAGTTGAACTCTTGGCCGAAGAGATAAAGGAGCTTCGGAAGCAATTGGCAGAAGTTCGGCAAGGGAAAGAGAGTTCGGGAATGAAGGCATCTCCCTTCTCTTCGAAAATCCTTCGGGAGAAGGCGGATCCTAATAAAAAGCTGTCTCATATGGAAAGTTATAATGGTTCAGGTGATCCATATGACCACAGCCAGACATTCGATAGGTTGATGGATTATTACGACTTTTCAGATGCAGCGAAGTGTCAGACCTTTGTAACGACGTTGAGAAAAGATGCAAGGCAGTGGATGGGAACTTTGGCTCCAGACTCGATTTCATCCTGGGCTGATTTGTGTGACAAGTTCCATGCTCGGTTTAGGGAGTAATAAGTAGAAAAGGAAAACCCACGGGGTCGTTAGCACAGGTTAGGCAGTATTCGAATGAGACTCTGGGCCAGTATGTGAAAAGATTCAGAAAAGCGGTGGGGCAGGTGTCAGACCTCAACGATCTTCAGGCTGTGGGGTTATTCCAGAATGGCTTAGATTTGGTAAAGTCTGAGAAGCTGGTAAAAATGCTAATGTTTAATCATCCGAAGAGCTTGGCAAGAGCGTTCGAAAAAGCAGAGGGCTTTATCGTGGTAGAAGAAGCAATGAACAGCCTGAAGCGGGGTTCTTCGGAAAAGGCGAAGGAGAAAGGCAAGGAGAAGTCCGATGATAATCAGAAGAAGAGTGGTGGCAACAATGATTGATTTGATGGTAATCAGAAGAGGTATAACAATAATTGGGTACCAAGAGGAGGTCGTCCACCTGTTCCGGGTCCGAAGGTAAATAAAGTGTATACTCAGCTCAATACAAATCGGGCTACTATTCTAGAACAAATAAGAAACTAGCCTTACTTCGAGCATCCTCGAGATAACCTTAAACCAGGGACAGGGAATCCTCATAGATATTGTGACTACCATCAGGCAGCTCGGTATGATACGAATTCTTGCTGGGATTTGAGAGACTTTATTGAAAGGAAGGTTCAGAGTGGTGCTTTAGTTTAGTATGTAGCAGGACAAGAGCCCTAGAGGGAGCAACCGAGAAATAGGGTGCCTGCTCAGGCAACCCAACCAGAGTAGCCAGTTCAGAATCAACCAGCGAGGCATGTAGTGGATGTGATTACTGGAGGTAATGTCAGCAAAGTTGCTGGGAAGAAGCGACGAGGATATTTGGATTCAGTGATGTAGGTGGCGGATAAACCTCCGAAGACTGAATGGGCGTACCCAGGTTCGGTGATCTTTTTCACGGATGATGATTTCCCTTCAGAATCGATCGAACCACACGAAAGAGCTTTGGTGATTACTGCACAAGTGGGTTCGGTGGACATGAAGAGGATGATGATAGATAATGGGTCTTCGGTGGAATATTCTGTATGTACATGTTTATCAGAGGATGCATCTGGATGGCAGGAAGATGGAAGTTGGGCAGGAGGCTCCTCTATATGGGTTCAGCAATGATCCGGTCAAAGTGGCGGGTACTATTGAGTTGCCAGTCATCTTCGGAACAGCTCCACGGCAGGTAAAAATTATGTGTAAATTTTATGTAGTGCAGGTGGACTCAGCTTATAATGCTATTTTGGGGAGGCCTACTTTGACAGCTCTTCAGGCTGTCACATCAATTCCCCATTTCAAAATTAAGTTTCCTACACCGCATGGAGTTGGGGAAGTTGTTGGAGATTTGGACTTGGCTAGAAGATGTTACCGGAATGCTTTGATTGCTTCGGGTGTTGGAGTCAGCAAGCAAAAACAAACTATGGCTGTCGAGATTGAGTCGTTTACAGAAAGCGGTACAAAGCCATTGGTCATGCCAGTGGAAGAGACTGAAGAGATGGAATTGATTCCAGGAAAGAGCGACAAGGCTGTGAAGATAGGTTCGGGACTGTCGGAACCTTTTCGGACGAACTTGATGGAGTTACTTCAGTGCTATCCTGATGTCTTTGCTTGGGTCCCTAGTGGCATGCCTGGGGTGAGTCGTGAAGTTGCCGAGCATAGACTACACGTGGATCCATCAAAGAAGCCAGTTCGGCAGAAGAGGAGGATTTTCGGCCCAGAAAGACATAAGATAATTGATGAAGAGATTGCAAAGTTGTTGGCAGCAGATTTTATATTTGAGATCGATTATCCAGAATGGATGGCGAATGTAGTTCTGGTGCAGAAGCATAATGGAAAGTGGCGAGTTTGCATAGATTACACTGATCTAAATAAGGCGTGCCGAAGGACTTTTATCATTTGCCTCACATTGATCAACTTATTGATGCGACTTCGGGGTATGCCTTGCTTAGCTTTATGGATGCTTTTTTCGGGTTATCATCAGATTTCTATGTGTGAGGAGGATATCCTGAAGACAGATTTTATCACTCATCGGTCAGTGTATGCTTATAAGAAGATGACGTTCGGCTTGTTGAACGCGGGAGCTACTTATCAGAGGATGATGAATCACGTCTTCACGAGGCAGTTGGGGAAGAACATGGAGGTCTACGTTGATGATATGATTGTCAAGAGTATGTCAATTCAAGGTCATCTGGACGATCTGGAGGAGTGTTTTCAGACGGTCCGTCATTACAACTTGAAGCTGAATCTGACTAAGTGCACTTTCGGGCTTGGAGCAGGGAAGTTCTTGGGTTATTTAGTCAGCAAAAAAGGGAATAGAGGCAAATCTAGAGAAGATCCAAGCTATTTTAGATATGAAATCTCCACAGTCCTATAAAGATGTTCAGCGTTTGAAGGGTCGGATAGCAGCTTTGAGGAGATTCATGTCTAAGTCGACAGAAAGGTGTTTGCCGTTCTTTGACACGTTGAAAGGGCCGAAGAATACCAAGACGTTTCAGTGAACTTTGGAGTGTGAAGATGCTTTTTAGGGAATTAAAAAGTATTTATCTTCGGCGCCTTTGTTGGTGAAGCCAGTTCCTGCTGAACCTTTGTATTTGTATTTGGCTGCAAGTTCATTGGCAGTGGGAGCAGTTTTGGTGCGAAAAGTTGAGGGTAAGCAGCACCCGATTTACTATGTGAGCCATGCTCTAAGGGGTGCAGAGACAAGGTATCCAAACCTTAAAAAGTTTGCCTTTGCCTTGGTAGTAGCTAGTCGAAAGCTTAGGATAATACTTTCAAGGTCGAATAATAGTGGTATACACGGATCAGCCACTGAAAAAGGTGTTGGGAAAGCCAGAAGTTTCGGGAAGACTCGCTGCGTGGACGATGGAGCTGTCTCAATTCTTTATAGAGTATTATCCTCGGACAGCCATTAAAGGTCAAGTCTTAGCTGATTTTGTGGTCGAATGTTCGTTCTCCGTAGATGATGAGAGTCTGAATGAGGTGGAAGGCTCTGCGAAGGCGGTAGCAGTGCTTCAGCAGATACAGAGCTCATGGACGTTGTATGCTGATGGATCTTCTACTTCAGATGTCAGTGAGGCTAGTATTATTTTGACGAGTCCGAAGGGATTCAAGGCGCAGCAGGCTATCAGATTTGGATTCAGGACAACGAATAATGAGGCTAAGTATGAAGCAGTGTTAGCAGGGTTGCGGTTGGCAAATAGTTTAGAGGTTCAAAGATTGATCATCTACAGTGACTCACAATTGGTCATCAAGCAAGTTTCAGGGGAGTATGAGGCTCGGGGTTCTAGAATGATTAAATATCTTGCCGAGTTGAAGGATCAGCTTTGGCATTTCGATTCTTATGAGTTTCACGAAGTCGATCGAACTGACAATTCGATTGCTGATGCGTTGTCAAAGTTGGCTACTACTGAGGCCACTACCTTTGGTGGATCAGTTTACTTAGAGATTTTGAATCAACCCAGCGTCCAGCATGAAGAAATAATGTGTATCGAGCTATCTAATTGCTGGATGACCCCATATATAAACTATTTGAAGGATGGTGTACTACCTTCGGATCAAATGCTGGCCAAGAAAGTAAAGTATAAAAGTTCAAACTTCGTGCTTATTGATGGGGATCTTTATCGAAGGGCTTACTCTTCTCCCTTGCTGAAGTGCTTGGTTCCTTCTAAAGCTGAATATGTCCTTCAGGAGGTTCACGAAGGTATTTGTGGCTATCACATGGCTGCAAAATCGCTGGCGTATAAGGTGCTTCGACAGGGATATTATTGGCCAACAATTTTCAGAGAGGCTATTGATTATGTGAAGAAGTGCCAGAAGTGCCAGCTGAACAGTCCGATCCCACATCAGCCGCCCGAAGAGCTATACTCAGTTTTGTCTCCTATACCTTTTGCTGTTTGGGGGGTGGATATACTGGGTCCACTACCAAAGGCAAAAGGGCAAGTCAGTTTTGTTATAGTAGCAATTGATTATATGACTAAGTGGGTGGAGGCCAAACCACTTCGGTCAATCACAGAGCAAGAATGCTTGAAGTTTTTGAAGGAGCAGGTGGTGTACCATTTTGGCATTCCTATGGTGGTAGTTTCGGATAATGGACGTCAGTTTATTGGCTCAAAGTTTGAAGCATTCTTGAAGGAGTTGGGGATTCAGCACAGAAAAACTTCGGTTGCTCATCCGCAGTCTAATGGGCAAGTTGAAGTAACCAACAGAACACTTCTGAATGGAATTAAGAAAAGGCTGGATGAAGCAAAAGGTAGATGGCCAGAGGAGTTGCTCAGTGTGTTATGGACTGATCGAACTACGCCGAGAACTACAACAGGAAACTCTCCTTTTAGACTAGCCTATGGTTCAGATGCATTGATTCCTGTGGATATTGGGTCTACCAGTCTTCGGGTCAGTCAATTTCGAGAGGTGTATAACGGTAAGGGACTTAAAGCCAACTTGGATTTTCTTGAAGAGGTCAGGGAAGCAGCCTTGGTGAAATTGGCAGCCTATCAGCGTCGTGTGGCTAAGAACTATAATAAAGGGGTAAAGCTTCGAAGGTTTGAAGTGGGAGATTTTGTTCTTCGGGAGGTGGAAGCTTCTACACCTCAGAATATGGGAAAGCTGATGCCAAGTTAGGAAGGCCCTTATGAGGTTGTAGATGTGCCGAAGCCAGAAACTTATCGGTTGCGAGCATTAGATGGGTCTGAGATAAAGAATACTTGGCATGCCAGGAGGCTTTGAAGATATTTTCAATAGGCAAGTGTCAGTGTACAGGAATCTGTAATTATGTCGGCAATTATCAATGACAATAGCTTCTTTCTTCAATGCTGATTTATTTACTGATTGTTACGAGGTTGCCAGCTTGGTATAAAGTTGGATTCCTTCGTCTCTATAGCAGCAAAGAGAATATTTTGGGTTGAACCTGTTCGGCTCTCAAAGAGAACGAGGTTGCCAGCTTGGTATAAGGTTGGATTCCTTCGTCTCTATAGCAGCGAAGAGAATATTTTGGGTTGAAACTGTTCGGCTCTCGGAGAGAACGAGGTTGCCAGCTTGGTATAAGGTTGGATTCCTTTGTCTCTTTAGCAGCGAAGAAAATATTTTGGGTTGAACTTGTTCGGCTCTCGGAGAGAACGAGGTTGCCAACTTGGTATAAGGTTGGATTCCTTCGTCTCTATAGCAGAGAAGAGAATATTTTGGGTTGAACTTGTTCGGCTCTCGGAGAGAACGAGGTTGCCAGCTTGGTATAAGGTTGGATTCCTTCGTCTCTATAGCAGCCAAGAGAATATTTTGGGTTGAACTTGTTCGGCTCTCGGAGAGAACGAGGTTGCCAGCTTGGTATAAGGTTGGATTCCTTCGTCTCTATAACAGCGAAGAGAATATTTTGGGTTGAACCTATTCGGCTCTCAGAGAGAACAAGGTTGCCAGCTTGGTATAAGGTTGGATTCCTTCGTCTCTATAGCAGCGAAGAGAATATTTTAGGTTGAACCTGTTCGGCTCTCGAAAAAAATAAGGTTGCCAATTATAAGGTTGGATGATGTTAGAAGTTCTTTGGGACAAATATTTTTATTGAAGCTTGGTGATATGTTTGACTCTTGGAGGTGAACTCTTAATTTTTCTTTGGAGGTTCGGTGATCTGTTCATCCTAAAGATGGTGTACAGAAATACTTCGGTAATGAGTAAGTGTTACCTTACATTATTACCTGATTTTATTTGAAGTGTTGACTTCATATTATATATTGTTTAAATAATAGTACAATTTAATTTGAAAAGGAGTCAAAAGGAGAAAGTCATATTTCATTAAATATATAAAAAAAAGGGTTACAATATTGTTGAAAATTTACAAGTTTATAAGATAAAGATGAAGGTGGGTTGTCTTCGGCATTACTCCTCATCTTCGTCGTCAGAAGAATTAAGGAGCAATGGGTTCAGAGAGGCGACGACGAGTTTCGCTTTGCCTTTGCTTCGGGCCTCTTCATAGCCTTCAGCATACATTTTTACTATGTCGTTGGTCAGTGCGGATGATTTGCAGTATTCGGCTTGGATCTCTTGGCAGAGTTCTACGGTAAGTGGGGGGCCGAGAGATTTGAGTTCACGAAGCTCTTTTTCGACTTTGCCCCGAAGGTCAAGATGTCGTTCTTCGGAGATTTTGGCTTCAGTGATTGCTTTAGTCTGGCCTCGGTTGTTTTGTGTTAGTAGTTCGTTGGCCATTTGTAATTCCTGATTTTGTTGAGCGGTTGTTTATTGAAGGGCTTCGGTTAAAGTTAGCTGGTCTTTCAATTTGGCGAGGTCTTTCTTGAGACACTCGGTGGTGAAGAGAGAATTTGCATGTAGACTCTTCTCCCTCGCCAGAGCAGACTTTAAAATGGCATTTTCCCTTCGGGCAGCATCCTCTTCAGCTTTCATTTCTTTGTATTTTTGGTGAAGCCACCCGAAGATTCCATTTACCTGCAGTTATTCAGAGTTAATAGAAAGCTTCAAAGATAATATTGGAGAATAAAAATGGTTGAGCAATAAAGTACTTACTCTGGCTTGGTGAGTTATGCCCTCTTCGATCAAGTCAGAAATGGAGCTGTTGCCGAATCGGTGATCGTTAGTATCGAGAATGAAAGAATTGTACAGGTGTAGAGGGAAATTTTCATTACTGTTTGGCCATAAAGTTGGCGATTGAACAGCTTCGGGAATGGGTGTAGAGGAAGAAGATTGTCGTTATGGAAAAAGTATTGGTTGTTTGGGTAGTGGTGGAGCGTCAGTTGTTATAGGTTCGGTTGGAGGGGTTGGTTGGTCGTCTGAAGAGCGTTTTCTTTTACGGACTAGGGGAGAACTGGGTTCAACTTGTTCTTCGGTTTCTTCTTCGGGTTCGGTAATGGTTGGAGGTGGATTATTTTGGGGACAAGGTACTCTTAGCTCTTCGGCAGAGAGAGGGGTAATTTTGGCTCGTTTTTTTTTGGTGTGAAGGATTTGGGCGCGTTCGGCGATGGGCATATCGAGGAGGCTTTCAGTAAGAACAGGGGTTGGGATATGTCTTGGTTTTCTGGCAGCTCTTTTCTTACGACGAGGCTGATTTGTTTCATTGGCAGGGCTTGGTTTGGTAGCTTGGTGTTCAGCAGTTTATGTTTCGGTAATGGGTGGTTCGGTAGTTAGTGGTTCAGTAGTTAGTGGATCAATATCTTGGGCTTCGGTCGGAGTTTGGGCTGGTTTGGCAGAGAGGAACATCTCCAATTCTCTTCGGTCAATTGAAGTATGCTTGATAAGGGATACTACAACAAGTAAAGAAAGATATTTCAGAATAATTATCAAAAAGAAAATTCAAAAAATTATACAAATATTGGGTTCGGGACTTACATTTATGGTCATACAACCATGCTTGCTTGCTCAAGAGCCCGAAGCTCCATTCTTTTATGGGGAGTTTCTCCAGAAGCTTTATCATCTTTGCCACACATTCTTCAGGGATGTCACAGAAGTCTATGGAAAGGCGCTTGGCCGTAGTCCAGTCAGGGACGGAAGAAATCTCAGGGTCCATTAACAAAAAACCACTCCTTGTGCCACCCTCCGTTGCTTGAAGGAGTGTTCACCAAAGAGCGTCTCTCAACCGTGACATTGGATGGCTTGCTAAGCCCTTTGAAACCCTTTTCACGGGATTTGTCAGCTGAGAAAAGGGAGAAGAAGAAATCAATGGAAGGGGGAATACCTTGCTCGTAGCACCAGGCAACGAAGGCGAGGATGTAGATGTAGGAGTTGGGGACTAGTTGAGCCAACCCAACGCTTAAAAACCCTAGAAGGGTTGTAATAAAGGAATGGAGGGGGAAGCGAACCCCCTTCTCCAGAAGGGTGAGGGGAATGGCTGTCCAGCCATCTAGACGATGATACATCCGATCTGTAGCAGTAGGTGCTCGTAGTTGATGGGTGTCTGGAATGTGGTATTATTCTCGAATGGTATGAATATCAGTCTCTGAAAGCTTGGAGGGGGTATTAGCATGGGGGAATCGTTTTACATCAGTAAAGTCAAGAGGAGTGTCTTGAGGAGTGGAAGATGGAGGGTTCTTGCTGGAGGATGGAGCGGATTTAGGTTTCGTTTCTGGAATGATGTTGTCTGTGTTTTGGGAAGCCATTGTTAACAGATTGGTTAAAGAGAGAAAGCCGGAGGTAGAAGATAGCAAGAATATTTTGAAATTCAATTGAGCAGGTGAAATTGTCCAATTTGGGAAATTTGGGGTTTTATAGTGATGTCCCTTCAATGGTTCACGAAACACGAGAACGGCTCATTAAATGAAGGTAATGATGAAAGGGCAGAGTTGGCGTCTGATATTGAATTTGAAGGGGTTGGTGTCCGGTTTTAATTTTTCATTATTTGGGCTTTGCTTGGATTTATTTAAAATTCTTTTGCTAATTGGGCTAATTACTTATAATCTTTCACCAAACATGATGTTTGATAAAAGACTGGGGGGCAATGTTGGGCCATGATTGTTTGGGCTTTATTGGGTCAAATTCATTTAGGCCTTTAGAGTATTGGGCCATTATTTAAATGATGATTTAATTGGGCTTGGGTTGGAGTTTATGGTGGAGGACAGGTGGTAGTTTCTGAGTATATTACCTTAATTGATAAGGGTTAGCCGTAATATGGAGTTAGTGGAGGAATTAGAGGGAAACACTGAGTTGACGGGGACTGCATGCAATTAGGTGATGTCATGGTCGGTGGTTGCATACTAAGGCGGTGAGAGTAATACAAAGTACAGAGCACGACCAAAGGGAGGTACATGAACATTTTACTTTACCAGACACTAGAGCATACACCTCTATTGTTAACCTTTTTTTTAGGCATGTACTTATTCTAAAACCGGAGCGATCCCCATGCGGCCCAAAACTGTCAAGATCCGGTGCTGACTTATTTTCTGTACAGGATTGGACGCGCTTTTGATGATTGAGGCGCGTAAGAGGATCTTGGCGTTAACACATCTCTTACCCAACAAAAATTTCCCTTAATTTCCTTCTTCTTCTTTTTTTCTTTTCTTTCCCTTTTCTTGTTAAAAATATTCTCAAAAGTTTCTTCTCCAATTCAAACCAATTTGGAACCATAGATCATTAATCCTCCTCGATCTTGAGATATATAGCTAGCATACAGTTCATGATGATTAATTATTATAACATGGAGTACATAATTAATATTTTATTTCTCTCTCTTCCTTTTTTCAAATTATTTTTGTCTTTATAGATACTTTAACTTCTCCGTTCTTTGTACTTGTCTTTTTAGAGAGTGAAAAATTTTTATTTATTTTTATTTGTCGTTTGTATATTTCAAGAAAGCATGCATTAATGACTTAATTTACCGTATTATTCCTACATTAAATACTCAATTGTTTATCTTTCATATTTTTCAATAAAATTTGAAAGGTAGTATTGAGATTGTATACACATTTTAATCAATTAAACAAAATATTAATTGTATTTCTTAATTTTTGTATTTTCTTAAAACATATTTGTGTTCTATTGGCCAACTGTTAATTCCTAGGCTAGGCTAGGCTTTTGAACTAGCTAGGCTAACTATACCAATAATAATGAAGTGAATTTTTCTTACAAACCCTAACGGTACCTACCGGCTACCTAGATCATATATATGATCCAACTCATATATAAAATGATGAGGACATAAATATTCAAGTACTGGTTTTGATCGCCTGATCTATATATCTCTATATATCTATCATCTATCAGAGACGTACGTACGTACATCACCCTCCTCAAATACGTACAGATAATCAATTTAAAGGAAAATGAAAAGAGTAATTAAGGAATATCAAGTAGTCACACACACACTGATGCTGACCTCATCATCATGGGCACTGCTATTTCTTCCAGATCCAGCTGATTTTGAGAAGAGTCATTGCTGCTGCTGCTACCTTTGTTTGATGAATCAAAGGCCGGTAGCACTTCCTGCATGCACAAATGATATATATATAAGAAAAAGAATTATGCTACATTTGGATTGGAAGAATAAAATGAAGAGTGGAGTAATTTATTATATTCTGATTGGAATGAGCCTAGTTAAAATGAGTTATTAACATATATGTTCTCTCTCTCCCTAAGGAATCAAACACAATTTTTTTTCATTCCAATTACAACCAAACACTAATTTTTTCATTCATCCATATGAATAAGTCATTCCATTCTCACATTCATTACTCCAATCCAAACGTAACATTAGTACTTTTCGAAGAGAGGATAATGTATTTTTATTTTTATTTTTAAAAAAAAATGAAAAAACAAATTAAAACCATCCCTATTTTATGATCATGCGCTAAATTAATTAATTAACTAACCTGAAGGTTAATAGATTTTGATTGTCGCCATCGCCGTCGAACATAAACATTAGATATTGGTAGGGGGACCACCGTCGAACATAAACATGCTAGTTATGTAAAATTAAGAAGAAAAAATAAATTCAGCAATATGTAATGTAGAAATTAAATTTATATATATATATATATATATATATATATATTATGGGCAAAGAAATCGTACCTTGCTAGAGTTAGGATTTTGTGTTGGCTGAGGAGGAGATCCACGAAGAGCACGAAATTGATTGATGGATTGAAGAGGGGAGAACGACAGGTGGACGATTACTCCAATGACGCGTGGCAGAACTCCTAGAATCCGAAAACCTTGTTAGGGTTATTGGGATTCCAAGAGCCTTCTTCTCTAGTCCTTCCACTCCTAGAATCCGAAAACCTTATCAGGGTTATTGGGATTCCAAGAGTCTTCTTGAGTGTTGAGAGAGAATGTATGAGCCCTTCGATCTTCCAAGAGTCCAAGTCCTGTGTCAGAAGAGAGGTCCAGCCAGCGGTCCAGAGTTCCCAGAGAGATCCCCTTCCCAATGGAATGGAAGGGGTATTTATAGGATTTTCTGGAAAGTGGTCATGTGCCAGGCACATGCCCTCAGTAAAATTCCAGAATTACCCTTTAATCACCAGAGTAATACCCAGATCGCCTTGTCTTTCTAGCCACCAATCCAATCCCTCAATCAATTTCCAAAACGAGCCGCCTCCACGAGCCTTCTGTCTCGGGACACGTGGAGGCTTCTCTTGGGTCTAGCACATTTATTTTTGGCTTTTCCGTCTTCATTTAATTAGGTTTGTGAACCCTAATTTTTACATTTAAGGAGGTTGTGGAACCCTAATTGTGCATTTAATTCAATTAGGGCATGTGAACCTTAATTTGCACTTGAGCCCACATTTGCCCCCTGTACGAGAGTCGCGTTCCCAAAGAGACGATCGTACAAGAATACTTCAGGCTTTTGAATGATTTTGTGGAACTCCACTCTATAGGTTTTTGAAGACAAAGGGTCTTAGAAGAGGGAACCTCTAGGGAGTCACACCCTTAGGGTTGAACTCTAAGGAAGCAAAACCTAGCAGGGACTCTTCTTTGGATATATTGAGAAATCTTCTGCAAATCTTCATATATAACTTGCCCAATGTTTGTTTCCTTATTTTTTTTCCTGAAAATTAAAGGAAGAACATCAAATATTACCAAATAAATTTCAATCTAGCATAATCTTTATTTTTGGTAAATCAATTCCTTTTCTTTTTATTTAGAAATCAAATCAAATATTTCCAAATAAAATCTTATTTTATTTTAGAAATAAAATCTTTTTTTGTTTTATTTTGGAAATAAGATCTTTCCTCATCATTATCATTTAAGAAGGAAAAAATCAAATTTCGAAATTTCCCTTAATTGGGAATAAAACCAAATATATATATATATATATATATATATTTAATAACATGTTTATATATATTTCTATTTAGAAATAAAATAAAATCTTTTTTCGTTTTATTTTAGAAACAAGATCTTTCCTCATCATTATCATTTAAGAAGGAAAAATTCAAATTTTGAAATTTCCCTTGATTGGGAATAAAATTAAATATATATATTTTTAATAACATGTTTATATATATTTCTATTTAGAAATAAAATAAAATCTTTTTTCGTTTTATTTTGGAAACAAGATCTTTCCTCATCATTATCATTTAAGAAGGAAAAATTCAAATTTTGAAATTTCCCTTGATTGGGAATAAAATTAATATATATATATATATATATTTTTTAATAACATGTTTATATATATTTCTATTTAGAAGCAAGATCAAATTTACTTATCTTTTGGAAATCAGATTGAAGCATTCCTTAATTGGTGACTGCTTCTTTTTCTGGTGTAAGCATTCTTGAGAACATATATAGGTGTTCATATATATGCATCTTCCAAGCCATTCAAGCTTCACTTTTTGTCTTGCTTCATTTTGGATTTTCTGATCTCTTCCTACGAGCCTAGGAAGATCATCGTCAAGGAAGCAGCAAGGAGACGTTCTTCAATCCGAGCGAGAGGTAACAAAGAGGATTCCTCCCTATAGGGCCGAACCCTAGGGGTTGAACCCTATAGGGACCCTATGGGGGACTCGAACCCTTGGGGCTCCATTCCTTCTTCTCGTCTACGCTTTTCAGTTTGCTTACTTGCATGTTTTCTTTCGGATTTCTCTTGACTTGTTTCCTCTATTTCTCTTTTCTGTTTCAGGCAATTGTAGTCTTTCTTTGTTTCTGAGCCCCATCACCTTGATCATATCTTGGTTTTTTCCCTTGAAATTCATCAAAGAAAGGCTATAATTTTCGCAGCAAAGAAGCATTCATTCCAAGCAATTGATTTATGGAGCAACAGGACCTCAAAGGAATAGAGGGAATAAGCCCCTAGGTGGCTGAATCCTATAGGGGCCGAACCCTATGGGGAGGTTGAACCCTATAGGGGCCGAACCAATTTTTTTTTTCTTTTTCGAATGACTTCTCTCTCTGTTTGTGTTTTCTTCTTGCTCTTTCTCGCAAGTACTTCCAATCTTTCTTTTGTCTTCCGAGCCCCATTACCTTGATTATATCTTGGATTTTTCCCTCGAATAATAAAGAAAGATCAATGCTTTTAGGAACTTGAAATGGAGCTTAGCTCCGATAACCAAACCACGAACCACAAAGGAAACAGGACCTTGTCGTTGGACCACCCTAGGTAGCCGGGCTGAACCCTAAGGGGTCAAACCCCAAGGGTCTAGCCCTAAGGGGCCGATCCTCAGGTAATTTTTTTCGTTTTTGGTTTACTTTTCAGGTGTCCTTAGGCTTAAATCTCAGACTTTCTTCTTTGCCATGGTAAGAACTTAAGTCCCAAAGCTTTCTTTGTCATCATTTCTTTGCTTCCCTTATGTTGAATTCTTCTTGCTTGCAGGCCCTCTCCACTGAATATTCTATAGACCCGAAAATCGCCAAGGAGGCCCCTTTCCTCAGTGATTGGAGAAGGGCTCCCCTCTTTTGGTCCTTCCGACGTCTTTTGGGAGAAAATTCAGGCTTATGACCATCCAGTTCAGCTATGAAGGAAGACTTGTTTCTATACACTGCGGCTTGCAAATGCCTGAGATGACTTTTCACATTTCGATCTCATTCCCCGCATATGCATGGAGCAACAAGAGTATCCTTTCAGCCCTCTTCGCTTTCTGTCTGATTCATCTGGTCGCATTCAAAGATGGCAGGATTGGACTGTCGAGATCCTAGCTAGGGAACGCTGATTATGTGGACATACTCAAGAGTGTTGGCATCCTTCATTGTGTTCAGCTATGTAGAGACATGCGTATCCAACAGGACCATAACGCCCTTACTGTATTGATCTCACGATAGTGCTCCTTTACTTGCTCATTTGTCACTGCCTGGGGGGAATTCACCCCTACTCTGGAGGATGTCTATGCCATCTACCAGTAAGTTGCTCATCTTTGCCCCCTGCACATGAGTCACTGATGAGTGGGATTTATACCCGCAAATCGGATACTTTATGGCTTAAATAGTTGCCTGATCTTCGTAGTTTTTATTTAGTTTATTATATTTATAGTATTTTTATGCTTAACCGATGTTTTGCAGGCTTTACAGGACTCTTCTAGCTTTTAGGGGACAAAACGGACAATTTACATACACTGGCGCCGCAGCGCCAATGTCTAGTCTTAATCTCGCGCCGCGGCGCCGCCCCTGGTCCTTGCTGATGTCATCCTGGCGCTGCAGCGCCACAGTTCCTTTATGGGCTCGCGCTGCAGCGCGACCTCCGGTCTTTTGATTTTAATATGGCGCCGCAGTGCCACTTATAAGCTGATTGCCCGCGCCGCAGCGCGACCTCCGGTGTCCAGGCAGAAAAGGCTTGCTTTTGACCTAGAAAAAGGAGAAAAACAAATATATAGACAGAGGGAGCCTCTGCAAAAGGGGAGAGCGAGAAGAGGAGAGGAAAAGGAGGAAAACTGGGATAGAATCGGTTAGCTTAGCTTAGGATAGATTAGATCTCTTTTGTACTTTCTCTCTCTAGTTATTGGGTAATGTTTGTAAATATAGATTAGGTAGATTAGGGTAAAGTTTGGGTTTTCCTTGGAGCAACAAGAGCAGTGAGCTACACGGATTGGAGAGCTTGAAAGGAGCGAAATACTTGGAGACTGAAGAGCCTTGACAGAGTTTATTCTTGTCCATTCATTTCCTCTATTTTTGTAATCCATAAATGTTGTCTTTATTGCTACTCATATTTTGTTCAATAGCTATGAACTAAGTATTGGCTCTAAGGTTATAATGGAACCCTTTGTTAGTTAAATTGATTGTCTTCTCTCTTTGGTTGGCACCATATGGTTTGGTTTAATATATTCATGCTTAAAGATTCTCACTAAGACATTAGTGATGATTTTGGTAATCTATATGATATCGAAAGAAGAATTGTAGATTTACACCTAAATATATTGGCATGTGATTATGGGTTTTGACTGCATAAGTTGTGCGTAGAATAGACATATATCTGTGTGCCACGTGTGACCTAATTGAGAACTTATGCTTAAATCCTTATTAGGTTAATTCGCATAGACATGTGTAGGATTATCACTTAGTTTGGATGTTCTTTTCTGTTCTATTCCCTATCGGGTGGATCTGGAGAGGATATGTTTGTACATACCTCGACAGAGGTGTATGAGCACCTGTGTGTTCTCGGTCGACAAACTGTCGTGACCCTTAAGACCAAAGAGAGAAGGGTAGGAAGTTTGATGAAGCATAGCACGCCAGGTGTTCGACAGAATGCCTGTGTGGGGTGAAGTTGTAACCTTAGCTTGTAATTCCTTCGATTACCATTCGTTATCCGTTTACTTGCTTTAATAATTAGTTATAACTAGTTTAACCACCCTCCTATTAGTTTACTGTTCGAATAAGACTAAAGCGATACAAAGTTGGTATTTGGTAAATATTAGTGATAGTTCCTCGTGGGTACGACACTTTTCTTATCACTGTATTACTTGTTAGACCGCGTATACTTGCGCGTGTTTAGTGATCGGTTTTCCGACCAACAAGTTTTTGGCGCCGTTGCCGGGGAACTATTATTCTAATATTGTCCAATATTGATTTAAATCAATCTAGTCTTAATTTGAACGTGTTTATATTTCTTTTATTTGTTTGATCTTCCTTTGTGTTTTTAAGTTTACAGGTTATGGACGATCAATGCTATCAATGGCCTTATGAGAAGACGACACAACCAAGCTCGGAAGAAGGACTCGAGAAATTGCGAGCTCAAATTGCAAATGTCTTGAGGTTTTCTGATAATCTTGAGTGTCAGTCCACTCAGACTGCCTACTGTCAGGAACGAGCTGACATTGAACCGATTTCCTATCATCCAAACTGTCAGGGTTATCCAAACTCTTGGGACTATAGTCAAGAGCAATATCATGATCCGAATTACTCCTATCCGAATCAATTTGAATGTCCATCTCCTCCGCAGTATAAGGTGACATTCCAACCCAATGAGAGCTTTTCGGCAGACTTAATAGAAGAGAAAAGGCTTGAAGAGCTCCTCACCAACTTTATAGAAAGAAATGAGGTTCGAATGGCATGCCAAGACGCCGCATTGCAAAACCTCAAAAATTAATTGGGACAACTCGTCAATGCCATCATAAATCTATCGCAGGGCAATCTACCGGTCATAACCGATCTCAACGATGAAGCAGTAGAGCATTGCACGGTGGATACGCAAGGAGAAGGCGGTGAGTCTCACAAAGTTGTTGAGGGAGATGTCAAGGTGCAAATC
Organism: Panax stipuleanatus; assembly: GCA_020205555.1. NCBI lineage: Eukaryota > Viridiplantae > Streptophyta > Magnoliopsida > Apiales > Araliaceae > Panax > Panax stipuleanatus. The sequence continues at coordinate 156,213,129 of CM035118.1, forward strand.
GTCCAACCGGTGGGGTCTGAAGTTGGAGAAAAGAGGATAAAGAGTGGTTGTATTGTCAAGACTAATCAACAACCGGAAACCACGTTCACGATTGTGGAAACCCTGGAGGGCCCGCTAGTGCACAAAGAACACTTTCAACTTGATGAAAAAGGCGAATTAGTGGATAATTCCAGTGGTGAAAGATTCTTCGTGCCGATGGGTGAAGAAAACGAGGATGATCAATCATCCATGTCCGCCACAAATTTTAAGGAATTGACAAATAGGCGGCATGAAATGGTCAATTTTGCTTATGAGCCGGATTGAGCGGCATCGGTATAGTCAAGCCGACGACTTTAAAACAAGCGCTTGGTGAGGAGGCAACCCCATCTCAGTATCAATTTTCTATGTTTTCTTTACTTATGTCTAGTTTATATTGTGTCTTTTCTTTTTACCATGTAAACATCGTTGCCAATGCGTATGCTTTTGTGATTATAGCAGGCAGCATGTTATTTAGTATGTTGCTAGTGTATATCTTAGTTAGAATTTAGTATATAGCATGTTGTTTACTTAGCATGTTATCTGTGTAATATATGTTGTCTAATACATGGTTTTTGTGCAGGAAAAACTCAGATACAAGGCTGGCGCCGCAGCGCCAGCATATGCACTGAACTTCGCGCCGCAGCTCCAGGCAGTAATTCAAATTTCCTATATCGCGCCGCAGCGCCCAGAAACAAAGGGGGACTCGCGCCGCAGCGCCAAGGGCGAGACCAAGCTACTGCCAAGGCGCGCCGCGGCGCCAAGCAAAGAAGGAATACCCACGCCGCAGCGCCGGTAGCGAGTTTTGGTTTTCAAAAATAGATTGAGGCCAGCAGTTTAGCCATTCACCTCCCCTCTCTCTCGGCTGTTTCGGCAAACCCCAAACATTACCTCTTCTCCACATCTACCAGTGACTCCTCAATACTCCAGCCCATTTCCTGCTCCACACCCACCAACATACAAATTGGCCTTAATTGATTACACAACTAAGGACTATCAAGAGGACACCATAATCAAGCAAGTGTTTCCAACTCGAGGTAATTTTGGATTTCATGTATTAGAAACGTATGTGGATCGAATTATTAGGATTATCCATCTCCTGTTGTTTGTTTGGGTGATTTCCACTGACGGAAATCTGGTTAGAGCATTCACAAATAAAGGGCTATCTAGTTGGGTTTTGAGAGCGCGCACAAGGTGTCTGATAAATTGACTGAGAGATAATTTGACTGTTTGGGGTTGTTTGACATTGAAGTTGCATTGGGAATTATTCTAGCCTAAGTTTGGCGAAGTTTGGAATCGAGTCCTGCTTGTGTTCAAGCCAATTACTGCAAATTCTGACATGGCTTCAAAAAGGCAACGCCTGAGTGTCGGCGGTTCCTCGTCCACAGCACCAACGGCATGGGACAATACCAAATTTGTTAACGAAGAGGCATGGAAACGATACAAAAGCTCCTTTGCCGCACGAAATTTGATTCCTGAACAGGGTTTGAGGCCTGACAAAACAAAGGATGGCGAGTTGTTAGCAATGATTGCGGGTCGCCAGTGGGTGCACTTCACAAAACCTCCTGAGTCGGCCATTGTATCTGTAGTTAGAGAGTTCTATGCAAATGCTAGTCCCGAAGGTCCTGCTGTTGTTCAAGTTAGGGGGCGGTCAGTGGCGTTTGGAAGCCAAGCCATCAATGCACTGTTCGCGACGCCCGGTTTCGAGGGTAAGGACTATATGGAGCAGGGACTCCGCAGCTATGACCTCGAGGATATTGTTAGGAGGCTCTGCAAGCCCGGGACTACATGGAAGACAAATGACTTCACGGGTGAGAGGACCAGTTTCCCGCATGCTGCACTCAGTCGCTATGGGAAGGCATGGTTCAGCTTTATTTGTGCCAACATGATCCCGACTCGTCACCTGAGAAATGTGACTAAGGATAGAGCGATCCTATTATTTGCCATTGTCACGGGTCTAAACGTGGACATCGGAGTTCTCATCTATGAGTCCATCATAAAGGCAATCAAGAGCAATATCTCTACGGGACTTCCACATCCATCCTTGATCACCCGACTGTGCAAGAGGGCAGGTATCCATTGGGGGCCAGAAGAGATAGCTTTGCCACCCATGTCAGTCATTGACCATCAGACCATCTCACGCTTCGATGTGTGGGACGGGGCTATTTCTTATATTAGAGGCGAAGGATTCGGGCCACCTACTGAGCCACCTCCTACAGCAGAGCCTTCGCAGCCACCAGACGCAGGCCCAGCTTCACAGGGACTACTGGCAGAAATCATGGCATCCCTCACTCTACTACATCAGAACCAGGACGCTGCTGCTGCCGAGTGACCAGACTTCAGGGAAGCCTTCTTGGTTAGAGTGATATATGTTTAGCAATTAGGGCATTGCTCACCTTAAGTTTGGGGGTGTTATGGTTTATTATCTGTTTTATTTCTGTCTATTGCCATGATAGGTTGCTATTTTAGTACTTTGCTTAGGTTTTTATCAGGATTGTAGTGCAGTCGTTTTAAACTGCGGTATTATGTTTTGGGTTTATTATGATGGATGCCATGAACAGTTTGTGGTTATTTATTAACGCTTTGGTTATTATTAGCATGTTTGTGGTTTTTAGCCATCTTTTTGGGGCTTTTACAGATTTATATGCTTGTGCCATGTTAATGGCTTTATTACCCTATTTTGAGCTGCTTTTATGCAAGGGTGGTATATTTTTCACTAATTTTTTGATTGTGGCTAATGACAAGCGTCATGTAATTATGCTTATCTCTTAGAGTCGTGTCAAGCATGTATGAGCTAGGGGTTGTTTAATCGATAAGTTGAGACTGTTATTGATCCGTCCTTTTTAGCAAGCACCGACCGACTGAGCTTACTAGTTATTTTTTGAATTTAGTTCGCCTATTTATTGCTTTGGGAGTATGTTCACTCTTATAAACTTTCATTGTTACAAGGTAATAAAAGACTTCGACGCATATACAGTTTTGGATCTTGGATTCTGGCATGTTGTAAAAAAAAAAAAATTGAAAAAAAGATTGATTATCGAAAGTCTTGCGGTGGGTCGAGATGGAGCGTAAAATGCACTCATCCATAAACGCAGGACCGATGTTGAGATGGAGCATAAAATGCACTCGCCAAATAATCTTCAGATTTCGTAAAGTCTAATTTGGCTTATGTTGATTACGTGGCCTTTGCTGCTCGAGTTATTAGATTCATAGGGGTGTTCCACGCCTAGTGCCCTAAAGCCGTCTGGCTTGGGAGTCACTGATCAAAAGCTCATTAATGGGTAGCTCTGATTAGCCTAAGGTAATTAAGTACTGTCCGAGTCAGATTTTACTTTCTTTATGCTAGAATCTTTTGATCCTTGTCTGCAATTGCGTCTTATTCTTAATACTTGTTGAATGTTTAAGTTACGGAGTGTGCATATGGGTATTAACAATCGACTGTGCGAACGTATTTGAGCAATGATTAGTTAGGATGGTTGGTCCCCGCACACACACATAGAATGGATCGAATACAGTCTTATGCTTGTAGCTGAATGAACTCTTACTTATATCTGTGTTTGCCCTGTTCTTTGGGAGTAGCCATGATCGAGCTTAGAAGCCATGATGCTTGTATACAGTGATATTTTTATTTCGCGTGTGTTTTCTATTGTGAGTTTGTGTTAGATAGTTTGCTCGAGGACAAGCAAAGACTTAAGTTTGGGGGTATTTGATGAGTGGGATTTATACCCGCAAATCGGATACTTTATGGCTTAAATAGTTGCCTGATCTTCGTAGTTTTTATTTAGTTTATTATGTTTATAGTATTTTTATGCTTATCCGATGTTTTGCAGGCTTTACAGGACTCTTCTAGCTTTTAGGGGACAAAACGGATAATTTACATACACTGGCGCCGCAGCGCCAATGTCTAGTCTTAATCTCGCGCCGCGGCGCCGCCCCTGGTCCTTGCTGATGTCATCCTGGCGCTGCAGCGCCACAGTTCCTTTATGGGCTCGCGCTGCAGCGCGACCTCCGGTCTTTTGATTTTAATATGGCGCCGCAGCGCCACTTATAAGCTGATTGCCCGCGCCGCAGCGCGACCTCCGGTGCCCAGGCAGAAAAGGCTTGCTTTTGACCTAGAAAAAGGAGAAAAACAGATATATAGACAGAGGGAGCCTCTGCAAAAGGGGAGAGCGAGAAGAGGAGAGGAAAAGGAGGAAGACTGGGATAGAATTGGTTAGCTTAGCTTAGGATAGATTAGATCTCTTTTGTACTTTCTCTCTCTAGTTATTGGGTAATGTTTGTAAATAGATTAGGGTAAAGTTTGGGTTTTCCTTGGAGCAACAAGAGCAGTGAGCTACACGGATTGGAGAGCTTGAAAGGAGCGAAATACTTGGAGACTGAAGAGCCTTGACAGAGTTTATTCTTGTCCATTCATTTCCTCTATTTTTGTAATCCATAAATGTTGTCTTTATTGCTACTCATATTTTGTTCAATAGCTATGAACTAAGTATTGGCTCTAAGGTTATAATGGAACCCTTTGTTAGTTAAATTGATTGTCTTCTCTCTTTGGTTGGCACCATATGGTTTGGTTTAATATATTCATGCTTAAAGATTCTCACTAAGACATTAGTGATGATTTTGGTAATCTATATGATATCGAAAGAAGAATTGTAGATTTACACCTAAATATATTGGCATGTGATTATGGGTTTTGACTGCATAAGTTGTGCGTAGAATAGACATATATCTGTGTGCCACGTGTGACCTAATTGAGAACTTATGCTTAAATCCTTATTAGGTTAATTCGCATAGACATGTGTAGGATTATCACTTAGTTTGGATGTTCTTTTCTGTTCTATTCCCTATCGGGTGGATCTGGAGAGGATATGTTTGTGCATACCTCGACAGAGGTGTATGAGCATCTGTGTGTTCTCGGTCGACAAACTGTCGTGACCCTTAAGACCAAAGAGAGAAGAGTAGGAAGTTTGATGAAGCATAGCACGCCAGGTGTTCGACAGAATGCCTGTGTGGGGTGAAGTTGTAACCTTAGCTTGTAATTCCTTCGATTACCATTCGTTATCCGTTTACTTGCTTTAATAATTAGTTATAACTAGTTTAACCACCCTCCTATTAGTTTACTGTTCGAATAAGACTAAAGCGATACAAAGTTGGTATTTGGTAAATATTAGTGATAGTTCCTCGTGGGTACGACACTTTTCTTATCACTGTATTACTTGTTAGACCGCGTATACTTGCGCGTATTTAGTGATCGGTTTTCTGACCAACAGTCACGCCTTTGGTGGGACGATCGTGCAAAATATTTATAGTGTTTAAGTTTTTCTTCAAGTTTCTGAACAATTCGCAGAGCTCGATTTTCCAAGCCTCGAAGATCAAAGTCCTAGGAGAGGAAACTTCTAGGGGGTCGAACCCTAGAGGGTGACCTCTAGAGGAGCTCTCCCTAGACATCATGAAAAATCTTCTATCTTCTATTTTTTCTTCTTCAAAATTGAGGAGTCATCGAGGAGGCATCAAGTAAGCGTGCTTCCAATCGGGGTGAACAAAAGATGAAGAAGAACTTTCCCCTAGGTGGTCGAACTCTGGGCAGCTTCATTTCGGGAACTTGATCAACAAGCAAGGAGAAGTCAAAGGTAAGAGGGGAGAGCCTCCCTAAGTGTCCGAGCCTTAGGGGCCGAACCCTAGGAGACTTTGGCCTCTTCCTTACTTTTTCCCTTTTTCTTCTTGGTTCCCTTGTATATTTGGTCAGATACATATTCATAGGGCTTCTTGCGAGATCATCTTGCGAGCCTCATTCTCGAAATGCATAGTCTTTCTCTCTATTCTTTGCGAGCCAAGGACTTAAATAGGCTTAGTTGTGAGGTTGATGATTTCTCAATCCTCCACGGGCCTTGATATGTCTCCCTTCCGTGCTAGGCTGGATCGCTTTACTTCCAATTAGAATGTCGCTGCACTTCTAGTTAGGGTAGCAAGGATTCAGGGAGCCTTCTTGAGTGCTCCCACTCCTAGAATCCAAAAACCTTGTTAGGGTTATTGGGATTCCAAGAGTCTTCTTGATACCTTCTAGTTGAGAGGATGTCCATGTCTGAAGTCTTTAGGAACTGATAGCCTCAAATACGAAGGCTCGGGATACCGTCATTGTCAACTTGGAGGCTTTAGCTATGTCCCCTCTTCCATTCAATATGTCATGGCCTTTAGATCTGAACTTTTGTAGTCTCTCATTTCCTGTTTCAGAAGACTCATTTGCATGTATATTTCCGTTATCAGAATAAAGTTTTCTTCAACAATATTAATTGTCTTTAACTTGAATCCTTTCTTAAGACCCAATGTTCAAACATTGAATCGTAAGTCGTTCAAATTAATACTCCAAGACAAGAATATGTATAATACGAGAGTAAACATGAATTCTAAAAACATATTTTTTTCAATTTCTCGCAAGCCAATCACTTGAATCCAATATTATTTTTTTAACAAATCAGAAAAATTATTCAAGTATAAGTGAAAGTTTGTCATTTTATTAATAATCAGATTGCTTTTAACGAAAAAGCATAACGTTCAGATTTTCATAATAAATCTTTGCTTTTGTCAAAAAAAGCATAATGTTCGCCACTTTTAGAGATAAAGTGTAACTTTCGGGGTCGAGGGCTTATACTCAGGTGCCTCAATTACTTTTGAAGTTGAAAGTATAACTTTTCTGGTCCAAGGACTTATAGTCAGGTGCCTCGATTACTTTTAATGATAAAGTATAACACTCGGGTGCCTCGTCACTTGGGTCGTCCAATTTTTTGGCAAGTGTTATCTACGAGGACTTAAAATCGGGTGCTTCGTCAATTGGGTCATCCAATTTCTTGGCAAGTGTACTCTACGAGGACTTGGCCACCATTTAGAGTGGACTACCATTTTTGGTGGATTTTTTGATATTTTTGTATCTACAGCTCAGAGATCTTTCAACGGTAGAGCCAGTATTTACATGTCGTCCATCATCTTGTGTTGATGAAGCTTGTGTAGCAAAACTTCTCATGTCTTCGGATGATTATCCTGGATTTTCGAGAAAATCGTGATCAAGATATTGTTCGTGGCCTTTGTTTGTCTATTAACTTTGGGTAGTAAGGTGGTGATTTATAGTGTTTCACCATGTATCTCTCCGTCAGATTCTTGACATCCCTATTGATGGAGGGAGTTCATTTATCTGATACGATGTTCGGATAATGGCTTGTTTAGCATGATGTTTCCCTTTACAATTTGATTTCACCAGCTGCTAACTTCTCGTGATAGATCCTTCGCAGACTATGACAGTCCATGGTGGAGTGCCCTGTGTGTTGATGATACACACAGAAGTTTGGTCTCCTCTTCATTTCTTCCGTCACAATAAATATGGGTCTGGAAGGTTTCACCACTCCATGTTCAACCCATTGTTCATACAGGCCCCTGAATGCCTTTTCGCTGCATGTGATTGCCTCTAGAACCGGCATTCTAGTATAATTATCTCCGGGCTTTCCTATGCTCTGTTCAAAATTTCTCTCGCTCTTATCCCTCTTGCCCCCATGTGGTTTTGACTGAGAATCTGCCAAAGCCACAGTTGCCGTCCTCTTGCCCTTCCATGTAACCGTCGCATGGTTGGTGGGCAATGTCATGATTTCTCCCAAGTCTTGTGCAAAAGATGAGAGGGTCGCAAATGAATTACAGGCCTTCGTAATGAGATGGGGCTTGAAGGAGTCTAAAGCACCATTGTTGCAGATGCTGACCAAGTTCTTTTCCTCGATTGGATCTGCACACTTCTGTGCCTAGGCCCTGAACCTGTCCACATAATCTGACAGCTCCTCACTCGGCTTCTGCTTGAATCGCATCAGCTCTACAATGGTTACCTGTTTCTGCACATAGAAAAATTTCTTAAAAAATTATAATTTTAGATCATCCCAATCATGGACTAATCCCTTCTCCAAATTGTAGTACCAACTGAAGGCACTATCTGTTAAAGTCTTGTTGAATTCTCTCATCAACAAGTTGTGATTGTTTACTTCATCATATCCCAGCCACGGAGACATCGACTCCACAAACCTGGCAATGTGCTCCCTGGCATTTCCTTTCTCCCCGTTATATTTTAGAAAGTGTGGGGGATGCTCAATATACCCTATTGGGTAAGGCTTTATCCTAATGTGTGCCAGGTAAGGTGGAGTAAAGTCTAATTTCGATGGTCGGAATGTCTGCCTGCAAAGTTGATTAATCACGTCTACCATATCATCCTTCGTCACGTACTAGCTCGTAGCATGGACTCTCTGGGGCGTTGTGATGTACTGCTGCATTGGTGGGGTTTACGTCAAAGAGATTGGCTGGTGTACACTTGCATCGTGCAACGCTTGTGCTGGTGGCAGTTGTTGGCTCATTCGCTGGACATGGCTTGGGATGGTCGGCACATGCACTTGTGAAAATGAGGGGAGGGCAGTCGGGATGTTATATTGTTGTTTGTCTGAGGTTGGCCTGCTTTCAGTCCTAGTTATAGCGTGTCACCACTGTTCTGGAGTTCCAAGTTGATGATTGGAACCGACTGATTCTCTGTTAATGGAGGTACAATCTGGTTCTCCTTGTTGTTGCTGCCATTGTTGTTGTCTTCCCTTCCTGCTTGTTCTTCCTGCGAACCGCCTGGGAACATGGCCTTGAAAGTGGGGATCTGTATCAACTGTTGGCGGAAGTTCCCCATTTCCTCCTATTTCCTCTACATCTCCAGCATCATAGCCATCATCATCCCTTGTCCTTCCCGTGCTTCCTTCAATGCCTTCAGCATCTCCAGTTGCACCGCGTTCGTTTGCTCTTCGCTTACGTCCTCGCCTTGCCTTCCTGCGCCAGCCTGCCTAGCATTCGTTTGTTGTTGATTAGCCATGTATGGTGATGTTTAACTTCCTTCTGAAGAGTCTTCGATAATTGGTTGATCAAGATCCAGATTTGCGCCTTGGAAAGCTTGATTTGTTTGCCTTGGAACTGGATCCGGTGAAGTAATGCTATTTGTCGGTGAAGCTCTTCCCGTAATTCTCCCACTTCGAGTTGTAAGCATACCCTTCACGAATCCTGCACCTCCCCAGCAGAGTCGCCAATTTAATGTGGGCAAGAAAATCGTACCTTGCTAGAGTTAAGGTTTCGTGTTGGCTGAGGAGGAGAGAGATCCACGAAAAGCACGGAATTAATTGATGGATTGAAGAGGGGAGAACGACAGGTGGGCGATTACTCCAATGACGCGTGGCAGAACTCCTAGAATCCGTAAACCTTGTTAGGGTTATTGGAATTCCAAGAGCCTTCTTCTCGAGTCCTTCCACTCCTAAATCCGAAAACCTTATCAGGGTTATTGGGATTCCAAGAGTCTTCTTGAGTGTTGAGAGAGAATGTCTGAGCCCTTCGATCTTCCAAGAGTCCAAGTCCTGCGTCTGAAGAGAGGTCCAGCCAGCGGTCCAGAGTTCCTAAAGAGATCCCCTTCCCAATAGAATGGAAGGGGTATTTATAGGATTTTCTGGAAAGTGGTCATGTGCCAGGCACATGCCCTTAGGAAAATTTCAGAAATACCATTTAATCACCAGAGTAATGCCCAGATCGCCCTGTCTTCTAACCACTAATCTAATCCCTCAATCAATTCTCAAAACGAACCGTCTCCACGAGCCTTCTGCCTCGGGACACGTGAAGGCTTCTCTTGGGTCTAGCACATTTATTTCTGACTTTTCATCTTTATTTAATTAGGTGTGTGAACCCTAATTTTTACATTTAAGGAGGTTGTGGAATCTTAATTGTGAATTTAATTCAATTAGGGCATGTACCCGAATTTGCAATTGGGCCCATATATATATATATATATATATATATATATATATATATATATATATATATATATATGTTTAGAAGAAATATATATAGACCTTAATCTGATCAGTGGGACGAGGTGTTGACTGAAGATCAGACATGGACCTAGCTAATTCTTCTTTAATTTGGTGGGCGGGTAAATGAATGAATATATGAATGAACGAGCTGAGTGACCTTAATTAATTTATATAGCTAGCAAATTAAGAAGGATCCATATAGATAGATAGATAGATAGCAATTCTGTGTGCTTAAATAGGAAAACCAGCTGGAGAAATCGAGCCGTTTGAATGTGATTACAAATTTGGAGAGAGTAAAAAAAATTAAAATTTTCAAAAAATAATTTAAAAAATTCACATTTTGAATATTTTAAATTGTTTGCGAGTATCAGATTGTGCATGCTTGACATAATTAAAATTCCGAATGAAAATTAATTACCTTCTCTAGTAGAATATTAATTATTGCATACCTTGACTTGAAGTTTATAACCCACATTGTTTTATTAATTTTGTAAGATTTCCAACTCGTATAACACGTGTTGTCATCGGAGAAAATAAAGCTAAACAATTACTAATTCGAATAACTAATTATATATATATATATATATATATATATATATAGGTTGATCGATGATCAGAATCCCGAATTAATGAACAATTCATTCATCTGATTACCAGAAACATAAATCATATATAATTTATATATGATCATCTAAAATCAAGAATAAACTTGCTGGGCTACGTCCTAGCTAGCTAGATTCACGATTATGTTTGTATATATTTATAATTATAATTCTCTAGTAATTTTGTTTACCGCTATATATCTTTGGTATTATATATGTTACAAATTGACGTTAATTTGTAACAATAATTAAATTGGAGTTATTCATGGATGTGTTAATTAAACTTGCAGTAATAAAATCACAAAATTAAAAGAACCACGTACGAGCTAGGAAATAGTTTACTCTCAAGTCTCAGGAAGGTGCATAAGGTGCATGTCTTGCAAGACATTTTTTTTTGTTTTGTTATTGTGGAGTTTCCAACCCGCAGGTAGACTAATCTCCACAACCCGATACCAGAGCGGTTTGCTACCCGACTTACGTTAGGGGTACCGTGGCCATTCGGAATTATTTCTAATTCCTCACATTGTTGCTAGTAGGGTTCGATCCCAGTATATCCGGGTTTACGGCTCATCGTAAGGCGATCCTTACCGCTGCGCGAATGGAAGACATTTTTTTTAAGGGAGAGGCAAGCTTGAGTTCTATTAATGGACATTCATCAGAGAGGATGCATAATTGTCATCCTGCTTGACAAATTAAGGGAGCAACATTAAGTATTAAGAGTCTGTTCCGCTGTACTTATAAGTTGGTCAAATCAACATATAAGTCATTTTTTTACTGTTCATGTGTTCGTTTGTGACTTATTTCTTAATTTATAAAATGACTTATAAGTCATTTTTGAGAAATAACAATTTCTTCCTTATTTTAAAATGACTTATAAATCATTTTAAAATAAGTAAGCTTGATAAAATGTAAAGACAGTTTTCCCCTCATTTTAGTTATCTTTACTATTTATTTTAACTTATAAGTTATTTTAGCCAAACACCTTCACAACTTATTTTAACCTAATTTTTAACTTATAAGTAAAAATGATGTCAAACACTTTTGTTTATAAATCACAACTTAAAATGACTTATAAGTCATTTTAAACCTCAACTTATAAGTCATTTTAAAATAAGTCATTACCGAACATGCCCTAACTATATATTATCCCATATATAGAGAAATACTCAGATTGAATTAGTGATCAAATTTTAAGTTTCGTCATAAGCCTAAATGATTATTTCCAGCTACATAAATCAATAGTTCAATCTGTTCTTGTTCTTGTTTAGTTCCGCTCGTTTTCGTTTTTCAATATAACATGTACTCCCCCCGTACTTTAATATAAGACGTTTTAGAGTTGTGCACAAGTATATAAAAATAATTATATAACATTAAATATAATATTAATTGTCTATATATATTGTTCTTGTATTGAAAAAAGATAGTGTTATTTATTGGGCAAAAAATAGTGAGAGAACCAAATTTATATTTAATACTTGGAATAATATTAGAAACCTAAACTATTAATACTTTAAAATCAGTTCATGAAATGCTGAAATTAAAATTATTCCATTTCCGGGTGTGAAATTGTTGTCAGTGCTTAGCTTTGGCTTATTATTATAATTGTAACAATAAAAATATAGGGCGTTTTGTTCTGTTTTTGGGGTAAATGTGTCTAATATTTTGGCTTTTTGTTTAATAATATTGTCAGCTGGTAGTGGGTAGCTAGGATTGCATGAAAGTCCGGTGCTTGCCAACACCTTTGCTGGCATTTTGCAAAGTGCGATTCTGCCTACGGTTTAAAATGTTTTGATTATAATTTATTTAATACTCAATTATGTTTTAAAATTAGAGATAGGTCGATGCTCCAAAATTAATTATTATTATTATATGTATTAAGACTATAAAATAATATGATATTTTTAATTTGTCATTACGTTTTTATTTTCATTTTCAATATCATGTCATTACAATCGAATTCTTAATTAGTGAATACTAAGACTATATTTTAAAACATAAAATTGTTCTTAAATATCAGTCCTTTTACATATGTTTCTCTAATTCATAACTGAATTCTTAGCTAGCCGACTGCATGTTAGTTGCCGTTGCCTTGAAGTCCAGACCATAAATTCCACCATCCTCTTGCTCGTGCAAACGCCTTGGTCAACGAGAGATTATCATATCGATTGGATATATGCGACTCATATGGTTGAGAAATTCTTGAAAAAGATCAGCAAATTCATGTATTGATTCTTTACTGTCGTGTGTGCGTGTGTGATCCAATCCTAACGTACGTACATTATCGGATACTACTCTAATTAACTCGATTTTACACTTATGTTGACAGAATCAAGGATGATCTCTATATTGATTGGAACGAATAAACTGCCGTCTCTCCGATCTTCTGATGCAGCCTAATGATCACCAGATGCGCCATGGAAGATGCTTCTAAAGCCAGAAATGATCACGATCACTCCAAAAAAAACACCATCTGTTTTGGCCCTTACAATAAATCTTCGGAGAAAATAGTTGCCACCCCTACCACATTAATATTCTGTCGTATACGCCTGCCTTTCAGTGCCTTGTCAATTCCAAGCTAGAAGTACGTACTGAATAGCTTGGTGGACGGTACTGTATTAGGAAGCGCTTGATAAAATCAACAGCGGCTTTGTTGAAGATCAGACAAAAAGGGGTTGATGCATTTGGAATGGAATATTGGAATGTAGTTGATGCATGTTTCAATACATATTTTACTTGTTTGGCTTTTAGATATTCTTTTTAATTTCTTATTTATTTTATATATATAATGATTATAAAATATTTTTCCAAATTTTAATTTAATTTATTTTATTGTAAAATGACTACAAACTTTTTTCAAACAAATAATTATCAAACACCTTGCAATTGAATGCTATTAATATGTTTTTTATTTTGTTTTTGTTTTTAATTTAATATTCGGCTTCTATAGTTTTTAAATTTAATATTTACTTTTTATTTTCAATTTTTCGAATTTATACATAGTTATTTAGAGTTCAAGAATTAAATGAGTGAAACCTAAAAGTCTAAACTTGGTGTTTAAAAAATTCTATATGACATAAAATTGTTGTTAATTAATAAGTTACCATCATGATTTTTTGTTTTTAATGGTAACTTAAATTTTAATAACTATATATAAGTGAGCATTGATTAAGTAATTAAAGATTATTAAATTTTAATCATTAATATATTTGTAATATATATTACACTTTTTAATATTAATTATTGTTTTCTCATAATATTTTTTCTGTATATATAGTTATTTAATTATAAATAAAATTATTGTAGAATAATAACTTACTATTATATGACTTTTAGTTTTAAAAATTAACTAACGTTTTCACAATATATAAGTCATAATTATTTTTAACATTAATTAACTAAATGTCTCATGTATTAATTATTATGTAATCATAATATTTTTTCTATATTTTTAATGTTTAGTTATTTAGAGTCTAAAGCTGAGTAATGAAGTAAAATTCTAAACATGCTTTTTAAGTTAAAATTTATTGTATGACTAAATAATTAAAGAACTATAGAATAAAATTGTTGTAGAATAATAAGTAGTTAACATTAAAATTTATAGAACTATAAAAAGAATTTTTTTTTCTAACATTAACTATTTAATTTTTTTATTAGTGAATAGTTTCATAATTTAACCTACTAATTATATATAATTTAGTTTAATTTTATTATTTCATTGTTTATTATTAAAATCTTATAATGTTACGTCATGATTATAATTTGTTAAAATTGGAAGACAATTATCCTTTCTCAATCACATAAATTTGTATCTGAAAGAGGTTCATCAAATAATATAATATTAATTATAGTAGACAATTGGATGTGGTTTGTATTTATTTTAATTTTTTTAAGCAAATGTTGTAATAATTCTAATACCAATAGTAAGTTAATTTGTGAAATTTAATTTTTTTTATAAACATCATATATAAAACAAATAAAATATTATAAATAATGTTATTTATAAAATAAACTTGTGTTTTTCTTTTTTTAAAAAAACTAAATACTAAGCACTTATAAAACACGATTATTATGTGTCTTTTATAAGTTAATTCTAGTTAATTATTACGATTGTATATTTTAGTATAGCTATACTATAATAATTATGTCGTTTATATTGTAAATACTAATTCAAATTGTTTTAGCTTAATATAGTTTACTTATGTTTCAATGTTTTAGTTTGTGGATAATTATGATATAATAGTAGAATAATTTATAATTATATGATATATGATTGTTAAATATATTAACAATGATCCGTAAGTGTTTTAATTTAGACTCATGAGAATCAATATTAGTAAATAACTTATATAAGAATAAAATTGTTATAAAAAAATAAGTTACTTTAAAATTTTGAGGATCATAAATAGTACTGTTTTGATTCTAGTTAAATTTTAGATTTAACAAGTGTTTTAATAATATATAGTTAATAAAATAAAATAAGGAGATTTTAAAAATGTTTTAATAACAGTTAAATTATAATCCTATACCAAATACTAAGGACCAAAAAAACTTAATTTTGTCTTATTATATTTTGTCCTAATTAAATATTTACCCTATATGGCTACATTTGTTTAATTATCTTAATAATTAATATAATAAATCATTATGAATGCCACATGTGCTTCACACAGAATTGATGAGCTTGTTTATCAATAAAAAAGAAGTAGCTTTTGTAATTTTTTTTTAATTTATATATATAAAAAACCCTTGCATGACATTTAAATTTTATAAATTAAACTTCAGATTCTACAGATTCATACAAAGATCCCCACGGGAATCCGGTATATGGCCCAGCCCAGTAGCCAGGCTGTTCTAAATGGCATTTTCATACCTTTTGCCTTGGAATTGAAGGAATAGAATGAAAAAAAGAATAATTCATTCCATTCTAGTTGGAATGAGTTATTTCATATTATTCCTCTCCCAAAAAATAAAATTCATAAATTTGAGATGAATAAGAATGGTTCAATCCATTCCAATCGCAACCAAACATAATTTTTTTCATACCATAGAAATAAGTCATTACATTCCTACCATCATTACTCCAACAATCCTTCTGGGGGGACCGGTTTTGGGCGACCGTTCTAGCGACCGACTAATTTTTATTATTATTTTTTTTATGACTCCCAAACAATTTATAATATTTATTGGAACTAAAATTTTTACAGAATCCAGTGATTTAAGTGTTATTTGAATACATGTAAAAAACAAGGTTGCATAGACTATACAACACTATTTTTTACATGTATCCAAATGACACCTAAATCACTGGATTCAATAAAAATTTCAATTCCAATAAATATTATAAATTGTTTGGGAGTCGTAAAAAAAATAAAAATAAAAAATAAAAAATTGGTCGGTCGCTAGATCGGTCGCCCACAACCAGTCCTCTAGATTTTTTCTTACTCCAATCCAAACGTAGCATGATAACACATAAAACTCGCTTTAAAAAAACACAAAAATGCAACTGGATGACGAGTGCAATTGCCTGAAGTCCAGAATGTATCTATTATCTATGTATGTCCTTTCAGACCCCTTCATAACAATAAGTCCTCAATTACATCTAGACCCCTTCATAACAATAAGTCCTCAATTACATCTAGACTTGGCAAACGGATGGGTCAAGCCGGGCCAAAATGGCCCGAGTTTTGGTGGGCTGATATTGTGAGACCCGTGGCTTGGATTGGGCAGGCCCAGCCTGGCCCGGCCCGCGGACTTCTTTATTTATTTATTTTTTTTGTTTTTGCAAAATCTTAATATGATTTGCTAGGATGTGAGGGTAAGATTAGTCATACCAACGCATGGTTCAAGTGTCTTATTTACTTTAAGCAGTGTATAATTATATTTGAGACACAATGCACGCAACATATGCATGCATGGATACTTAAATTTTTTGGAGATAATAAGAGCTAGTCTTACAGAGGTCTGTCGAGCTCTGTTGTTTCATTATACATATTTATGTATTTGATTACAGGTGGAAAAGATTCAAAAGGATTTGAACTCAAAAGACCAAATGACTCCATATATTATTATATTCATTCCCATGCCCAAATTGCATGTACCGAGTGAATAAAACTGAAGATTCAAGACCAACACCTGTGATTTGATGCTTTTGTTTTATAATGTTGTGTTCACACGTAGTAGCTGACCTCCCATTTCAGGTGTAATTCATTCATTTTTTTTTCCTCTTCCATTGGCTCGAGGACATACGATAGGTTTCTGGAAACTTAAACCATTCATTGAAACAGATTGAACTTGTAATTATTTCCCAGAATCATTTTTAGCCGAGAGTGCATCACTTGTACATGATGCTGGAAGAGAAGCTGGAGACACAGTTAGTGGGGGAGTGCATCACTTGTACACGGGCCACGGGCCGGGCCAAAATGAACAGACCAAAAACAGTCAATTTATTTGGACTGCAAAAATTAAACCCATAATCCATGTTTTAGCAGCCGGGCCGGGCCGGGCCGTGCCTATTTTGCCATGTCTTTACATCATTCATGAGGCCTTCAGGCCGCAACTCATAAGAACTGGAGAATAGTGTATCAAAACAGACGCTAGATATAAGCAAAGAGGCAACCTAGCAGATTTTAGCATGTGTTTGTATACAAGGGGCTCACTTGCACATGTCCCGAGCTTAAGCATCAGGAGAAAATTGATCTGGATGTCAAGGGTAATGTCGTTACACAAGGATATATTGACTTTACAGTATCAGCTACTGTACATGTACACAAGGTTGACGTTACGACTTATCTACAATCACCTGGGGGAAGCTCTAGAATACCAATGCTTCTTTTTGGGTGTTCTTGCAGGAACCTCTGCAAATTATGCAAACATAAGAAAGAAAGATAGAAAAAAATATTCTAGAAGATAAAAATTGGACAAAAAGAAGAAAAATTGTAAGTATATATAGATTCTTCACCTCCACTTTCATACAATGAGTTATAATGTACTTCACTCCAAAAGCTCAGCCATATCTCTACAGACACAATAAAATATATATATATATATATATATATATATATATGGATAACATTTTAAATGAAGGCATATCGCTATCTAACATGTCAAGCAATGGACTCTATCCTATAGCAAAGGCCATGATATGCATGAAATATAATCATTGACAACAAATTTCTCTCTGTGAGGTTGAATGACAGATGGGGGACTAAAATCCTTGCACAAAAAGGGAATGGAGGAGAAGATGCGAGTCAAAGTAATGTGGGACAAATGTGAATGGAAAAGAGACTGGAGATAAAAATATAAATATAGAAGAGACATTTAGTACAATATGCAGAAGGAAATGAGTTTGAATATATTTCCTAGTTTAGACTATCTTTTTGATAAAGACTAAATTTTATAGGAACTAAGAAGACAATATTGACTAATCTGTTCGTTTGAACTCGATGCATCGAAGCAAGGGGATATTTCTTTTACATTTAATTATATAACGTCACTGATTTCTTCAAATGTTTGAAGAATCCCTAAGACTAGATTCGGTTGATTTTCCATTCAAGCGTATGAAGTGCAGAGTTTATCTGAGACTATAAGAAATCTGTGTCAAACTAATCCCAGAAAGGGGTGCACTGGTCTAGTTCCAGGAGAGAAAATACTATTTTTTTCCTGGTTACTTTGATACTTTCCCATTCTGGGACAGAATTTCCCATCAACAACGCAGAACAACTACCCAGTGAGCTTTGAAGCTTCCAACTGAACACTTTCAAGGAATTAACACATTGTAGCCTGATCAACCGTGTGTAATTGATAGCAGAGACTTAGGTAACTTATACAAAGAGTAGACATGAGCGAGGTGGTCCACAACATGCCTCAAAAAAATATATTCATTAGAGTACGTAGTGAAGGGATAATAGATCTAACGGAGAATTGTTGACCAGGCACAAACCAAATTTACCATATTCAGGATCAATATCATGTAAATTTAGTTATAAGGTTAGGATAGGCAACTAAATAGAATAAGTACTATAGCAGCCTATTCATCTTTTTGTTACTATCCGCTATGCTAACCACATTATAAATACATTTGTGCATGGAAAGCATAAAAATTAAATATGTAACAAGTTAACCACCATATATACATTCTTTTTTTCTCTTTTATCTTTCTTTACTTTTCTTTTCTTAAAAAAAATCATATAGAACAAATAGCATCAAGAAAACTAAAGTTCAGCAAAGCCAAGTTAACAATAGATTAAGAAATTGGATTGACCTAAACAACTCCCAAGAGCTTAGAAAGCTTAAACTGAGTAAGCAGCAAGATGAAACTGGATATGTTATGGTTACCTCTGGAAGGATCCTTGTCCTTGGGAATGATCTCAATGTAATAAGTATCTCGGAAGGAGGTGACTAAACATATTTTTGCTGAAAACTGAAAACAAGCTCTAAGAGAGTCAAAAGCCAATAAAAACTAAACAAAACAGAGACAGGAACAAAGGGGAATCAAAGTACTACAGTATATGAGGTCACTAAAATAAAGCTCGTGTTGAGAAACATAAGATACACAAACTAAGAGTAGTGAAAAAAGTTGAAGATCACGAAAAAGAAACCCAATCCACAAAGGGGTAGGCTCTTGTACCAAATATCTCTGGGTTCTAAATATAACTTTCTAGGGTTCTTTCTCCAGGGCTTCCCCTCATACTATCTTTGGACTCTCCTGGCCATTAATGAGCACTCCAGAATTTTCTTTTCACTTTACAGTAACTCTTTAAGGAGGCCATGGACCTCCCTATGCAACTAACTTGGAGCTAGAGAGTCTGTTTGGCTTAAAGAATCTTTAAGTGTGCTGGAGACTCTATCATGTGGCATGAGTGCACTCTGTCTTTAGGTGTGTTGGGTACAGTACCTATCCTAGAATGAATTTGAGTTTGTTTCAACCAATCTTTTTAGTGTATCAAGCAACTGGTTCTGAATATCTCTCTGTGAATAAAAGAAAAGAAAACAATTAAGAAAAGAAATACATGCAGAAAACAAAATATTAACTTTGACTTACCCGATCTGCAGCTGCTTGTAGAGTAAGATGATCTCCCCATTCTCCCAATCTAGTGCCACGAAATATTTTGCATACAAGTTGGATAGAAATTAGTCAAGCAACAACATGAAATAGTGCTCATACCTCATAGAAAAGTTGATAAGCACAATTTCCAACATATAACCTTTGCATTATCTTCAAATAGCTTTTGTACTTCATGGGGACATAGCCTTCATATAACCTTCTGTTATGCTTTAGCTGAAAATGGATTCAGATACTATGATTGTATGCGACTAAAACCAAAATTCACTTTGATGATAGACACGCAAAAGAGAAATTCATCGTCTTTGACCTTTTTGAAAATCCTATTACCTCTTGTACTCACTATGATTTTCCTTGTACTCTCTACATCTTATCTTGTGTTTTCCAATAGGAACCCAAAGAACCTACATATAAAGCCTAGAGGGTCTTCAAAAATCTATAATAGAATAGGAAAATCGCATTCTTAACAGATTAAGAAATCTAAATCCTAAATGGAAGAGGATTTAAGTTAAATCACAACAAAATACATAAAAAAACTAGATAAAGTAAGTAAATGTATCCAAAAATTTGAACTACACCTGTTTGACAACTTCCTTCCTTATGTGTTTGTGATACTCCGGATTATGAAACAACTGATCTGCAAGAGCTCGAAACTATCGAGCAAGTAAGAAATTAATAGAAAGAAACATACATTTGTTGCATGAGTAAATAATGATAGACAAACTAATGTAAGAAGAACAACCTGGCAGTTTCCATCTCCCTCGATTTGCAGTTCTGCTAAATCATATGTTACCAACCTGTATAGAAGAAATTATTTAGAATAAAGGTGGAAAATCATATGCAACAAATCAATCTTTCTTACTGGAAATCCAGGGGATGGAGGGAATAGGTACAAAAAGGCACCAATGTAATGATACTCTTCATAATACCATGCACCAAAGCAATGATAATCATCATAATACCATGCACCAATCCCCATACTTGGGACAAAATTTACATATCAAAGAAGAAAAAAAATACCACGCACCATGGCGTGCCTTTTTCTGTCACCATTTACAACTATTATTCAGCACAAATACAACTAAAGAATCAAATGGTTCTCAACAAGTATCCTTTCACTTGTAGCAGAAATCAATGAAAAAATAAAATCACAATGATGATCACAGCTTTGTTGCATTTTCAATGATTACACCAAAATCTTAAGCAAGGAGGTTGTAATTTATATAAAATTTGCAGGTAAACAAGTTATGAAAACACCATCATATGGATGTAACGGTATATTTGGGAATGTAAAAAAACAGGTATCGCTAGGGCTGAGCAAGGAACCAATTTGGAACCGAAACCGCACAAAAAACCGCACAAACGTACCAATTAAAACCGCACCAACGGTTCCGGCGTATGTGGCGGTTTTAGATGGGTTGAAAAACTAAATTTACGGTTTCGGTTTGGTTACTAGCCAAAACCGCACGCATAAAACCGAAACTAAACCGCACAATGAAAATTAATTAATTATACAATACTATTACAAGAGAGATGTTTCATTAAACCTTGTGTAACGAACCTCCCATGAAAATTAAGCAACTAATTTTGAATTTGGATGGTATCGATATACATGATCACCATCACCATATACAAATCTCATATAATTATCCTTTAATTGTAGAAAATTATTGGACTACACAGTGCTTGAGCATATATATGTATATATACTTCATAAATTATATATATATATATATATATATATATAATTATATTTGGATTTAATATCTTTTATGGTTAAAAGAATTGAAGTTATTGAAATTAGACAAATCATGAGTAGAACGAGAGATAAAAACTCTGAGCCTTTGTTTTGATCTCTTTTAAAATTTTAATATTTTGTGATTCTAAATTGTTAATTTCAATTGCATAAAGTATTGTTGTTTCAATTGGTTTTGGAACCGAAACCGCACCCAGTGAAACCGCACCGCACCAATCACAAGCGGTTTCATGTGCGATTTTGAATTTGACAAACCGCACCTAAGCAGTTTCGTGTGCGGTTTGGGCTTCAAACTGCACCAAACCGCACCATGCTCACCCCTAGGTATCGCCTAATAACTAACATGACTGAGGGTTGCATTAGATTCCAGTCAAAACTAAAAACACTTGATATTTTGCATATCGGGTTTAACAATGCATAAAGAGACAAACCGAGCTGAAATATCTAAGTAAAGATAACTTAGATTATCACTTATTACTAAAAAAGCTTGGTGGAAGATTATATTGTAGTGAAACATAAAAGTCAGAAATTATCAACTTGTAATATTGCAGAACTAGTGATTTCATACCTTTCAGAGAGTCGCTCATGATCTAGAGTTGCATCATTCACATCCGGCATTTTTCCATTGACCCGAGGAGTGTGCTGTCAACACAATAGTTCAGTAAACATATACAACATGGTCAGCATTATACAACATGTACTCAGTAAAATGGTAATTGTTCCTCAAAGAATTATATAACTACCCAAAATGCATTGCAGCTAGGTATTACACACACAGCTTCACAGGACACAAGCACCATGACGACACAACAGGTACATGCCTATACGCAAATCCAAAAAATAAGAACAGAAGAATGACAAATGTATGTCTTGGTGGAACATAGGTATGTCTGAGTCAGAGATGAAATCTCAAACAATATACGCTACCCCCACCCACAACCCCCAAAAAAGAGAGAAAGAGATGGGTAAGATGAAGCGAAAAAGGTTGAAGTTCACAAAACCTAGCTTCAACGCGAGTCGCAAGTAAATTCAAAGTTCTGATCAGTTTCCTTGCACAGCCGGCATTGTAGTGGCTATGACAAACTCTAGTAATTTATAAAACATACATCCTCTCATAGCATTCCTTGTAGATTAACTGTAGTATATGTTCTCTCTACCTCGCTATATGGGTTTGTTTTGAGATGAGTGATAGCAAAATTGGTTGCAAAAAACAGAGTTTTGGGTATTTAAAGCATCAACGATTCACAACAAGTCTTGGATAAGGGTTTCTTGAACTAGAATCGGTAAAAATAGTTGCGAAAAGTAGAATCTTTGGGTAATTAAAGAATCAAATAATTAAAGAAAAATAGGTTAGATAAAGGCTGAAATCAACTTGATTTCAGGTAATCATTAACTGAAATATACATAACATAATTAGTGAAAAAGATCCCAAGAAACTTTAGATTTAGAAGGCCAATCAGGCACATTGCTCTTTTTAGAGTTGGAAATTAACTATACAAGGCAAATATTTGATACAATACTGAACAATTGGAAAACTTGAAATTGGACTAACATGAACATAATAGAATAAATTCCTCAAATCCTTTAGAAACATTATGAAGCACATTCCAAGCTGTATACAAGAAAAACATGTCATACCGGGATAGAATCC
Source organism: Panax stipuleanatus (assembly GCA_020205555.1). Taxonomy (NCBI): domain Eukaryota; kingdom Viridiplantae; phylum Streptophyta; class Magnoliopsida; order Apiales; family Araliaceae; genus Panax; species Panax stipuleanatus. The sequence continues at coordinate 156,236,068 of CM035118.1, forward strand.
AAATGCGAGAGCATCTTCCCAAGCGTGCCATGATTTTTACGATTTCCCCCTTCTTCTGACAATATTCGAGCAATTGTTTGGTCATCGTCCGTATCATTCGAACTACTATTGGAACTTGAGCTCAAGCTTAAGCTTGCACTTGCACAGCCATAAGGATCGGTCATACTATCAAAAGATTCTTGATTTATCTAAGGGTAAAAATACATAGCACACAATAGTACCAAATCAATCAGATTTCACATAAAAATAACAAATTTTAAGAAGAACCCATTATTATTATTAACAAATTAAACAATTACTATTATTTATTCATCATTAACCTGTATGATCTAATCACCAGTGAGTTCCAAGTTCCAACATATATCATAAAACTTGGAGCGATAAATTAAGAAAGACCCAACACAATTACCCTATTTGAACAAATCAGAGATACCCATAAATCTAACACAAGAAAGCTTTGATTGGAAAAGGAAAACCTCTGGTTACCAATAAAAGAAACCCAAGGCCCGTACAGTTACCGGAAATTAAATTTACCCAAAAGTGAAAGTACAGTCAACAGGAGAGGAAATAAAAATGGATTCAGGTTTGCGTTGTGTAATTGGCGTGGCACTGCGTTGGTGAAGGCTTAGACCAAAAAATCACCGTCCTTTCTCTGAGACGAATAAATGCATCACATAGACTCCTTCACTTATTGTCTAAATAAGTTACTAAACGGATTCGGTTATCATAAAATGAAGTTACAACGCTGATAGAGACGGGAAGGTGATCTGTTTCCCTGTTTATCAGTATTATATTGATCATAAAATTAACTTATCCTACAGTTCATTTTATGTTAATCACTCACCAAACTAATGGGTCTTTGGTCAATAGACTTGTTCACTCCATCCAAAAAACCCTCGTTCTGGGTAATATTTATCGTCACATTTATTTTATCGTGTATTATTACTAAACTCAATATATTTATTTAGTCGGGCCACCTAAGATCTATATACGAATTCATACAAGATTATAAATGAGTTGATAGCAATTATAAATGAGTCAATACTGCACAACACACTTGTATAATTTAATTTAATTTTTTTTATTTAACAAAAGAGTTGATTTCAAATAAAATGTATGTAACAACCCCTTCCCGAAATAGAAAGGGAAATTACTCAAAACACAACAAAACTGAAAAAATATTAATAAAGCTCTAAGCCATAAAAGAATACTCCAATAAATATCAAAAGGTCAACCATAATAAATGTCACACTGGCCCAAACCACAATCTAAGGGATTTATTATAGTTGACCTTTTGATATTTATTGGAGTATTCTTTTGTGGCTTAGAGCCTTATTAGTATTTCTTCAGTTTTGTTGTGTTTTGAGTAACCTTCCTTTCTATACTCGGAAAGAGGGTGTTACAGAGTTGGTATCAGAGCCGACTCTCGAAAGCTCGGGTTGGGTCATCCGATCGGGTTGCCGGAGGTGGGGACACGAAGGCTGGTGGTATTATCTCACAATGGAGAGATGAAAGTCCGGAGGTGAGGACACGAAACCAGCCGGTATTATTCCACAATGGCTAGAGAGGCAAAGATCTTTGGACCGTGTATGTGATCAGTTCTGACGGGGACGTCAGAAATTTAAGTGGGGGAGTTTGTAACACCCCAGTCCCACATCGAAAGATATGGAAAAAGTTTGTCAATGTATAAGGAATTAAGTTACTAGTTACCAATAGTACCTTCAGTCATGACTTTTGGGTGAGCCTGTGATGGGCTAAGAAGACCCAAGAAGATACTATTGGGCCAGTGATTTAAAGCCTTATTTTGGATGAATTCGATTCGGACTTGGAATTTGACCCGAGATTTATTCCGGACTCAGAATTTGACCCGAATTGTTATAATGTATATGACTCAATTACTAGCGAGTTGAGATTGATTACGGACTCAACTCAATACTCATAAATTAATTCTCTAAAATAAGATATTTCGTACGAGGCGTTGCAATTTTTTGGGTGATTTTTTTAGGGAATTGATATTTTTACAAGAAAAATTAATATTTTCACAAAGCTCCTCTTACATAAATAGTAAATGGGACCCACATTCATGTGAGTGAAGCCTTGTGAAAATATCAATTTTTCTTGTAGAAATATCAATTCTCTTTTTTTTTATTCTTATGTGTGTTAACATGTTTTCTTTTTATACAAGGTTTTGTTGTCTTTGTTTTACACTAAGAAACTGTTTGATTACGTCTAGATGAGTCTTAGATGATTATTGTAGTTTATCATTAAATTTATATTATAAATTATAATTATATACTTAATTATGAGAATTCATTATACTTTTGTCATTTTATCTATATGATACATGTTATATTGATTTGTATTTCAATTTGAAATGAATACCCACAATTAGGCCAAATTGAATTGTTCGCAAACATGTTCAGTTGAATTCAAGTTTGGTTGAATTGTCTTGACAAGTCGACTTCGCACATGTTTGATTGGTCGATAACATATTCGCGAACCATGTGGTTTGGTTCGACTTGTTTGCGAACATTTCGGTTCGAGTTCAGTTCGAGTGATTTGCGAGTAGCTCGTGAGATGCTCAAGTATTTATAATATTTGATCTAATTTTTGCTTCAGTGCGTTGATGATGAACAAGATGATATTCGCGAACTTGATGATGCTCGACTATATATGTTCGCGAACTTGATGTTCGATTATATTCGTGAACTGTTTGCGAACTCGAGCATGTTCACAAATTATTCAAAAAACAGCTAACGATCCGAACCCATTGGTTCGACCGTGTTACTCAAATATGTTCGAGTTCGACTTATTGTGTTTTAGTTCGGTTAATTCGAGTTCGTCAAAATTTGGATTGAATTGAATAGGATCGTTTGCAGCTCTACGCCCCAATGTGTGAAAATCCTTGCAATGCATTCATGGCTGAATGATTCAACTCATAATTAACCGGTGAATTCGGAGATGCAGTCATGTAAGACTAAAGACAGTAAGATGAAAAGAAAAATTAGTCCAAGTCCAAGTCCAAACGTGCGTTTGTTGTAATTTTGAAATTGTATTATACTAAAAAATCAATTCTGTCAAAAAAAAAACAAAAAACTTTACCAATAAATAAACTAATTATTTTTGTAAAATTACAAAAATAACACTTTCGTAAACTTATTCAAGACTAGCTTCGTATATTCTACATGCATGAACCAAAAACTATAAAGGCAAAGAAAAGACAGATACAAATTAAAGAATTCAGAATATTGCTAATTATAATGCAGTTCAATTAGTGGGCTTTTCACCTGTGAACTCAATCCCAAAGTTTTCCAAGGTCTGATATTAAATGTCACATGCACATCAATAATTCTTAATTGGTGGCCAACGAGAGAGAGGTCATGCGTGACATCAAAAGGGCAAAATTGTCAGCGCCGCACATAGAAACTGAATTGTTCAAAAGGGTATTGAGCTAGTTTTTGCGTTAATTTAGACTAAATTTCTCTTTAAACGATCCTTGTAGTGCATATTGAAAAATTATCCTGATTACTGGCCCTAAGATTCGAATTAAGAAAATTAAAAACGAGAAAAAATCTTTTTGACCCCCAAAACAAAAAAGAAAACAAACCTCCTTAAATACTCAACGACATCATTTAGAGCCTTCCAAAACTAATGTACAATAAAATTAGGCCTAAATATAGATTAATATCTTGAATTTTTATTTTTTTTCACTTTGAGGATTGTTTTCTTAATTTTTATTAGGGGATTAAATTCTTACTTTTTTCTGATTACGTCTAATTAACAGTATCACGTTAGAAATTAATGGCATGACAGTGATACGTGGCTAAAAAAATTCTTATGTGTAATATTGAGTCTCATTTTAACATTTATTCCATTAATATTTTATACCAAAAAGAATAAATATAAGACCATTATATGCATGTATTATCAAAATAGGGAGTAATATATAGGAGCATACAGAATAATTTAGCTAGGTGCGTTCCTAATTTGTTACGGGAGAAACCATGCATTAATAAGATTTTGTTGAGATACAAACAAAATCAGTAAATGTTGCTAAATTATGCATCATTCTTGAGCTAGCTTCTTTTCCCATGACTCTCTCATTTAGCCTCATTAGTCTATCACTCATCTTATCATCCTCCATCACCCTCTGAATGCCATCTTCCAAGTCTATCTGTCCAAACCGGCTTAACTTGACCCCGATTCGCCATACCTTTACGATATAGGCGCAGTTCAAGAATTGATCGCCAGCAACCGGATAGCATAGCATCCGTTTTCGACATTGTATGGCCTCCACCGTCGAATTCCATCCGCAATGTGTTAGATAACACCCCACAGCCTTGTGTTGCAGGACTTCCATTTGCGGTGCCCACGACACAATTTTGCCCCGTTTGGAAACCCTTTCTATGTACCCACTCGGTAAGCCTTGGCGCCAATTAGACCCTACAACCCAAATGAATGGTCGCATTGAGGCCTCAAGTGCCAACGCTAAACTCTTCACCTTTCCTTCTTCAATGGGGCTAACCCAACTCCCAAACGAAATGTACACAACACACCCGTCCTCGTGCTTTCCCAGCCAGTCCAAGCAGCTTACATCTTCTTCCCAGAAACTCGCATTCTTCATTCTTGCGTCGTCATTGCTCAGGGGTCCAATAGGAAGAATGTGAGGAGGAGGAGGAGGAGGAGGAGAATCTTCTTGAGAGCCATTAGTCGTCATGATCATTTGTTCTTCTTCGTCGTCGGGGTAACTATTCACAAGGAGCCATTGAAGCGCTTTTGATCTATCCAAGGTCTTGGTCCAAAATTTGAATCTTGCTTTTCTTTCGGCTGATGTTCCAATTAACCATGGCAGATCTTCTGTACTTAACATAGGTTTCAAAGATTTCAAGAACACTGGGCCTTGATAGTGTGGAATACCTGCATGCATGCCAGTTCATCATCATAATAATTGATAGGTTGACCGGCCAATAATTAATATATAATATCTTCTTCTTAGATACTTTCATGAATTTTTTTTATTTTTTTATATCTAAGATGTGCCATGTGCCTCAAATAATACACAGACGTTCCATTTAAGTTTTTAACTTGTGATTTTATATTGTACCCAAATGAGACTTGAAAAGGTCAAGATTGACCAGATGAACTGAGGATGATAAGAGAGAGAGAGAGAGAGCCAGAAATTCTATAACATGATGACTTCGTATTATATTGAATTGTTGTACGTTGCAGATTTCCCCACGATGGCTTTTCTTTTGGCTATTGTTAATAAAAATAAATAAGTTAATTATTAGGAATACATATCTATATATATATATAGATATATATATAGATATATATCAATTCCAGATATATTCTTATATTATTTAAAATGAATGCGATTTATTTAAATTTTATATAAAATTTAACGTACGTTAGGTCATTTAAATATGTATTAAATGATTTGAGATCGATCAACTTTAAAATTTAAATTATGGATCTGAATAGATTTCAAAATAAAATTAAGTAAAAATAGCTCTTAACATTACTCTATCTATAAGTACTTGTCAACTGTATTCACATGCAACTTGTTAAAGTTTGATCAAGATCATAACACATATGTTGCAATTAACTTGAAAACAAGAGAGTGATATATATATATATATATATATATATATATATATATATATATATATATATCTTGGCTCAAGATTTAGAGATGAAAATAAATAAACTCACCAGTTTCAGAAATTATGCCGGTCCGGATCATGTCCGGTATAGCTGTGATCAAGTGATAAGCCTCCAGCATACCGGGCCAAAAACCTGCTACAGGAATCCCACGGTCACAGGCAACTTTGATGGCCCATGATGCTAACAAATCAACAACAAAGCATGCAACTCTGCCGCCATCTTCATCCACAAGTTTCTGAACAATTCTTTCCAAATGGACTGGCATATTATTTTCCATGGCCATTTCAATGGCAAAGAAATCCCGACCAATCCCTTCATCTAATCCGTCGGGAATTTTTGTGCACGAAATCTCTGACCGACGACGGATTTGAGGTGCGATAGAACGATGAATGAACTCTGGCGTCACCAGCACCGGTTCGAACCCACGGCTAGCTAGACCGGAGGCTAACTTAAGCATGGGTGTGACATGTCCTTGTGCTGGATATGGAACCATTATTATCTTGGCCCTCTTCATGATTTTAGATTAGGAATAGGGATAACTGATAAGGAGATGGTGGTTGTTATTGTTCAAGTACAGGCTGCCAAATTTATAGATAATTACATTTGTTTAGCGCGTGCTGTCTGACAGACATTGATGTACAACTTCATAAGATTAAGACACACACACACACACACACACACACACATATACATATATATATATATATATATATGAGAACCGATCCATAGCAAACGTTGTAAAAAAGAGTTTAGTTTTACAACGCATCGCGACCCTCTATCCGAAGATCTAAGGATTTAATAGAGGTCCCGTCCGCAATTTAATTTTCAGTATTCAGCAGTTTAATACTGCGGACGGGTAAATATCCAAAATACCCTGCTTATAAAAATCTTTCATCCGCAATATTAAACTGCGGACCTAGAAGAACAACCGATTTAAAAAATTAAATAAAATTTGAATTTGGTCAACGACGTCGTTGGCCAATTGACCAAAAAGACTTAGTGTCCGCAGTTTAATACTGCGAACGAGAGATTTTTACAAGGAGGATATTTTGGACATTTATCTCGTTCGCAGTATTAAACTGCGAATATTAAAATTAAACTGTGGATGGAACCTCTATTAAAGCGTTAGAATATTATCGAATGAACGCTCACGATGTGTTATAAAAATAACCTTAAATTGACAACGTTTGTTATGGATCGGACCCCATATATATATATATATATATATATATATATATATCCAAGAAGGCGGAAGTATAAAAGATAGAAGAGAGAAGAGAGAGAGCGGCGCATACAAATCTGAATCACAACTATAGTATAACTATAAGAAATGATAACAGCAGTTCATATGAATTAATAACAGTTTTAAATAAATAAATTTTTATTGCATGAAAAGAATTACAAACAGATAACTGAAGATAACTTACAAGTAGACTCGATTATAGAAAACCTAACATGGTATAACTAAGAAGAAGGCAAGAGGGTTAAAGATTAGTCAGATGAGAATCTGAGTCTTTCAAAACTCTCTAATGGATTTCTAATCCTCCCTTCTACAAATGACTTCGCTTCTCTCATATAGAATAAGAAAAGGCATACTGATTACAACTCAATTAATTATAAAATATCTTTAACTATTTAAGAACAGTAATGCTATTACAAAAGACATAAGCATTATTGATTCTTTTGACTAAATACAGACGTATTATTACAACTTTTGAATAAAATACAGACGCATAGTATAACTTTTGAATAAAATGCAGACTCATTATTATAACTTTTGACTAAAACGACCAGATGGCCGACAAAGAAAGTATAACTCATGCTAAAATACAAATCGACTTTACTTTAACTTTCGGCTACTTTTGAAAAAGGAGCAGGCGTTGATGACGATTTTGAAAGCAACAATCTCTGTCTGCCGCTTGTAACCTTATGTGACTGTAGGCATCCTAGGCAAAAGGATCCTGAGCATCTTGGAGGCTAATGCTGTCGTATGGATCATCTGGACTAGATGCTTGACGAAGATGATGAGCAAATTGAGGGAACACTATCCTCACTGAGCTTATCAACTCGTTTTTGAATGAGCCGAGCTAACTGTTTTAACTCAGTGTTAGAACAATGATCAATATCCGCAAAATCTAATTTTGTCTGAGAAATTTTTTGAATTTACTAGAGGAAGAATCCTTGGGAGGAACAGATTTAATAGGGGTAGGATTTACTGAAAATTCCTTCTGAACTTGACCAATAATGCGATAAATATCAAATTTATCCCACCATTTAATAGAAAACTCACGAGTCATATAAGTCAATTAACTAATATGATTGCGAGTGATAACTGATTTATCCTTAACTGACTCAAGATTAACTTCAATAGTAGGAGAATAAAAATCATAATTCCATTTAAGGATCTATGGAACCTTATATTTACTTACAAACTGAAGAAGAACTGGAATACATTCATTTTTAGGATTGCAAGGACTTCTACAGGAAAAAAAGGTTAAGAACTGACTGAAGCTCAATGGGCAAGACACTATAAGTGAGACCAAATCTTTCCCACCAAAGAGTAAACCAATGAGGAATTTAACTTTTGAATTTGTGGTCAAATTGGACGAACCACGAATGACTGAAAGAGGGAGTTTGGAATAAGAAGACTCTATTCCAAGCTTCCATATAATCATAATAGCAAAACTGGCTATTGTGATTATCTAACTGACGAAGATTGGACAAATGATTACCCCAATCAGACATGAAAGTAATCTGTTTAATATATAGAGAATGATAGATAATTTTAGAACTATCATTTCTATCAAAAATGGGTTTAACATGGATTGACTGTGTTTGGATAAGAATATCCTTATAAAATACAAGGGATTTATAAAGAGCAAGAGGAAGAAAGTGCCAACCAGTTGGGAAGAACTGGGCAGCTAATTTAACTGGATCGTCAACAGATTTCATATGAGATTCAATATAAATAGATTGACTGAAAAAATGGGTACATACTGAGAAGGTGTATGTTGACCAGGGTTAGGGTTACTAGAGGAAGACGAAGCAAAGGGATCAATGGGCCTAGGTGACTGGGCCAAAATCGTATTGTAAGGCTTTGGAACAGTATCAAGAACAGTAAACCTATTAGCTACATCAACAGGAGTAACTAGGGTAACTTGGATGAGGGATTACAGCTCCCTTGGGCCTTTGATTGTTCCCACCTCTCACACTCATTTGTCTTGAGTACCTGAATTAATGAATTCTCTAGTAAGAAAATCAGGAACAGAATTTTGACTTCCTTTAATATATTCAATATCGAAATCAAAAATGCTTAAAAGAGATTGTCATCGGGCAAAAATGTGCTTAGCAGCTATGTTTTTAACATTATTTTTTAAAATATATTTAGCTGACTTGCAGTCAATTCGAACCAAAAATCTTTGATTTAATAAATCGTTTTGAAATTTACTAATACATAAAATCAAAGCTAATTTTTTTTTTTAATTGTACTATAATTAAGTTGAGCCTAATTCCACGCACCAGAGTAAAATCGAACAATTTGTTCAGAGGAAGCAACAGTCAATTTCTGCTTCAGAATGCCACCAAAACCAATATCAGAGACATCAGTTTCAATAATTTTAAACGCAGATTCATTGAAAATGCCAAGACAAGGCAAACCCTTAACATATTTTTTAACTTGTTGGACGATGGAAGTATGATCATCAGTCCAAGGAAGAGGATTTTTTTGTAAACGGAGAAACAAAGGTTTACAGATCTTTCTAAGGATTTTGATAGAATTTATCAACATAATTTAGAGATCCTAAAAATTACTGAAGTTGAGTTTTGTCAATGATTTTATCTGAAAATTTATCAGCGAATTGAATAACTCGTTGAATAGGACGAACTAGACCACGATGAATATCATGACCTAAAAATTTGACTTTTGTTTAGAACAAACTACATTTTGTAGGGGACAGAACCAAACCATTAACTTTGATTGCTTTGAAGAACGAATTCAAATGCTTGAAGTGTTCGTCAATTGACTTGGAAAAAACTAAAATATCATCAATGTAAACAATGATAAAATGACTGAATGAATTTAAAATTTCATTAAGAATATTTTGAAATTCACTGGGGGAATTCTTAAGACCAAAAGCTTGAACAACCCATTCATAATGACCAAAGGGAGTGGTAAAAGTAGTTTTATACCTATCGCTAGGATGAATACTAACTTGCCAAAACTCTGACTTATGGTCGAATTTACTAAAAATAGTAGCATTACTAAGCCGACTAAGGAGATTTTTTTTGTTAGGTAAAGGATACCTAATCCATTCTAAGACCTTGTTAAGGGGCTTGTAATTAATAACTAGTCTGAAACACCTCTTTCTTTCTCAGCTTCATTATTAACATAAAAAGCTGGACAAGACCAAGGCGATTTACTATGTTTAATAAGTCCTTTTGCAAGTAAGTCATTAATCTCTTGTTTGCAAAGTTTCATTTGCTGATGACTCATTTGAATAGGTCTAGCCTTAGTAGGAATTAAATGTTCTTTAAATTCCTTAGCATAAGGTAACCTAACCACGTGCTTTCTTCTGTGCCAGAAAGCAATAGGAGAATCAGTACATAAGTTTTTAGTCATAAATACTCGAAATTCTTCAATCTTATCTTGAACCTTATCAAGAAGAAGAAGATCTTTAACTTGTTTATATTTAATCTCTTGTTTTAAGAATTTTAACTGAGAAGTTTTACAGCTTAACAGATTAAGTGATTTTGAAATAGATTCATCTTGAATAAATTTTAAATCCCTTTCTCTGGGTTGAGTAATGAATTCAAAAATAATCTTTTGACTTAATGCTCAGGTTGTTAAACCATTATTACTAGTAGTAAATGGATATAATAAATATATAAACGGAAGTTCTAAAATAATCTTATCTGTCAAGTTGCGAATTAAAACAAAAAAAATTTAAAACACATATTGTCTTGGCAAATATGAACATTAGGAAGTTTATATTTTATTTCCATCATATTACCATTAGTAGAATTTAATCATTCACTAGTTTTTTTATAGAAGTTAGTAAGTATCAAACCTTCTTGAATGTAATTAAGATCCGCACCAGTATCAACCAGAGCAGGAAGTTGAATTGCAAAAGTTCCATCAATAACTAGACGGACAATAATATACCATTTTTGAATGATAATGTCTTTTAACCTTTTTAATGAATTACCTTGAACCATAAGAATTGACTCATCTTTTTTGACATCTTCTTTGACATTAGAAGATTCAGTTTCTTCATCATTTTCTGACGAATCAGTTATATGAAGCTCTGAATTTTTAGTCGCCAAAGTAGTCATTTCTTTGCGTAACTCAGAAATCTCAGTCTTAAGACCCGAATTTTTTTATTAAGTTTATTGACTTCTTAGTTTAACTTGAGAAGGGTGACTTCTCTATCCGGGGTTTTAAATCTTTCAAGAATTTTATTAAGGCTAATGATAGGCTTATCTTTACCCTTAATGACCTTATTCTTACCAGAATTGTTCTTAGAGAATAATTTCTTTAACTGCTGTAGTTTTAACTCTTCGTCAGTAATTTTGCTAATTAACTCAATTAACAAAGAGCTCTCTTGGTCTTCTTTGCTAAGAACATTAATAATTTTACAGCAATTAGACCTTGCAATTATCAGTACAAAGTGTGACTTCATTTTCTTCACTAGAAGATTGATTATCTTCATCATTACCAGAGGAATAAGGAATATTAGAATAATTGTTACTATCAACATCATTCTCTATCCTTATTAATTCTAATATCTTATCAGTGTCTTCGATAAAAATATTTAACTGACTCAATTTCTATTTAATTTTACAATCACTCTTGTAATGACCTTTTTATCACAATTATAACAAGTAATTTTACTCTTATCCTGAGTTTTAGAAGTAGATTTTTTATTATGAGATTTCTTTCTCTACTTGGGTTTTTCATAATAATTGTCTTGATTTTTAGACTGACTAGACTATTTTTTATGATGCTTACCAGTTTTGTATTTTTCAATTTGTTTCTTCCGATGCTTTCTTCTAGAGGGAGCAGCAGGAGGTAAACCATATTGTTCGCAAAACGTATAAAGCTCATACTTAGCCTTTTTCTTGTCTTTACTAGCTTGTTTAGCAATTTTGAAATCAATACATATTTTTAAATCAATCTTTTGGATATAGCTAATTATGTCACCATAAGTCAGGTTATCATAATCAATATATCCAAGAGTTTTGCTAAGTTCTTCTCTAACTTTGTGAGCAAACAAATTAGGAAGACCATTAACAAATTTCTCTTTCTAGAAAAGTTTGTTACTATCACTACGCATCATGACACGAAAAATAAAACATCTTTGTACCACCTAAAATCACTTAAAATGGGACAAGTGAGATTACTTAACTGATCATGAATTCTTTCAGTGATATTACTAGGGGTTCCAATAAAATATTTTATTATAGTAAAAATTAATGTGTTAATACCATCTGGAATACCAAAATCAACATCTTCTCTAAAGATAGATTAACCATTGTCATCTAACTGGCGAGCATGAATTATAGAATTCCTTGCATCTTCATCAAAGTATTTTTACCACCAAGAATGAAGAACACCGGTGAAACCATTAATTAATATTTCAACTATTTCAAGATGTGTCAAACTGCTGAAAGCTGTAATATAACTATTGACAATCATAGACAAATGATTCATTTTAGTAAGTATTTGGTATTCACTAAGACCATCAATATTTTATTCATAAATTTTATTAGAAGAGACAGAAAATTGATTATCTAAATTCTTTTTCTCATACTGAAGGTCAGGAGGAGTGGGTCTAGAGTACCAATTTTTTGTAATACTAGCATGATTAAAGGTTAACTTGTTTAATTATTCGTTAAGATCTGTCATAGAAGCAGTTTCAGATTTAGCATCTGATTGACTAATGCTTTCATCATCAGAATCTTCAACCTAATCGATGATAGCAACAGTTCCACTAGTTTCACCAGAACTTGAACCAATCTTTTTAAGTAGCTTATCTATAGTTTTAACTAAATCAGAATCCTTATTAGGCAATCCCATTCCTTCTCTTTTTTCTGGGAGAGTTAATAAAGGCTGATCTAATTTTTTATCAGGATTTTTAACCATAGAATGATCAACCTTTTCTTCAATTTTATCTAACTGTTTATCAATTTTAGCCAAATACTGATTAGTAAAATTATTTTGTTCAATAATTTTCTTTTCATCAGTTTTTCCATCAGCAACTTTAAACGGACTGGCAACAACTGAAGTATTTTTAACATGCAAAAGAACAGTTTCTAAAGGAGGATGACTTGCTAAAATTTAAATTTATCCTCTTTTGTCCACTGACTTTTAGTAAGAACTTTACATTCTGAATGATATTTTTCATACCAATCATAAAATATAAGGTTCTCTTGATTAATCTTAATAAATTTTTTCCATTTATTAACTATTTTATCTCTGTCATGCTTATCGTATTTATTACGAAAAGCATGCCTTTTATCTTTATTAGATATGAAATTAAAATCTGCAACCAAATTGTCCCAATCTAATTTAAATGCTTTAGTAATGACTCTTAACTGATGATTAATAGGGGTTTCAAAATCCGAACGGATCGGTCCTACAGAAGTAGTAGGAGAAATATCTTGTTGTTCTTCTACTAGATTAGTAGGAGTATAACAAGGATGACTGATTTGACCCTGGTTTAAAACTCCTTTCATTTTTATATCACGAATAGAAAAATCACTTAAGATTTCAGTATCTCTTCTAAAAATAATCGAAGGAACTGAGGAATTAGTAAATTCTTCTATTATCAAAGGTCTTCTGGTACATTCAAAACTGACTCTGACAGTACCATCAGAAAATTGTTTAATATTTTCTAAATTCAACAAATTATTAATAACTGATTTTTGTGAAATATCTTGAGGTAAAATCCACTGACTAGGCAGCGTAATATCCTTCCAAAGAATAGTCCTTGGAGTTTAGATATTAGCATTACTAGTACTGCTTTGAATTAAAACAGTGTGATTTTTTGGGCTTTTATTAAGAGCATGAATGTTTACATTGGTTTTCATAACTTTATAATAAATTATGTAAATTAAGGTTATAGGTTGTGAACCCTCAATCATATGAGTTATCTCACCTGCAGTCTTAATATTCAGAGTTAATGCTTTTAATAAGTTAACATCACTTAAACTCAAGCATCTTTTTATGTCTTAGAGATGCACGATACCTTAACTATGCTCCTAGCATCATTGGTATCATGGAATTGAGTTAATAAAGGCTGATCCAATTTTTTATCAGGATTTTTAACCATAGAATGATCAAACTTTTCTTCAATTTTATCTAACTGTTTATCAATTATAGCCAAATACTGATTAGTAAAATTATTTTGTTCAATAATTTTCTTTTCATCAGTTTTTCCATCAGCAACTTTAAACGGACTGGCAACAACTGAAGTATTTTTAACATGCAAAAGAACAGTTTCTAAAGGAAGATGACTTGCTAAAATTTTAAATTTATCCTCTTTTGTCCACTGACTTTTAGTAAGAACTTTACATTCTGAATGATATTTTTCATACTAATCATAAAATGTAAGGTTCTCTTGATTAATCTTAATAAAAAAATTTTATTTATTAACTATTTTATCTCTGTCATGCTTATCGTATTTATTACGAAAAGCATGCCTTTTATCTTTATTAGATATGAAATTAAAATCTGCAACCAGATTGTCCCAATATATATATATATAGGATAAGGCCCTTGAACGAACAGTTCGTTTACGAACATATGTAGGGCTCAGTGTTGAAGGTTGTTGATTGGATAAGAATATTTAACACTAATTACGAATATATGATGGTATATAATTGGGCCAATCAACAACCTTCAACACTGGGCCCTACATATGTTCGTAAACGAACTGTTCGTTCCAGAGCCTTATTCTATATATATATATATATATATATATATATATATATATATATATATATATATATATGGGGGACGGATCAATGACACTACGTTTTTTACACAATTTTTTGATTCTTAGATTTGAATACTCTTAATGGCTAAGATTAAAGCTGATTTTTAATTTATACACTATAACAACCTATATGAATGCATATATTATCATAATATTGGTAATAACTAACTAAAACTTTAGTATAATTTTATACAAATGCTATGAAAACAAGTATGTATATCTAAAATAATTTTAGTTAGTTATCACCAAGAATATGATAATTTTTCTTCATTGCTAACAAAAGAAGAAAGTAAAAATAGGATTTTTTATGAACAAGAAAGTGGATCCTCGTGCAGAGCAAGTACGGGGTATTCAAATCAAAGAACTTTGCTGGATAGAAATGCAATGAACCCATTAATGTAAAGCCAAATTTGATATTATTTATTTATCTCCTCAATATAAAAAGTGTGTTAACGCCTGATTTTGTACTAATCATAAAATGCCGACTTCATAAAAGGAATAAATTAAGAGGTAGGAATCTGAGCGAAAAGGAAAATGTTGGCGGGAATGGACCGACAAACATCAACTTGTAGGCGGTCGGTACTTTCATTTTTTAATCCATTACGGTACACGCACGTGTTTTGGGGTGAATTAAATTAATTAAAATAACAAAATATATATTTACTACTCACTACAAGTCCCATCCCTTACAAATTCTTTATATATAACTCATATGTCCACACACACCCCATAATAAAATACAACAAAATGTTCAATTAAATAAATATATAGTTAAATGAAGGCTCTCCATCACCCTCAAGCAGGAGCAAAAATAGACTAAAATTTTCAAGGACCTCAGCTAACCAAATGATCAGGGCCAAAATTATTAATTTTAAGAATATATAATATTAATATAATTAATAATTATGTTCATAAAAGCATACCCAAAAAAACATATATTCAAAATTCTCTATTAAAACCGCACTCAACGTTTTTTTCATGTCATGAAATTTATTTGTAATTGAGTTTAAAGTGGACAAAGAATGAAGAGTAGTTGCATTTATTTATTTTTTTCATCAACAATTTTTAAAAATCAATTAAGAAGAATAAATTTAACTATATGATTAATTCAAATCAAGAAAGCACACGTATATGACTGAAATAATAGATATTGCTTATTTTTCGCCCTCTGTTCCAAAAAAAATTAATTTTTTCTTAGTAAGTTTGTAAATTCTCAAATTTCAAAGTTAATGTGAATTTATCCACTACAATTATTAATATTATAAATTACTGAAAAAGTATTACTACGCGAAAATTTTTTGTTTTTAAAATTAAATTAAATTTACATCACAATTTTTTTTAAGATTTCATAAATTATTTAGGATTAAAAGTAAATAAAACTGGAACGGAAGGAATAACTGATTAATAAATTTTTAAAAAAGATGAAGTTAGGAATTAGAGAAAAATGTAGGGCAGGATTGACTGATTTTTTTTATAAATAATGCTACTATCACATAATTCTCATATACACACACATGTATATTTGTGGACTCCACATGTCACGCGGGTCCTATAGCATACATGTGTGTGTATGTGAGCACCATGTGATCTATATTTATGTGATAGTAGCATTGTTGTTTTTTATAGCATCTGACAATAATTTCTTTATTTTTTTATTTTTATTTTTTATGTTTGTTGCAAAGGAGGGCAAAAAGGTCATGTTACAAACAATATATAGGGATTGAAACTCCAATTACATATCTACTAAGAACATTCACAGCAGTTTCCTTATCTCTATCCTTATTCTTTACTCTACAGTGTTATTGGGTCATCCTGCAAAATAAGAATTTAATTTTTTCACTATGTACCCAACAAGTTCTTATATTGATTCTTTAAATAATGAAATTTAAAATTTTAAAATTCCAACAATCAAAACATCAAATTAATAATAATTTTATAATTTATAAAAGAGAGTATAATTTATCAATTGTATTTCACTATAAAATAATTTTTATTTTTATTTTAAATTTTAAGTAATTTATGGAGTGAGTATTGAATAGATAGTAACGGCAAATGTACATAAGATCAATATTAACTTTTAAAAAGTTAATTTATGATATTTTTAAGTTTAAATTTTGAAAATAATAAATTTTATAATTAATAGTACTTTTATAATATTTATAATTATATTGACATAAATTAAAAAAATTATATCAATTTTAAATTTGAATACGTTTAAAATTAATTTTTTAAAAATATGACAATATTAATTTTATAATTTGAAAATGAAATAGTAAAAAAATATCAAGATGTGTATAATTGATGAGTTGTCCACTTAAATGAGGGTGTAAAATATCATTTTATACATATAAAGAACGGTATTTTGACTTCCTCATACTGTGGAGTAAAATCCTATGTAGGGATTAAAATAGAGAGTTAAATAAGGATAAGAAAATTATTCCATAATGATTTATTGATGTATTCTTTAAAATTAGGGATAAAGAGTTGATTATAAAAACATGTTGTGAATGCTCTAAGAAGCACCCTTAAAACAGTACTAGGAGGTTAGCAGCAAATTTATAGGAGTATTTTGAAAATTTTAATATTAGATAAAATAAAACACAAAAAGGATATTGCTATTTTAGATTAATATTAAACTTAATATATATTTTTAATCAATATATATTTTTATGTTATCATTAAATTTTCACTTAAATTAAGATAGAAAAATTACTTTCAAATAAGCATGTATATTCCTCCTAACTCCTTACAAACAAACAGTGCCCAAGAATTTCTTTTACGGATATATTACATATTATAGTATATTTTAATAAAATATTACAAAAAAAATGCATAAATAAAATATTTATAAAATTAGTGCATATGCAATATTTAATTACAAAAAAAGTGCATTCTTATCCCTTTAATTATGGCCCATGATTCTCTCCCTTATCTCTTCCCATTAATTATTATTTTATTATATCTCCCACGATTCTCTCCCTACTCCATTTCAACGCCACTACAATTCAATCACCACCGCCTCTCTTTTCCGCCCCCGCCCCCACCCCTACCCCTCCCTCCGCCTCCCCCTCCTCCCGCCCCCTTTCTCCTCCCCCCTCCTCCCACCGCCCCCCTTTCTCCTCCTCCCGCCCTCGCCCCCGCCCCCACCCCACCCCCTCCCCTCCCTATCCCCTCCCTCCTCCTCCCGCCCCCCTTTCTCCTCCTCCTTCGATGACCACCGCCTCCGGTTAAATCTCCACCACCTCCAGTTCATTCCCCACCACCTCCAGTTCAGTCCCATCAACCACCCGTTGCCTCCCATCCACCACCGGTCCATTCTCCACCTCCACCGGTAACCAAACCTTCATATGTTGATAATCAAACAGTCATATTAAGGTAACCAAACATTTATATAAAGGTAACCAAACATTCATACCAAGGTAACCAAACATCCATATCAAGGTAACCAAATCTTTATACCAAGGTAACCGGACCTTAATATGAAGGTTCGGTTATCTTGTTATGAAGGTTTGATTACCTTGGTATGAAGGTTTGGTTATCTTGGTATGAAGGTAACCAATTTAGTTTTATTAGATTACCAATTTATTTTAAATGTGATGCAGTTGGTAACCAAATTTCATGCAGTTGGTTACCAAACCTTCCGATAAGGTAACCAATTCAATTTTATTTGATTACCAATTTTATTTTGAATGTGATGCAGTTGGTAGCCAAATTTCATATCAAGGTAACCATTTTATTTTTTGTGGGTAACTAATCGTCAAAAAAAAAATTCAAAATAGCAACTCCAGCGATATAGCGACGGCGATATAGCAGCTGCGGCGGTGGGGGAGGAGGATGATGAACAGTAACTCCTTCATAATTTTTATTTTTAATTTTTTCATTTTGATTTGAATTTTGAATTATGGATTTAAATTGTTGTTAATCCAAAAGATTTGAATTTGAATTATTAGTTCTCCTTGATTTTAGATTTTCTTATTTAATGTGAAATTGAATGGTTTGACTTTTTTATATTTTTTTTGTAATTATTTTGTGGATGCACTAATAGTATAATTACTTTCTAATTGTTGTATAGTTCTGTAAATGACTCTTTTTTTAATCCATCTACTCTGGAACTTGGACTAGCCCATTTTGATTTAAGGCCCCTTACAAGAATCCATGGGCCAATGACTAGGGTTTCCAGGAATGAGGCTGTGTGTTTATATACTACCCCGTAGCGCTCCCTTAGGGTTTTGGAAGACAGAGAGAGAGAGAGAGTGGAGCGCAGCCAGTGATCTAAAATGGTGAAGTTCTTGAAGCCAAACAAGGCGGTGATCGTCCTGAACGGCCGATACGCCGGCCGGAAAGCCGTGATCATCAAATCTTTCGACGAGGGAACCCGAGACCGCCCGTACGGACACTGTTTGGTTGCCGGAATATCCAAGTACCCGAAGAAGGTGATAAGGAAAGACTCGGCGAAGAAGACGGCAAAGAAGTCGAGGGTGAAAGCGTTCATCAAGCTTGTGAATTACAATCACATAATGCCGACTCGTTACACTCTGGATGTGGATCTCAAAGACGTTGTCACGGTCGATTGCCTCCAGTCTCGTGACAAGAAGGTGACGGCTGCCAAGGAGACCAAGGCTCGCCTTGAGGAGCGCTTCAAGACCGGAAAAAACCGCTGGTTCTTTACTAAGCTTAGGTTTTAAATTTGCCTCTGTTATTCGTAATTGTTACTGAAAGTATTTTGCCTCAATGTGAACTGATTTTTACATTTCATTTTTATCTTACGTTTGGTTCTCTTTAGGGGTAATATGAATCATTTCCATATAGATCTGCTTTGTAATTTGGCAATATTTGTGGTGTTCTACCATATGGATGCGTATGGATTATGATGTCTCTGCTAACCTCTGATAGAGATGTTGAATTTTAAATTTGAACCTGTTGAGTTTTGTTTGATGGGGAAATAAATTTGTAATCCCGTTAGTAAACACGACTATACATATGTGAGAACAATCTTGAATTTAGGTTTTAGTTTGCAAGTATGTGTGGATGTTGATCAGGGTTATGCTTTGAATGAATTCTATGTCATAACATTATTAAACAAGTTGATTTATTTTTTTTCCTGAAAAGCATTCTTCTCTTATTTCAACACGAGCTATCTTTTGTTGTTGGACTTGTTTCAGACTTTAGATATGAAAAATTATTGCCTGAATCAGAGACAACTGACTAGAGATTTTTTATCACCCTCCCTCCTAGATTGACTAGAACTAGAGTTATAGGAAAGTTCATTTAATCAACAAATGACGTTGCTTGAGATTTGAGAATGCTTCTGAAGGATTGTTCAATGTTATAAGCAATTATGGCTTGGCGGAGTTGTATTCTTGCAAAGTACATCATTGTAGAGTTTTGAGTGAATAATGTTATGGTAAGGAGGCTCTAGTCTTTCAATTAACCTGGTCAATAGTCTTTCGGTTGATCTGTTTTTTCACTTGGGATATACTCAAAGTTAGTGAGTTTGCCATCTCCACGGTGGTCCAAAATGAATTTGTGGACTGAACTTGGAGGGAATAGATCCAACCAGCTGAGCTGCCAAGATAAATACATTTGACTCCTAGTTGAGCAGCATTTGGCAAACTCAGTTATTTTGCTGGCAAAAATGTTATTTTACTTGGTTACATGGACAGGGACTGTAATGTGCAACTCAGCTATACATATTATTAGTTGCTCCGGGTGCTGAACGTTTTGATTTGTTGTCTACAAATCCGTCTTCTTCCCATCTGAAGCAGTAATAGGATCCATTTGTGTTGAAGCTTCTATGGAAGAGTTATATCGATCCCCAGATGCTAATGGCAGATGGCTATATGGATCCATTTATAAATTGAAAATAAAATAGACCAACTTGAGAACTTGGGATGTTTAGATTTTACATGGTTAATTGCGCTTGATTCTTTTTGTGTTTCTGCCTTCTTGTATTTTACATCCTCAATCAGTCGGTATCTCCTTGGCTGGCACAGCTTACAGGTCTGAGTAGAGCCAAGACATGTGACAATATCCAAAGATTCCAGCTCCTCCTCGAACAAACTCTAGTTCGATGAAAACAATAAATAATTAATGCTAAATAAATAAAGTAATTTCTTAAGTGCACATGTTAAGCACACAGTTTAAGGGAATATTCACTTTTGTGTGCATATTCTCTTGAACTTGATGCAAATGCAGAAATTAAGGTAATATGCACACAGTTCAAGATAATATTCTCTTGAACTGTGCGCTTAGCATGTGCCCTTAGGGCACATGTTAAGAGGACCCATAAATAAATACTAGAAGCTGCTATGTTTTGTAGTATTGCTTAATGTCGGATAACGCTTTAAACAACTACTATTCCCTCCATTCCTAAGTAAGTGTCGTTTAAGGTTTTTCCATATGGATTAAGAAAGCTATTAATATGAGTAAAAAGTTATTGTACAAGATTAAAATACCTTTATTTAATAAATATTCTTTCTCTCCTCTCTCACACTCTAAAAATTCATTATTGTGTGCATTAATTACACACTTACTGAAAAACAAAGATAAGAATAAAGTTAGGAAGAAAAAAATATTAATTATGGTTTGATTAATATTTTGAAATGGAGGGAGTAGTATTTTTGTGAGCGACAATAAAACTTAAAAATATACTAGCAGTCAATTGTTTTGTACCTCCAGACAAATATTACGAATTTATGTCTTCCCCTGCAAAGAAAGAAAAATACTAATGTGCCTAAATTTGTCATTTTACTATAAACACGAGTGAACAAGCCAAGAATATGTAATATTCTCTTTAATTTATAGACCCAAAGTCATGGTGTGTTCGGACCAATCATCACGTCAACGACTACGACAACATATTCTATTATTTATGATATACTCTATCCTCCCTTCTAAAATATAATAGTATTATTTTAAGTTTAAAATTAATATGAATTTTATTATCTTTAGTCAAGACTATTTATTATCAAATTTGTTTATTTTATCAATTTTAATAAATTGTCTTAATTTTGTGATCAATTTTGATGAAGAGAACGCAAATAGCAAGCAGTAGTTGAGAAAAATATTCTATGCATAATTATAACTTAGTGTGTGTATTAGAGGGTGTTTATTTACATCTTAATATCTCTTAATATTTTCAATTTGATAAAAGCGTAAGGTTATTTAATAAAATTTTGTTTGAGTCTTATCGTTTTTTAATCGACAAGAGTAAGATATAAATCTAAATCATTAAGAGCAGTCTCTTAATGAAAAATTTAAATTTATGGAGGTTCTATAAATATTGTACTCTATTCATTCTAAATTTTAAGATTATTATTGATTTTTAAAAAATCAATTTAAAATATTTTTAAATTTAAAAATTATTTAAATATTTTATATTTTTTCAGTGCACAAATAATTTAATTTATTAAAATATATTAATCATTTAAATTTTAATTACTCAATTAGTGGAGTCTAGATTATAAAAATCAATATCTTTTTGGAATTGAGGAGGTCCACTTTAAGCTGAGGCTTACCGGTTATAGCCCAATGATTGAGTACAAACTATAAATTGATTTTTATATTGACTTAAGTGTAGGCCCTAGTGGCTTAGTAGTCTAAACCCTATTAGTCGTATGTCAAATTAGGTTCAAAGGCAACATCCAATTCCTGCCTTTGGTGGAATGATTATAACTTTTGGATAGCATAGCATAGGTACGGGGATAATAACGTAAAGGGTCCTTTTAATATGTGTTCTTAGGACACATACTAAATATACGGTTTAAAAAAATATTCATTTGAATTATGTGTATATTATCTTGAATTTAGTATAAATGCAAAAATCAAGAGAATATGCGCACAGTTCAAGAGAATATTCTCTTGAACTGTGTGCTTAACATGTGCCCTAAAGACACATGTTAAGAAATTCCTAATATAAATAATGCTACTATCACATAAATTTTGTTACATAATTCTTACATACATACTGTGAATCCTGCATGTCAGACGGGATCCCACAGTATGTATGTGAGAATATGTAAAAAAAATTATGTGATAGTAGCATTGTTCTAATAACATCATATCCCCTCCTCCTATCATATTAAAATAACTTAGTACCTCCGTTCCTAAAAGATTATCGTTTAAAGTTTTGACACATGGATTAAGAAAATCATTTAATACTAGTAAAATTTGTTTGAAATTTCATCACTACCCTTTTATAAAAAATTAAAAACTATTAATACAAATGAGAGAATTTATTAGGACAATGAGAGAAGATAGGGATAATATACACACATACATACTGCGGATCCCGCATGTCAGGCGGGGTCCCGCAGTATGTATGTGTGTATGTGAGAATTATGTAAAAAAAATTATGTGATAGTAACATTGTTCTAATAACATCATATCCCCTCCTCCTACCATATTAAAATAAATTAGTATCTCCGTTCTTAAAAGATTATTGTTTAAAATTTTGACACATGGATTAAGAAAATCATTTAATACTAGTAAAATTTATTTAAAATTTCATCACTACCCTTTTATAAAAAATTAAAAACTATTAATACAAATGAGAGAATTTATTGGGACAATGAGAGAAGATAGGGGTAATATAGGAAAGTAAATAATTTATTCTTCTAGGAAGTTATAAACGACAAACATTTTTGAACAAATTTTTTCTTCTAAAACGACAATCTTTTAGGAACGGAGGGAGTAAGTTTTTTTTAATTTTTTTTTGAGTTTTACTATATAATAAAAAATTAATTATAATTTAAGGATCCTCTTAACATATGCTCTTAGATCACATATTAAGCACGGAGTTCAATGAATGTGCACTACATTCAAGAGATGGGGCCTATTGAAATATAATTAAAATAATATTTCAATGGGGCTATATACATTAAAAAATTATATTTTAGTGGATCTCATCTGTTGAATACCCATTAGATTACGCGCTTAGAATGTGCTTTTAGGGCACATATTAAAAAAATCTTATAATTTTTATATAAAATTATGTCATTTTAATAAATAGTCTATACAAATTTAACTAAGACACGTCTTAGATCATCTCCAAGAGAAGTAGCAAAAAAAAATCTTCAAATTGAAATTTGTTGTCCTACATGATAATTTGAAAAATATTATTTGTTACTTTCATATTTTGTGTCTCTTCAATTCAATGAGCAGTCCATCAAACTCATCAAGCGTAATAAATATTTGTAGCATTTAATTATAAATTTGAATAGTGAGAAGAATATTGCAGGTTTGATGACTAAGATTGAAGAGGCTGTTGGAAAATTTTTTCTAACGTGACTCACCTATTTAAATATCCCAAAGTGATTGATAAGACCTCCACTCCATAAGAAGGTGACGAAGGGATGGATGAGTTTGGAGGAGAAATTTTGAAGGGAAACCTATATTTTTACATTATTTTTTGATTTTTCTTACATATAGAGTCTATATTAGTTGATGTGTCAATTTTTTATTAATTGATATGTGAATCATATATGTGAAAATATCAAAAGAAAAAAGAAAAAAAAAAGAGGTGAAATTATCGGTTGAAGTTGGTAAAGTATCCAAAGATAATGTAATTAGGACAAGGAAGGAAAGGAGTAAAAATAAATAAATAAATAAATTTGACCATTTATTTAATACGTTAAAAAAGAACACTAGAAAGAAAAAAGACAAAACGGTGACCCTCCTCCTCCGTGACCACCAAAAAGGTATCAACCTTTCTCCCATCCTCCTCCTCCTCCTCCTCCCCTCCGTTATCTCTCTATATCTGTCTAGTCTAATCTAAAGTGTGTGTTTCTCTGACATCCATCCATCCCTCTCTTTCCCTGCAACTCTGTGCTCTGCTGTGCGCACTTTGTCGTCTCTCCTTCAGATTTTTGTCAATTCTTTCCCAAAACAAGTTACCCTTTTCAATATTCTCTCCATTCGCCGATCATGCTTCAAAGTCTACTTTCTCCATCTCCAATCAATAACTCCACCTCCATGAAAACCAAGCGCTCCCTCTATCGATGTCCCTGCCGCCGAATCCTCCGCCGACCACGACGATGATTCCACCCGCAAGCGCCGCAACTATTCCGCCGACGCCTCCATCTCCGGCGAGAAGATCGCCGTCGTTGAGGAAGGCACCCTCATCATCGAGGCCGAGTCTACCGGCCTACGCCTCTTGGGCCTCTTGCTACAATGCGCCGAGTGCGTCGCCGTCGACAACCTGGAGGACGCCAGTGACCTCCTCCCGGAAATCTCCGAACTCTCCTCGCCGTTCGGGTCTTCGCCGGAAAGAGTCGCTGCCTACTTCGCCGAAGCTCTCCAGTCTCGGATCATCAGCTCTTGCCTCGGCACTTACACTCCACTCAACATCAAAAACCTGACCCTCACTCAATCCAAAAAAATCTGCAACGCTCTTCAATCTTACAATTCCATCAGTCCCTTAATCAAGTTCTCGCATTTCACCGCCAACCAAGCCATCTTCCAGGCCTTGGACGGCGAGGATCACGTCCACGTCATCGACCTCGACATAATGCAAGGCCTCCAATGGCCAGGATTGTTCCACATCCTCGCCTCCCGAACTCGTAAAATCCGGTCCATCAAAGTCACCGGAGTCGGATCATCTATGGAACTACTGGAGGCCACCGGCCGGCGACTGGCCGACTTCGCGAGTTCACTGGGTCTTCCCTTCGAGTTCCACCCACTGGAGGGCAAAATCGGAAACATAACGGACCTGAGTCTACTCGGAGTGAGAATGGCCGGAGAGGCCATCGTCATCCACTGGATGCACCACTGTCTGTACGACGTGACGGGCAGCGATTTAGGGACACTGAGATTGCTGAGTTTACTGAGACCCAAACTAATCACAATTGTGGAACAGGATTTGAGCCACGGGGGGAGCTTTTTGGGGCGGTTCGTGGAGGCTCTGCATTATTACTCGGCGTTGTTTGATGCGTTGGGCGACGGATTAGGGGAGGACAGCATCGAACGGCACACGGTGGAGCAGCAGTTATTCGGGTGTGAGATTCGGAACATCGTGGCGGTGGGTGGACCGAAAAGGACCGGCGAGGTGAAGGTGGAGAGATGGGGAGACGAGCTCCGGCGAATCGGGTTCGGAACCGTTTCGCTGGCGGGTAACCCGGCGGCTCAGGCCAGCTTGTTGCTGGGTATGTTTCCGTGGAAAGGGTATACTTTGGTGGAGGAAAACGGGTCGTTGAAATTGGGTTGGAAGGATCTATCATTATTGAGTGCTTCAGCTTGGCAGCCGGCCGATTAGTTTATTGGATGCTTCTGTGTTTTTTTTTTCTCGTGAAAAAGAAAAAGGAATTAAGAAGAAGAAGGAAGAAGACTTGTTTTTCTTTAATAAAACGGTGGAGGAGATTGAGGAGGAAAGTGAGAATTTTGCTCTTACAATTCCATTCCGTTTTTGGGTAGAGAGTGAAGTCAAAGCATTTATTTAAGTGGACTGGAATGGAATGGCTGCCTCATTTTGTTCATTTTGTTGTTGTAATTCTTTCTAAGAAAACACATTTGTACTAGTAGTAGTATTTGTTAATGTCTAGAACAAATTCAAATTCTCTTTTTTCCTGCCTGCCTACCAGTACCTCCTCCATGTCCTCCTCTAGTTGCTAGTTTCATATTTAGAATTGGAGTCCTATGGAAACATGGAAATTGGACATTTCTAATTATTTTTTTTTGGTTTTTGTTGCGACTCTTAAAAAATGTGTAGTATTTATTCCAACTTTAATTTTTACAAAAAAATATTTTAAGTGTAATTTGAATACATATACAAGAACAGTGTTATACAGACTGTACAATATTGTTCTTGTATATGTATCCAAATTACACAAAACATTTTTTTTTTGTAAAAATTCCTGTTGAAATAAATATTATACATTTTTTAAGAATCACAACAAAAACCAAAAAAAAAATTGAAAATGTCCAATTTCCATGTCTGCCAAGACTTATTGTTAGAATTGATATTTTCACGCTTACTATACTATGCTATAGAATTAAGGTACGACGCCAACAACTTAAGAGCACTAGTTCAACTTTCTTATTCAAAAAGTATACACCAAATAGAGTGCGCCTTTTCAAATATTTTGAAAAAATGATTATGAAAAAGAATCACCAATAAACAGAGATTCATTCTACCAAAAAATGCTTCAAACAGACCCCCCCCCCCCCTCCCCCTCAATCAAAAGTAGTACAAACTTAGATGGCAAACAAGACTGTTTTTCTTTTCTATGAATGCAGACAGACCGGTTAGGGATATCAATAAAAACTGCGTCCCTGACCACCAACTTTAACCCCTAAACAAAATAGAATACCACCAAACTTTTCCAATCTGCTGTGCATAAATTACAAGCAGGGCAGAAAAGATAACCAAACAAAGAAAAACAAGACCAAAACTTGCAAACCCATTGCTAGTATCTTTTTCCTAGAATAACGCCAATGATCACTGAAACCAGAGCTACACCCAAAATGAACTTGAAGGTCATGCCAGAAGGAGCCTTGGTGATTTGAGTTTGTGTCTGTGAAGAAGGTGAAGGTTGACCAGAAGTTGCATCTAACTTTTTCTTATGTCTGCGTTTTGTTGGAGTTGAAATAATAGGGGAGCCGATGTCCCTAGATTTCACTGCCACTCCTTCCTTCAATTCAGTTTGACCAACTCCAGTACCCTGCAAAAATAAAAAAATCGCATATGCAGCTGTAAAGCTTAGAACTGAGATCTCCAAGTCTTGCTAAAATCTTTGATTACTGTAAGTCTGTAAATGGACATCCCATTCTCTTCTGTTCTTATGTGGCTAATTATGTAGAGTTTTATTATTGCAATGACTTTTTACAAGCCCTTAAGAGAGTATATTGATGTTTTGCTGATTCAAAGCAGAATAAGAAAGCCTTTATCACTCTCTTTCTAATTCGATGCATCTTCCTATCATATAAGCATCCAATGCGAACATTTAAAAAAGTAATTTTGGATTGATTAGTTCAATTTATATACTATAAATTGAATTACCTCTTCTTTTACTCGGGCCTCAGCAATTGCTAATTGTTTCTCTAGCTCCTTCAAACGATCCTTCAAAACAGATTTCTCATCAATCTCGGCCTTGAGGATTTCAATCTCAGCTTTCAAAGCATCTTCGTTTGTTTTTTGCTCTTCTAATTGTCCTTCAAGTTGGAGTACCACAGTCTGCAGCTCCTTCTTGGCATTTTGATGGGTTTCAGTGAGAAGGTTGTTCTCTTCCATTACTGAAGATATCTGTAGTCGTAAAGTAACCAGATCAGAAAAATCACGGAGAATAGAATCTCACAAAAGATTAGATTATTATCAAAAACCCATTTATCAAAGTATGCAATATGTTGTTTCCAAGTACAAACCTGAGACTGTAACTTCTGCCCTTCGGAAGTATGCTGCTGTTTAGAATCAACTAATGCTGTCTTTAAAGAATGAAGTTGTTCAACTGCTTCCTCCTTCTCAGAAGATGTAGTAGACAATCTTGTTTGTAGATCATTCAGTTTAGACTCGTATTCGGCCAGCTCCTGTGTAAGCTTCAAATTCACCTCAGCTAATCCTTCGCTTTCTCTTTCAAATTGACCAGACTTGCTTTGCAGTTCTTCAACAATGCTTTCCAGTTCCTTCAGTTTTGTCAGGGTCTGTTCTAATTCATCTTTATGAGTTTCAGCGAGCACAGATGCTTCATGAGCTTGTTCTTTATGCAACTTTATCTGTTCATCGAGAATTGTGAGCTTCTCATTTAAGTCCTTCGCTTCTGAATCTCTAAGGGTGAATTTCTGAACTGTGTCCTGCAACTGAGTCTCAGCTTCTGAAATGCGGGCTTCAGTTGCCAACTGAATCTCAATAGCCTTTGCCTGCTGTTCATTCAATTCTTTGATAGTGTTTATGTGTGACAAAAGTTGTTGAGAAGTGGCTTCCTTTTCAGCATTCGCAGAATCTAGTAAGCCTTGAAGCTCGTTATAGATCTTGTTCTTGAGTTCTGTATTTGTCTCGACCAACAGTTCATTCTCTGATAAAGACTGTGCAGCTTTATCTTCTGCCTCTGATACCCTTTTCTTGAGTTCTTCATTTGTACTTTCTGAGGAAGTTAGTTTCACTACAATCTGATCATATTCTTCCTTCGAAGATGCAGATCTTTCAGCTGCTTCAGCTGCTTGCTCCTTGTAGATCATTACGTGATCCTCAAGAGCCTGCACTTTTTCATACGACGACTTTGCCTCAGAATCTCTACTAGTGAAACTTGCAATAGCCTCTTGCAGTTTGAGTTCTGAATCTTTTGTTACAGTTGCATGCAAAGCCTCAAGCTCTAAGCTTCTTGCTGTAGCTTGTTCCAATACACTTCCATGTTTCTCTATTTGCTCCTCAGCAAACTTGAGCTTCTCCATAACCTCGGTTTCTCTCATTCCAGCATCCTTAAGATCACTTTCAATGCTTTCTAATCTTTGTTGAGTGAGAATCAATTCATTCCGCAAGACATCAAGTAGATTTTCTGCTTCAACAAGCTTCTCAGTCGAGTTCTTCAATGCATCTGCCAGATTTATCTTCTCCTCTGATGTTACTTTCAAGCTTTCAGTTAACACCTTTTCCTTTTCAATGGCAGATTGCAGTGCTACCTCAAGGATTGATGTTTTTGATAGCAATGCCTCTAATTCTGCTTCAAGTTCAGATACCTTGTTAGACTGCTTCTTAGATTCTTCTTCTGCCTCGCCACATTTATTTTGTATCGTGCTTATCTGTCCTTCAAGCTCCTGGATTCTGTACTTCTCAGTTTCAAGCAACAGCACCAACTGGCTCACCTTTTTCCCAGCATCCTCTACTTTAGAATGCGACGTCTGGATTAAATCTTCAAGCTCAAGGCTCCGTTGCTGAGTCAAGCTGGCTTGTCCCTCATGTTCAGCACATTTTTCTGTGGCACTCTTCAGCTCTAATACAAGCTCCGAGTTCTTTGCAGATAAAGAGCTAAATTCAGACTCCAGTTGTTTTATCTTATTTTCATATTCTTGTATTTGCACACTTAGCTGCTTCTTTTCTTCCTCAACATTATTCAATGTGGAGCTGAGTTCTGATATCTTCTCAGAAGACTCTTTTAGTTCTCTCTCAGTATCATTGCTTTTCAGTTCAACAAGATTTAGAAGTTGCTCCAGCTCCAAGTTCTTCTGTTCTGCTGCGATAAAACGTGTCTCAAACTTTCTCAGCTGAGACTTTGCTTCTTCTGCTGCTGCGTTTGAACCCTGTAGTACCTCCTCAAGCTCGAGATTCTTTTGTGTAGCGGTTGCTGCTGCATAACCAGATTCATGGTGGAGTTCTTCTAGTGATTTCAGCTTCTGTTCCAGTTCTGTGCTGTTTGCCAGAGCC
This sequence comes from Panax stipuleanatus, assembly GCA_020205555.1. Lineage (NCBI taxonomy): Eukaryota > Viridiplantae > Streptophyta > Magnoliopsida > Apiales > Araliaceae > Panax > Panax stipuleanatus. Next base: position 156,266,080 of record CM035118.1, read on the forward strand.
TGAGACAAAAGAGAATCTGCTTTACAGAAATTCTCATCGGATAACTGCAACTTCGCTTCAAGATCACTGCACAACTCCTTCATGTGTGCTGCATTACTGCTTAGATCAGCAACAGCAGCTTCAAGAGCTTCTTTCTCTGCGGTTACTTTTGTGTTTTCTTCTTTTATCAACGAAATCTGAGATTCCTGGTTCTTAAAATTTACTTCAACCAGTTCCTTTGCACTGACTTCCTTATTCAGCTTCAACTTGATATCTTCCAATTCAGACACTTTAACTTGAAGGTCTTCTTTTGTGGATGAAAGAAGACTTTCTACTGCTAAGAAGTCTTCCTTTACCTGAGCTTCTGAAGCCTTTCTCAGATCTAATTCGCGGGTTAACTCATTTATTAAATCTTCCTTCGAAGCAAGCCTCTTCTCTATCTCCACTGATTGTGATTTTGAAAGCTCCAACTCCCCTTGAATTGTAGAGAGTTCAGCAGCAGTAACTTTGAGTGCTTCTTCAACCTTTTCATTTTCAGCAATCTTCGTGCACAGGCCCTTAAGTTCTTCTTCTAAGGTAGCCATCTGATCTTCCACTTCTTTGGCACTCACTTTTGCCATTTCAAGCAGCCTCTCAAACTCTAATGCCTTTTTTGTCTCCGACTCAGCAAGTGAACCGCTTTGCTTATGTAGCTCCTCAAACTTTTGCGCCTCACCTGCAGAAAGTTGAAGCTCCTGTTCAAAATCAAGTATCTTCTTTTTCGCGCTTTCTAGCTCAAGATGAAGACTGTCAAAGGATTCCTTCACATCTATCAACTCCTTTTGCTTTGTCTCTTGAGCTTGCAATGCCTCCTGCAATGCGTTAAGCTGCAAACTATATCTCTCTTCAGCTTCTGAAATCTGCTGTTGCAATTTCTTGTGATTGAGCTCAAGCTCGTCATTACTTTTCCCACTTGCTTCCAGCTTCTCCTTTGTAAGCGAGAGTTCAGCGTTCAGCCTAGTGTTCTCTGATTCAGAATGCTTTAAAGCTTCAGCTAATCTTGACAATTCAAGCTCAAGTTCTTTAACCTTTTCGTGGGTTTCTAGCAATTCTCTGCTCGGAAAAGAATTACTTGAGGTTCGTTCAATGGCAGAAGGCTTTTGATCTGCAACAGCTTCCTTCTCTACTTTTATGAATTCCCCATCAAAGGTAGTTTCATCCTCTTCTTTCTTACCTTCAACCTCTACGTCCTTAGTTGTAACCTGTTATAAGATTTTCAAGCAAATGTGCAGCTTTAACTTTCACAGTTCAATAATCCAAAGTTATTCTCTTCTGCTCAAAACAAGATTTTTCCAAAAAAAAAAAAAAAAAATCTCAGGCTGAAATGTAATTTCGGAAGTTATTGGATGCATGCATTAGAAAACACTTGAGTATATTCTTTCTCTTACAAATTTAACTATTTATCTTGCAGAAAAACAAAACAATAAACCAACAAAATTACCTTAATGGGATCAACATTGGTGTCCATCTCCTCAACAACCTTCGCCACCGGTACCTTTGAGCTTACTAGAGTTTCTTCTTCCATATCTGAATGAATTGAGATTGACCAACTTATTCCTCTGAAGCCCAAACAGATTTTATATCATGTTAGAATTGCTTAATTTGGACAGAGGGAGTTTAGCATAGGAGAGAAGAGAACCGTGTCTAGTGATTTCATGTGCTGACAAAGCTAACGTGAGAAGTGAGAACATAGTGGGGTGTCAGTTGTTTGTTTGTTTTAAAATAGACAATGCCTCTGTCCCAAGATGCAGAGTTTTCTAATATAATTTTATTTAAGTTTAATCATTGTCTTGTCTTGTCCCTACATAGATAAGTAAAATCTTGGAAGCAACGAGGAGGATCCAATTGCATAAATTCACCCCCTCCTATATAATACACACAACAACATGTAAACTAAAGGACAAATAAAAGTAGAAAACAAACAGTATCAATTGGGAGGACATCTAAATCAAGACAAAGGGCCTAACAAATTTATTTTAGGTTCTTTGTTCTAAGAAGCTCATTTTAAATTATGACAAAATGTTTATCCCTAAAATTTATTAATTTAATAAATTTTGAAAAATTATATTGTTGTTGGAAAAATCATGATGTCAGTCAAGAAGGTGATGAATACTTGTCGTCGTCAACAAATGAAATAAAGTGAAGGTGGTGAAATGTGCAATAACACAACACAGCCATCATTTGAGGGTGGATGGAGTTAGGCCCAGTTTAATTGGATACTTCTCTTTAAACTAACTAATTGCCAAATGGAATAATAATAATTATTAAATGGGACAAGAAATGTTGATATATATTCTAAGTGGTAGATTTCTTGAGGGAGTCAAAAAGCTCCAACAACCTCCCTCAAAACACAATGATTAGGTGCTTACATACCTACCGATCAAAAATATAAACACCACCCCAATTAGGTAATATAATATAATTCTCTTTTCTTTTATTGAAAGGGAAAAGAAGATGACGATGAAGATGATGAGTATGGAATGGAGTGATCCAATAAAGATTAATTGGCTGATTGACACTTCTGTCCCTTCAAGTCGTCACCCACTTTCAAAGCCGTCCTTAGAGCTCAATTTTCATCAGTTCGGTCCTTAAAATGACATTTTGTTGGCGCTTTCGTTCCTCCAACCCATTTTTACCTCAACCCGGTATTTTGACCAATTTTAACTCAACCTGATCCAGTTTGACCCAACCCAAAATTTTAATATTTTAAAATATAATATCATTTTTAAAATACGTTTAAAATAATAATTATATTTAATATTTTAAAATAAATTATAATTTTTAATATTTAAAAATTTTAATTTTTTTTAAAATTAAATAATAATTATATTTAATATTTTAAAATAATACATTTTTTTATTTAAAATAAAATATTATTTTTAAAAAGTTATAAAGATAATTATTATTCCTAAGGAAAAAATATTAGAAACTTTTATTTTTTTTCAAAAATGAGTAAAGTTTCATAAAATATAGATAAAAAAAAACTTACAGAAGAAAATATAATTTTATTTTTTTTAAAAAAAAGTAGCTTTTTTCATTTTTATGTAAAAAATTATTTTCAGAAAAAAAATTTAATATCTCTTTTTTTATTATATGTATTCTTAATATTAAAATTTTTAAAAACAAAAACTAAAAATAGAAATTAAAATACAAAAAAAAGTAAAAGATTAAAAAAAATGATTCAATATTTTTTAAATAAATAAATTTTTTTAAAAATAATTATTATTTTCAGGAAAATTTTTTGAAAAAAATTAGAACTTTAGGGATTCAATCTTAATTATTTCTAAAAAAAATTCCTGAAAATAATAATTATTTTTAAACAAAATTATTTATTTATTTTAAAAAAAAATTGAATCAGTTTTTATTTATTTATCTTTTACTGTTTTTGTATTTTAATTTCTATTTTTAGTTTTTGTTTTTAAAAATTCTAATATTAAGAATACATATAATAATAGTAAATATATAAACCTTTTTTTTTCTGAAAATAAAGTTTTAAATAAAAAATGAAAAAATCTACTTTATTTTTTAAAGAATAAAGTTTTTTTTCTTATGTAATTTTTTTGAATCTATATTTTATGAAACATTACTCATTTTTGAAAAAAATAAAATTTCTAATATTTTTTCCTTAGAATAATATTTATTTTTATAAATTTAAAAAAATAATATTTTTTAAAAATATTAAATATAATTATTATTTTCAAATTACTTACAAAATTTTATTTTCTATTAAAATATTAAATATAATTATTATTTTAAAAATTATATTTACTTTTAAAATATTAAAAATTATAATTATTTTGAAATTATTTAAAATATTAATTATTTTAGAATATTAATTATAATTATTTTTTAAAATAATTCCTATTTTTAGATATTAAAAATAAATATTTTTATAATAAATATTTTATTTTAAAATACTAAAATAATTATTATTTTAAAAATAATAATTTATTTTAAAATATTAAATATTATTTTTTTTAAATGTTAACTATAATTATTATTTAAAAATAATATTATATTTTAAAATATTTGAAATTTGGGTTTGGTCAAACTGGGTTGGGTTAAAATTGGTCAAAATGAATCGGGTTGAGGTCAAAATGGATTAGAGGAACGGAAACGCCAACAAAATATCACTTTAAGGACCTAACTAACAAAAATTAAACTTTATGAACCACTTTAAAAATGAGTGACAACTTGAAGGAACAGAAGTGTCAATCAGCCAAGATTAATTTGTAAATGAAATGCATTATAGAAGATTTTCTAAAAGCCAGTCAGTCAAGTCAAATACTAAAGAATAATAGATAAATGGTAAAAAACTGCAAATAAAATTAAAGAAAAAGAAAAGCTAAAAAGTGGGGTCCACAATATGGTTGGCAGCTTGCCACCTTCCCTGTCATACTATTGGTATTGGAAAGTTACAGACAGCAACACCATTATCTCTCTGGTACACATATTTTCTTTCTCTATAAACAGAATTAAAAAGAGTAATTAAAAACCATTATTTAGTTATCATGGGGCTTAGAAATTAAAAAATTGTCAGGCATTATTTAAAAAACCCCTCATCTCTTAAAAAAAGTTATTAACAGGATTAAAAAGAGTTTAACTACACTGCCTGAAATTAATAAAACGCTTTAATAACTTTGAAACTACTAGTATTTTCTTTCCTTTCTTTTTTTTTTTCTTTTGTAAATTGTAACTGAAGCAATACTTTGTATCGTATTTATGTGCCACCACAATATACATTATAGAGAGAGGCAGAATTTTTTTTTAAAAAAAAAACAGAGAGAGAGAGAGAGAGAATAATTTCCTATTGCAAAAAAAAAAAGATGTTTGTCAATGAATATAAACACAGCTGAACGAATAGACTTTCATGGTTAACAATAATAATAAATCAATAGGTCATAAGTTCCGGTTTTCATTCCTTATACTACTACTAGCAGTTTCCCCTCGAATCTCAAAAGTCACACAACAGCCCCTTTTGGCAAGAAAGATGAAAATTGAGAATTTAAAGAAAAGAAGATTGAAGAGAGTTGACCCATGAATTAGATAGATCAAACCAACAAATCACAGTCCTAGCTAGTAACAGCTTCTTCTCGATGACTACATATAAAAGCAAACTGAAAGCAAAAGAATTAGGATCATCTATCTATCTGTAAACAGACAAATAATCTGTGTTTTTCTTACTAAGGAGCGATCTAGCCAAAACAGAGCATATCGATCTGATACATATACTTTATTTCAAACAGAAAAATTGATCATTTCATTTCATCAATCAAAGAGATCTAACAAATCAAACAAAAAGGCAACAGAAAAATCAATAATCACACAGATAGGGCGATCATCTTAATTAACGAATAGTCAGGTCATACAGAAAGATTATTCATATATATTAAGTTGCAGAAACATAGTAGAAAGATTACAAAAAAATAAATCATAGTAATATACAGAGAACAAAAAGGGAAAAGAAGAAATTGGCTTGCCTTGAGACGATTATATTTTCTTCTTTTTGTATTTTGCTTTTTGGAAGAGCTTTTTTCTTGTTTGATCACTCTTGGCTTGCAGAAACAAAAGACACGACTACAGAGACAGAGTTGAGAGAGAGAGAGAGAGAGAGAGAGAGAAGGGTGGGAAGAGAGAGAACGAGGTTGGTGGTATTAAGTAGTAGTCCGTCCGAGTCCTTACTGGTATGCTGTGGGACATAGAAAGGGGCCCCTAAACAGCCAGCCAATTGTTTCTTTGTTAAGTAGTGTAGCACGCTGTATTTTTATTAACCCCTTAAACATTTGCCACTAATTTGCCCATTCTATTACCAGATTACCCGGATTTCTTGTCTTCTTTTTCATCATCTATATATTCTTCTCTCCCTTTTGTCTTTTTAAGGATCCATTAAACACAAGGAAATTACTATTTTTACAAGAAAAATAAAAAAAAATTAATAGTTTTACAAGTCTCATCTCACATAAATAATTTATGAAATTTTATTTTATAATTTAACCTATTTGTATTTTTACTCCTAAAAATATAAACAGGTGAAATTGTAAAACACTCGTGTCTAATTTTTATTTTTCAAAATTTATTTATTCTTATATAGAATCACATAATGGGTAAGATTTACTAATATGGATGTTGATTATAAAAATTATTTGCATGTATCTCTCCAAAGTAAGGGTTTAAGAAAAATAGTAGGGCCATTTAGCATAATTTATTACTATTAATTTGTTTGGTATGTGGGAGTATCAGAACATGTATATATGACAAATTATCTAGTAATCACCCAACTTTAATTATTAGATATTAGTATATTATGTGTTTGTTTAGTGGTGTTGTATGATTAGACGAAATAATTTTAGATGCGTAAGACTAAAAACAATTAGTTTACAATTCTTGACCTTCAAACAAAAAAAATAAATATATATATATATATATATATATATATATATATATATACGGTCAGTCTTTTCAGCGAATCACAGGAAGCGAATTAAAAACGAACCGGCTATAGCGACGGTTTTTTCCGTTGCTATAGCATAAAACCCGACTTTTTATGCTATAGCGACGAAAAAATCGTCACTATAACTGGTTCATTTTTAGTTCGCTCTTTATGATTCGCTAGAGAGATAGACCCTATATATATATATATATATATATTAAGTATAAGTCTTTTAGCACAAATACTAGAATATACTTGTAACGGTTTTCGTTTGTAAAGAAAAAAGGAAAAACTTTTTATAGTATATACTCCTTTTTTTTTCAATAATATTGTTGCCATTTATGTGTTTTGGTCGTCTTTGATAATTGGTTAAGTTGGGAAGGGTTGTTTAGTAATTTTGGAAGAAGATGGAAAAATTCTCTTTTAAGGGTCTGAACTGATAGTGGCGGCCATTTGTGACCGACCAAACCGCCCTTCCGGCCTTACAAAAGGAAAAGGTGACGTTGGATGATAAAGACACTTACGTGCTGGTTGTTTATATTTATTAATGGACTCTCTCTTATTCGTTAAGAGGAATGATATTTTTTTTTTTGTTACATCTAAATGCCTCTTAATCGGTAAGACAGAAAATAAAATCTTAATAATTAAGAGGTACTTCTTAATTAATTTTTTTTAATAATTTTTTTATATAAATATATTCAACAATATTATTCACTCATTTTTATTAAATTGAATATTTAAAATTATTAAATAAAATTTTACCCTTTAAAATGGTAAAATAGTGTCATTAAGAAACAACTTACTTTTTAGTTATCAAACAGTTTTTTAGATTCAGACCTCATAACCATTCAGATAATCTAATTTATTAAGACATTATAATCATTCAGATCTTAATTCTCAGGTTTATCAAACACAATCTTACTTTTTTCCTATTTCCTATTTCAATTTTGTATTATTAGATCATTCATCCTTACTTTTGAGAAATTTAATCACTATTTTGATGTTAAATAATCTTGTCTTGGACCAAAGGAGGCGATTAGGATAGTCACTTACCAATCAATTTTATAATCCTACTCAATGTCATGTATTGATATGCATCACAATCTTAATTCGTCAAAAAAACACTCACAAGATATAAAAGGACTCTTTATTTATTTTATAACTTGTTCTGAAATTATAGATAAATTTTTAGTCATGCATTTTAATGTTTTTGGTGATCAAATAAAAAAAATAGTGACATAAAATTTTTAATACGTCTTAAATATTACTTGCACATTTTAAATTGATAGAAGAGTACATCATGCTACTACTCCTAATTTTCTAACTTATATACTCACTTTGTTTCTTACTCCATATAAGTCGTTTTAGATAAATATTTTTGTTCCTTAATATAAGTTATTTGAGAATTTCAAAAAAATATTAATTGTTTAATTTTTAATATTACTCCAAGTATTAAATATAATTTTGGTTCTATCACTATTATCTGTCCAATAAATAACAATTTCTTTTTTCAATACAAGGACAATATAGACAATTGATATTGTACACAACTCAAAAACGGAGAGAGTATATTGCAATTTTTTTGAGAATTCCTTCTTTTGGATTTGTAATTTTAGAAGCATGGGAGTAATTAATTGATGACCCTTTTCATTTATAAAGTTGACATGATTCTAGATCCAGTTGATATATCCTTCTCCTCCTCCTCCAATTACACGCGAAGAAAAGATCCCCAAATCTGACTGACTGTTTGTTTAGGACTGACTGGATCTGAATGAGTCAAGATCTGAACGAATAAGACATTAAGATTGTTTGTTTGAGTCTAATACTAATTTGAATGGTTCCTAACAATACTGACCGAATCAGTCTAATTTTCCTACCTGAATCGGTAAGCTATTTCACTGAATGACTTGTTACTTGAATGCCCTCTTACAATTACGAAATTACTTATAGCTTCTCTGCTATTGTGGTTTAAAAATAACCCAGTGCACATATCATGGCGTGATTGAATCTATTTACAAATAAATTGATATACTTTGTAATTTTATACCATTAAAACAATATTGATGAGTTAAATAATTGTTCAAAAAATTGTGGGAAAACAATAAAATTACAAATTGTTTAATTATTCAATACTTTATTTGACAATTTGTTTGAATTATTTATTTTTATTTGTTGTACAATGAATATTGTATTTAATTTTTTTAAATACGTCCAGACAAAATTATATACTTGTTCAGCATAGTTTAGAGGGGTAAAATAGTAAAAGACTGTTATTCAGATATTTCAAACGTATCAATTATTAATAACTTTTTTCATTCAGATTCAGCTCATTCAGATTCAGATTCAGATTCAAATTCATTCAGTTTTTATCAAACAGTCCCTAAATTATGGCCGGCCGGCCAAAACGAATTGACTACAAATATTCAAAAACTAGTCGCGAATATTCAAAAACTAGTTTGAACCAATTTGTTAGCATTCCACACTTCCCCTCTTAAATCTTATTTGTTGGGGTCCAGACCGACAGAGTCGGCATGTTTAAGACTTTATAAAAACTTCAGCAAATAAATGGTTATATATCAATGTACCTAGGTATATGATTGTGTATCAGTGTATGTATAACATTGACTTGGTGAGTTAACTCGGATAGTTACGTTCACAAAATAAATTTATTAAGTTAATCATGATTACTCCCTTAATTTTATAATAATAGACTTTTTATAGAAAAATTCGTTTCAATTTATTTGTCATTTATAATTTTTTTAAAAGAATAAATTATTTATTTTTTTATATTACGCATAACTTCTCTAGTTGTGCCAAAATATTCTCTCTATTATCAGTAATTTTCAACTTTTCGTCAAGGGGAAGTGGTGGTAGTGACAAATTTTAGTTATTAAATGCGGTATGGCCCTGGAAAGTGGGTCCCACTCGCCATTGAGAGACATTAGTAATTTAAGTAAGAAGCATGAAAAGGGTTGGTTGCTAAATAAAAACAAAAAAAAATTGCGTTTTATACAGCCTGCAAATAAAGAACTTGATTGAAAATTATCTACAACTCTCAGTAAATTTGATAAGAACTTATCACAACAGTTACAAATGGGGCACGAGAGAAACCATTTCCTAGTCTGTCAACTATGTCAGCCTCCATGCTCTGCTTACTGACAAAGGAACGAACTAAAACTGCAATGCCAACTCCAGCCTCAATAACTAGCAAGGTAAAGGGAAGGGGAGGGAGAGAGAAACAAATCATTAGCAGTTGAAAGTATTGTTTACGAACTTGTATTTAGTTTGCTTCTGAACATACCCAAAGGACACCGGTTGCCATCAGAGATATAAGAGAAACATAATTTTTCCGGCCAACACAGTTGTTGAGCCACTGCATCAATCAAATTTATTGAAGTTAGTTGCTTTCATAAAATGAAAATGTTAGGCCCGAGTTAAAAGAAACCCGGGAAATGTTCTGCAAAGAGCAAAAACAAATATACCCGACAATGGCGATCGAATCCATCCACACATTTTTCACAACTTCTGCAGTGTTTGCTGAACTTACGCACCTGCATCATGAGAAGCATTTGTAATCAGTAAAGAGGCCTATATGTCAGATGGACAATGCGACAAAAAGTGAGATGAGATCATCTCTGACAAAAATATGGAACAAGGATTACACCAAGGACATTTTATATTAGAATGAATATGAATATGCCAGGATGTGTGCCAATACAACTTATATACGAATCATCTCCACACCACTAAAACTTCCCAGTATGTTGTTTTGGACTATTTTATGGTCAAACTTCTTAACAAATCTCATATAATTCAGTATTTTATTCTGGACATCAATTTTTTTGCTCCAAAACAACAACTAGTTGATAATTTTTAGGCTAATGGGGACTGTTCAAAACAGATTTCTGTGCATGAAATTGTAGAAGGCACAAAACTAGATTAGATAAGCCAACATTGCTGTTTTAAAGTAGTTTCCATAAAATTGAGAGTTTTAAGAACTTTAAACAACAAACATAGAGTTACAAAGTGGTTATAAACAAATAATACCTCCAACCCAAAATATTAAGGCAAGTGATCTTTTATTTTCGAACAGAGGTAGTATGATTTACTCAGAACCCTTGAAAAAATAAAGTAATACCTCAGACTTGCATAATGTGCAGAACAAAGCATCTTCACTCATGCCATCCTGGTCAGCTATCCCATCCTCTTTGCGACAATCTTCATACACAAACAGTGTGCAGAAGATCCCTCCAACACTACATGATGTTTGTCTATTTGCAGTGTTCTAAAAATCCCCGCCTAGGCGCTAAACCCCTCCCTGGCGCCCCGCCTAGGCGCTAGGCCCCCCTGGCTCCTCGCCTAGGCTCAAGGCAACAAAAAAATTCTTACAAGAAATTAGGCAGGGCCTAAGCGGATAATTTTTTTTTTTTAATAACTACCCAAACCAGATCTTGATATATTTATTTTTCTAATGATTTACCATATTAATAATGCAAATTGTAGCATATCAAATCACAACAATAAGTGAACAAGACCAAGTCAAAATGGATAATTTTATTATAGTTATAATTTTTTGAACTTGTACCAACTTCAAATTATATAAATGATAATATATTTATAATATTTAGTTTAATTCAATATAATTGTTAAATTTTTGTTTAGTTTCTTAAGTTTTAATATTGAATTGAATTCTTGAAATTTTAAATTTTATTATTTAATAGCAATCTTGTTTATGAATAAAATTAATGCGTTAAAGATATGTTTAAACTTTGAACAATTGCATGTTTGTGTTTGGATTTTGACATTGGCAATATGGATATGTGTTTGAACTTTAAGCAAAGGCCTTTATTATCTTTATTATAGATTGTTTTGCTTTATATTATTGTTTTGTTTGGATAAATGTAAGATAAAATATTAAAATTGACTTAAAATAAAAAATTCAGCCCCACCTAAGCCTCGCCTAGGCCCCCTAGGCGCTAAGCCCCTCCCAGCCGCCCGCCTAGCGCCTTTTAGAACATTGTCTATTTGAGACTTCCATCTGAGTACCAGTTCCTCCACTTCCTCCAGTTGAACCTTTTCTACAGGAGTTATGTGCTGGTATTGAGCTTATTGAAGCTGATGATGGAGAAGAATGTGCCCCCGTGATAAGTTCATCAAATTTTCTCGGAAGATCATTAGCTGACAAACCATGCTTTCAATCACGCCTATTTAGTATCTCAGGATCAAATTTAAACATAATTCCAGGATCTGCAGGATTAATTGAAGTACACCAAACATAAAGAATGAAAACAAACAGTGCCTGAAATGGGAATAGGAATATCATCAAATATATAGGCTAATTTGTGTGCATCAAACATTATGAACAGAGTATAGGAAGAATGCCGCTCAAGAAGAAACATAGTGGGAAGAGAATATGATGCAGTTTGTAACACCCGATGAGGAAATCACTAGGCTGCGCACCAAGATTGTTTCTCAAACTCAAAATTGAGATGATTCATTAAAAATTATGAAACATTAAATCTTATAATGAGTAATACTTTTTAGATAGTTTACAATATTCATCATAGTGTACACTAAAGTTAAAGGAATCCAAATCAATTTTGAGTTTGAAAATTGAAAATGACACGAGTTAACTTCAAAAAGTCAATAATGATCAGTATTTGGTACGGAGGAAGTAATAATAACTGATATCCTTCAAAAATCATAACTTTCTTGTTATAGCATCCAGCATCAACAAACACTATTGACTAAATCATGTGTAACCATGATAATTACAGTATCTGACTAATAAACCAATATGTGTATGATGGATGGAGCCGCATCAGGCATGCAATTTTTACAAAACCTATGTTCAGTGCAGTTATAAAACAAGTTTTTTGACTTTTTCATTTGGTGCACATGTATGAGACCTTATAAAAACCACAGTTTGAATATTATTTCTCCATTTATCAGACATTCCCAGGCTTTTCATGTTTAATTTAACCAAACTATGCAAGGCAGTTATCTTCATCAAGCAAACCCACATACCGGATACATGGCAACCAAAGCATACTCCCAAATGTGGCCTCCTAGGAAACGAGCAAAAAACGCATAGAATGCAACAACCAGCAGGCAAAATACCGTTATGGTGACAACCTATCAAAGGTGAAATCCATAATTTAGAGAATGCATAATTGTCAACTTTCAAAAACAAAATGCGTAAACGCGAGAATATTAAATTTATTTAAACATCTGCATTCTGCAGACAATGTTTCAAAATAATGACACCCGTAACCATAGTTTTCCTACATAAACTATTCTCTTTCATTTATACTTCCAGAAATCCACAAAGCCTCAAAGAATTATAAAATCCATCTCAAATTCTCGATAGATACTATTAGCATATCATTAAAGGACTACCATCATTTAACATACTTGGCTAAAACATGAATCTGAAATCTTAGTAATGCAACCCCTACTCCAACACAAATCTAGCTCTCAACACATTTTCCCACTTAAACTGAGCTACAACTCTCCAGATAAGGAACAACGCAAAAACAAAGTCCTAGATTAAAACTAAAGTGTTATCATTGAATCAGACATTGCAACCAAACAAAACGGTTGGACGATCAGAATTTTCCGTATGAAGTAATAACTACCTGTCCACACATAAGAAAGGACAAATTTCAATTTCACTAATAATTTACATACGGAAATTGGTTCATTAAAACAATGTCTAATAGAATGTAAAAACAACAATAGGTACAACAACATAAATTAGTGCTTAAAAATAGAGAAAAGTTTTATGCAAACCTGTAATGTGTGAGCTGGTCACCATCACTCTTTAACTATAATTCCTAACAGCAACACAATCGCCCAGTAAATGAAGTTTAATTTTAAAACCTAACTTTCTCAGAGATGGGCCCCAACTTTATCAGGGATGGGCATGGAGAGAGACGGAGAAAGATAAGGTTCCCTCTACAATAACCCAAATTCGAAATAAGAGAGGGAATAGAATGGGGAAGGCCAAGGTTAATGAGAAAAGGAGGGAAAGAAGGATGGAGGAGAGAGAAATAGAGAGTGAAAAGTAGCGACCATTGGAGGAATTGGGACAAGCAAATTACGAGGAGGGTGAGACTTAACCATACTGTTTACTGCGTGCCTGGTTGGTTTGGATTATTTTATGGTCAAACTTCTTAACAAATCTCATATAATTCAGTATTTTATTCTGGACATCAATTTTTTTGCTCCAAAACAACAACTAGTTGATAATTTTTAGGCTAATGGGGACTGTTCAAAACAGATTTCTGTGCATGAAATTGTAGAAGGCACAAAACTAGATTAGATAAGCCAACATTGCTGTTTTAAAGTAGTTTCCATAAAATTGAGAGTTTTAAGAACTTTAAACAACAAACATAGAGTTACAAAGTGGTTATAAACAAATAATACCTCCAACCCAAAATATTAAGGCAAGTGATCTTTTATTTTCGAACAGAGGTAGTATGATTTACTCAGAACCCTTGAAAAAATAAAGTAATACCTCAGACTTGCATAATGTGCAGAACAAAGCATCTTCACTCATGCCATCCTGGTCAGCTATCCCATCCTCTTTGCGACAATCTTCATACACAAACAGTGTGCAGAAGATCCCTCCAACACTACATGATGTTTGTCTATTTGCAGTGTTCTAAAAATCCCCGCCTAGGCGCTAAACCCCTCCCTGCCGCCCCGCCTAGGCGCTAGGCCCCCCCTGGCTCCTCGCCTAGGCTCAAGGCAACAAAAAAATTCTTACAAGAAATTAGGCAGGGCCTAGGCGGATAATTTTTTTTTTTTTAATAACTACCCAAACCAGATCTTGATATATTTATTTTTCTAATGATTTACCATATTAATAATGCAAATTGTAGCATATCAAATCACAACAATAAGTGAACAAGACCAAGTCAAAATGGATAATTTTATTATAGTTATAATTTTTTGAACTTGTACCAACTTCAAATTATATAAATGATGATATATTTATAATATTTAGTTTAATTCAATATACTAGTTAAATTTTTGTTTAGTTTCTTAAGTTTTAATATTGAATTGAATTCTTGAAATTTTAAATTTTATTATTTAATAGCAATCTTGTTTATGAATAAAATTAATGCGTTAAAGATATGTTTAAACTTTGAACAATTGCATGTTTGTGTTTGGATTTTGACATTGGCAATATGGATATGTGTTTGAACTTTAAGCAAAGGCCTTTATTATCTTTATTATAGATTGTTTTGCTTTATATTATTGTTTTGTTTGGATAAATGTAAGATAAAATATTAAAATTGACTTAAAATAAAAAATTCAGCCCCACCTAAGCCTCGCCTAGGCCCCCTAGGCGCTAAGCCCCTCCCAGCCGCCCGCCTAGCGCCTTTTAGAACATTGTCTATTTGAGACTTCCATCTGAGTACCAGTTCCTCCACTTCCTCCAGTTGAACCTTTTCTACAGGAGTTATGTGCTGGTATTGAGCTTATTGAAGCTGATGATGGAGAAGAATGTGCCCCCGTGATAAGTTCATCAAATTTTCTCGGAAGATCATTAGCTGACAAACCATGCTTTCAATCACGCCTATTTAGTATCTCAGGATCAAATTTAAACATAATTCCAGGATCTGCAGGATTAATTGAAGTACACCAAACATAAAGAATGAAAACAAACAGTGCCTGAAATGGGAATAGGAATATCATCAAATATATAGGCTAATTTGTGTGCATCAAACATTATGAACAGAGTATAGGAAGAATGCCGCTCAAGAAGAAACATAGTGGGAAGAGAATATGATGCAGTTTGTAACACCCGATGAGGAAATCACTAGGCTGCGCACCAAGATTGTTTCTCAAACTCAAAATTGAGATGATTCATTAAAAATTATGAAACATTAAATCTTATAATGAGTAATACTTTTTAGATAGTTTACAATATTCATCATAGTGTACACTAAAGTTAAAGGAATCCAAATCAATTTTGAGTTTGAAAATTGAAAATGACACGAGTTAACTTCAAAAAGTCAATAATGATCAGTATTTGGTACGGAGGAAGTAATAATAACTGATATCCTTCAAAAATCCTAACTTTCTTGTTATAGCATCCAGCATCAACAAACACTATTGACTAAATCATGTGTAACCATGATAATTACAGTATCTGACTAATAAACCAATATGTGTATGATGGATGGAGCCGCATCAGGCATGCAATTTTTACAAAACCTATGTTCAGTGCAGTTATAAAACAAGTTTTTTGACTTTTTCATTTGGTGCACATGTATGAGACCTTATAAAAACCACAGTTTGAATATTATTTCTCCATTTATCAGACATTCCCAGGCTTTTCATGTTTAATTTAACCAAACTATGCAAGGCAGTTATCTTCATCAAGCAAACCCACATACCGGATACATGGCAACCAAAGCATACTCCCAAATGTGGCCTCCTAGGAAACGAGCAAAAAACGCATAGAATGCAACAACCAGCAGGCAAAATACCGTTATGGTGACAACCTATCAAAGGTGAAATCCATAATTTAGAGAATGCATAATTGTCAACTTTCAAAAACAAAATGCGTAAACGCGAGAATATTAAATTTATTTAAACATCTGCATTCTGCAGACAATGTTTCAAAATAATGACACCCGTAACCATAGTTTTCCTACATAAACTATTCTCTTTCATTTATACTTCCAGAAATCCACAAAGCCTCAAAGAATTATAAAATCCATCTCAAATTCTCGATAGATACTATTAGCATATCATTAAAGGACTACCATCATTTAACATACTTGGCTAAAACATGAATCTGAAATCTTAGTAATGCAACCCCTACTCCAACACAAATCTAGCTCTCAACACATTTTCCCACTTAAACTGAGCTACAACTCTCCAGATAAGGAACAACGCAAAAACAAAGTCCTAGATTAAAACTAAAGTGTTATCATTGAATCAGACATTGCAACCAAACAAAACGGTTGGACGATCAGAATTTTCCGTATGAAGTAATAACTACCTGTCCACACATAAGAAAGGACAAATTTCAATTTCACTAATAATTTACATACGGAAATTGGTTCATTAAAACAATGTCTAATAGAATGTAAAAACAACAATAGGTACAACAACATAAATTAGTGCTTAAAAATAGAGAAAAGTTTTATGCAAACCTGTAATGTGTGAGCTGGTCACCATCACTCTTTAACTATAATTCCTAACAGCAACACAATCGCCCAGTAAATGAAGTTTAATTTTAAAACCTAACTTTCTCAGAGATGGGCCCCAACTTTATCAGGGATGGGCATGGAGAGAGACGGAGAAAGATAAGGTTCCCTCTACAATAACCCAAATTCGAAATAAGAGAGGGAATAGAATGGGGAAGGCCAAGGTTAATGAGAAAAGGAGGGAAAGAAGGATGGAGGAGAGAGAAATAGAGAGTGAAAAGTAGCGACCATTGGAGGAATTGGGACAAGCAAATTACGAGGAGGGTGAGACTTAACCATACTGTTTACTGCGTGCCTGGTTGGTTTGGATTATTTTATGGTCAAACTTCTTAACAAATCTCATATAATTCAGTATTTTATTCTGGACATCAATTTTTTTGCTCCAAAACAACAACTAGTTGATAATTTTTAGGCTAATGGGGACTGTTCAAAACAGATTTCTGTGCATGAAATTGTAGAAGGCACAAAACTAGATTAGATAAGCCAACATTGCTGTTTTAAAGTAGTTTCCATAAAATTGAGAGTTTTAAGAACTTTAAACAACAAACATAGAGTTACAAAGTGGTTATAAACAAATAATACCTCCAACCCAAAATATTAAGGCAAGTGATCTTTTATTTTCGAACAGAGGTAGTATGATTTACTCAGAACCCTTGAAAAAATAAAGTAATACCTCAGACTTGCATAATGTGCAGAACAAAGCATCTTCACTCATGCCATCCTGGTCAGCTATCCCATCCTCTTTGCGACAATCTTCATACACAAACAGTGTGCAGAAGATCCCTCCAACACTACATGATGTTTGTCTATTTGCAGTGTTCTAAAAATCCCCGCCTAGGCGCTAAACCCCTCCCTGCCGCCCCGCCTAGGCGCTAGGCCCCCCCTGGCTCCTCGCCTAGGCTCAAGGCAACAAAAAAATTCTTACAAGAAATTAGGCAGGGCCTAGGCGGATAATTTTTTTTTTTTTAATAACTACCCAAACCAGATCTTGATATATTTATTTTTCTAATGATTTACCATATTAATAATGCAAATTGTAGCATATCAAATCACAACAATAAGTGAACAAGACCAAGTCAAAATGGATAATTTTATTATAGTTATAATTTTTTGAACTTGTACCAACTTCAAATTATATAAATGATGATATATTTATAATATTTAGTTTAATTCAATATACTAGTTAAATTTTTGTTTAGTTTCTTAAGTTTTAATATTGAATTGAATTCTTGAAATTTTAAATTTTATTATTTAATAGCAATCTTGTTTATGAATAAAATTAATGCGTTAAAGATATGTTTAAACTTTGAACAATTGCATGTTTGTGTTTGGATTTTGACATTGGCAATATGGATATGTGTTTGAACTTTAAGCAAAGGCCTTTATTATCTTTATTATAGATTGTTTTGCTTTATATTATTGTTTTGTTTGGATAAATGTAAGATAAAATATTAAAATTGACTTAAAATAAAAAATTCAGCCCCACCTAAGCCTCGCCTAGGCCCCCTAGGCGCTAAGCCCCTCCCAGCCGCCCGCCTAGCGCCTTTTAGAACATTGTCTATTTGAGACTTCCATCTGAGTACCAGTTCCTCCACTTCCTCCAGTTGAACCTTTTCTACAGGAGTTATGTGCTGGTATTGAGCTTATTGAAGCTGATGATGGAGAAGAATGTGCCCCCGTGATAAGTTCATCAAATTTTCTCGGAAGATCATTAGCTGACAAACCATGCTTTCAATCACGCCTATTTAGTATCTCAGGATCAAATTTAAACATAATTCCAGGATCTGCAGGATTAATTGAAGTACACCAAACATAAAGAATGAAAACAAACAGTGCCTGAAATGGGAATAGGAATATCATCAAATATATAGGCTAATTTGTGTGCATCAAACATTATGAACAGAGTATAGGAAGAATGCCGCTCAAGAAGAAACATAGTGGGAAGAGAATATGATGCAGTTTGTAACACCCGATGAGGAAATCACTAGGCTGCGCACCAAGATTGTTTCTCAAACTCAAAATTGAGATGATTCATTAAAAATTATGAAACATTAAATCTTATAATGAGTAATACTTTTTAGATAGTTTACAATATTCATCATAGTGTACACTAAAGTTAAAGGAATCCAAATCAATTTTGAGTTTGAAAATTGAAAATGACACGAGTTAACTTCAAAAAGTCAATAATGATCAGTATTTGGTACGGAGGAAGTAATAATAACTGATATCCTTCAAAAATCCTAACTTTCTTGTTATAGCATCCAGCATCAACAAACACTATTGACTAAATCATGTGTAACCATGATAATTACAGTATCTGACTAATAAACCAATATGTGTATGATGGATGGAGCCGCATCAGGCATGCAATTTTTACAAAACCTATGTTCAGTGCAGTTATAAAACAAGTTTTTTGACTTTTTCATTTGGTGCACATGTATGAGACCTTATAAAAACCACAGTTTGAATATTATTTCTCCATTTATCAGACATTCCCAGGCTTTTCATGTTTAATTTAACCAAACTATGCAAGGCAGTTATCTTCATCAAGCAAACCCACATACCGGATACATGGCAACCAAAGCATACTCCCAAATGTGGCCTCCTAGGAAACGAGCAAAAAACGCATAGAATGCAACAACCAGCAGGCAAAATACCGTTATGGTGACAACCTATCAAAGGTGAAATCCATAATTTAGAGAATGCATAATTGTCAACTTTCAAAAACAAAATGCGTAAACAACGTGTAGCGAGAATATTAAATTTATTTAAACATCTGCATTCTGCAGACAATGTTTCAAAATAATGACACCCGTAACCATAGTTTTCCTACATAAACTATTCTCTTTCATTTATACTTCCAGAAATCCACAAAGCCTCAAAGAATTATAAAATCCATCTCAAATTCTCGATAGATACTATTAGCATATCATTAAAGGACTACCATCATTTAACATACTTGGCTAAAACATGAATCTGAAATCTTAGTAATGCAACCCCTACTCCAACACAAATCTAGCTCTCAACACATTTTCCCACTTAAACTGAGCTACAACTCTCCAGATAAGGAACAACGCAAAAACAAAGTCCTAGATTAAAACTAAAGTGTTATCATTGAATCAGACATTGCAACCAAACAAAACGGTTGGACGATCAGAATTTTCCGTATGAAGTAATAACTACCTGTCCACCAAAGAAAACCCCCACATATGAAAGGACAAATTTCAATTTCACTAATAATTTACATACGGAAATTGGTTCATTAAAACAATGTCTAATAGAATGTAAAAACAACAATAGGTACAACAACATAAATTAGTGCTTAAAAATAGAGAAAAGTTTTATGCAAACCTGTAATGTGTGAGCTGGTCACCATCACTCTTTAACTATAATTCCTAACAGCAACACAATCGCCCAGTAAATGAAGTTTAATTTTAAAACCTAACTTTCTCAGAGATGGGCCCCAACTTTATCAGGGATGGGCATGGAGAGAGACGGAGAAAGATAAGGTTCCCTCTACAATAACCCAAATTCGAAATAAGAGAGGGAATAGAATGGGGAAGGCCAAGGTTAATGAGAAAAGGAGGGAAAGAAGGATGGAGGAGAGAGAAATAGAGAGTGAAAAGTAGCGACCATTGGAGGAATTGGGACAAGCAAATTACGAGGAGGGTGAGACTTAACCATACTGTTTACTGCGTGCCTGGTTGGTTTGGATTATGTGTCAATTAATCAATACAATTTTTAAATAAAAAAATTATCTTATAATCTACGTGCTGTATTGATTAATTAATTAAAATTAATATCATACTAATCGGTTTGTTACGCACACAACCAGGTATTTATAAGTATTTTTTATGTTATGAAACTTATTTTTTTAACTTATGAAATGATTTATAATTTTTTTTTGAGAAGTATTATTTTTTTATTTTTCAAAAAATAACTTATAAATTATTTTAAAATAAGTAAGTTTGACCAAATATAAAATTTGTTTTGCCTTCATTTTAATAATCTTTACAACTTATTTTAATTTATATATTATTTTAGCCAATCACTTTCACAATATATTTTATCTTAATTTTTAATTTATAAATAAAAATGATGTCAAAAATTTTTATTTATAAATCACAACTTCAACTAACTTATAAGTTATTTTAAATTTTAATTTATAAATCATTTTAAGTTATTGACCGACAAGCCTATATTTTGTGTTTCTATTCTCATTTATTCATCATTGACTTTTAATAATAAAAGCCCCACTAATATATATCACACTGGTAAAAAAAATTTGGGGGCAAGTTTAATTATTTACTCCTTTCATTTTTAAAAGAATGAGTAAAGTATAATTTATAAACATATTAAGAAAAATAAAAATTAAGGAAAGAGAGTAAAAAAATTCAAAATGTATTTTATGTGGCCCCATAAAATTATGAATATTTTTATTTTTATATATTTTATCTTATTTTTTTAAGAATAAAATTTTTATAACTTTAGTTATTGTTTTGAAGAAAGAGGGAGTACTTTATTTTGGACAAACGTGCTCTTTTTTAATATGGATAGAGTAATAAATCAAAACATGAATTAAATATTATTTGTAACCTCCTCTTCGGGCTCGAATTTGGTCCGGGTCATTACACAGCACTACCTATAGGCGACTGAATGAACAATCTTACAACCATTATTCATTATAAACATCCGAAGTTGTTTCAAGTGCGTGTAAAACCATCGCACCTTGTCTGATATGTAATTTGGGGTGTAAACGAGTCGATCTGAACGGAATATAAAATTGTTTAGATTTGATTTCAAAAGTTAAATTTATTTTTGAATTCGACTTAGATTTGAATTGCATTTAAAATATTTTTATTCAAATTCGACTCGAACATTCATTACTCGAATTCGATCTAACTCGGATTAATTTTTATTCAAACTACTTGTGAGTTTTAAATTCAAACTAAAATTCAAGTCTCACGCAGTGATTAGTTTTATAATACATATAATTATAAATTAATCTTATTATTTTATTTCAAAATAAGAAAATAAATTTACAATTACACTTTACAAATATAAAATTACAATAAAAATTAAAAACAAAATATAAAAATAAAAACTAATTATCCTAATTTTATTTAAATTTATAATTATTATAATAAAATATATCAAATATCAAAAATTCAAGTAGTTTGAATCCTAAACGAGTCGATTACAACCTTACTCATATTCTACTTTATTTTTATTCAAATTCTTTTTTGTACTTAAATTTGAATCATGTTATTAACGAATTTAAGTATCTCTTATACTCCTATATTTGTTAGTTGAGTCCAAATACAAACCGGATTATAAGCACAGTAATGCTACTATCATATAAAAACTATCATATACATACACATACATACTGTAGGTTTCCGTCTGACATGTGAGACCCATAAAATATATGTGTATATGTGAGAGTTATGTGAAAAATTTTATGTGATAGTAGCATTATTTTTATAAGCAGAGGAGCGTGAACTGACTGCGTAGTCTGCATGGTGAAAGAAATACAGTTGGATAGTTATCAAACATTCAAACCTAACAAGAGGACAGCTAAACAGTCACGCGCCATCACACAGTCCACGTCAACCATTGGAGCCCACGTGGATAATAATAATAAACTAATTAAAATGACGTCTGATTACCACGCGCGAGTAACAGCTAGGGAGCGAGTGAGACATAAGAAAGATAGGAGGCGAGTGAAGGATAGAAGAGAAGCTTCGGCCTTCAAACCCTAATCAGCAAAATTGGGGAAAGGCCGTCCACTCGCCGGACTCCCTCGCGTGGATTTGCAGCAGCAGATCGATAGCTAGCTCTTCATCAATTACTACAAGAAGAAAGGTAAAGCCACTCTCCCTCCACCCCTTATTTCTCTCTCTTCTTTTCTTGCCTCTTAATTCAATCTCTCTCCATATTTAATAATAATCTCTCGAGTTCTCAGAAATTTAAACCAGTCTTCTTTGCATCTCTATTTCCTTACAATATCGAGAGATAGTATATAGAGATAGTATATAGAGATAGTATATCTTCCTCTGTTTATATGGAGTTTTACTGAAAATCTCGTCCAAATTTATTTATATATGTTTGTTTGGGATTATTGTGTGATTTGGGTTGCTAAAGTTTCTCTCTGACAGTGTTCATTTTTATACCTTCAATTTCGACTAAAATCTGAGAGAGAAGGGGAGAACTTAAAAATGTTTCTGAGTGTTGTATTTAACAGTTACTGCCAAGTCGAATCAGCTTTAGTTTTGATAGAAATCACTAATATCAGTGACTGGATAATATTACTTAACAACGGGAACAAATTAGTTTCCTTTTTATATTTGGGTTGGTTACAATTGTGAGCAAAACTGAGTTGCTTCTGGAAATTGAAGATTTGGTTGGATACAGTCTCAGTGGAGCTTACTGTAACATTTTTCTTCCAAGTAAGTTCAGCTGCTTATCCAATCTTATTAGCCTTGGTTGGCAATTTGGCAGAGCATTGATTTTGTGTATTGGAGAGACTTACTTGTAAGCCTTGGCACGGCTTGATTTAGCTTATTAACAATGTATTATTTTCTCATGTCCAAAAAACATAAATTAATAAATGAAAAATAAAAGCAAATAAATAAATGAATAAAACAATGTGATTATGTGAATCAGTATTCGTCATAATCTAACTAATGTCAAGAATTGAGAACCTCTAAAGTTCACAAAAGTTTTTAACTCCACCAGAGAAGTAGATGATGCTTTTGGAACATCGATTTCAATGAAAGAAGCATCTTGAATCATTGACGTTTTATTAACAGAGCTTTATGGGCTTAGAGTTTCTGAGAACATGGTTTGTTTATTGCTTGTTTGGTCTTACTGTTCTAACCTCTGAGGGGCAGATCCCTTACTGTTTCGTGGGACAGCCATTTGAGTTTTGAAAGCTCCCTTGAAGGTAGTGTCTTTTTGGGCGGCTAAGTTGAATTCCATTTTGAGTGTTGATAACTTACACAATCATTTGCTTTATTATTCTGAGGTGGCTCAGGAGCTTTGGAGGCCTTTTTTTGAAACTATGTATGACAAATTCAATAAATTTGGATTAAGTACCTAGAGATGACCATCTCTTTTTCTAATATTCAGCTTTAAACTTAGTTTCATATAACTGGATGCCCAGGACCTGCACTTTGTCCTAGTATTGTGATCTTCCATCCCAAAAGTCTACATAAATTTCCAATACTTGATTGAGTGTATAACCTAAAACATACTTTTAATCTCAGTTTTATGGTTGTTTTAAGTTTTAACCTAATCAGTAGGCTTTATTTATTTTGAGTGGCTTGTAATTGTTGATATCCTTTCTACATGTCAGGTATCCACAAAAAAATAATTAGCCGAAAGTAAAAGAAAAAGTTCCATGGATATAGATCTTAGGTTACCTTCTGGTGAACATGAAAAGGAAGAAGAGGAATCAAACGGAATTATTAACATGTTGGATGGGGAAGATAAACTGCATAATCTAGATGGAGTGAGTGGCACTATGGTGGATATGGAAGACAAGTTGCATGTTGAAGATGATGGGGACATGAATTCTCCTGTAACGGAGATGGTAGTGTTTAATGAGGATACAAATTTGGAGCCCCTTGCTGGTATGGAATTTGAGTCGCACGGGGAAGCATATTCTTTTTATCAAGAATATGCTAGATCTATGGGTTTCAATACTGCAATACAAAATAGCCGTCGGTCAAAGACATCAAGAGAATTTATTGATGCAAAATTTGCATGTTCTAGATATGGCACCAAGCGTGAGTATGACAAATCCTATAATAAACCACGGAGTAGACAAGGAAGCAAACAAGATCCTGAGAATGCATCTGGTAGACGATCATGTGCAAAGACAGATTGCAAAGCAAGCATGCATGTGAAAAGAAGACCAGACGGAAAATGGATTATACACAGATTTGAGAAAGAGCACAATCATGAACTTTTACCTGCCCAAGCTGTCAGTGAACAAACAAGAAAGATGTATGCTGCAATGGCAAGACAGTTTGCTGAGTACAAAAATGTGGCTGGTCTCAAGAATGACTCCAAAAGTCCATTTGATAAAGGCCGGAATTTGGCTCTCGAAGAAGGAGAGGCAAGCATTTTGCTGGAGTTTTTTGTGCAGATGCAGAGTATGAATTCCAATTTCTTTTATGCAATAGAAGTGAGTGAAGATCAACGTCTTAAAAATTTATTATGGGTTGATGCCAAAAGTAGGCATGATTACATCAATTTCAGCGATGTTGTGTCTTTCGATATGACTTACATTAGAAACAAGTATAAAATTCCTCTTACTCTTTTTATTGGGGTCAATCAACACTATCAGTTCATGCTGCTAGGATGTGCTCTACTCTCTGATGAAAGTGTGACCACATTATCATGGGCAATGCGAACATGGTTGAAAGCAATGGGTGGACAAGCTCCAAAACTAATAATTACTGACCAGGACAGAGTTATGAAATCAGTTATTTCAGAGGTCTTTCCATCTGTTCGTCATTGTTTTTGTTTGTGGCATATAATGGGAAAGGTTTCTGAAACTCTTAGTCATGTAATTAAACAGAACGATAATTTCATGGCAAAGTTTTTGAAATGCATTTACAGGTCATGGACAGATGAGGAGTTTGACAAGAGGTGGCATAAATTTATTGATAGGTTTGATCTTAAAGAAAATGATTGGATTCATTCACTTTATGAAGACCGTAAGCATTGGGTCCCAACCTACATGGGGGATGCCTTTTTGGCTGGAATGTCTGCGGCTCAGCGTTCTGAGAGTGTAAACTCTTTCTTTGACAAATATGTCCATAAGAAGACCATCGTGCCAGAGTTTTTGAAACAGTATGAACCCATTTTACAGGATAGGTATGAAGAGGAAGCCAAGGCAGATTCTGATACATGGAACAAGCAACCTGCATTGAAGTCTCCATCGCCTTTTGAGAAGCATGTATCTGGTATGTACACACATGCAGTATTCAAAAAATTCCAAATTGAGGTTTTGGGTGCAGTTGCTTGTATACCTAGAAGAGAGAGGCAGGATGAAACAACCACAACTTTTAGAGTTCAAGATTTTGAGAAGAATCAAGAGTTCACTGTTATTTGGAACGAATTGAAGTCGGAAGTATCTTGTATATGCCATTTGTTTGAATTTAAAGGTTTTCTCTGTAGACATGCAATGATTGTTCTCCAAATCTGTGGCCTTTCCACCATTCCATCACAATATATTCTGAAACGGTGGACAAAAGATGCCAAGAGCAGGTACTTAATGGGAGAAGGATCTGAACAAGTGCAATCTAGGGTGCAACGGTACAATGATTTATGTCAGCGGGCATTGAAATTGGGTGAAGAAGGATCATTATCTCAGGAGAGTTACAATTTTGCAGTTCGTGCACTTGAAGATACTTTTGGGACTTGTACGAGTGTTAATAACTCCAATAAGAATCTTTTAGAAGCTGGTACATCAGCAGCTCCTGGTCTTCTTTGTATTGAAGAAGATAATCAAAGTAGAAGCATGGGCAAAACAAACAAAAAGAAGAATCCAACCAAGAAAAGGAAGGTCAGTTATAAATGGTGGTTGGCATAAGCGCCTATACACAATCTTTTAAATATGCTAGTTAAAGGTATACATTTTGCAGGTAAACTTGGAGCCTGATGTTATCACTGTTGGAGCACAAGACAGCTTGCAACAAATGGTTTGTCATTGCTTGCTCTATATCTACCACATCTATCTTACTTGTATCTGGTTTACTTGAGATTTCACATGAAAGGAGATGATATGATATATAATAGTACACTTGTGACAATTCTTTCAAACTGAACTTCGATAAATGTGTTTTTGCCAATCACTAGTTTGAATCATTTCACTTACTATGATTTTAAATTTATTTTTAAGGACAAAATGAACACAAGATCCGTCCCCCTTGACGGCTATTTTGGGCCTCAACAAGGAATGGTAAGAATGCTATGATCAGGTCATGCTTCTCATGCCTGTCTAGAATTATCTTTTAACTGTGGGTGTTGTTAATTTTGCAGGTGCAATTGAGCTTAATGGGCCCGCCACGTGATAACTACTATGGGCATCAACAGACGATTCAGGGGCTGGTACATTACATCCGTAATATGATTATTATAAGAAATAAGAAGGTTGTTTATGTTTTTACAGTGAATTCCAAATTAACTAATGGTTTGCTTGTGTAGGGGCAATTGAATAGCATAGCACCAAACCATGATGGTTATTATGGCAGCCAGACAAACATGCAGGGGCTGGTACGATATGCGACTATTTCTTCTTGTTTCCAACTTGTGATATATTATTAACAATTTGGGATTTCTACTTGCAGGGGCAAATGGATTTTTTCCGACCACCAGGTTTCACATATGGTATTCGGGTTAGTTTGCCAAACTTTGGCCACTGAACTAGAAATAATGACGTATTTGTTTTCTATAAAGATGGTTGTTCTCCATTATGGCAGGAGGAACCCAATATGAGATCAGCGCATGATGACGCATCAAGACATGCCTGAGCACTTTTGCACACAGTCAAGGTAGTATATTCTGGCATTCCAACGATGATCTGAATAGCTAGCTAGCTATCAAATACTTACAAGTTATTGTACACGACACTTGAGAGTTTGGCAATTATGTTAAAAAGTGTATAGAAAGAGGCCTTGCATTCTGAATCCATTGGGGAGGGAATATGTATCAGAGAGGAGGCCCTGTTTGGTGTCTGTAGTATATTAAGGAAAGGTCGGTCCGGTCCGGTCCGAGTGGCTGGTTTCTATGTTCATGTTTGGGGTATTTAGATTAGATTCTTAGAAGTGGTTTAGAGTGCAGAGGACAAAAGATGGTTGTTTATCTTGTAAAGGTGGTTGTATCGTTATAATATAACCACCAGTATGTGGTTATTATCTAAGTTAACTAACTAGGTCGAAATCAGGAATAATTCATTATAAAGATGGTTATATACATGCTGCGCTGATGTGCTGTGCTGTGCTGTGCTGTTTGGTTTTAAACAACTACCAAATTCAGCTAATTATAGTTATAGTTGAAAATTATGAAACGTTAAAATTACAATTAGTAGTAATATATTAGATGATTAAAACAAGATTAAAAAAATTATTCCTATTGTTTGTTTTTTCACTTTTTTAAAAATATTTGTCTTTTTTTTCTTCACCACTATTTGAGAACACTAATTATATATAATGTATGTTCCATTTGCCTAACAAAATAAATATTGTTGTTAACATATTTTTAAATATATATTTCAAAAAATTGATAATTTTTTAATATTCAATATACAAAATAAATGTTTTTAATAAAAAAAAAATAACCTATATAAAAGAAAGAAGTATATTAAAACGATAGACAGAGTAGTGTTAACAAAATGGTCAGAGTAGAGACTCTCGAATTTCATGAGGAGAGCGTAATGACACGCGAACACATTTGACGTACACGCTAAGAAAAGGTAGTTTGTTTTTTTACGAACCAACCGGAAACAGAAAATACCAAAGCAAATACGACAACGGCTTCTCTCTCTGCTCTACTGCTCCTTTCGTATTTCGCAACTCCCACCGGATATTCTGTTCAATTCTCCTCCGCCGTGTGCCTAATGGCAACGATCGCACTCCCTTCTATCCCCGGCGCCGGTCATCCCTTAGCTCTTTTAACCTCCTCCATCTCTTCAATCTCGATTTATAGGCCCAAGAGCAAAAGGCTGACAACAATAAGAATAAGAAGAACGGCGCCACCACCACGGGCTGCGCTAGTGGAAGCGACACCCATTTCAAGTAGTAACAATGGCGCCATCGTCCCAATTCTTGATTCTTCCTCGGTTCCCTCTTCTTCAAGGGATCGAACGGACGATTTGCAAGCTGAGGCTAAAGCAATGGGCCGTGCTGCTAATGCTTCTGTTTATAGCCCCCAACTTCTTTCTACCAGATACGGCTCTCGCCCTATTAAGGTCTTCCGAAGGAGCCTTCGAATTCTTACTGGGATTGGTTCGTTTGCCTTCACGCTGTGGCTGGACCAGTTGCAGGGTCAGCTCGACCAAAGGAGAAGATTGAGAGCTATTGAATTGAGGAACATTTTGACGGGATTGGGGCCGACTTTTGTTAAAATTGGGCAGGGGTTATCCACTAGGCCCGATTTGTGTCCACCAGAATACCTTGAAGAGCTCTCTGAATTGCAGGTATTATTAGTAAATTAATAAGTTAAACTGACTTATAAGTTGTAATATAAGTCGACTTATAAGTTATTTTAAGTTCTGACTTATAATTAAAAGCGTTAGACTGACTTATAAGTCAGAAATTAAGTTAAAATAAATTATGAAGGTGTTCAGCTCATTAAATATTACTAAAAAGGACATTAATAAGAAGAGGGACAAAATAGAAGAGGGGCAAAATATATATTATATTTGGTCAAACTAACTTATTTCAAAATGACTTATAAGTCATTTTAACATAAGTCACAAATTATTATTTTTTGACTTAAAACTCAACTTATAAGTCAAAAAATAAAAATTAAGTACTTGTCAAACACTTTAATGGTAAAAAACAACTTATAAGTTGTTCCCGAACAGGGGTATATGTGCTCATGCCGGTGGTTACTGTTGAAAGATGGTATGGTGAATCCCAAAGCAAAAGAAAATGAGAAAGAAGAGTGAAAATATAAAGGAAAAAAACCCTTCTTAGTCAATACTCAGCTCTGATTTGGGGTTGATGTTATGTTATTTATATTCATCAGAAGCTTTGCATAGTACCTGTTAGAAGTAGAGGTTATTTGTTAATTCATAATTTACTGTCATTTAATGATTGAGCAGGATTCTTTGCCAACATTTCCAGATGCAGAGGCACTTTCATGTATTGAGAGAGAGCTGGGTCGTCCACTTGATTCTATATACTCGTCAATATCTGCAACTCCGATTGCTGCAGCCAGTCTAGGCCAAGTTTATAAGGCTCAGTTGAAGTACTCTGGGCAGATTGTTGCTGTGAAGGTGCAACGACCTGGTATTGAAGAAGCTATAGGACTAGACTTTTACCTGATAAGGGGTCTAGGACACCTCATAAATAAATACATTGACATAATTTCCAGTGACGTTGTTGCTCTTATAGATGAATTTGCTCGTAGAGTTTATCAAGAGCTCAATTATGTGCAGGTTAGTGTTAATCATCCTTTCAGATGAAGCATATGCATTGTGGTTTGTTTTATTCTTTTCTCAAGGTGTACTTGACGTAGGTGAAGTAGAAAATTAAATCTTTGGTAAACTGTGCTGTATTCTCTTGTTTTGAATGTTAGTAATTTTTACAGGCCTGTGCAGGAGGGACAGAATGCAAGGAGGTTTAGAAAGTTGTATGCCGACAAAGCAGATGTCCTTGTACCAGACATCTTCTGGGATTACACCAGTGCAAAAGTTTTGACAATGGAATGGGTTGAAGGTGTCAAATTAAATGAGCAAGTAGCCATCGAGAGGCAAGGGTTGAAAGTGTTGGATCTGGTGAACACTGGTATCCAGTGCAGTCTAAGACAGCTACTTGAGTATGGGTATTTCCATGCAGATCCTCATCCTGGAAATCTCTTGGCGACATCCGATGGAAAGCTTGCCTTTATTGATTTTGGAATGATGAGTGAGACTCCTGAAGAAGCAAGATCTGCCATCATTGGTCATGTCGTTCACATGGTTAATCGGGACTACGAAGCTATGGCACGTGATTACTATGCATTAAATTTTTTGTCCCCTGATGTCGATGTTTCTCCAATTGTACCAGCACTTCAGAATTTCTTTGATGGTGCACTTGGTGCAACTGTGAGTGAACTCAACTTCAAAACTCTAGTGGATGGTCTGGGTGCTGTACTTTATCAGTATCCATTCAATGGTGAGATGCTTCGGTGCTTATTCATCAGTTATCTGTTAATGTTCTCTTGCCTGTGGATCTTAAGAGAACTTCTTTCGCCTATTTTGTTCTGCTTAATAGACATTAAATGTCACTTATTTAAAATAAGTAAATAAATGATAAAATGACATGGAAGTCTTGGCCATTGGGCCCATATAGTCTAAACTTGTCACCAGGACTTCATGAAGCACTTCTGAGAAATTTTAAATAGACATTACCAACCTCTCAATTGTTCACGCTGGTTCTGACATTGTTTCTTTGACCGGAATTTGTTGCAGTCCCAGCTTATTATGCATTGATATTGAGATCGTTGACTGTTCTGGAAGGTTTAGCCCTGTATGCTGATCCTAATTTTAAAGTGCTCGCTGCCTCATATCCATACTTTGCCAAAAGGCTTCTAACAGATCCTAATCCATATCTGAGAGATGCTCTTATTGAATTGCTTTTTAAGGATGGGAGGTTCAGGCATGTATTTGAACTGCTGTCTTGATGTTATTTTTTCTTGGATCTGAATTGGATGGAATTTATTTGTTCTGTGATAGCGTCTGTATCTAAATTCACACTCTTGCTTTTTTTTTTCCCCAGGTGGAATAGACTTGAAGATTTGCTTGTCCAGGGGAAAATGGACACAGATTTTTCAGCAAAAGATGCACTACAACCTGTCCTGAAGCTATTGTTGGGTCCAGATGGTGAAGAGCTCAGGGGTTTAGTTATTAAAGAGTCTGTCCGTGTTACTGAAGCTGTTATATTGGGATCAGTGATTGATACATACAACTCTATCCCTGGTCCTTTGAAGAAGTTGATTTTGAATAACAATGCAGCTGGGGCATCTGTGATGAGCGATGCTGAACAGGAAAGCTTGATGGATCTTAGAGATCAAGTAGTAAGAATTTGGAGACTTCTACGGTCCTCAGAGAGTTTTGATCCTGCCCTTCTGCAGCCAATTTTTCAGGTAAAATGAAAGGATGTAGCTAGATTTGATTCTTTTCATTTTCAAACTAACAGCATACAATTGTAGGTCCTTCAAGAACCTGAGGTGCGCAGTTTTGGGGAGCGTGTGTTTGGTGGAGTCACCCAGCGTCTTGCAGCTCGCTTACTGCAGCAACTTCTCCGAACTCCAACAGCAGTTCCTGCTCCCCTGTAATCAAATATTACTACTGACTAAGCCACTTCATTTCATATTCTTGGACATGCATGGAAACACACAGAATTAACATGTACACAGGGTAACAGAAAAGAAGAAATTTGAATTTATAATAATTTTGACTTCAAAAGATCTAAATAGGACTGGTGTCAAGGGAAAGGAAGATTTTCGTGTTTGATTTTTCATCACAACACCTTCTTTTATAAATTATTAGATAGTTTTACTCGATTTGTCTAATTCATTCAAAGGGGAACTAACTGTACACAATAGAATCTAAACCTTTATTTGAAACTTCTAAACCATGTTTCTATGCCTTGTTCACAAGTCACAACCCAATAAGTTAAAGTCTCCGCATGTTGTACTGTAATAATTATGTCGGTCAAGTTGTTTCCAAGTCAAAAAATGGAGGGGGAAATATTTTTTTTTATTTCATTATTTTGATGATAATAAATTTAATTATTTATATCTTTCGAAATTAATATGTCAAAAAGAAAAAACAGATCTAGTAATAAATGGTTAAATTTGAATTCTTTTTCCCAAGTCTCTATAAGTTTCAAATATATTCAATTTTCTCTCCAAAGAATATAAAATACACTTATTATTCATATCAAATTTTTTATACGAAAATAATGTATATCCTTAAATGAAATGAAACATATGTAAAAATAAAGAAAATGCAAAAAATAGAAAAAGAAAAAGTGGAAACACCTAAAATATAGTAGTAAAGAACAAACATCTCAATTCTTCCGATTTCCGACTCAGTTTATTGGGTCCAAATCCGACTAACAACAGACGCTTTAAATTTTCCCCGACGGTCCAGTCGGTTGTAAGTAACGGAAAGGAATCTAACGTTTTATATTCCAAATACCTTAATTATATATATATATATATATATATATATATATATATATATATATTATGGTTCGATTAGCAGCATCTCTATCAATCCGACGCGACTTGGGACCGGTTGTTGTTTGAATTTTATTACTCCATTATATAAATTATAACTACTACTAAAATTCAATTCTTTTTCTGTTTCGATCTTTTTCGCTAATTTCTCCGCGTTGATCTTCATTTCTTCCCCCAATACTTTGGAAAGACAGACAGAAAGCTAATCAGCTCTGAGATCCATGGTGAAGGAGACGGAATATTACGACGTCCTTGGGGTTAGTCCCGCCGCCACTGAAGCCGAGATTAAAAAAGCTTATTACATCAAGGTATTTCCCCTTTTTCGTCTTTTCATCATCTCAATATTAAAATCTACTGCTACTATTGTTATCATCATTCAAGGGTTTTCTTTGTGTGAAGAATTATTAGGTTAGTAGCTGAGTACAGAAGTATAAGAGGCTTAAATTGCACAGCCGTTTTTAGGTTTCGAATTTGAATGGAACCTAACAGCAGATATCTGTAGCTAATTTCGGTGTATTATACTATTCTAAATAAAAATTATCTCCTTACTAAACTTTGTTTGATGAGGTGCTTTACTCTGGGTTTTAAGGATTGAATTTATATCTATCTGCCAATTCCAATTTAGCCCATTACATCTTTTCCTCCGGCCTATTTGGAATGTTTCAATAAATTGGTGTGATTTACCTTTTGTTAAATGACTTTTGTCTTACCTTTACATCTCGTTACTAAGTAATCATTTCGAAAGTTCCTATGAATTGTACCTTTAGATTTTGGGAAGCAACAATAATCTCAAGAACCAGATGCATAAAATTTAGTTTCTTAATAATTACTCAAATTAAATAGTTATTTAATGGCTATCACAAATTCAAGTTATTCATTTATCACCCGTTGTCAAAAAAACATAGCTGAATAAACACATCGCCCAAACCTTAAGCTTAATCATTGTCCAAACCTGAAGCTCAATCCAGCATTCAAGTCCTTTTGCAAGAACATATTGCCCAAACATTAAGCTCTGCTTACAAAACTATGTTGAGCAACCTTTAGCAAAAGAGATTCAGGTGAGAGCAAGAATAAAGGCAAGTTACCTATTAAAAAAGAACAAAGAAAAACAAGAGTAATGGTTAAAGGAAAAGATCCACGAATGATCTTAGTGAGAAGTTGTAGAGGGAGGGAAATTATTGAAGATTCCACACCATCTAAACTTAAGATGAGTCCAATCCCATAAAATCTAGAAGAGAAGAGGGGAAACATAGGCAACTGCACTTAAATTATCATGTTCTCTCAATAAAGGGAAGATGTATAGCACTTCACGAAACCCGGGAGAAATGCAATTTTCATTTCATGTTCCAAAATAAGCACGCCATAATTCAGGTGATGAATTAATAACTTTGAACTTTGAAGGCAATTGAACTTGGAAGTCACATAATTCTTTGAAACCAAAATATAGGGGAAACAACTTGGACTTAATTTGCCCCATTAACTCACCGTTCTTGACCGCTTCCAAGTGGGCCTCCAAATTGAAATGAAACACAGGGTGAGGGTAACGCTTATAAGATCCCATCTCAATTGTTCTTCAGGTAGGCCCATGTATTATGTCATCAATAATATTTCCCATGGTGCATACTTCGATGAATAAAGAATTATTATTGACTAATTTTTTTCCCCATTTTTTCCTTTCTTAAATTTCAATACAGATTTCCTTTATTCTCCTTTTAATTGTTTTAATAATGGTTAAATTTCGAAAATATATAACAGAATTTGGAATTCAACTATCTCTACATTGGTCGGTTGTTATGGTTCTTGGGGGAATACTTGATATTACTGAGTATATGGGTTTTCTTTAACTATTTTTTTCTTTTTTACTTTCATGATCGAAATCCAGTCATTAACCTTTAACTCCTTGCAATTTAGTTTGTGTTTTATTTATCATGTAGTTCTTTTTTTGTGTTCACGTGTAATTGTTGTTTCCTTGCTTTCCATCTCCATATATATTAAGGCAGGTGGATATCATAATTTTGTTTTATGACAAACTATTTATGAGGGTTGCAGGCACGACAGGTCCATCCAGATAAAAATCCAAATGATCCTCGTGCAGCACAAAATTTCCAGGCAAGTTTACCAAATTGTATGTAAATACTCCCATCTGTTCCACATAGAGTAGTCCATTTGCCAAAAAAAATTGTTCCAAAAAAAAATCCCATTTGTTTTGATGTAGTATTAAATGACACAATGTCCTTAAGCTATTCGTCACAATTTCATGCCATCACTAATAAACTAATCACTTTACAAGTTTAGGGGTAAATATGGAACAAAAATATGTCCTAAAACTTTATAAAATTTGCAAATGAGACATTTTATGGAATGGATGGTTTATTCTGTAAGTAATTTTTGATAGTTATTCCTTCTCCCTTTTTTTCCCGGGTGGGCGGGGGAAGTGTTCTACAAGTAATTTTGATAGTTCTTCAAACCTCTCTCTCACATAAAGTTGGGACAAACTCCACTATGTGAGATGATTAGACCTTCTGAAAATAATATCCCCTTACCCACTCCATTTCTTTTTCTTTTTGTTCTCTGGTTTATAACTGAAAAAGCCAGAATCATACTTGCACAAGGAAATGATACAGTCATACAGAATAAGCAAGAAGAATGGAGAACATAGCTTGAATAAGTATTAGTCAACTTTTCATTCATTCATTGGTTATGCTGTACTAATAAAAGTTTCTTTTAAAACTCTAGAGGTTTTTGAAACCACCCACCCTCGGCGCGTGTGCGAGAGAACCAGGGCAATGGACAAGTCAATTGTCTTTGGATACATATTTTTCAAATTTGTTTTGAGACTCTTCAGTTTTTTTATAGGGTTTCTTAAGATTTTTCCCCCTTTTTTTGGTAGTTTGTTTGAGATTCTCTTCTTCGTTAAAATATCCTTTTGTTGTACATATATCAACGTATATATAAGGTTCAATTCTTTTGACTTCAGGTTTTGGGAGAGGCTTATCAAGTGCTGAGTGATCCTGCACAACGACAGGCCTATGATGCACATGGGAAATCAGGAATTTCAACGTCAGTTCATGTTTACTTTAAATTTAAAATAAAATCGAAGTTTTAAGGGACTTAGTAATATATGTGAAACTGGACATGCAAAATTCTTATTCATTGAGATTTTAATCTTACTAGCTAAGTGCCCCATGCGAAGCACAGGTTGTTTTTAAAATATGTTTTTTTAATTTTTAATTTATTTTATATAGTGATTATAAAATATATTTTTTGAATATTAAATTGACTTACTGCTATTATTAGAATGACTATAAATTTTACTTAAAAACGAATGACTACATATCACATACTATTGTCAAATACTCACAATTGAGTGTTACTGATTCTTTTGTTATTTTTAATTTAATATCAAGTTTTTATATAGTTTCAAAATGTAATATTTGGTTTTTATGATCAATCATCAGTATTTATATATGCATTTTTAATTAGAGTTAATAAGTTAATATTAAAGTTTGTAGGACCATAAAGAGAGTTTTAGTTCTAGTTAAATTAATCCTAGCATTATATGGGAGCATAAAAAGTGTTTTACTTCTAGCTAAATTTTATACCTATACCAAAGACCAAAGACTAAAGACGAAGATCAAAAAATTAAGTTTTGTCTTATTATATATTTATATAGACATGGATATGCATGATTTCTCTTCATTTCAGTGATGCGATCATTGATCCTGCTGCTATCTTTGCAATGCTTTTTGGGAGTGAGCTTTTTGAGGATTACATCGGACAACTGGCCATGGCATCAATGGCTTCGTTGGATATCTTCACAGAAGGCGAACAGTTTGATGCTAAAAAATTGCAAGAGAAAATGAGGGTAAAATTTTTGGTAAACCCTATTGAGTATGGTAGTCTATATGACTTCTTTTCTTCTACTAAATAATGAATACAACTTTTTTTAAGTGAACGTTTGTTAATTTGCTCTTATTACTGGTTTTGGGTTGTAATTTTGTAACAATATCATGATTATGTATACTCTGCAGTGTATAACATCTTCCAATTTCTTGAGTTACTACTTTGTTATGCGTATTCTCATCTTGATCCTGTAGATTCCTATCATGGAAGCCTGAGAAAATTTAGTAGCATGAAGAGTTATATTCTCCCTCTCTTCTTTTCCTGTTGTCCTTTACTGGCTTGCATTTCTTATTTTGAGCACAACAACTACATGCACCATTACACACACACACACACATTTGATATTCATGAATCTTAGTATACTTTAAACATGTTGCTAATTTATAAGTTTCTTAAAACAGCAGGCAGAATATATATGTATATGTGCGAGAGAGAGAGAGCCATAAAAGTATTATCACTGTATGTTATGTTGCGCATTCAAGTAAAATATTGATATGTATGTTTTAGTTATATTTACATAAGTGTAGACATGATATTGACATTTTTCAGTCTTAGACATATTTCTGTATTCCCATAGTT
Source organism: Panax stipuleanatus (assembly GCA_020205555.1). Taxonomy (NCBI): domain Eukaryota; kingdom Viridiplantae; phylum Streptophyta; class Magnoliopsida; order Apiales; family Araliaceae; genus Panax; species Panax stipuleanatus. Next base: position 156,303,202 of record CM035118.1, read on the forward strand.
ATTAATGGATAAATATGCTTGTGAGCAGTTATTTCCTGCAAATTTTGATGACTTGTTTTTGCAAGTTCTTTCTAAGTACAGGTTGTCCAAAAGGAAAGAGAGGAGAAGCTTGCTGAGATACTTAAGGATCGACTCAACCTTTATGTGCAAGGAAATAAAGTAGATTTTGTTAGAGATGCTGAAGCGGAAGTATCAAGGCTTTCCAATGCTGGTTAGAATTTATATAGATCCTCTGTATTCATAATCTTTTCTCTTATATAGTTTAGTCTACAGTCCTAGTGGAGGCTACTAGTTGAGTTCATAAATTGATGTGGGCTAGATTTGGAAAATTGGAATAAGCCGTCTGTGCGTACTTTTTGGTGACAGAGTTTGATTGTGTTATTTTCAAGTTTATGGTGTTATGAGATGGAAAAAGGTTTTATGGTTTGTGGATCAAGAGGGTTGAAACTTGGCATAATGATGTAGTTGGTACCAGGAATTCAAGAAATAAGTGTGTTGGAATTTACTGAAAACCTAGAGTGATGCGGCTTCGGTCCATATCAAAGCCCAAAGTTTAAATTGAAAAACTTCAAAAAGGCTGATAACAGAGCAAATCACTAGTGTTTAGAAGAATTCAAAAGCCATAGGCAAGATCATGGAGCTGGCATGATATTTTAAAGTACAAATATGCAGTGTTCTAAAAAGCGGCATAGGCAGGGCGCTAGGCCCCCCTGGCGCCTCGCCTAGGCAAAAAAATTCCTCCAGGAAATTAGGCAGGGGCCAAGGCAGGCTAGGTGGACAATTTAAATTTTATTATTTAATAGCAATCTTGTTTATGAATAAAACTAATATTTTAAAGATATGTTAGCCATACTTAGCATATGGTATTTGTCATTTTCTTTAAGTCCTCAATTTTGAAGATTACACAAATAAAAATAATTTCATAATTAATAATATCAAATGTCTCATTCAATAAACTTCACACTAATTTTTAAAAATAACATTTATTTAAATTTAAAAATATCTCAAATTGATTTTTAAGAAATTAATATTAATTTGTTTGTGTTTGAACTTTGAACAATTGCATGTTTGTGGTTGAACTTTGACATTGACAATATGGATATGTGTTTGAACTTTAAGCAAAGGCTTTTATTATAGATTGTTTTGTTTTATATTATTGTTTTGTTTGGATAAATATAAGATAAAATATGAAAATTGGCTTATAATAAAAAATACCGCCTAGGCTCCCTAGGCGCTAGGATCCCGGCCACCTGTCTCCCGCCTTCCGCCTAGCGCCTTTTAGAACATTATATGATGAGAAAAGACATAAAAACAATTGAATCCTCAAAATAATTTTGTCCATGGATGATATCTACATAGTTTAACAATGTTATCTTCCATATGTTGCTCCTGGATCATGTGATTACCAATCTTGCTGCTAGTTGAAGAATCTGATTCTATGTAACAGCTGTGAGAATGTACAACCCAGATATAATTGATTTTCTGCTAAATATTGCCACAGCATTAGGTTTAGCATATTAATTTAAATTGTATTATTAGAGGAATGGTTTTAGGTTTTTTTCATTAAGCAATCTTGAGGCTGACATTGATAATGGTACAGGAATATCTAGGTGAACTCTGTGTAAGGAACTTCCAGAAATGATTTTGCACCTTTGGTCATTATGTTGTACTTTGTTATCTATATTGCTGCAAAGCAGTGAACGTTTTATTCTAATTAACATCCTACTCTATTTCCACAGCTTATGGTGTTGATATGTTGAATACGATTGGCTATATATATGCAAGACAGTCAGCTAAAGAGCTTGGTAAGAAGGCGATTTACTTGGGTGTGCCATTTGTTGCCGAGTGGTTTAGAAACAAAGGACACTTCATTAAATCCCAAGTAACAGCAGCAACAGGTTAGTATCTACTCTGTAGCAGGCTTCAATCAGAATTCATGTAGCTCACTTTTTGGTTGCATTTTTTTCTTTAGTCAGATTAAAATTTATGCTCCTGCCACAATTAAATTTCATGAGTTAGTCTAAAATATTTATAATCGTTCTGCTTTGGTACATGGTTGATATTGAACTATGTACTATGAACTTTTTTTCTTCTTCGAGAGTAATGATGATATTAGCCTTGAACTGATTTGTTAGTCCTCACTCCTTTGACCTTTCCCTTTTCTTCTATATGGTAAGCTTCTCTTTTTATAAGCAATTCCTTGAATGTTCTTTTTGATTTTTTCACCATAGGCATTTGGGTTAACAAGGCTGTCAACCCTGTCACCAGCTGCTTTAACATCAATCATATTGCGACGTGTTTGTCCGATTGTAGTCTGTAAGCAGTGGCCCTTTAATCGTGACCTCTAGTAATATGCATAATTGCATACTTGAATGAACTAAATTATATTCAGTAATTTTTCTATTCCAACTGAAGCGACCAAAAAATTCCTGAAACCAGCTGAAGCAGAAATGACTGGAACTTTTGAAACATGTCTGTTTCCTATTCTGAACTGAACAACACATGGAAGTGATATTTGGTCTTTGATGTTTATATATTAAACAACTTGTTTTGCAACAATTTGTTGCTTACATAAACTTTAGGGTTCTGCGAACTGTTAAGTATTTTTAAGAACTTTTCCCCCTCCTTTTTCTTCATAGGTGCAATTGCGTTGATACAGCTGCAAGAGGACATGAAACGGCAGCTTAGCACAGAAGGAAACTACACTGAGGAAGAACTTGAAGAATACATGCAGTCTCACAAGAAGTTGATGATTGATTCCCTTTGGAAGCTTAATGTAGCTGATATTGAAGCCACTCTTTCACGTGTTTGTCAGATGGTTGTTTTCTAAATCCTTATATTTTTGGGTTGTAATGGGCCAACAATTTGTGTACGTATGGTTCTGTACTCATGGTCTTTTTCAGGTTCTTCAAGACAACAATGTGAAAAAGGAGGAGCTCCGTGCACGAGCGAAGGGATTAAAAACTCTTGGTAAAATCTTTCAGGTACTCTTTCTAGCTCGATATTCTTAATATCTTCTGGTTATTTGGTAGCCTATTCAATTAAGAGTACCTGATACCTTTGAAACAATGACATGGAGTAGAGGGTTAAGTCAGCCAATGGCAATGAAAGTGAAAGTGCGTCAAACAGTAACACCCAGAAACTGAATGGAAATGAATCAAGTTATGATGCTGGCTCTCCAAGTCGATCACCAAAATCTTCAAGTACCATGGAGACATCTTATTCTGCATTCACTTCACAGGTACCCATATTTGCTTTCTTCTTAAGAGGTGTATATTCTTGTTGCTTTTGTTTCTTCCCAGAAGCTCATCTTGTTTAAAAGGAGTGCGTGTATCGCATTAGGACTTGAGAGTTTCACACTTGTTATTATTTGAGGTACATACAGATATGATCTGTGGCAAATAATCAATTAAGTAGTAATTGTTAAAGGGCAGTGAATGGTTCTGGTCTGGTCATTTCATTGAACTGCTTCTTTGACTCTAAAGTCCGAACTATTTAGGCTTGGGAATATGAAGCTTCTTTAATTATGCAACTCTTTATCAGGTCATATCTCGCGTTAAACAACAAGCTATTGCGTCTGTCTTTTTTATCACTATCCAAATGTATATACCACCCTTTCGTTCTGTTTGTTTATATTTCTGAAAATTGTATGACGGTATTGTTGCAACTGCTCCAATAATATTTTTCTTTCTAATGTTTTTTTTATTTAATTAAAATTCTTTTTGCATCAGCATTTTAGACATGAGTAAGAAAAATATTTCCATGAAGTGTTAGAATGACTAGTTATTTATCTGTCTGAAGGAGACTTCCAATCACTAATAAAGTAGCAGCTCAAGTTTGAGGAACCATTTTCTTACTAGATACAAAGATTTCATTAGAGAAAGATACATGGAGACCTAAATACTAAAAGTGGAAATAAAACTAAAAGTGAAAATACAATGTCCTAAATGAAGGACAGCCTTTCGAACCCTGTGGAATGTGGATGTTTGAGTTATCCATCCCTCAAAAAGCACAAATCCTAGAAGCCCAGGAAGAAGACATGATTGTAGATAAGGGAAAAGGTGAATGATCACAAAAAGTTTAATCATTCTTTTGTCCATAATCCCCGAAGAATTGCATAACTACTGTCTTAGGATCATGCCGCCTTACTCCTACTAAAACCATGGAACCTAATAAACTAGATTTTGTCATGCAGTGAAACACTGATAATATTAGTTTGGTGGCACACGTTTTTGTTTCCATATTCTCTATTTTTGGAGTTATTGAAAAAAATGTAGAAGTGGGATAGTAGTTAAGTTATTAAAGAGTAATTTTGTCATCACAAATTGTGATAGAGCTTTGGGCAAAAATAAAAGGTAACACCAATCCCCCTGCTCTGGATTAATAATACAGATAGGAGAAGGAAAAACTCCACGGACATGTTACTGTGCTAGACCTATGACAAGCAAGCTCTGAAAATGTGATTATGTATATGTGTGTGTGCATCAGAATTAAAACTTTTGTGTACCATCTGTCATCACTATTGCAGCTATTGCCAAAAAGGTGTTAAGTGATGAAGGTACTTGTACCTTGATCTGGAAGAGAGATTATATTTAGCTCTTCCTGTATGAATAAGGTACTAATACTAATTATGATTGAGAATGAATAGAGGGAAATCATTTTTTGATTTTTGGCTCTACTTTTGGTTTCAAGAATATGATAGGTATTTGCTTTGAAAGAACTCCATCTGGAGACATTTTAACCCAACATACAGTGAGTTTCATTTATTTTTAATTTTTTGTTGCTTTGTAAAATGAATTTTTGAATTGCTTCCCTTCATGGTCAACACAAATATTCTTTCATGTGAACTTGGAAATTTGTAATTATAGGAGAACTGGCCGTTGTTAATATACTTCCAATTAAACAATATAAACACATTTTAGGACCCTTTTTTTTTTTTTAAATTTGTGTTAGTGAGTGACGAAAGAAAGGGAAATATTATAAATCAGAATATGAGATTCATTTACAGCCTACCCCAACTAATTTGCGATCAAGGCCTTGTTAAGCGTACAACGTTAAAAAGGCCAAGAATGACGGAACGAAATTGCGATATAGTTCTATTGTTTGTTATAAAGTTGACATGCCATAAACGGCAAAAGAGGCCTTTGATGAAAGGGAACGTACATGGAATCTCTATACATTCTCAAAGAGCAAGTGTTCAGGGAATTGCAAATAAGATGGCAAGAAAAAGAGAGTAAAATGATGAATGTGGGCTTGTTTGAGTTTTTGTGATTATTGTGGAGGCTAGCAGGCAACAAGAAACTTTGGCTTGGGAAATTCTCAACCAAGTACTGAAGTATTCATCAGCTTGCGATAAGTCGTAACCAAATAAGTGCATCATGTTGTATGGATTATTGGCGGATATTTTCGTCCTGATTGTCTACGTGCTTGACAAGTATTCTGCATGTTAGTTGGAAAAAATGATTTGTTTTCACATCCTTCGTTATCACAATTTTTATCTGTCCTCTTTCTTGTTGTCATTCGTTAATTAATTTTTATACCATTGGAACATAGAGCCCCTACGTGGAGGCTCCCCAATTTGCAGGCGCACAACTTCACTACAAGTTCCCAATGCCAACAGCACCACCTGGTGCACACAGACATTCATGAACACGGAGCAGTGGGGACAACTTTGAAGATTTAACTCATTTGGTTGTTGTATGTATAATTGGTGTGGGGGTGGGGTTGGGGGTAGGGTAGGGAGCTTTTTTGGTTGTTGGATGTGTTTGCATCGAGTGTGTGGCTCATGTGAGGAAAGCTCATACTGCTAGTGTATTATATTATATTTATGGTAGAAGAAGATAATGTATACAGATAGAAGAGAGGATTATTGAAGGTATCCATCCATCCCTAGTTGGCCACGGTTGACTGCCTGCCTTATAATATTTGAATTATTCCATTCTTTTGCTAGTGTTTTTTACACAATTTTGGTTGGCTTAATTCCTTTTTTTTAAATTTTCTTGAAATAGCAGATTTATTTTTTAAATATATTGGAGATGATAGTCAGTCAGTACGAGGTGAGAGGGTTTTTAATGCACTTGCTTGTATATTCAAATCTCGAGATTGAGAAACTGGTGGTTGTGAAAGTTGAGTACTTGCTTGTTGAGCAATCATATTTCTATGTATACCTGGTGACCATTATTTTTGCTATTCAAGTATTTGTCTCACAGTTCAATTTCAAAAATGATGAAAATTAGGGTTGTTCCTTGGTCTTGAGTTGCTGCATCTGAAACCATAATATGCAAGACTACATCTTATCTGAATCCCCTCTTGTTTCTCTTGTTAATTATATTACCTGAAGACTCAAAAAATTATTATTATTATTATTATTATTATTATTTAAATTTAAATCGGATGGTTTAGATAAAAATATAAAAATTAAGAAATATAATTAATGCTTTGTATGAGTGATCAAATTAAATGTAAAATCTTACTTTTATTATTTTAAAATTTAGAACAAATTTTACTTTCTAAGAAGACATAAAATGGAACGGTAAATTAGTATTTAATGAATGAATAATATTAAAATCTACAAATCAAAAATAAATTTTACTTTTTAAAAATATAATAAAAAAGAATGGAGGGAGTATTTTTTGAATTTGGAGGGTTCAAATTTAAATGCCACCAACTTAAGTTTAATTTAACAAATACTCCACTATTTTCCGTCTTTGAAACAAATTAAACTTATAAAATTCCTACTTATAATTTATGAGTATTTGTTGTGAAGGATAAGATTGTCTTTATCATAGAGATAGTAAATGATTGAATGTAATGAGTGACAGATTGAGAAATCATCGTCTCTAATGAATTCATTCATTAATTATGGTTTAAACTTTTTCAAATTAATTTCTCGCCAAGATTCGCTTAAATATGGTAGTAGGGGCGTAGGGCTGCTACGGCTGTACGCAATACTACTCCATAAGAAATCAAACATAAATACAAAGATATTTGACGCGGGGAAGGATCCTTACACAGTTACACCCCAATGATTAAGCCCACAAAAAGGGATCTTCATCATCTGTGTTTCTTGGTAAGGTATCCAAATTTCCTCTGGTAAAAATGATAACTTTTTGACTGATTGATTTGGACAAAATATATTGGGACAAAGAGGTGAAAAGAAGATGAAGGAAACTTGGGTGAGTTTGTAAATTTCCATGTTAAAACAAAGAAAGAAGGGGGAAACTTGGGATTTGGGACATAATTTAGATCTTCCCCCGTTCGTCCCCTCACATTCAATTTACAAATATATATATATATATATATATATATACACAGAGACACAGAGAGAGACAGAAGTATAGGAAGCCCATATACTCGATCCTCTATAGGACAAAGGAGGAGAGAGAGGAGAAAGAAATCTTTTCTTGTTTCTCCCCAATCTTTCATCGTCATCGCCGGTTGTCTTGTGTCGGCGTAATCTTGATGCATTAATTGTGGGATTTTTTGTTTTTCCTTATCTTCATCACCACCGCTTGCATTTCTCTGTCTGTGAGATCTAAATCTTTCCCTTTCACACTTTCACTCATCATTACTGTAACTGGGTCTTTTAAACATCCCATTACAAATTAAGTTAAAGGAGTGGGTTGATTGAGTAAAGAAGATAAAAAGATAAAAATGGAGGGGGAGAAGAAATCTGAGGGTGTATCTGATGTGGGCGCGTGGGCTATGAACGTTATTAGTTCTGTGGGAATTATCATGGTCAACAAGCAGCTCATGTCCTCCAATGGCTATGCTTTCACCTATGGTTTGTCTCTCTTCCTCTTTCTCTAATGGATCTCATATCACTTCTAAGATTATTGTTTGAATCGAAATTTGTGATGTCTGCAACTTTTGCATGAGATTTTGAACTTTGTGTTGAAGTTATAGAAACCTGATTCAGTCTCTACTGAAGTGCTAGTTCATTAATAAGTACACATTTATACCGACACTGTTCTTCTTGGTTTTAATGTACATCTTCTCTTTTGGTGCAGAGTTTCTCCTTAAATGATATTGTCCCTTCTTTTTTGGTGTGCTAAATTTAAGATTGAATGATATTGTCCCTTTTGGTTTTGCAGTCTACATACTTGATAGACTGTTCTTTGTCTCTAGACCCCAATTTCTGGTTATCCAAACCATTTTTTTAATTGGTAACCAGGATCTGGCTCTTTTCTACACATCTCACTAGCTAAACCTAAATTTACTTAAATGAGAATTTGGTTTATAGAATACATGCATGCTATACTAGAAAACAGAAGAGTGGTTTTTATGTCTGTCTTGAAAGTTGCAATTTGGAACATAAGCTACTTGATTTATGATATTATTAGATGCTTCCTTCTTATCATCATTTAGTCCTATCTGGCAGATATTGATTGGTTACTGTTTTAAAATTGATCAACTTTTATTGCTGAGGTCCCGACTCCCGACCTCAATTCACATTTATTCACTTGTTCTATGTTGAAAGGGTTTGAACCTTTTGTTTGTTGCTAAATTTTGTTTGTTGCTAAATTGTGTTTGAGCTTGTTTCTTACCCCTCAAATAATGCAGATTAAAAAATGTAATGCCCCTTCCAGAATCAATGAAGTTACTAAGCTTCAGATATGTTTGAGACGCATTTTAAAGGTCAATGTTTTGGGAAATTGTAACATTTTTGGTAGGGAGTACAGAAATGGCATTTGATTAATGGTCCAGAATGTGATATGCTAAGGGTAACACTATATTCACAAAGCTGGAATTGTTGAGGTACATGAGATGGAAAAGTGATATTCCTTGAAGCAGAGATAAATAAATGTGACATCATCAAAATTCAACTATTAGGGTTTACGTTCACCAGTTATTCAATGGTGGCTTTTTCATTGTAGGAGATAGTTCAACTTTGAGAGTTGAGGGTGATTGGTTTCTATTGATTGGATGAAGCATGGGATGGGCTATGAAGAAAGACCAGAAGGTTTGAGAAATTCTAAAGAATTTTCAGTTTTCTTATTTGATCTTAGGCCAAAAGGATTAGTTTATGGCATGTATGCTTCAATAAATATTATTTGATTGAGGTTTAATATACTTTTGGCTGATGATGCTTTGTAGTGTAGTGAGGGGTCCTTAGCTATTTAGAGTTTTCAAGATAGGAGTAAGAATCTTTGGTGATGCATTATAATTCCTTCATGGAGTTCAGTTCCAAGTTTTAGGGGTTGATTTCTCGAGATGATTTCCCTCAATGGTTGACTTGTTGAGTTTGTGTTGTGTAGACTTCTCATTTTAGTATGACAGTGTTAGATTTTATCCTAATTAGAAATCATATGTACCGTTGTAGTTCGCTAACGGGGCCAAGGTAATTTTTAAGTTTGCACTTTCGGTTGGTTTGCAGCCTTAACTTTTGATTATTTAAGAAGATGGGTGTGGTTGTTGCTAATTGGTGCTTGCACGTGCAGTGCACTAGTAAAATGGTTAATTATTCATTTTCCGTTCTTCTAGCTATTATCAGGAGTTCTGCTGGCTATTCAAAAGATTTTATTGCTTTTGCTTTCCAATTGCATTAATTTGACCATCATTTTCATGTGTACTTTCATTCTTGGCAATTTTTTGTGTGTATCTACATTTTTCCACATATATTGTTGTAGGATGTCCTGACCAAGTATTCTACTAAATATTTCAATTTTTACAGCGACAACGTTAACTGGGTGCCACTTTTTGGTAACTGCATTGGTTGGGGCGGTGTCAAATGCTACGGGGCTCTCTGCCACAAAGCATGTTCCTCTGTGGGAGCTCCTGTGGTTTTCAATTGTTGCTAACATGTCAATCACAGGCATGAACTTCAGTCTAATGCTAAACTCTGTTGGATTTTACCAAGTAAGAATTCTACTAAAGCTCTCTTCTTGCATTTTTGACATTAAGTTGCATGATTGTATTTTGTGTTTCTTAATTTTGAGTAATCTTGTTTTAAGATAAAATACAGTTGCTGTAGCTTGTACTTTGGTTTTTGTATTCAACTTCATTAATTTGAACTTTCAATATTGGATGGGGGTATTCTTATCCTTTTTAGTATTTTCTAGCATCTCTCTTTTCTATTTTTGTTGATCCCTTTTCTCAAGCCTGAATGGTAGAGTTGAAACAGATGTCCGGCGGCAAGTTTAACCCAATCAGAGAAACAAAAGAAGAATTTCTGAGAACAGTTGCTAAAAAGAGGTTTTTTTTTCTTTTTGGGGTGGGGTGGGGTGGGGGAGCTTGAGAACATGATGGGAATATGCTTCCGTAGTTTTATAGAGATCTTAAAGATAGGGATGTGGATATTTGTGCAGTTCAATGTTGGTATAGAGAGAGGATGCTATATAGAGAAAGTTGTTCATACATACAGCTGGGTTGGAAATTTTATACATATCGCTGGGAGACTTGAAAACCATTTTTTAGATTGAAAGGGTAAGAGGATATTGGAAGGAATTCGGCCTGGTGGATGCCAGAGGTAGTTTTGTGGTGGTGGAAGTCACAGCGGAGAGCATATGGAAGGTAGTGTTGGGTGATTCACTTTATTATTGCCGAGTCTGCTGTGTTTTTGGTTGATGAGAAGTCTTTGCAGGGTCTGGTTCTATTTCTGTGCTTGCGAGGGAGGTTTTTGTTCATCCTTAGCCTTTTGTATATGTTGTGTGTCTTGGGAGCCGTCCTCTTTTGGTGGCCTGTTAATAGTATTTATTTACCTGCTAAACAAAAATAATAATAATTACAGGGATTTGGATGACCTGACTTTGTAACTAATTTCTGCATCCCTTCACTTATGCTTATTATTATTTTTTCCTACCTTTGGTTGGTTCTTGTGTTAAATTTCTTTGCAATTAGCTGCTGATGATAGGAGGGTTTTGGTGCAGATATCAAAACTGAGCATGATTCCAGTGGTGTGCATTATGGAATGGATTCTTCATAATAAGAAATACTCGAGGGAAGTCAAAATGTCGGTTGTGGTTGTTGTAATAGGTGTGGGCGTTTGCACAGTGACTGACGTCAAAGTGAATGCCAAAGGCTTTATATGCGCTTGTGTAGCAGTTGTGTCGACATCACTGCAACAAATTGTGTGTAATTTCTCTCCATACATCATTCTTTCTTTTAGTTATGTTGAGGAGTAGAAGTATATTATTTTGTGTGTGATGCTTGCAGTCTATAGGTTCGTTGCAGAAGAAGTACTCAGTTGGATCTTTCGAACTGTTGAGCAAGACGGCTCCAATTCAAGCCGTCTCTCTCTTATTATTTGGTCCCTCTGTTGACTACTTTCTGAGTGGGAATTTTGTAATGAACTACACCTTGTCTCCTGGTGTTCTGGTAAGCCTTTTGTTTGCCGCCTGATCTCTTTTTTTCTTCTTTGTGCTTCTAGGAATTTGTTTGTTTGTTGCTGTGCAGTTATTTTTAGTCCTTTCATGCTCGCTAGCAGTGTTCTGCAACATAAGCCAGTACCTGTGCATTGGGCGCTTCTCGGCAGTTTCGTTCCAGGTTTTAGGTCACATGAAAACAGTGTGCGTCCTGACGTTAGGGTGGCTGCTATTTGATTCGGAACTGACGTTGAAGAACATCATGGGAATGGTAATTGCCATCCTTGGCATGGTAATATATAGTTGGGCAGTCGAGCTTGAGAAGCAGCAGCAGTCCAAGATCTCGGCATCCTCCCACCACCACCTAAAAAACAGCTTGACAGAAGACGAAATTAGACTACTCAAGGAGGGAGTGGAAGGCGGCCGCACCCCTCCTCCTCTAAAGGATACTACTATTCTAGTCGTCGTCGACGACTCCAACCTATAAAGTTGACATCTATCTACCTAAAGTATAAAACAGCCAGCCAGTGAAGACATGGTGGCTGTTTGTGTCGTAATTATTATGTCCGTCTCAATATTCTCTCTTTTTTTAGTTGTGTCCAAACTTAGGATTATCATCATCATTTGCTATTTAAAATTTGTTCCTAATTTATTTAATCTCTCTCTCCGTCTCTCGTCGATGCAAAAAGAGAAGTATTATAGTGAGGTATTAATTAAGAAATTATTCATATATATATATATATATTTATATACTACTACTTATTCTTACATTTTGGGTTTAGGCCATTTGATTTGGTTTATTAAGTAATTAAAGGTCCCGTGAATATTCCCCGTAAAACACTGAAGCTGCTTATAGAGATGTGATTCCACGAGTTTTAAATTATACTCCTGTTTATATTTCATATAAACATGAGTATAATCATTATATTAGTTTCTTATTACAACCAATAATCACGAGTTATTGGATGAGAGCCTTTCACGTTGATGATTTGATTATTAGACCCGATCCGATGTAATACCCAGAAGATTAATAAATAAATAAAATTTTTGTTTTAAATATTTTAATTGGATTTTTCTTATGTTTGGGTCAAACCCTGTATTTAATTTATGTGGACTACATTAATTGAGCTTTAAAACTGATTGGGTTTAATTTATAGGTGGATAATAATAATATTCTATTAGGATTAGGAGAGTTAATAAATCTGTTAATAAGTAAATTAATAACTAAAACCTAATTATATGTCTGCGAATTTGAGATTGTGGGAGGGAGATAGCAGCCGAATAAAGAAAAAGGAGAAGAGAAATTAACCAGGAAAATTCTTTGTTTTGCTCATGAATGTATTATCATATTATGTACATATATTAATTACGTTCTCAGATTTTAATTGATTGGAATAAAATAGCAATTTAAATCAAAGCTTACTGTTGTATGTTTGAATCATGATCGCCTACAATTCAAATCAAGGCTGCAAATTGAACCATGTTGTTACTTGATATATATATATATATATATAAACGAAATCAGAGCAGCAAGCCCTTGACATATATGTATACATATAAAAAAAACAAATCATTACCTGCGAGAAATAGGTCTGTAGAAATCTATAAACGGAATTGATAAATAAAATTGTAAGTTATGTATATTAATTTTAACTAATTAATTCTGCCGATGTAATTATAAAAGTTACTTAGTAATAAATTTAATAATATTTTGTATTAATGATTGTATTGTAATAAAATCTTATTAAATACAATATACATTAACTAACTGATGTTTAGCCACCCCAACTCCAAAAAAACATAAGAATGAATACAGAAAAGAAAAGAAAGAAAGAAAGAAAGAAATAAAGAAAAAGGCGATTATAATAATATACACAGCAAACGGCTGTACTTCAACTTACAAGTAATAAATGCTACTATTTGGCTTTCTACTTACAAATACTACCAACAAATAGCAGGATTCCTTAATTAAAAGCCCCACTTTTTATTGCACGTGAAGAAAGAATAGATAGGCCGACAGAGATTACAAAAAAAAGAAGAAAAAAAACACTTACAAATGATGATGGAGCAGATCAGTGATTCAACTCAACCTACTTCATTCATACACATCAAATCAATAAAGAATTGAAGAGTCTTGTTTTGTGATCTGCTGAAAATTCCCCTCCTCATCAATCGTACTACTACTACTACTATAAGTATAACAGCAGCAGCAACTGCCAGGCTATTATTAACTTTGCCACAGGCAGCAAGCCTGGACCTGGAGCCATACTCTCCTTTCAATACACATTGCCTCCCCCCATCAAACCAAACATTTCTTTTCATCAAACCACATTTACAAACCTGTTTACTGATTCACAAGCTAGTTACAGTCCAACCCACATTCCTCTAGGAGAGGACCATCTGACTTGGCCAAAAATGGATCAATCCGAACCCACAGCAGCGAAAATATGGAAGCTAGTAGAATTGACCACACAATGATGATTGTGGGAGTCCTGTTTTGCCGACCCAGTAGACCCTTCAAGAATGGATACAGGTGGACTATCACCCAGAATGCAAAAAATAGCTTACCAAACAGAGGACCCCATGACTCGTACCCGTTGTTGATTGCATTGGAGACACCTGCAACCACTCCTATGAGGTTTATTATCAAGAGCGTGGTGGGTGGAATGAGCAACGTAGTCCACTTGAATGCATACAGTTCTGAAAACTCATCATCATCCCCACCTTTTGATGTCACAGTGAAGTCAGTATCAACTCCGGCTAACACCTTCAGCAGTCCTTGGAACACAGCAAACAGGTGTGCCGAAACACCTCCGATCACCCAAAACTGTTCATTTCTCCACCACTCGTCAATACCAACTCCACTCCATCTCATTTCCAGGATACTTGTTGCAAAAATACATATGAACAGCGACAAAAACCACAAGCTTGCAGAATTACTTAGCTGCATTTGGACAATCAAGGGGGAAAAAATTAGCCATCAAAGGAACTTGAGAAAATGCTTCATGATCAAAGAAAAGGAAAATTACACTTGAGAGCTCCCAGCACAAGTATTAAGAAATAAAAAATATTTGATGCCCTCATGCCTGGCATTGATAGAATAGTTGTGGATCACATACCTCTGGAGTGATAAATTTCCCTGTAAGCAAGCACACCGCGGGTAAAGTACAATAGGCCAGAAGTGGAATAGACGTCCATGGATATACTGTAGCATTAATGTATGACAGACGCTCCAACCATTTCAGACCACCACCATAACCATACCAGATAGGGCAATGCCTACTCAAAAAGATTTCAATTGAACCAAGGGCCCATCGAAGGACCTGGTGGAGACGATCAGAAAGATTAATGGGTGCTGATCCCTTAAATGCAGGCCTTGCTGGTATACAATATATGGAACGCCATCCATGACAATGCATTTTAAAACCAGTCAAAATATCCTCTGTAACTGAACCATAAATCCAACCAACCTGGAACAAGATACAAAGAAGAGGTAAACGAAATGTGGAAGATTACTCTCTCATAGGATTTAACAGTGTTCAAAACATCCTTTTACCTCTTTTCCCCATTCTGTTTTATCTTCGTAACCACAGCTAATAACATGGATGGCTTCTTTAAGTAGAGAGGCTGGGCTAGCACTCTTTAGAGTCCCTCCATTCTCTATCAATGTAGATGCAACAAATACAGGAGACTGCCCAAACTTCTTTTCCAACTTATGCTCAGGATTCAGCGCTAAATTTTCTTCTTTAGCCCCTGCATTTAAATCTCTTGCCAAGTCAGGGTACAAAATATATATGTACGATTCTAAACATTAGCAACTTGTCATTAACAATTACGACAATGGAAGAAATGTGTGGGTCAAGCTACAGAGTTCACCAACTGCTCAGAGTGAATTACATGGAAGCACATAACTAATTTCTCAACATTTTTTTTTCTAATATCTAATACTCAAAATAACCACTCTTCTTGTGCCAATTAGCAAGAACTGGGCATGGTAAACAAATTATATACTACAATCTGCATCCTAGATACAGCTTCAAGAAAAACAAGATCAACTTTGCAAGAGCTTTTGGCCTAGGCAGTGTGTCCAGCTTCAGATTGAATTTAGTGAAGCTGAACTGGAGTGAGATGAATAGACAAAAAGTTTTACACATTTGTTAAACATATGATTAAGATTAAATTTGTATCAACAAGGTTTGGTAACAAAGTAACTAGACTATTTTATTATCCATGTCAAAATATATGTTTTACCTGCAGTTCCCTCTTCTACACCTTCCAACGCATACACCTGTACTACATCATCCCTCCCGGAAAGCTTCTGCTTTTTCTCAGATTTTGGCTTGTTAGTCTTCTTCTTCTTCCTTCCAGAACAACAGCACCCACAGTAGGTCCACTTTGGTAAGCAGTTGCATGTCCTTGTTGGCTTTTTCTTTGTCTTGGGAGCATCAAAACCATAAAGTGCCTGCCGCCTGAACACACATCCAGTCCCAACATAAATTGGTCCTTGAATACCATCCAAACCCTTCATATTAATCTGGAGAAGAAGAAATTATCAATTTTAGGCAATCAATACATGACCAAAAGACGCAACAAGCCTTGAATGTCCAAAGCTAGGGGTGCTTACGTCAAAGAATACAGTGTTTCTGTTGGCATATCTGTCATTCTTGTCAATTCCATCAAACCTCTGTGGGAACTGAACATAACACACTCTCTTTCCAAGCAAGGGATCCATCATAAAACACATTGACTCTCTGATAGCCTTGCTGTTATTGATGTAGTGATCACAATCCAAATTCAATAGATAAGGTGCATTTGTGAGAACAGCAGAGACTCGGACCTGACAAATAGAAGGGTGAAGGGTCACATGAATAAGAAAAAAGATATAATTACTTCAACTCCTTCAATTAAAAAACTTCAGAAATTTTCGTTGGTTTTTCACTTACCAAAGCATTCATTGCACCAGCTTTCTTGTGGTGATTGAATCCAGGTCTCTTTTCTCTAGAGACATATACCAAGCGAGGTAATTCATTTCCATCTGTGTCAAGTCCCCCACTTTGGCCAAGAAAGACCTATTGAAAATTAACAGAACAAATGTCAGACTTTGAACTAAATTAGCAGTATAAGCATGGTAAATGATGACATTCCAATGAGTTTACTTGAATCATCCCAGGATGATCCCGGACATTATTCCCAGGCCATGGAGTTCCGTCCTGCATCGTCCACCCCTCCTCTGGGACCTTTTGTGCCTTTGCAACCAGAGCATTAATTCGCACTTTGAACTCCTCATATTCTCTCTGCAATAAACAGATTTTTAGTATCATTTACAAGAACTAGTTGATAAATATATGGAGGTCCCTATTTAAAAAAATAAAAACAAAAAGTAAGAGAAGAGAAAAGGAACAACTCGATGAATGATCTCACTACCTTCATTGCTCTTCGCTCCCTCACAAATGATGCCAACACCCTATCTTTGAGATAATCAATCTTTTGAGCAAAATAAAACTCAGGTGCCCGTGGCTCAATGTTAAACTTTTTGCAAAAAGGCACCCATTTCTTAGCGAATTCTGATGTTTCTGACAAGGCTTCAAATGTTAACATGGCAGCACCATCATCCGATACATAACATGAGACCTTGTCAACAGGGTAATCCACTGCAAGAATGGAAAGAACCGTGTTTGCAGTAACCATAGGAGGTTCTTTTAGTGGATCAACTGTGCTCACAAATAAATCAACTGGAGATAGTTGAGAAGGCTGACCTTCTTTCTCATACCTAACAAACGGATACAGAGGTAAGGCAAGTATATATATTTGTTTCAACAGTCGGAATGCAAGCAGAGTAGCATTCAGAGATGAAGCCGCGTGATTACTAACCTCAAGGATAATCTGTCTAGATAAGTTTCCCTGTCAATAGGGAGCCACTTTGGAAATTGATCAAGAATCCATGAAACAGCGAACCAAATTTCACAGATTACAGATATGAGCCATAATGCATAAGCATCATCTACAGGATGCATTACGCGGTAGTGGAAAAAAAATCCAACAACAACAAGACGAATTAAGATAATCATTCGGTAAGGGTTTATCTGGCTTGATGAAATAGGCAATTTTCTCGATAAAGGTTGTCTTGCCTCATCCATCCTGATCAAACAACATCAATGTAATTCACCATTAGTAAATTTTACGAGTTTCAATAACTCAAAAACACAGGATTCTAAAAAAGGTATTACTAAAAATACTGTGCGAACCACATAAGTAATCATCTCAAAAAGCAAATTCAGTCATATAAAGCCATGACCATATAATTGAAGAACTAAGAATTATGGTCTGTGCTGTAAGTATGAAAAGTCTACTCTATCATGAAAATGGTTCACGCCAGAAGAAAAGTGGTAAACAATTTACAGAGTTGCAAGCTTTGTTAGGATGAATTTTAAGTGAAAAACATTTTATGTGCAACCAATAATCAGAAAATGCAGAAAAAACTTTACATCAATACTATTTGATGATTTCACTTAACATTTCCTACTTCATAGGGATCAAGGAGAAGACATCATTGTGGGAAAAGCTTACAATGATAGATCGTATCCGTCTCCGTCGTAATCCCAATCTTTGCCACCATTTTCACTCTTCATCATTTGTAACTTGTCCTGCTTATGTTTCCAGCTCTCCATCCTCTCCTTCCAAGCTACGCTTCCATAGCCATAAGCAGCCAAATCCTTGGAAGGATCCATGGATCTAGGTTGCACTGTAAATATGACGAGATGGAGTTTCATGCAAACATAGCTGATTTTCTAAGAATGGGGAAGAGTTTCAAAACAAATCATTTACCTGTAGTGCTATGATCTGAGAAAGGAAGGGGATGAATCCTTTTGCCTCCACCACCATTACCCATGTATGATGGTACTAGTGCATGTTGTTCAGGAGGAATATCATCAACCTTAATAACAAACAAGGCGGGATCAGCCACTCATCTTCGGTGACCATGTATTGCAATGAATAATTCAATATAAACAGAACAATGACATTAATTGAGAAATTGAATCAATAACCAAGTCCACATATGAATCAACATCAGAAAAATCTCAGGTAAAGAATACATATAAACAAAATCAAAATATATAGATAGAGACGTGCATATTCAAGTTACCATTTGACCATCGGTGAGAAGAGGAACTTGAGGCAGCGGTGTATGCAAACCATTAGGAGACATATTGGGTTCATAGGAGCTGCCATAGCTCATGTGGCGGCCATGACCCTGAAGAAATCCAGCCTCGGAAAGGGCATGATGGGAGTCGTGTCCAGAACCCCTCCCACCTTCATAAAAATTGAACTCATTGTCCACATCATCGATATCATCTTCTTCTTCATCCCCATTCACTCTGGCGCATCCTGCACAAATTCACATTTCCACATGAGATCTCCAGTTCTAGTACATCATAAAAGTGAATTGTCCTAGTATTTTGTATTTATTTACCCTTGAGACGTTTATAGCGAGTTTTGCACTGGGGACAGACTTGATTGCCTTCACGGCGCTCGTACTCATAGCAAGTCCGGCAAACCGGGAAGGCACATTCATTGCAGGCCACAAATAACTCTCCATCGGCGGTCAGCCCAACATCATCACCGCAAATCTGGCAGATCATCTGCCCACTCCCCTGCTGCAAGGCCTTTCGCTGCACAGTATATAAATTTAGCAATTACACGAGTATATATTAACAACTAACCAAATATCCATTCATTAGATTTCAGTCAAGTTAGTTCAAGTACATAATTAGCAGAATAAAATTTGTAAATATGAAGAACTTACAGCATTTTCGCCATCGCGGCGGATGACGACGAGCTCATTCCGATTGTGAGAGCCGGCGACTAAACCGGCACTCGCTTCCATTTCTTCTGTTTGTAATCTCTCCTAGTCTATATCTCACACATACAAATACACGCACTGAGAATTCCAATATCTGAAGAAAATTTGTAAGGCTAAGGCTGAGGCTGAGCAGAAGAAGATAAACCGACAAGTCCCGGAATTATGGTGCAGATCCGCCTACGCAATAAAGTTTACACCCAGAAAATCAAAAACAGAGGCCGATCTCTGCGCTATGAGTTTGATATTCAGAAATTGATGAACTGAATTAAATTGAATTGGCATTTGGCAAGGCAATCCCTTCCAGGCTCCAGCTGCTGGGCTGACCGACACAGCTGTGAGATTTTCTTTCTTCTTTACGGCTTCTCCTTCACTCTCTATTAAATATCTGTGTAGGTTTGTGTTTTTGTGGTCGTCAGTCAAAAGTAGTTTTGCTTTCTCTCTCCTATCATTCAGTCCTTCCTTGGTTTTGAATGAAAATCAACACAGTTCCTTGGTTTTCCGGTAAATAAATAAATATATATATATATATATATATATATATATATATTAAAAGAGAAATGGGTACGGTAACCATTCTATTCTACCCCCATATCCATACCTACCTGTCTTCCTCTTCTAACTTGCAATCAATAATCAAGTAATAATTCCTCTCATTAATAAATAATTGGACATCAACACCCAACAGAACACCAAACAAAAATACAAAATTAGATCTCGGAAATATCAAAAAATATGACAAAAATATCAAACCCTAATATTTTTTAATATTTCTGCATGTGATACTCATTTTTTTTAGTTAAATCTTAATATTAATTTAATTAAAATATAGCTCTCACATGTGAAAATATAAAAAATTAATTATTATGGAAGTATCGCTCCCCTATTATTGTTTTGCTTTTGATATTTGGTGAGGATAAGGGATGTCAATTCAATTGTAAAATCATCATTATTTATTTGTTTAGTACAAGTATACCCTCCGAGTTTATTATTAGTAGTACTATCTTTATCAACATCTCCGCCGACACAGCTAATGTTGCCGACACACATGCAGTCATAAACCTTGGTTGTTAGGACTTGAGAGTATATATATATATTTAGCCTAGTAGTATAGTAGTAGTAGTAATTAATTATTCTTTGACTTCACCCATGGGATGACGGGTGTTTTCCGTTCAAAATAACTGCGCTAAAAGTCTAGAAATTAAAACGAGTTTTATTATAAAATATTATTTTGATTTTTAAAATTAATTTATAAAATCTTAAAACTCAAAATTAATATAATTTTGAAAACAACCAAGATTATACTTAACCGTACTTTAAAATTATTATATTTATTTGTATTAAAACTAAATAACTTTATATTAATTTTGAATTTTACTATTTTACGAATTAATTCAAAAAAATTAAAAATATATCTTTAATTTTGGAACGAAACGAGTATTGATTAAAATTTTATGGTATTAATTAAAAATTAAGTAAATTTATATTTCTAAAAAGTTAAAATTTCACGGTAGGAACAAAAAAAAAGTTAGTAATTAAGACTAAAAGTATGGAAAGAACGAGTATTTGTATTGAATATCACTCTTTGTCAAAAATACGCAAGTAATTAAGAGATGAAATTTAAGTGGAGCATGAATGTATCTTAACAATTCACCTCCCATTAATATTGACTTCTCAATTTTCATTACAATAAATAAATAATGGAATTATGAAATGTTAACCAAAGTGTAGAAGAATAAGTAATCCCCGTAAATAACCTACGAAGGGGAAGAAGAATAGTGGTAGTATAAGTATCGTAAGGAAAAAAATAATATTTATTAATACTAATGATTAATTATTAATGGAGGTTGACAGGGAAACAGCTCTGCACATGTGGACTTAAACCGTCACCTCGCCAAACTGTCCCTCCCGGACCGGGACCCCTCTGTCGCTCACTAGTCACTGTTATATGAAAATTGAACATGAATTATTTAAATTTTATTTACTTATATTTTGACCTCAATAATAAATAAAAATATAAATAAATAAAATTCAAATATATTTATGTCTAAATTTTATATTCAATTTGTATGTTCACCTAAAAAAAACTCCAACTACTTTGAAAATTTGTATCTCTCATTCCTCCATTAATTATTTACTCCCGCATATATGTATGTATGTATGTATTTAATTAGATTTTTATTAATACGGCTACCATATAAAAGGTGTAACTTACCTCATTAAAAAAATAAAAATAAAATTATATTTAGTGCGTTTGAGCATCAATCTGTAGCAATTTCGAAATATTAATGTGTAATCACTTTTTATTAGAGTATATTTGTTAACTAGTTTTTATAGCGTTTGTAAGGACCACGTAAAAAATAAAGTAAATTCGTTTAAAAATCAAAAATCACTAGCCACTCCTCCATAAATCGTATAAACAACAAAGTGACTCGAGTCCACTCCTCGTATTGAATTCAATGCAACAGAAAATTGATTCATTGAATTGTGTTTGTGTTTACAATTTCAGTATTATTTCGTAAAATTTTCATTTTCAAAATAAGATAATAGTACTATTATTTGTATTTGCTACTACTAGGCTACTAGCATTGTGGTCCTTTTATCTAATTTACGCAGTGTTTGATTAGGTCTTAATACCTCTTAATAGGTTTGTCTTTGATTCGGTCAGAGCCAAACTTTGTTTGATAAAAAAAAATTGGCCTCTTAATGTCTCTTAATCGTTAAGATTCAAAATCAATTCTAAACCATCCAAAGGAGGCTCTTACCGAGTTTAAGTTTTTTTAGGACAAAAATAACCTCAGCTATATTACAAAATCCCTCTTTTGTTCACAATACAATCTGAACCCTATTGATCGATCTCTCCTGTTTCCTTCGCTTCGATCCGCCGCTCTTCTCCTTCGCTCCTTCCGCTCTTCTCCTTCGCTTCTTCGCCCTTTGTTCTTGCTGAAGCTGCAGGTGCGATTTCTTTGAATCTAAGAAGAATGATTTTTAGCAGTATGATGTTTCTATTTGTAAGAATAATAGCAATATAATGTTTCTATTTGTAAGAATAATGATTTTTAGCAGTATGATGTTTCTATTTGTTTTATTTCTCCTGATTAGATTTTGAATCCTGCTTCCTCTTTCATTTTGAAGTGTTGGGTAGTAGTCGGCATTTTTGTTCTATGAGATCACAACGACAAGAACATAGTCACAGAGATCACAACGACAATAACTCTACCCTAATCTCTTTTCCTCTCCAACCGTCCCTTCCTCCATCATCACTGTTCTCAATTCAGCTTTTCAACATGTGTTAGGTTTCCAGCCTAATCTCATATTTAATTATGCTTAGCCAAAAGCCCATTTGATATGCTCTTTTCAATTTCTGTAAAGTGATTATATTATGATCTTTGGTGAAACCACCTACTACATTGGTGCTTATAGATCTATTGAAGTGATGATACGTGATGGGTTTTCTTTGGAATGTTGATTTTTAATGTATTATTATGCCTAGAATCTAATGCCTTGAAATTAGAATTAGGATTTTAAGCTAATTTTTCTACAATTGCAGTTCAAGATAGTCAACTTATGATTTTAATTGGAAATGGAGATTTTATCTTTAAAACTAGATTATCTATACTTGAACATCATGTGATTTGGTAACTCGAGTTTTAAAGTGGACACTTGTTTTTTGTAACTTGAGTTTTGCTTAAACTGTTCAGAGGGTTAAAATGGTAAAATATTACTATTCAGACATTTTGAAAAAATAAATTATCAAACAATATTTTTTCATTCAGACACAATTCTGGACAGAGACTCTATATTATTCAGATGTCTAAACTGTTCAGATCTTAACACTCAATTTTATCAAACACCACCTTAATGTCCCACGTAACATTAACTATGATTCAATTCTTTAGATAAGATGAAAAGTAGGTGCCAGAAAACCAATAGGCCTGCCGCGAAAACTAAAGGTTATAGAGTGTCAAACCATTTTCCATGCTTAAAATAAACTACTATAATTGTAGCGTAATAATTAAATTGTTTGGGTACGTCGTTGGATCATATTTTTAAGCCAAATTGTAGCCGACAAAAAACTTATTGCACTTTGATTGAAGATCATATATAATTGAGTAATAAATAGCTTGAAAATATTTCATAAAATCTCCACTACAAAAGAACAACATGTGCATTATATATGCGCATGTTCCATTCATGGTTTTAACATTCGTATTGAACTATCGGTTCAACCGATAAAAATCGGAATCGATCGGTATGTTAATCCGATTTGAACCAACTAATCGTTTTTGGTCAAAATCGGGTAAAATCGGTTGAGCATCAGACGAACCGGTGGTTCAACCGGTAAAATCGATTAAGTTAACCCAATGAATCGGTTTTAATTAATTGTTATTTTTTTCAAAAAAAATTATGTTCAAATTAACAACTTTTAGTAATATTATAACTCAACTTTATTATGTTTTAGTTCATAAAAAACGATACTTTTTTAAAATTTTATTAATTACTAATAATATATATTTTTATATATTAATAACGTAACGAAGTGATCCATTCATTCGGTACCTTTTTCAGTTGAATGATATAAAAACCTCGGTTTCATCCCGTATACAGTACATATAAATGTTGATAATAATGAAGAGAATATCAAGATATGGTATCAGTGATTGCAAAATCCAACCTTACAAAAAATTAATCTATTTAATTAAATTTACATAAACCCTTTGGTCTACAATAGAGAGAAAAACTAGGCGTCGGTGACATTGCCAATTGCCAGCCAGCCAGCCACAATATAAAAGTCTTTGGTTTTGGTAGTAGCCCTTAACGACAGTAGGAATAAAACAAAAGAAGCGATTGGTGTAATGTCTCCTCCACGAAGCTATCGGACTTCTTCTTTTGCTTTTTTATTCATCATTTACCTTTATATAATTATATTATTATTTAAATATGTGCATATATTAATGTAATAAATCCAATCAGCCGGCTGACTTTGTTTTACCTACTTTATCTTTTTCTCTACGTTTGAATAAAAGAAATAGAATGATTCGTTGAAATTCTAATTAATACTCACTTTCTTCAAAGAATAAAATTTATAAATTTACGAGAAATAAAATGATTTAATCTATTTCAATCGCAACCTAAACATAATTTTTTTCATTCCATTCCCACCTTTAATGCTTTAATCTTCCAAGGAGAATTTTTGTAATTTTTATTTAAGAAGAACGACAACTCATCAGAAATTTTATAGTAGTATCTCATATATAAACTACTGTAAACAATTATTTAAATATTAAAAATCACAAACGTGCGACACAGATTTTCTTTAATTATTTTGGACTCAGGCAACTCCATTTACGAGTCGAGTCACAGGGTAATTTAAAGGAAAGAGGCCCGTCAAAAATGGAATTTAGTATGTACGTTTGGGATCCGGTTATGGTGGAGCTGAAAATTAATTTCATCATAGTGAATTATAATATTTTTTATTACATTAAAATTGTACTGATAACACATTGATGAAAAATATTATAACCCACTATGGTGAAATTGAAAATCAACTTCACCATAGCTGGATTCCGTAAGTTTGAGTTACTTTTGTGCTCCATCCATCCCTTATAAATTATAAGATTAATATTAATTTTTTAAAAATTAATTTGAGATATTTTTAAATTTAAAATTAGCATAATTTATTTAAATTTTAAAAATAATAAATCTTATAACTAGTAGAAATTTTAAAAATAATAAATCTTAAGTAAATGAGATGATCGCTCTTGGAGTGATAATAATAAAAAAGATATACTCACTTTTTTTTATAATAGGAATCTCGCTAATAAAATAACGTATACAAATCAAAGACATCGACTAGAACAATTTAATACAATAAACTGATTTTATCGTTTTATTTTTGATTTCCAATAAATACTTGATAACTAAAATATATAAAGAAACAATATGTAGTCGATAGGAGTACTATTGTCAGAAGCCCTAAGAACTATTGTGTTTATCTACAATGACTATTTTTAATAATTATATGTTCATGGATTATATTATGGAACTACTATTAAATATTATTTTTTATTTGAAAAAACAATCGCGTGTTTAGTTTAGAGGAGTATTTATTGGAGTGGGATTGTTAAAATAAAAGTACATATTTTTGTCTTAATTATTCGCCACAATTTAATAAATGTAGGGAATATATATGAGTATTTATTTAAGTATACTATTTACGTAGGACTAATAAATTTAATATTTTAATACTGATAATAAGACTAAATATATTTTAGGACTGAATTGTACACTTATATCAATATTTTACAAACAAATATAGCCTACACTGTTTTATTGAGTTTTAAATGGGATGGAAATAAATAATAAAAAAAATTAGTCTTATATTCAATTCTTTTGTTTTTGAATTTTCTGATGAAGAAAATAATAAATAAATTTTTTTTTATCTCAGTGAATAATTTGTGGAGAAATGGACTAAAATCTAATTAATATAACCATATAATCTATAATTATTATTATACCCTCCACACAGAAACACTACAAAATAATACTTTAATAATAAAATAGTAAATTTAGCCTCTCTTTTTCTTTTTCTTTTTTGTAAATTTAGTAGCAATATAAACAAAAAAATCTATAAATTTTGTCTTTTATTATAATTTAAACTTTTATCGGTCTAATATTCATAAACATATAATGTAAGCAACTTATTTATCCACGTCTCACGAAGAGCTAAGTACCCCCATGCGAAGCACGTGTTTATTTTTAAAATAAATTTTTCATTTGTTTTATATATATGATGATTATAAAAATATATTTTTTTTTGAATTCCAAAATAACTTGCTATTATTATTAAAATGACTACAAATGTTGTTCACCCCTAACTATTATTAAAGACTCACGAATAAGTGTTAGTAATTTATTTTTAATTTAATATTTTATTTTTACATAATTTTAAAATCTAATATTTAGTTTTATTTTCAATCTTTCAAAATTATATATAGTTTTTTAGAGTTCATAAATGAAAGGAACCCAAAAGCCTAAATTTTGTGTTTAAGGAATTAATTCTAAGTGAAATAAATTATTGTAAAATAATATGTTACCATCATATTTTTTAGTTTTAAAATGTAACTAAATTTTAATAACTAATATTTGAGTGAGATTTTTTTTTAACATTAAGTAGCTAAAGATCTCGTCTGAAATAAAATTAGTAACTAAATTTTAATCATTAATATTTTTTACAATATATATTAAAATTTTTTATTTATTATTAATATTTTCTCATAATTTTTAATATAATTTTGGTATATAATTGTTTAAAAATAAAATTATTGTAATATAATAAATTACTCCTAATGTGCCAAGAATATTGAATGACTTAGTAGTTAAAAAGTAATTTATTGAATCATCATTTGCTACTAAATAATTTTGTGCAAAGAAAGTGATTTAATTGTAGTTAAATTAAATATATTTAGAATAAATAAAAAATAAAATTAGGTAGACTTTATAAAGTGTTTTAGTAGTAATTAAATTTTAGTTTCATACTAAATACCAAAAAACTAAGTAGTGTTTTAATTTTGTTAAATTAAACCTATTTAAAATAAATAAAAAATAAAATTACGGATACTTTATAAAGTATTTTAGTATTAGTTAACTTATAGTCACATACCAAATATCAAGGACCAACAAACTAAGTTTTGCCTTATTATATATGAATCGTGTGCGGGGAAATTGATTTAATTGTAGTTAAATTAAATTTATTTAAAATAAATAAAAAATAAAATTACGGAGACTTATAAAGTATTTTAGTAGTAGTTAAATTATAGTCTCATACCAAATATCAAGGATCAAAAAACTAAATAGTGTTTTAATTGCAGTTGAATTATACCTATTTGAAATCAATGAAAAATAAATTAAGCAGACTTGATAAAATGTTTTAGTAGTAGCTAAATTAAGTCTCGTACGAAAGACCAATAACCAAAAAAACTAAATTTTGTCTTATTATATATGTATTTAATTTAATTGTAGTTACCTTAAACTCGTTTAAAGTTAAAAAAATAAATAAAGTGTTTTAGTAGTAATTCAATTTTAGTCTCATAACAAATACCAAAAAACTAAGTAGTGTTTTAATTGTAGTTAATTTAAGCATGCTTAAAATAAATAAAAAATAAAATTAGGTAGATTTTACAAACTGTTTTAGTAACAGTCAAATTATAGTATCATACAAAATATCAAGAACCAAACAATTTAATTTTATCTTATTATATATGTGCTAGCAAAGTGGCTTGTGCGAAACACGAATTTATTTTTTAAATACATTATTTTTAATTATTTATTTATTATATATATAATGACTATAAAATATTTTTCAAAATTTTAATTTAAATTATTAGAGAATGACTACAAACTTTGTTTAATCAAACAACTATCAAAGATTTTCAATTGAATGTTAATAATATATTTGTTTGTTTGTTTTTAATTTAATATTCAGTTTATAAAGTTTGCAAATCTAGTAATTAGTTTTTATTTTTAATTTTTCAAAATTATGCATTTATATATTGAAAGTTCAAAATTGAGTGAAAAACAAAAACTTAAACTTGGTGTTTAAGAAATTATATATGACATAATTTTTTTGCAAATTAATAGGTTATCATCCTGTTTTTTTAATAGTAACTTAAATTTTAATAACTATATATAAGTGAGATTTATTTCTAATATTGATTAACTAATGACATGTTATTTGAAATAAAATTAGTAATTAAAGTTTAATAATTAATATATTTTGTAATATATATTACACTTTTTAATATTAATTATTATTTTATCATAATAATTTGTTGGGAATTGCATATTCAAATTTGATGTTGAAAATAAATATAAATACTTAAGTGTAAAGTCCTTCAAATAACATATGTACAAGAAATTATATGATAGATCAAAATTGTTAGGTTGATCTATGCTTTAATGTTTATCATTATGTAAATGAATGTATAGTAGAGAGATCAAAACTGTTAGGTTGATCTATTTTGATATGTAATTGTTAAGCCTTGACAGAATCGTAGTCTATCAAAGTCAGTCTGCAGAAGCCAAGGCAGAATCGTTGAGCTTCAATGAAAGTGTCCAAAGATCGTAGTCTGTCTTGACAACCACACTCAGAATCGTGAAGATGATCCGAGCGCCTGCCGAGCCAAGTCAAGAATCGCAGTGTGCTCTCGGAAGAATGAAGTCTGCAAGACATGCAAGTGGAAATCGTAGTCTATCAAAAGAGCTTAAAAGAAATCTTAGTGTTCTCTACGATCAAGACTGAGTCCAGCCTGTGTAAGCCATCACACAACGATCATGGTACAAAGACTATGATCGTGGTAACCCTCCTGTCAGCATCAAAGTTCGTCTATCTGATGAAAGAGGAAGATCAACAAATGAAGAAAAGTTTATAGACGTTGACATAGTCCCAATGATCCTACATGCATCCTTAGTATAAATCGAAGAAGCGTATTGAAGAAGCTAAGGAAATGACTACATACCTGCTGAAAATACCTTTTCAGATGTTAGGTGAGAAAGCAGTCTGTTGTGTCAGTGGGCCAGACGACTAGACAGCAGATATGCAGGAAGTCAACATCACTTCTCTAAAACGTTTGAAGCATATAATGCTGCAACGGATGCTTTCAAACGGAAATATTTTTGAAGACTCCTTCATAAGCAAATCAGACAAGGATTCAATCTAAAGCAAGTAAGCAAACAAAGAACGAAAAAGCTCAAGAACACTCAACGTCAAACTCTACGATCCTGAAGAGAAACTTGCTTCGCTACTCAGTTCTTCAGAACTAATGCTTAATTGCAACTGAGTAGCACACCCCAGAATACAACTTTCAATTCAAAGTGTATCAAGTCTGCTGGACTTGAAGAGTTCTAAGTGAACTAAAGAAGTTACAAGATTGTTGATCTTGAAGAGTTCTTAGAGAACTGAAGTTCCAAGGCTGGTGGCCTTGAAGGAATCTAAGTGATTCAAAGTTGTAAAGACATACTTAGTAATTTCCTACTCGTGGAGTAGACGAGTGGACTAGGAGCCTTGAGTGTTTTAAACCACTTAAAATCTCTGTGTCTCATTAACTGTCATATCTGTTATAACTGCCATAACTACTTATCAAATCATTATTGCATTATCTTAAGGGTAACAAACATATATTCCACTGCAGTCAGTATATTCAATACTGACAAATATTTTGAAAAAGAAAAAGTTTAAAATATCTATTCAACCTCCCTTTTAGATAACTATTGTGCCTTTGAGAACTAACATAATTGTTTTATATTTTTAATATATAGTTATTTGAAAATAAAATTATTGTAGAATAATAAGTTACCATTATGAGTTTTAGTTTTATAAATTAACTAATGTTTAATCACAATATAAAAGTCATAATTATTTTTAACATTAATTAACTAAATGTATACTATATTAATTATTATGTAATCATAATATTTTTCTTATATTTTTAGTATTTAGTTAATTAGAGTTTAAATTTTAGTAAAATAAAATTCTAGATATGTTTTGAAGTTAAAATTTATCGTACGATTAAGTAATAAAAGAGCTATAGAATATTTTTTTTGTAAATCATAAGTTAACGTTAAAGTTTGTGGGACTATAAAAATAGATTTTGTTATCTGACATTAGCTATTAAGTATTTGTAATAGTTAATAATTTCACAATTTAACTTACTAATTGCATATGATTTTGTTTTATTTTATTATTTATTATTATAATTTTAGGATGTTACGCCATGATCATATTTTGTTGGGGTTAAAAGACAATTAGAAGAATCAACCAAAATTTTAATGGAACACATATTAAAAGATAGTATTAAATTTAGGTCTTGTTATTAGTTATTTAGATTATTTTAAATAAATTTAGGGAGACATTAAAAAGTATTTTAGTTGTAGTTAAATTTTATACCAAATACCATAAACCCAAGTGCGAAGCACGAATTTATTTTTCAAAAAGTATAAATTTTAAATTTTTATTCATTTTATATAAAATGATAATGAAATATTTTTAAAAAATTTACAAATTAACTTACTATTGTTACGACAATGTTTACAAATTTTGCTCAAAAATATATGATTAACGAGTTAAGGAATCTTATAAAGAATAAAACTATTCATAATAATATAATATTAGTTGTATAGATAATTGTATGTGGTTTGTATTTATTTTTATTTTTCTAAACAAATATTATAATCATTATAGTACTAACATTAAGTTAATTTATGAAATTCAATTTGTTTATAAACATCATATATAAAACAAAAATAAAAATATTGTTATTTATACAATAAAATTGTGTGTTGCCTTCCAAAAAAAAAACTAAAATACTAAACACTCATAAAACACTATCATTATATCTTTTTATAAGTTAGTTTTTATTAATTATTATGATTGTATATTTTAGTATAATTATATTATAATATATATACTGTTTATGTTGTAAATACTAGTTCAAGTTGCTAAAATTTAATATAACTTATCTATATTTTAATATTTTAATTTGTAGATAATTATTATATAATAATAAAATAACTTGTCACTATATGATATGTCACCGTAAGTGTTTTAATTTAAACTCACGAGAATCAATATTATTAAATGACTTATGTAAGAAATAAAATTATTATAAAATAATAAGTTAGTTTAAAGTTGTGACGCTCCCAGAATAGGTCCAGTCAATCCAACTCATTCTGAGTCGCCAAATACATGGTACATAATTCAAATACAAACTTTATATCACACGGTCGTGCAAAATACGACCACACATTGTGAGTGTCAATACAAATCGTATATAATACGAAATATCAACATTCAAATTCATTCTTTATTTATTGCAATTATCATCCCACTATTTTACAAAAATAGCGATGACTACTACTACTCTAACTCGAACCATCACTCTGTCCCCCAACTAGTTTCCGCAACGTTCTCATTTCCTGAAGAGGACAATAGATGAAAAGAGTGATCTCAACTAGCCCAGTAAAGAATATTATGACTAAGATAATGAAAAATAAATTATCGTTAGCATTCAATAAATCAGATAAAATATAATTGACAACAAGTATTAGATCAATATTCGCAACTGAAATAACCGTTCATCATCAATATTTTATCCATGTAACATCAATCAATATACATCTCGAATCAAATATTCATCTTTGCACTACAGGCCAAAGATATTCATTTGTATCATCAGTGGTCATGTTCATCTCAACAACTGTCATCTTTGCACTACGACCAAAGATATTCATCAGGTAATCATTCATCTTTGCTCTACAGGCCAAAGATATTCAGTTATATCACCACTTAGGACTGAGAATGATGAAAAATAATATAAATAACGAATCCAGTGAAATAAAGGATAAGATTAAGGATTCGTTTTTTAGTTTATCCAAGTTCAAAAATACTCCATAATAATACTTTGTGGAACAAAATTCAAGAATAGAGCTCAAAACTTGGATACAATCAAAGATATAAACCTTAACAAGCAACTTGGACATATAGAAGAAAATTTAAGTTTTTCGTGAATAGTGTCGTATACGTGAATAGTAACCCCGACGGAAAAAGTAAGAATTTCATAATAAAATCCATGACAATATTTTGGTATAATGATATGAAAAATAATAACATCATTTATAAAGAAAATAACATCCCTTACATCAAAAGAATAGTACTTCTGGCTGGAATATCAGATATAATACCGAAAAAAACTTGCACTGAATAGTAATACTCAAAGTATCTAAATACTCACAAAAATACGCTCGATATTATAGAGAGAGAAAACTTCTGATTCTGGTGTGATTTTCAATTCTAACATAAGCACCCTATTTATAGAAAAAGCTTAGGATGCCAAAGTAGACTAAATTAATAAAATAATATTTTTTTAAAAAAAAAATTGCCGCCTCAGTCAAAAGCCATCAGCATTCCACACCAACCAAAAGTGGGGCCCACCATTATTAAAAAAATATTTATTTTTCAAAACTTCAATAATTCATAATAAATAGCCTTTTGTCAGAACAATACAAATTCTATATTTTTTTATAGGAAATTTAATTCTCTACAACTTTGTAGAAGGAAGTTTTTCTAAATTCCAAACATAAATAATTCGAAATCCATAAATAGATGATTTTCTACACCAAAATACTGATAAAAACACATCAAAACTAATTTCTTCTCTTATATTCACAAAATAAATATTTTCTTATCATATAAATCAACAATTAATTATTCATAAATAATATTATAGGACTATAATATTGACAACCAGGTCCGTTCTCAAGAAATAGGGGGCCTTCCGATAAGGATTTATCCTTACTGGACGCGCAATTAAATAACCCCTCCTAGACAGAACTTCCTTAGACATTGTCAATAATGCTATCTAGTAATATTATTCAAATAATATGAATTATTGAGTTGATAATGTGAAATACTGTGCAGTGACAATTATTGAATCAATAATACAAAATATCAACTGTAGCTATTATTGAATCAATCATATAAAATAGCAACGTAGCAATTATTGAGTCAATAAAATATCAATATAACAATTATTGAGTCAATAATATAAAATATCAACGTAGCAATTATTGAGTCAATAATATAAAATATTGAACAGTAATTACTGTAACAATAATTGAGTAAGTGCCTTCTCACGTAAGACTCAATAATTCGAAATACTGTGCAATACCGTGTGCTACTGTGCAACATCACGTATCACTGTATTTTAACCACCGGGTATTTCAACAGTACTAACGGTAACAACTACGCCGTTATTTTATATAAAGGTTATTTCTGTCGCTTTCTATATCCGACAGTTATTCCGTTGTGGGACCCACAAATAGCTGCGCCGTGGTACGAATATTTTCCGACAACAAGAATAATACACGACCAAACGAATATTCTCCGACAACAAGAATATTTTATAACCACTTGCTCATTTTAAAATATTTGCACATTTCACCCATAACTTTCACATTTATCAATCAACACCATACTATTTCAAAATATATAAACAAAATTAAATCTTTATTCATAAAAGTTGGGGTCTTACAAAAGTTTTGTAGGATCATAAATAGTGTTCTTGGTTTTATTTAAATTATATATTTAAAAAGTTTTTTAGTAGTATTTAATAATATAAAATCAATAGGCTTTAAAAAGTGTTTTGGCAACATTTAAATTATAGTCCCATACTAAAGACCTTAGGACTAAATAATTTAGTTTTGCCTTATTATATGTATTATGACGCCCCCAAAATAAGTCCACACAACTCATTCTGAGTGGCCAGAAATACACTCAATAAAATCTAAATATAAATCTTCATATTCTAACTATTATTTTATCGTGCACAATACGACCACGCATAAATTGTGAGTTTTAATACAAATAACAGTACTCATACTCATTATCAATGATACGTTACAATAAAGTACAATTAATAACTGTTTTAAGAATTAAAATATTTAGAAAATGCTCAAGGATGTAAGACCCCAACTTTTATGAATAAAGATTTAATTTTCTTTATATATTATTTTAAAAATAGTAAGGTGTTGATTTGATAAATGTGATAAGTTATGGATGAGATGTGCAAATTTTACAAAGTAAGCAAGTGGTTATAAAATATTTTTTTTGTCGGAGAATATTCATACGATGGCGCAGTCATTGGTGGACCCCACAATGAATGAATGTCTGATATAAAAAGCGACAGAAATAACTTTTTTACAAAAATAACGATAAAATTTTTACCGTTAAAACTGTTGAAATAACCGGTGGTTAAAATATAGTAATACGCAGTGTTGCACAGTAGCACACGGTATTGCACAGTAATTCTAATTATTGATTCTTACGTAAGAAGTCACTACTTAATAATTATTACAGTAATTGTTGTTCAATATTTTATTTTATTGATTCAATAATTGCTACGTTGATATTAGTGATTCAATAATTGTCATTGCACAGTATTTTAAATTATCAAATCAATAATTTATATTATTGAAATAATATTATTAGATAGCATTATTGGCAATGTATAAGGAAGTTCTGTCTAGGAGGGGTTATTTAATTGCGCGCCAGTAAGGAGAAATCCTTATCGGAAGACCCCCTCTTTTCTGAGAACGATCTGTTTGTCAATATTGTAGTTCTGTAATATTATTTGTGAATATATTATTATAATGTTATAATATAGTAGTATGATGTGATTATATAATAGTATGATTTTTATAATTTGAATGATAACATTATTATAGTAAATTCATGGTATAAAAGTAAAATGAGGTGGAAGAGAATAAATTAAATTTCAATTCTTACGATGTAAGCAATGATGTCATCGAAACGATGAGGTAAGCAATGATGTCATAAATTATGGCGAAAAAACTATTTTACCCTTACTCTACCAAGCCTATAAATAGAAGCTCATTTCTTTATTATTTCTCACCAATTCACTAAAGCTATAGAGAGAGAATGTGACGCCCCCATAATAGGTCCTGTCAACCCAACCCATTCTGAGTCGTCAAATACATAGTACAGAATTCAAATACAACCTTTTATATCACACGGTCGTGCAAAATATGATCACACAACTGTGAATGTCAATACAAATATGTAAAAAATATTAACATTCAAACTAAGTCCTCATTATAATTATTATCACATTATTTATCAAAAATAGTGAGGACTACTACTGCTCTAACTCGGACCATCACTCTGTTCTCCGACTAGTTCCTGCGACATTCTCATTTCCTGAAGAGGATAATAGATGAAAAGGGTGAGCTCAACTAGCCCAGTAAATAATATTATGACTAAGATAATGAAAAATAAATTATCGTTAGTCTTCAACAATTCAGATAAAATATTATGGACAACAAGTTTTATATCAATTTGAAGAGGATAATAGATGAAAAGGGTGAGCTCAACTAGCCCAGTAAATAATATTATGACTAAGATAATGAAAAATAAATTATCGTTAGTCTTCAACAATTCAGATAAAATATTATGGACAACAAGTTTTATATCAATATTCGCAGCGAAAATAACAATTCATTAGAAGAGTTAAGTAGAGAATGAAGTCTACTATCTTCTATGATTTAAAAGTTCATCATCAATATTTTATCCATGTAACATCAACCAATATACATCTCGAATCAAATATTCATCTTTGTACTACAGGCCACCAGTGGTCATGTTCATCTCAACACCTGTTCATCTTTGCACTACGGGCCAAAGATATTCATCAGGTAATCATTCATCTTTGCTCTACAGGCAAAAGATATTCAGTTATATCACCATTTAGGACTGAGGATGATGAAAAATATTATAAATAACGAATTCAATGAAATAAAAGACAAAGATTAGGGATTCGTAATTTAATTTATCCAAGTTCAAAAATATTTCATAATAATACTTTGTGGAGCAAAAATTCAAGAATAAAGTTTAAAACTTGGATCCAATCAAAGATAGGAACCTTAACAAGCAACTTGGGCAAATAATTTTTTTTTTAATTTTTCGTGAATAGTGCCGTACACGTAAATAGTAACTTCGACGAAAAAAATAAAAATTTCATAATAAAATCTATGATAATATTTTGGTATAATTATATTAAAAAGAATAACATCGTTTACGAAAAAAATAACATCCTTTACCTTAAAAGAATAGTACTTCTGACTGGAATATCGGATATAAGGCTAAAAAAACTTGCACTGAATAGCAACACTCAAAGTATCGAAATACTCATAAAAATACGCTCGATATTATAGAGAGAAAATTTTCTGATTCTGGTGTGATTTTCATTTTTAACTAAGCACCCTATTTCTAGAAAAAGCTTAAGATGCCAAAATAGACTTTTGCTACCGACGGCTTTCATACGCCCACCTCGTGAGAAAAAAAATCATCATTTTCCAAGCAATGACAAAAGTGGGGCCCACAATTTTATTTTAAAAAAAACATTTATTTTCCTAAACTTCAATAATTCATAACAAATAGCCCTTTTGTCAGAAAAATACAATTTTATGATCTTTCCATAGAAAATTTAATTCTCTACAACTTTGTAAAAGGAAATTTTTCCAAATATTGAACAAAGAAAGATCGAAATCCATATACGAATGATTTTTCACACCAAAATACTGATAAAAACACATCAGCACTAATTTCTTCTTATATATCCACAAAATAAATATTTTCTCATCATATAAATTAATAATTAATTATTCACCAAAAATATCACAGAACTACAATATTGACAACCAGGTCGTTCCAAGGAAAGAGGGGGCCTTCCGATAAGGATTTCTCCTTACTGGCGCGCAATTAAATAACTCCTACTAAACAGAACTTTCTTAGACATTGTCAATAATGCTATCTAATAATATTATTCAAATAATATGAATTATTGATCTGATAATGTGAAATACTGTGCAGTGACAATTATTGAATCAATCATATAAAATATCAACGTAGCAATTATTGAACCAATAAAATAAAATATCAACGTAGCAATTATTGAATCAATAATATAAAATATTGAACAGTAATTACTGTAACAATAATTGAGTAAGTGCCTTCTTACGTAAGAATCAATAATTTAAAATAATGTGCAATACCGTGTGCTACTGTGGACAACGCGTATTACTGTATTTTTATCACCGAATATTTCAATAGTTTAACCGTAACAGTTTTACCGTTATTTATAAAAAGGTTATTTCTGTCGCTTTCTATATCCGACAGTTATTCCGTTGTGGGGCCCACAAATAGTTGCACCGTCTTACGAATATTCCACGACCAAACGAATATTCTCCGACAACAATTAATATTTTATAACCACTTGCTTATTTTGAAAATTTACACATTTCATCCATAACTTTTCACATTTATCAAATCAACAACTTACTATTTTGAAATAATATATAAAGAAAATTAAATCTTTATTTATAAAATTCGGGGTCTTACAGAGAAAGTATAGAGAGAGTAAGAGAAAAAGAAGAAGAGTATTCTGCTATTACACTAGTGCAGTCTTAAAATTTTTATTAAGGTAAGGGGTATTATTTCTTTCGTATTCATGAAGAGAGTTATTTTCTTTCAATACTCGTAAGGGTTGTTTTTCTATTTTTTATTATTCTGTTGAAATAACCTATCTACGCGGACTACCGCATGCATGGTGAAATCCTGTTGTTATTTCATTCTTTATTATTCTGTGGGAATAACATGTCTACGCGGACTACCACATGCCTGGTGAATAACCCTTCATATTCAGTTGTTATTAAATTGCGGAAAATAATCTGTCTGAGCGGATTACCGCCTGACGGGTGAAAATTCAATTGCAGTTCGTATATTGTTTCATTTGAGATTCCTAACTCTAAACTTACTGCGGTAAGTATTGATTCTATTATTCTTAAAATGATCAGAAATTCTTTAGGTTTTGCGCTTCATCTAATATCATTTCACTGGAATATTGGATTGAATTTTCTTGTGAAATTTTTATCTTTTTATGTCAAAGTTACTATTCACTAGTTGCTATTCATGAGGTACTATTCACGGTAAAAAAAATAAAATTTTTCCTTCTAAATTATCTTTGATTGGATCCAGATTTTGATCTACATTCTTGAACTCTGGATAAATTCTCTAATATTTGTCATTTATCTCACTGAATTCGTTATTCGTATTATTTTTCATCATCCTCAATCCTAAATGGTGATATAACTGAATATCTTTTGCCTGTAGTGCAAAGATGAATGATTACTTGATGAATATCTTTGGCCTGTAGAGCAAAGATGAATGATTACTTAATGAATATCTTTGGCCCGTAGTGCAAAGATGGACAGGTGTTGAGATGAACATGACCAACTGATGATACAAATGAATATCTTTGGCCCGTAGTACAAAAGATGAATATTTGATTCGAGATATATATTGATTGATGTTACAGGGATAAAATATTGATGATGAACTTTTAAATCAGAGAAGATAATAAACATCATTATCTACTTGACTTTTCTATTGAATTGTTATTTTCGCTTCGAATATTAATCTAAAATTTGTTGTCCATAATATTTTATCTGATTTATTGAAGGCTAACGATAATTTATTTTTCATTATCTTAGTCATAATATTTTTTACTAGGCTAGTTGAGCTCACCCTTTTTTTATTATTTTCTTCAGGAAATGAGAGTATCGCAGGGACTAGTCGAAAAACAGTGTGATGATTAGAGTTAGATCTGTAGAAGTCCTCACTATTCTATAAAATAGTGGGACAATAATTGTAATGAATAAAGAATTAATTTGAGTGTTTATATTTTGTATTATATACGATTTGTAATTGAAACTCGCAGTTGTGTAGTCGTATTTTGTACGACCGTACGTTATAAAAGATTGTATTTGAATTCTGTACCATGTATTTGGCGACTCAGAATGGGTTCGGTTGATTGGACCTATTCTGGGAGCGTCACAAAGGAAACCTTCGTACATGGGAGGCCATACTTCTAAGTTATAATAGATATCGTAGGACTTAAGAATTAACCTTGGTTGACCCAATAGACCCCAAAGAAGAACGAGAATATTACTTTCCTGTTCATTCCAATGGTGGGTATTCTCTTGCCATATAATTATCTCAATTGTTTCAAACTGAGAATTATATTCCAACCATACTCCAATATTATATAGGTAGTGCTCATAGATATAATCAGCAAGTGGATGCGCACAACCATGTCTTATAATAACCTGAAGTCGTATGTGGTTAGACATTTTGTATGCTAGTGACAACACACCCTTCCAAAGTCGGGTTCACCTCATCACCCTATTGTTGTTCACTAAAATCAACTGTTAAATGACGTATAAAATACAACACACCCTTCACAATTACATGAAAAGAATTGTGAAGCAACAGAGTGAGCACAAATAGCCTAGTAAAGAATATTATGACTAAAAATAATTAAATTATCAATAGCCTTCATCAGTAATAAATCATATATTTAGAACCTTAGTTCTCAACAAGGAAAAATCTGATAGAATACAATAGACAACAAATTTTAGATCAACAACTGCAGCGGAACAAACAATACATTAGAAGAGTCAAGTAAAATATAATGTCTACTATCTTCTCCATGTTAAAAATTCACTAACAATATTTTATCCCTGTAACATCAATCAACAGTTTCTTTCCACAATCATGTAAATAGTTCATGATCATAATTGTGTTGATAAATTTCTCTTCGCACCCAGGACAAATATAATTTTTATCACCTGTCTTTACCTGTAACACCAAATATCATGGTTATATTAATTCACAATTCATGTTCATAATCATGTAAATCAATAGTTTCTCCTTGCCACAAAGGCTTAATACAATTTTTACTCAATGTCCTTGTCACAAAGGCTGAAGACACTCAATAATCATATCGTCTTTTTACCCTACTCCAAATACATTCAAATGTAATAACAATGGTCATGATCATACCAATTAATTGACTATTTTTGCACTACAGACAAAAGATATTCAACTGTATCATCAGTGATTATGATCCTGCCATACACATGTTCATCTTTGCATTACGGGCCAAAGATATCAATCAATAGTTCATCTTTGCAGTTTGGGCCAAATATATCAATCAACAATTCATCTTTGCACTACGGGTCAAAGATATCAATTAACAGTTCACCTTTGCAATACGGGCCAAATATAATTTTAACCACAATTTAAGTCTGAGGATTATGACAATAATATAAGGAATGAATCAAGTGAGATCAAGGACAAATATTAGAGATTTATAATTTAATTTATCCAGAGTTCAATAATATCCAAATTATCAACATGAAGATCAAAACATGAATCCAATTTCAAGAATAAGATTCATAAATCCAAGATAATTTAGACAGAAAAATAAACTAATTTTTGTCGTGAATAGTACTTCGGTATAAATAGTACTATTGTATGAATAAAAGATAAGTTAGAAAGAAAAAGAATCTAAATTTCATTGTGAATAGTACCCCGGCATGAATAGTAACTCGGATGAATAGTACAACGGCATGAATAGTACCCGGATAAATAGTACTCCGGCTTGAATAAAAGATAATTTGGACAGAAAAACAAATCAATTTTGTCTTGAATAGTACCCCAACATGAACATATTTAAAATTTCAATAAGAAAGTTCATACCCATCATTCCATTGAAATAATATTTCATACGAGTATGAAATAATATACTAAACTGTAAATAAATTTTCACCCGTCATGCGGTAATCCGCGTAGACAAATTATTTTCACAATTTTAATAAAGAATGAATACGAATGATTATTCATCAGGCATGCGATAGTCCGTGTAGACAGGTTATTCCCACAAATTAATAAACAAGGAATACGAGGGATTTTTACCAAACATGCGGTAGTCCGCGTAAACAAGTTATTCCCACAACTTAATAAGGAATAGAATGACAACTCTTACGAGTATTGAAAGAAAATAACATCCTTTACGAATACGAAAGAAATAATACCTCTTACCTCAGTAGAAGATTGGATACTGCAATAGTGTAGTAGCAGAATACTCTTTTTCTTTCTCTATTATTCTCTCCTTTTAATTATTGATTATAACTTTGGTTTGTAAAATGGTATGAAATAATGAATGGATGGAGGAGTATTTATAGGCTAGGAGAAAGGTGGCAAATTATAATTTAGTACCATCATCTTTACCTCAAATTTTAATTTAGTCCCTCAAGTATTATAAATCTTGCAACAATTTTAATAAATGTGGCCCCTCCCATAATTGCCACCCACCACACCAATAATCAAATTTTGAAAAAGAATTCAAATACAATTTAATAATCTCCACCCCACTTAATTCATACGTAATAATTTTTATATATTAATAGTATTACTACATAAAAAATATTATAAAATTATACTTATTATTATCACCTTATATTATTATAATAATATATTTAAATGAATATTTTATCAAAAAAAATAATTGGGATTCCTCAGAAAATATGCCAAACTTTCAACAAATATCTTATTCTAAATTCCTCCATTTATAAAATTGAACCAATTATTATATTTTTATTCATCAATTATTATTCACAATAAATATTATAGAATCACAATTATTAACAATCAGGTTGTTCCAAAAAAGAGTGGACTTTTCAATAAGGAT
Source organism: Panax stipuleanatus (assembly GCA_020205555.1). Taxonomy (NCBI): domain Eukaryota; kingdom Viridiplantae; phylum Streptophyta; class Magnoliopsida; order Apiales; family Araliaceae; genus Panax; species Panax stipuleanatus. The sequence continues at coordinate 156,344,526 of CM035118.1, forward strand.
TTATCCTTATTGGCGCGCAATTATATAACCTAACCCATTTTCTCGACATAACTTTCTATACATTGTCAATAATGTTATCTAAATATCACTTCAATAATACGAGTTACTGTGTTGTGCAATTATTGATTTGATAATATAAAATACTATGCAATTATCACTGTAAAAATTATTGAATGAAACACTGAGTGACTTCTTACGTAAGCATTAATAAATAGAAATACAGTCCAATACCGTGTGCCACTATGCAACAACGCGTATTACTGTACTTTTATCACCGGATATTTCAACAATTTTACGGTAAAAGTTTATTTTTATAAAAATGTTACTTTTGTCGCTTTTTATATCCGACAATTATTTTATTGTGGGGCCCATCAATTATTGGATATTTCGGCACCGCCGTCGTACGTTACTGAATATAATATTCCCCGACAGAAAGAATATTCCCTGACAAAACAAATATTCTCCGATACAATGAATATTTTATGACAATTTGCTTACTTTGTAAAATTTGCACATATCACCCTTAACTTTAACCTTTTATCAATTTAACCATTATAAGATAAATTGAATACTTTTATTTCATAAAATTCGGGGTTTTACATGTATAACTTAGGTTAATGAGAATTAATATTAGTAAATGACTTTTGTAAAAAATAAAATTGTTATAAAATAATAGTTATTTTAAAGTTTTTCAAAATCATAAATAGTATTTTGGTTCTAGTTAAATTATATTTGAAAAGGTGTTTTAATAGTATTTAATAAATAAAATCAGGAGATTTTAAAAGGTGTTTTAGTAGCAAATAAATTACAGTCCCGTACTAAATATGAATGACCAAAAAATGTAGTATTTCTCTATTTATATATATATATATATATGTATATATATATAGAGAGAGAGAGAGAGAGAGAGATAGTAAAACCTCGATAAATGAATACATTTGGGATCGAAAAATAATAATTACTTTAACGAGATTATTTATTTATTGGTAAATAAATAATTTATTAATTTATTGATAAGTTAATACTTATTATTTTAGAGAGTTTTTCAATTTATATATGTAGTCAGAAAAATTAAAAGACAACCATTAATGTATTAATTTGAATCTAGAAAAGGTAAAAATAATTGGTGAAAAGAAAAAATAAGTAATTTTAGATGCATATTTTTAGAGAAATTGACTTTTTTTATGAATATTGTTGATTGACTTAAAAGTTTGAATTTATTGTATGAATGTTATTACAAAAGTTCAAGAATACGTGAATTATATATATATAATTTTTATATGAAATTTAATAATTATTAATTTATATTTTCGTTGAGCATTTAAAAATTCAAAAAAATTAGTACTTAATGCATTTAGTAAGATTATTAATTTAGTACATATGCTTAAGTCGGAACGAAAAGAAATTATTATGCAAGCGAAGTTTTTAATTTATCGGACCTTCATTTAACCGGGTTTTACTTTATCCGAAAGGAGGACTCGAAATCAACGAGAAAGAGTTCTACTAGGAAGTAGGAAATCCGAAATTAGGACCCAGTTTGTATTTTTTGCCCCGTAAAAAGAACAAGGGAGGCCAAAGACAATCCAACTCTTATCTTTCATTATTAGGGTTCCTGGTATCATCGGCGAACCACTGCTTACGTCCAACATCAACAGCTGCAGATTGCCGTCGTTCTCTTTGTAGGTCTGTTCTCTATCTATGCGTACATGTAACATTCAAATTGGCTTTGATCTCCACCATACAACCTCTGGAACTAATTTCTTCTATGAATTTTCGCGAGAAGACTTGATAATGAATTGGAATCGAACTTTTGGTCAAGATTGCTTTTTATTTACATATTAAATATATATGATCTTATAAATATAATATTCATAGATCTAGATTGTTGGTATCACATGTTATTATGAGATCGGACCTGTCATCCTAATAGAATTGTCCTTAACTGCTGTACATTGGTTTTTGTGCATTTGCTTACTCTTTCCAACAGTAAGCAAGATAAAAAATAACCTTACATACTTTGCAATCAATCTAATTAGCTAGTTGTAATCAGGTTGGCCCCAGGAGCTTCTCTTAAAGACATGGTATCTTCTGATGGTTGCTGCACCGAAACTAAAAGAGGCGGTTTTGATTCAGTTATCCAGCTGTGTGGATATGACCAAATTACTTTATCTAGAAAGAGGCTAAAGGTGTCAGAGTTGGTACACCGTGATTTGTCTTCACATATATGTGAAGAACCCAGTCATGATGGTGCTGCATCTTACATGGAGCTGAGCCATACTTGTTTCGGTAGTATTCATAATTCTTCATCTTGCTACAATTGTGACGATGATGTTGGCTTGAACTCTGGGGCGGAAATGAGCTGCCAGTCAAATGGCGGTGATGAAAACATATCCCATCAAACTAATACTGGAGGGCCTTCCTACCCAATCAAGACATATACCGGCTATGCCTCTCCGGCATTTGTGAGTGCATGGATGTATGTCAATGAACAAGGTCAAATGTGTGGCCCTTACATTCAGGAGCAGTTATACGAGGGTTTGTCTACTGGTTTCTTACCGGATGAGCTTCCTGTGTACCCTATTATGAATGGGAGTTTAATCAACCCTGTGCCACTGAAATACTTTAAGCAGTTCCCCGACCATGTCGCCACTGGCTTTGTATATTTACATGCGTCTGTCTCTGGAGTTAAGTCACCCACAATTTCTCACAGCAACACGGCATCAAACAGACAAGAGTTTGCTTCAACAAGTGTATCTTACAACTCGCAGGCAGCATTTCATTCCTATTTCAACAATAATAATACTAACTCCAACCAGCAGAACCCAATTCCTGGTGCAGCTTGCTCGAATATGCCATACATGACAGTGGTAATTGAACTTTATTTGGCTCATACTTTTGCGAACACTCCCAAAAAATAAGGCTCTTATATGTTATTTATGAATTATAGTTGGATTACATGTTTTTGGTGCTGTGCATTTCAATAATTTGCTAACCCTCATCCCTTCTTATCCTTGTAAAAGCACAGTCAGGTGAAGAGTCTTGTTGGCTGTTTGAGGATGACGAGGGGAGGAAACATGGACCACACTCTCTTGTGGAACTTTACTCTTGGCATCACTATGGATATCTTCGCGATTCCTTGATGGTGAGCCTATTGTTGGTATACCGATACATAGTTTTTGAATTTATCCTGATATTCCTAATCAAGTATGTCCAATTGTTTGGCATGTACCATTAATGTTTTGTATACAAAGTCGAGGTGAACAGCTTGCCAATACTAGACTTACTGTGCTGTTGTCAACAGAGTCAACACAATTAAGTGTGTCCAATGGTTCGACATGTGCTATTAATGTTTTGTATTAAAAGTTGAGGTCACCAACCTGCCAATACTAGAGTTTCTGCTATGTATATACCTTTTCTGGTTATCCTGGTCTTACATTGTTTTATGATTCTAATGTGCAGATTTGTCATGCTGACAATAGGTTTAAGCCCTTCATTTTAAAATCTGTGATAGACTCTTGGAGAACAGCTGGACGTGAAAATGTCTATTATCTGACAACAAGGTCCATGAGACTGGCCCTTTGTTGAGTTTCATATCTGAAATTTCTGAAGAAGTTTGCTCGCAACTGCACTCTGGAATCATGAAAACAGCACGTAGAGTTGTGCTAGATGAGATTATTAGCCATGTAATTGCGGAGTGTGTTGCCTCAAAGAAAGCCAACAAGAATCAAAAGTTGGAAGTGATCAATCAGACTGTTAAAACTAACATGGTAATGGATTCATGTCCCATAGAAATAATGATACTTTAATCTCTACGTTCTACTTTTAGAGAGAAGAAAAAAGATGGGTTTTGGTGAGAGCCTCAAGTGGAGGAAAGGACTGTGCTCTTTCCTTTTATTTAGGAATTGGGAAAGAAGGAAAAGCGAAATTAATTAATTTCCCCCTCTTATTTGGGAGTCGAGAACAAAATCAAACAAACATAAAACATTGCTAGAAGTGTGTATTACATCATTAAATGATTTTAATGTCTTATTGTTTTCACTTCATTTCTTCCAACTTTTGGAGAGAACGATTAAAATGGGATGAAATGATCCTAATCCTACATTATTTTCTTTCCCTTAACTATGTTCACTCCATTTTTGTATCTATTGCCCATTTCTTTCCATTCAAATTAACTGTAATTACTTATTATCTGTCGAGGGGAAAAAAACTAACTGTTATTGATATTATTTTATGGTTTTTGTGTGAATAGAGTGAATCTTATCAGGTGAAGGACTTTGTTGCTCTGGTGAGTGTAAAAGCAGTATCAAATAGTGTTTGTGAGAAAAATCCCCGAATTAATAGAAGTCGTACAAGGTCTCCATCTTGCATGAAGTCTGTTGGAAGCGCTGAGAATTTTTGGAATGCATGTGTTGTTATCTATCGGATGCTTTTTGACTCTTCAATGCAAGTTATGTGGAATGCTGTCTTTCATGATTCTATAGTGGAGTATTCTTCTGCCTGGAGGAAGATTAAACTGTGGTCTGCCGATAATGCTATTTTTGAACATAGAAATTTACTTAAACAGTATGCTGGGGTGGTGGAAAAACTACCTGTTGAAGCTGTAAGTAGTTGTAACCTTGCTCTGCTATATTTTTCTGCTTTCCTTTTGTATGTTTGTTGTTTGAAGTTTGTCTCCATGCTCCACAGTTGCGGTTAGAACAAGAATCTAGTGGTGGTGAGCTCGATTGCCCTCCTGGTTTTGAGTTGCCAAGGACGGCATCTAATGAATGCCTCCCGTCACCTTTGGTTTCTTCATACTCTTCCGAGGGAGTTAAGTCATCTAGAAGGAACCTTTTAAGCATTTGTCAAACATATGATGACATGGAATACATTCTGGGAGGTATAGAACACGATCTCCATTCATCTGCAATGACGGATTTGGTCCAGTATTTTGAAGCCATTGTGGATGATGAAGTAAAGCAAATACTTGGTTCTCTAGAAGATGACCAATTTAATGAGGTGGTGTCAAGAAATCATTTTTAATTTAGACCCAAAGAAGCTCATATTTTACATGGGAGTCAGATTTCTTCTGACATTTCCTTTGAATGGCCATTATGGTAGTCATATTTTTTTTTTCAATTTGTACGAGTATAAAGAAAAGTTAAATTATCTTTTCAGGTGGCCGTTGACCCTTCTGTGCAACACAGCCATACAATAAGCGCGAACGGTTCTTCTGAGACACAACTTGATTTTAAGATAATTCCACCTGACAATTGCCGGGCTTCATCACAATTAGCAAACCAGGGCCATCAGAATGTTGTTGCTGTATGTGAAAATTCTTCGTCGAACTTTTTGTCCAGAACACTTCTAAAAATGTGCACGCATTTAACTGATACAGTTAGGGATAAAGATATTGATGAGCTGAACCCACCTGGATTTGAGAACAAGTCCGAAACCCTTGTTCCATTACCGATTAGCAAAATCCGTTCCTCCAGGTCACATGAGTGTTTTCCAAAGATTGCAGTATACGTTGCCTTGGCAATGTGCCGGCAGAAGTTACACGATGATGTACTCAGAGAGTGTAACTCCTTGTTTATTGCTGATTCTCTTAACAAGTTTTTGGTACCATGGTGTTCTTCAAATAAACGCTGTAAACTGGACTCTATGGAGGTAGGATTTATTGATTTCTTACTTTTTTCCCCCACTTCTTCCAGAGTTTCTTGGAGTGTTGTCAGAGATGTGTGTGTTTTTCGTCTTTTTTTAAATGTGGAGAAAGGGGTTGGTTAGTGTATTGGTTTTCTCTTCCGAGTCTTATTTGATTCTTTTATCTTTATTCAGAAGGGATTAAGCAAGGCAAATGAAAAGAAACATGGTAAGTTTCTTGCTGCCTTTGATAAGCTTAGCGAAATATCAAGGACTGGTCACAGCTCAGGACCTTCAGATGCATCTTTGGTGACTGGGAAGTATACATATTACCGCAAGAAAAGGTTGACAAGGAAAAAGTTGGGATCTTTTACTGAGTGGGCGGCAACCTCAGAAGACATTGGATCTCAGAAGCAATCTGTTGAGATGTCAAGGAAACAGAATATATCTGGAGATGCAACTGAGATTGCAGAAGTTGAGGCTGTAGTTGAGCATGCAAAAATTGGACCAGATAATAGCATGATTGAATCATGTAGTGATGCTAAGAAGCATGATATGCATGGTGGAAGCTTGACATCTCTTCACTCAACGAACCAGAAAGCAGTGAAGACTGCTCGTGGTGTTCAAGGTATTTCATTTGCATAAGTAAATGTTCTTGCAGTTTTAGAGATAATCTTACGTCAAACAATGATAATTACTAATGTTTTGTCTGGATAATGCAGTCAGTGAAGGGGATCCAAGATGTAGCAAAGAGTTTGTCTCCATTCTGACCAAGAATTTTAGTAAGGTTAAGGTTGCTAATAAGAAAGGCAGGGAAGTTGAAACTCAGGAAGTGAAAGGCAGGGAAGTTGAAACTCAGGAAGTGCGTACTGGTGATTATTCCGAAAAGCTACTAAGATGTGAGCATCATTTTTTTTGGCCCTGTTCCATTTTATTTTTAATTTTTAAAATTTCCACTCTGATTGCTTTTTTGTAGAATAGCTCACTAGCTATTTGATCTCCAATTATTTATCTTGACTTTACCTTTTACCGTCCCCATGGATTGTCTTTTTTTGTACACAGCAGCTAAGGGTTCAAATCTGAAAAGAAAGCATGCTGTGGATAATATTGCACTCTCTGGAAAAATTCCAAAAATAGTGAATGGTGCTGCTAAGCAAGCATCATGTAAAAACGTTGTTTTTCAGAAAATCAAGAGCAGTAAATCCAGAGCATCTATTCCCTGCCCCAGATCTCACGAATGTGCCCGATCTTCAATCAATGGTTGGGAATGGCATAAATGGTCAATTAATGCAACTCCTGCTGAAAGAGCTCGTGTTAGGGGAAGTCGACATGTTCATGATCAAAATATGCATTCAGAGAGTAGTGGTTCTCAGTTCTCAAATGTTAAGGGCATATCTGCGAGAACAAACAGGGTTAAGTTGCGCAATCTTCTTGCTGCAGCAGAAGGTGCTGATCTTTTGAAAGCTACTCAGCTGAAGGTGAGAGAAGGATTACATTGCTTCTGTTTTTCTTGCTCGTACTTTAATTGCTTAATGTTTTTCTTTCTTGTTAGGCACGGAAAAAACGTTTACGTTTTCAACGAAGCAAGATACATGATTGGGGTCTGGTTGCATTGGAGCCAATTGATGCAGAAGATTTTGTCATTGAATACGTTGGAGAACTAATTCGACCTCGTGTAAGATTACAAAATCTTTTTCCTCACTAGGTCCACTTTTTGATTGATAGCAAAAAAGAAAATAGGAAGTCCATGATGGCAACCTTTTTGGACAGCCTAGTGGGGATGCGTCAAAGAAATTTGTGAGGATGCGTTGCAACTTGCACCATGAACTTGAAACCCCTCTTTACATTCTCCAACCGAATTTGGCGGCTAGGAGATTGGCCTGGATGTGTTCACCATGAACTTAAAATCCTTCCTTCCATCCACCAACATTAGTTGGGTAACTCTGGCAACTGGTTACTGGTCCCCCTCGATTGTTCACAACATGTGTGATGTGTCACTTCCATCATATAAAGCTCGGTTGTAGTTGATGCTTTATTTTTGTAAATTTGCTTGATTATTATGAACTTTTACTCCTCATTTTTTTGTATGCGAGTATTGTCCTTTACACCTTTTCATGAAGTTGCCTTTCCATTGTGCTGTATTTGATTCCATCAGTTTTCTCCCCTTCAATTCTGCAGGTATCCGATATACGTGAACGGCATTATGAGAAGATGGGAATCGGAAGCAGTTATCTGTTCAGACTGGATGATGGTTATGTGGTACGTGAAGCGTGATAGTTTTAGTAATAAGATTGCCAATCCTATTCTACATTTTTTTTGACTAGTCCATTCCTAGGTTATCTTACGAGCTATTTTCAAGTGTACTTTTTAGCTATTTATACTGCCTCCGAAAACATGGTTACCTCAAAATAAATGTGAAAATATTTTGTAAATTAGGAACCTCTTTATCCAGTCTTTAATGGTTGACCTAACCCTTTTTATCCGATTCTGCAGTTTTTAAAAAATGTAGCTTGAATCTGTAAGCTGTAGAACTTCAAATGAGCCCCGAGTAGGGAAACCTAAAGAAAATACTGAAACCTGAAATTTTCTTTTCTACAGCAATCCCCTTTAAGGAGATAGTCTGATATTAATATAATTAGATGTAAAGTGTTATCGCTGAGTTGCCAGTTTTGGTGTCAAAGTTTGAAAGTAATATTTCATGTTTTCAACTAGGCCTTTATGTTGATAGACAAAATTAAAACAAATTAATCTTTTCTTCTTTCGTTTTATAGATCTTCTATTAATTCCAAGATACCACTCCTTCATTTTGATATGCCGGGATCCCATGTACAAGTGAACATATTGATAATTGTTTAGCTACTTCTTTTCATTTAAATTTTTGAGGTTTGGGAGTGGTTGTCTGTATTTTGTCTTCCTACAGTTGGTGCTTGGTAGGTTGTCTTCTATTAGGTGGGTGTCTGTTTTTTGATTATATCAGAGTTTGCAAGTTTATATCAAGCTGCCAGCTACTGACCTTTTGAAAGCTGCATTAGTCATGCACTTCATTAATCAATTTAAGGTCGTACCAAGGCATTCTGTTAATTATTGTGATGAAAATGATAGGCTTGGAGTACATAAAGAAAAATATTATAACTTTATATATGTTTCATTTCTGTGCAGGTTGATGCTACGAAGCGTGGTGGGATTGCCAGATTTATAAACCATTCATGTGAGGTAGCTGCATCAAGTTATCAGTGAACTCTTTACTTTGATGTAAAAAGTGTGGTGGTTTTTAATTTGGAGTAAACTCTTGCAGCCTAATTGCTATACCAAGGTTATCAGTGTTGAGGGTCAGAAAAAGATTTTCATCTATGCAAAACGGCATATTGCTGCTGGTGAAGAAATCACATACAATTACAAATTTCCAGTGGAGGAGAAAAAGATACCCTGCAACTGCGGTTCTAGGAGGTAACGAGAATTGGAATTTGTGGCTGTTCATGTGTTTCTATTGTGGTTGTGTAACTGCACAATTTTCTAATTTCTGGGTTCTTAAACAAGGATTGACCAGTCTTTTAGAATGCATTTCAATGAGTTTGTTATTGAATTGATGAAGAAAAGTAGATTTACAATTTGAAGCCTCTAGAAAATTGGTATTCTTATACATTCCTTTTATACTGAACCTGAAGGGCATTCTGCTAATTTTTTTGCCCTTTCTCCGAGGCATTATAGATTTCTGTACCTGAATTTTGAATTAGAAGACGCAATCCATGAAGTGAATTCTGAGTTTGTTTTTGGGTGGGCTGGGGTGGGGGTGGGTTTATGTTTTGATATTTTTTTTGGACGCATCATATTTATTTATTTATAATTATTTTTTGTCACGAGAATGATATTCTCAACTTTTAATTTCTAAGTTTCTGTTCAAGTAACTTTTGATTTCTTTGTTGGCACATCTAGATATAGTGACCTTTAATTCTGTTAAAGTGTTTCTCATTTCTGCATTTTTTCCTTATTAGCCTATGCTATCAGTTGTACATACCATGACTATTCCAATTTAGATGGCAATATCAAATTTGAATCATTTCTTTAATGTGATATGCAGCCAGTCTGATTAATCATCAAACCTTTTTTCCATAGTTTCTCTCAATAACCAGTTTGCCAAATTGAATCTGAAGATTCTAATAGTTGATTCTGACAAAAATTGCAAAAATTGACCCATACCCATGGTTACCAACTTACCATTGGTTCCCACTTCCCATAAAAAGTTTGTTTTTGGGAACACAATGCCACACCACCCATGAGTAAATTTACCAAATTCATTTTGACCCAACCCACAGTACCCATGCCCATTCATACCAACTATTAATTATATAATTATTAATATTATTAAATATTATCCTTATTGTGGTCAAAGTTGAAAACATTTTTAAGTTGATAGCCTTTTTCTATTTTAAGTTGCAAATCTTTTCCTATTGTAAAAAGGATAGCTTCGTAATATTTGTATTCAGGGTGTGGTGGCATAATTCACTTCCTCTTATTCTCTCTCTTTCACGTTATCTTTAAATCTAATACTCTAAATATTTAAAATTCTATTGGTATATTATTACTTTCAAGTTGGGATTTCTTACAAAGTTTCTTGTGATATAAACATTTTTCTTAATAGAGAAAAATTTGTCAAAACTAACTGGTTGGGTACTTGGGTAATGGGTGTTATTTTTGCACCTATTAAGGAACAGGTAATTCACTCACAAGTACCCAACCCACGGGTATTCAGCCCTACCAACACAACCCATTTGTCAGGTCTAGTTGATTCCTAGTCTCAACAACTTTGTTTGCTTGCAATTTCAATTCACTATGATTATTTTCTGTCTAGGTGTCGTCGATCACTGAATTAAGAAGCTTTAGGAGTTGCTATCCCGGTATGTATATTAATTACCCTACTGCAATTCACCTGTATATTTGAATCTCACTTAATCTTATTTGTTTTCTGTTCTCCTATTTCACAGGCGATTCTTTTGCGCTTAGGCTGCATTGCGACATAAACGACTATCATAGGTTTGTAGCTGTTACCACTTACCACTGACCTGTTTCTTTTGGTTCTTCTTCGTCCTGAGTGTACTTTGTGGGCCCTGATATGCGTAGCCTCTAAATTCAATAGACCCTTGTTAGTATAGCCTCTTTGAGACAAGCTAAATGTTTGCATAACTTTTTGAGACAACTATAGTGTTATATGCAATCTCTCACCAAATTGCATTCCTCAAACACATGGTTAATGCTTCTGTGCGTTGAATCTAATTAGTGATGATTGTGTGCGTTCAGTTTTCAAAGCAAATAGTTTATTTTTGTGGGTTTGTAGAAGCAGTAATGCGACACAACTGGACAAGAATGCTTGAATTGAAATGAGAAACTGGATGTTATTTCAATTACCTCTAAAATTTAAATGATTCTTGTGCATTAACTAGCAAAATCAAGTCAATTATTAATTCATATATTCTAGTAGAGCAGTGCATATAACATGGTGTCTTGTTCTAACTTCTATAGAGATATAAAAACTGTAGATTTGATTCAAATTCTTCTCTCTATTTTATGTTCATGCTTAGAATTGTCATGCACCAGAGTCAATTTTTGAAACTATGTCGGTATATCCTCTTTATCGATGTATTTTTTTCTTTTTATTTTAGATTATTTCGATCCTTATTTTTCTCCCTTGGTTGTTTGTTGGGTTAGGGTTGACAGAAGGTGAAAACTGTCCATATAGTGGATTTAAATAAGTTGACAAAGGAGATCTGCAAGTCTATAGACTATAGCTATGCATGTGAACAGGGAACAGTGAACCTAGAGTTGGTAAATATGCCAATATCTAGAGCAAAAAAGTTATTGACAGTTAATTTTTAATATCCTCCATTGGAAGCAGATACATATTAAATAGAGTACATTTAAGGATTTCCTGATCATGTGCCTGTATCATTAGCCCTTATCATAGGGATTAGGCGAAATGAAAAATAAGGCCATGTCACTAGAAAATGGCTTTTTCCCATGGAGTTCTGGGTGGGTGGTCTTGTCATTTATACACTTCTCCTTTGCTCGATAACTTCTTTTTAATGTTTCCTGAACAAGAACATTTATATCAGCCATACCCAACAAAGTTTATGCCCACTGTCAAGAAGTGTCCGTGGGATCTGATTTGACATGATCTAGTTTTGATGAAGAACAAACAATATTTCCATCTGATTTAATGTTGAATCTGGGTTTGCAGATAAGAAAGAAGAGAGATGGAGTATTCATATTTTTGTGACGGATTGAATTTTTTTTTTTAAGTGCTCATAGAACCCTGAATATTTTGCGACGTTAAATTCCATATAAAATAGTTAGTAATGATGTCACATTTATCTTTTTTCAGGTTGCGTCACTGTCCTCTCTAGGCAGGATGATGATCCTATGCTGATTTTTTGCATTGAGATATTTACCTTGTCAAAGATGATCAATGACAGACTCGTATGCAAATTCTTGTAGATATTTCTGAGTTGCAGATGAGTTTCTCCTCTTGAAAACTGTAAATCGGTCATTCTTTTATTTATGCTTGTAGCATTTTTTGATATTACTCTTATGTACAGACATGCCTTTATAACATCATTCTTTAATACCGAATATGAAATTAAATATATTGTACGGCTAATACTTCTCTTTGTTATTTTCTTCCATTCATTAATTAAAAACTATTTGTTCCCTGGGAATATTAATTGCTTATAGAGGTCGATTAGTATCTTCCCCATTAAAATATGAGATTGTGTAAAACCTTGGCCTGTTTAATATGATCAAAATATAAAAATTGTTACCGCAACAACCAAGCTAACAGCAATTTAATATTCCCTGGATCGTCATGGTTTCTTCTATCGAATATGGATGGGAATGTTTGTATGTACTTCCACATCTTCTAATTGACCATAGTTGTCTGTGCCAGGCTTGGCCTTGCTTCAAATTACTGAAATACTGGACTACAAGAAATAAGATGGTAGATATTAAGTGCAAGATGTGTGATCGGATTTTTATTAAAATTTGGGTCTATGGAGCTTTATCTATTCAAAGTGCTCTATGATGCATATCAAGGATTGCTCATGACTGAGCTTATGCAAACCCTTAAATGACCTGTTTTGTGTCTGTCGTCCTGACTATGTTATAGATTAGATGAAGGCTGACGTCGGAAAGTATCATGGAAATTATATATTTGTACACGAGTATTCTGCTAATATTATTTATATATATGATAATGTGTACTTGGAAATAATAATAATAATATAATTATGAAGGATTGTGAGTTAAGTTCAAGAACTTCATCAAAGAATATATGTGTATAGTTTATTTTAGGAGTTGAGATTGCTAACCACCACCCAACAGATTTATGAGGATGTATCATGACAAATTTTTTTTTGCCAAATGCTTCTACATTAGTTAGATTCAGATGATACAAAGTTTAAAATTTTTCTTAATTAGTTGCTCTTTCCTTGTCCTTTTTTTCTTTTTCCACTTTGTTTTTGGCGCAGGGGTAGGCCAAAGTAAATACACTTGTCTATTCTGACCGACGATGTGGAGGTTGGTTGGGGACTCTGGTATGTGTTTCCTTACCTATCCGTTACTCTATTTACATTATCTGGGGCCTATTTTTATGGTTTTAAGTGCCCCAACTCGTCAGGTAGTTTGTATTATGAGATGAAAGGTGCCAATATTCAACCTCTAAACCTAAACCAATTGCAAAGAGCCGAAACCCCCCACTAAAATACTAACCATGAACCAAGTGCTCGTACTATACATAAAAAATTGGTAATCTCTCGTGAGGATAACAATTTCAAAATATTTTCGTAACGAGGAAATTGGCAGCAGCATTGTGAAACTAAGAGCATTTTATGAATAACCCACTCGGGCTAAATCTGCAGTAATTGGCCAATTGAACTTAAAAGTGCAATTCAAATCAAACTTTTTGATAGATGCAAATTCAACTTGTTTTATTTCTTTCCGTGTATTTTTATTTTTATTTTTTCAGTTGGAAAACAGCAAAAAGTAACAAAAATTAGTTCTCACAACAAGAAGTGGCAAAAGTTATTTATGAAGGATCGTTTGAGAAGTCTATTTATTTTACAAGATTACTCCCTCCGTTCCAAGATAAAAGATGCTCTTTTAGTCCATTCCAAAATTGTTTATAAATTTCCAGTTCAAAGTATGAATGATAGGAGTAGTTCCTAATTTGCCATAAAATAAACACTATCATGTCACCACCTACTACATGTTATTGGAATATTTTTTTATTTGTTTTCCTTCGAAAGCATGTTTTTAGAAATGTAGCTCAAATTTTGAAACGGAAGGAGTATTTAAGTAGTGCATGCATAGACAATTTTTATTGTCAACAATAAGTTTGTAACATTGAAAAATAATCAAACAAAAAGTCTAAGCAGACAAGAATATAGGACATGAATATTAGACAGGAGTGTATTGAATTTTTAATTATTTATGTTTTGACCTCCAATGGGGTAGAAATACAAATAGATTAAAGTCCAAATACACTTTTTGTCTAATATTCATGTCCCGTGTAGAAGAACTCGTAATCAAAAGAAGTCTGTCCTGTTCAAGTCAACAAGAAAATGACAAATGTTAGAACACCCCCCCCCCCCCCCCCCCCCCCGGGCGTATCATACACATCAGGACTGAGCAAGAGGAAAAAGTGTTTGCTTATGTGTGGAGGGGAGCATCAATTGTTTGAAGAGACCCATCCATTTAATGCAATGCAAAACATAATTTATATATTTTCTCCTAACAGAGGGAATAATGAATTTGTAGGAAAAACATAGAATTTCCATGGGCCTGAACTAACAAGGACTTATTATATTTAGAACCGGCCTTAGCTCAAATGGAAGAGCAGAAGGATTACACAATTATTGGGGTGGGTTTCTTATCCTGAAATTGCTTGATCCTTCGGCTGTCGGTTCAAATCCGGCAGGCTGGATATCATCATATAGACGTCTTTAGGGATGTCCTTTTAATAGTAGTTAGTTACCAAGTGTGTATTTATGGTCAATTGGCTCAATTTCTCTGTTAATTTTTTTAAGTGCTGGTATTTTCTCTCTAAAACATCCATCCATCCAGGTTGTCTTTGATGGATGTTTGAGCTATAAATTTTATGGGTGTTTCCCCCCCTAACTCAAATGTATTCGGTATGTTGTGTAGTTTACTTGGTAGTTGGAAGCCAATGTGTTGTGTGACTGGTTTAAGGAGGCTATTCTTGATTCAGCTTGAACTGAATAATACTATAGGCGTCAATTTCATCCGGTGGTAGCAGTAGCAGTAGCAGTGCACCATATTTTTTATGGAATTTCTTAACATGTGCCCTTAGGGCACATGCTAAGCGCACAGTTCAAGAGAATATTCTCTTGAATTGTGTGCATATTCCCTTGAACTTGGTGCAAATGCAGAAATCAAGGGAATATGCACACACTTCAAGAGAATATTCTCTTGAATTGTGTACTTAGTAATGATCCATCCATATGATCATTCATAATGTTGAGATTCATTTATATTTTTTTTATGAAAAAAGAATGTATACAAGAATTTTTACCTCTATAAAGATTATTAAAAACTTTTGACCATTCAAATTTTAATAAAATTAGGACATGTTCATCAGATGAAACCAATTTAGGGTAATGATTGAGTTTTAATTAATTTTGGATTTAATTTAAATCCATAATTGATTGATTGAATTTAAATAAAATTGGAAGTGCAATTGATAGTCTATAATAAGGAGATTTAGAGAGAACAATATATGGTTCAAGTAGGAATTATTATATATTGTATTTTAATTGTATTCAAAGTGGGGTATGTGAAAAGGTACATTGTTGTTTGCAAAAATTATTTTCTCACATTGGTAAGGAATAAAACTATTTAGTACTTTATAAGTACAAGTGGAATAGTTTAATTCACTTGTGGTTCTAAAAGAAAGATTTGGATCTGGTCAAAATGATGTGGTTGCCCGCCCCCGACTTGGGGCCGGGTGCCGGTTCGCGTCGCAAATTCGCATTGGTGTTTTAGGCACACTTTGCACTTTGCATGTATCTGTGTTAAAATCAAGTGATAATTACAAAATTTATTTTGTAACTGTTGTTTTATATTAAATACACTGTTTTAGTTTTTAGTAACTGATCATTCTTCATCTTCTTTCTCTGATCAACCTTTACAAAGCAGCATATATTAAGATTTATCATCGAGTTACTATCACTGAAAATATATATAGTTTGACATATATTTTGGAGGTATATTATCAATAATCTTTAATAAATTATTTTGATAAGAGACAATAAACACTTTAAGAACATGAATTATTCATGTCAATTCCTTGTTCCAATTGTTGTGTCTATTCTAATCTTTCAATGATATTACAATATCAGGCCACCAGACTTTGCTTTTACAAATTACATACTCAGGGTGAGGTCAGGGGTCAGATCAAACTACGGTGATTGATTGTGTTTAAAATGTACTTACTTTTCTAAACAGTTTAAGTAATTATTATTATTATTATTATTATTATTATTGTTATATTCTTAAGTATGGTTAAAAATACGGTATGATATTATTTAATTTATTTATAATATAAATAATGATATGTTAAATTTTTTATAATTTAAAATTAATAATGTACCTCTAACTTCTGAACAAACTATTAAAATTGAGTGAAAGTATTTTTTTTAAATTGAAATTGAAAATATTTTATTTTTTGAAATATTTTTAAAATCACTTTTAGGGAGTAAAGATTTTAGAAAATACGTTTGACCAAAATACTATGTACGCTTTCTCATTTAATTATTAAAGAAAAACTAAAAATATGAACAGTATACTTTTATATAATTTTATCTTTATTTATTTTTTTAAAAAATTGCAATTATGTAATCAAACATAATTTAACTTTATTGTAAATAATTAAATTTTTATCCAAAAAAAATGTAAATATTTTATTTCACGAAACGTCACCGTCTCTAAATGAACGAACAAAGTATAAAAATATAATAATATATTATTTTTTATACTAATAAATGACTAAATTACCCTTCACTTTATATATTTTATTATTCCCTTTTAAGAACAATATTAAATTCACTTTATATATTTTATGGGATACTTTTAAAGACAAAACCTTTAGTCATTATTTCCGTACAGTACAGGCTACAATAGTCAGTAGATGCCAAAAGGGGAAAGAATTGGAAGAAAGGAGAGTGAAAATAATGGGACGCGCTCACGCGCGCATGTATATTTGTTAGATGTTATTTGCAGCTCCGTAGCAAATCCAAAGAGGCACACTCGCAGCATCAGCAGCAGCAGCAGTGATGAGTCTGAGTAGTAGACTAGTACTACTGTAGTAGTAGTTGCTAATTTAGAAAGGAGAAGGGCTCTCTTCTTCATCTTCTTCCTCCTCCTCCAAATCTTCCATATCCTCTCCCTCTGCCATTTCACCCCTTTTCCTCCAACCCTTGAAATTACAAATTACTTGAAAATTACAACAACAAAAAGAATCTCCCTCTCATTCTCTCTCCTTCTCTCTCTCTCACTACTAAATCTACACACTGTCAGCTTCTAGCCTTCTACTGAAGTAGACCTTCTTATATTTAAATATTTTTATATATATACTAGATTATAAATTTCGAGGGGTATATATATTTGGGAAAGGAAATGCAAACACAGGCACTGAAATTTCAAAGTTCAAGTATAAGAACAAACACAAAATAAAAAAGCTTCTTGATAACAATGGGGTCGGAGCAGATCAGATTTCCGCAGCAACAGCCTCCAGCTCCACGGGTATTATCTTCAGATCTGCTGCTACCCACTACATCCTCTTGCATTTGTTCTTATATCTTTCCTATTTGTATTCTCTAATCCTTAGCACACCCAAAAGCTGTTGGACCATTGTTAAATACTCCTGATTTTCTTCTTTTTATCGCACTAATCACTCACACAGAGACCACCGCTTTGTATTTGGTGTAATTAGTGTCTTACGGTTTTCTTCTGTCTGATGGGTTCTGTTACTGGAGTTTAAGGAATTTTTTTTTTTGAGGGTCAGATCTGTTGTAGGGAAGTTGAGAAGGGGATACATAAAATGTGTGTCTGCGAGAGAGAGTGAGAAAGCACTCCTTCCTGACCCAATTCGCATTTTTTGCTTTAAAGCTCTGGGTTGAGTGCTAGATCTGAATTTAGATGGCTGGTACCATTACATTCTGAGATTACTTATTATTCACTTCACTTTGCCTTATATTTAATGTTTGGATTACCACTTTATATAAATAGTTGTTTGCCTGCATGTTGAGCAGCTCAGATCTGCTTGACCTGCTTATCACCTGTGTTGTTAAGATAATTAGAAGCCCGGATCTGTTACCCAAACAAGAACTTGCCTTGGCAACCTAAAGACTTGCATCTAAACTGCATTTTGAATCTGATTTCTATCTTTAAAAAAATGTATGCGTATTAAATGCTTTAATCTTTAGTGACTTGCCCTTCTATTTTATTGTTTTCCCCTAGATTGCTTTTTATTAAATGCATATATCTGTCTGTTGAACTTTTTAAATTGTCAATATCCATACATATATAAAACTGAATGCGACTGCTCAAATGATTAATCCATCTCTTTTCATTTGAGTGTCACATCATTAATTTCCAATTAAATAGAGAAAACATAATATATATCAAACTGCCAAGTATTTCTTGAGATTGGTTGACATTTTCAAGTTCTTCAATTCTGCGCGTTGATTTTAGGAAATAAATTTCCAGATAAAAATATTAGGAAAATGTTGGGCCACAATTTTGACTAGTATCTTAACTAAATTTGACTCTTTGCCTCAAGTTATTTTCTACTGTGCAAAATATTTGTATTCTTTAAATATCTTATTTTAATGAAGAATATTCTTGTATGTTATGGTGCTACACTGCTACTCCATATCAGATAGGCTACATGGCTGCCCTTAATATCCCACTGCAGTTTGTTGAATTGCTGGTCTCTTCCCAATAAGTAGCCAAATTCTAGTAGGTGTCTTCCAAGTTCCAACTACACAACTGATATGCTTTAGGTCAACTAATTTGATTCTTATTCCTCAGCCAACAACTAGTTACTCTGCACTTTACTTGCTAGAAGTGCATATAACTGATATCTCATTTATTGTTGCTTTTTCCTCTATTTTTATATATTATTCTCGTCTTTTATGCTTAGCCATGCGCAAGAATCAGGATGTGATTGGTTAGCCTTATTCTTACCCTAAACTTGTAAAGGTAAACTCTAATTTAACTATAGCTTATAACTGGAATTGGTCCCAATTGTTATTGCTCTGCATGCATGGTCTAATCGAAATTCCAAAATCTTTGCCTAACCGGTTGCAAAATATTGAAAAGCGTTTGACCTCACTTTTCGAATTCCATTCAATTTAGCAAGCTTGGAAGTGTAGAGATTTTAAAATCTAAATCCAAATATTTATATAATCACGTCAACATCTTTACCATTTTGTAGCCATATTAGAAGTATTATGTTTTCCATTAGAACCACTACCATTCAATAATTTCTTTCATGCTAGGTTGATTAGTAGGCCATGAGTAACCCAATCAGAACAGGATAGGGAGGTTGAGGGCCTGAGGCAAGCTCCTTAACGGTGAAGTTTAAGGTAAGGTGGCTACAATATAGCATAGGGGTGATCTGGTTTAAGATATGGTGGGAGGGAATTGAGTGAATAGGAGACTGGAAAATCCCATTTAGCATTTGTTTGTGTATACATCTAACACTTTCAACTGTGATTTTTTGAGCTGAATATTGCAATCTAAGGTCATCTCGAATTTTGAACTTTTAAGCATTAAGTTTGAACTGTATTATTAATGGTTAACTTGAATGAGCTCTGGTCTCTTAAAATAATGAACTGTTTGTTGTTGGAAGGAGTGCCTATAAAAGTGTGCATTTATTTCACAAAATTGTCAGGCTTCAACCCATTACTAATTGATTACATTCGTTCTTTTAATTTTGAGTGGCAATCTGAAAATTGATTTTTAGTGGTCGAATACTTTGACAGCGAAAGAGATGGGGAGGATGTTGGGGTGGATTGTCTTGTTTCGGCACACAGAAGGGTGGGAAGCGGGTTGTACCTGCATCGCGTATTCCAGAGGCCAATGCATCGGGAAATCAGCCAAATGGGCCACAAGCTGTTGGGTTAAATAATCAAAATACAGCACTACATCCATCTCTTTTAGCTCCGCCGTCTTCCCCTGCATCATTTTCAAATTCTTCTCTTCAGTCAACAGCTCAGTCACCCAACTGTTTCCTGTCATTGTCTGCCAACTCACCAGGAGGTCCTTCATCCACTATGTTTGCCACAGGGCCATATGCGCACGAGACACAACTTGTATCTCCTCCTGTTTTCTCGACCTTCACAACTGAGCCATCAACTGCTCCTTTCACACCCCCTCCAGAGTTGGCTCATTTAACTACTCCCTCTTCCCCAGATGTGCCTTTTGCACAGTTCCTTTCATCTTCCATGGATCTTAAAAACCGTGACAAGGCGAACTACATTTCTGCAAATGATCTTCAGGCAACATATTCTCTTTATCCTGGAAGTCCAGCCAGTAGCCTCAGATCACCTGTTTCAATGACCTCTGGTGACTGTCTATCATCGTCTTTTCCTGATCGGGAGTTTGCTCCTCAATGGGTCCCTTCGGTTCCTCAAGAACTAAAACACCCAAGGTCTGAATCGGGCAGGTTATATGCGCTTGATACAGCCAGTGCCTCCAAGTTGTCTCAAGATTCAAATTTTTTCTGTCCTGCTACATTTGCACAATTTTATCTGGACCAATCTTCGTTGTCTCAGTCTGGTGGGAGGCTAAGTGTTTCCAGGGAATCTGATGTTTACTCTAGTGGTGGAAATGGGCATCAAAGCAGACAGACCAAAGCTAGCAAACAAGATGTTGAGGAAATAGAAGCTTATCGAGCATCCTTTGGGTTCAGTGCTGATGAAATTGTCACTACAGCTCAGTATGTTGAGATCTCTGATGTTATGGAGGACTCCTTTACCATCACTCCTTTCACCTCCAATAAGCCACATGCGGAGGAAGCTATAGTAACTTTATCAACAGATAACAGACCAAAGGCAGTGAAAACACATACAAACTTGCATTTATGCAATGATTTTGAAGGTGAATTTTCAGTACTAGTATTTATGCACTGTCGTCTGCAAGGCTGTTGAATAAAGCATAGGAAAGACTTGGAACTGTCGTAAGACTTCCAAAGTTTGTCTTCTTGTTATGGTCACAAGTTTTGTCATTTCTTATTATGCTGGTATGGGAGTCCGTTTTTCCCGACTTTCAGACGTTTCCTTCCTATCTTCTATACTAGCATCATTTTCCTGTATGCACTAATGTTCTTTTTCTTGTATGATTCAGATCATGGATCACGGAGGCAACTTGGGGATGTTACTTTGAAAACTAAACAGGGTGACCATATCTTGAGTGACAGTGAAGACATTTTTACTAGGATGGGGACATCCAGAATCAGCAGAAAGTATCATTTGGGTTTGTCAAGCTCTGATGCAGAAGTTGATTATAGGAGAGGAAGAAGTTTGAGAGAAGGCAAAGGAGACTTTGCTTGGCATGACTAGCAACGGAAGAAAACTGAACAGTGTCCGTATGTATTAATTTGCAAGTTCATATGTATCTTTTGGGGGTTTATTTGATTGATAGGTAAACTAACAACCTTCTCTCTGGTGTGCCTGTCTTTTGGCTTTATCTGATTGGTGGATGTATTTACTATATATATATGAGATCCATAGTTAACATTGTCAATTTAAGGTTAGTCTTACAACAAATTCTGAGTGTCCATTCGAATATCGAACAATTAATATAGTTTTCGTCTGCAGTTTAATTTTCAGTATTGTGCAGTTTAATACTGCGAACAGGATAAATGTCCAAAATACTTCTCCTTATACAAATCCTCCGTCCACAATATTATACTGGGTAGCCTAGAAAATAAAAAAAAATTAAAAAAATTTGGCATCCGCAGTAGTAAACTGCAGAGATTGAAAGTGTATAGCAGCTGGCACCCCTCAATTCTCAAATTATGTCCAACGCCCCCTTTTTCTTTCCCTCTCCTCTCTTTTCCTTCCTCTGCCAACTTGTGCTTTCAAACCCTTATCCTTCAACCATCATCAGCCCAAGACCCACCAAACCCATCTGCCTTACAACTGCCCCCTTCATCCTCCACTGCTTCCCGTCGCCTGCCGCCTGCCGCCGCCGTGTTGGTGCCACGATGGGTTTATTGATATCCTGCCCTTCCAGCTGAGATTCCCTCTTTTCCCTCTCTTTCTTGGTTAATTTCTTGATTTTGTCTGTTTTATAACTTACAATTGCTCCTTTGGTATCAATATGGTCTTCATGAGATTTCTTGATTCACCCTGTACCCAAATCTGTTGAATTTCTTCTATATTTTCTGTTTGGCTTAATGAGTGATGAAATTGAGGCATCTGAAATAGTGGAAACAGACATGGCTTTTGTTTGCAAATGGGTGTCCATATAAGGCTGTGGTTATGGGTGTCCACTTGAAGGTTTTAAGGATGCAGTAGCTTTATGGTTTGAATCCAATCTTGAAAAGTGATTGGATATGTTTTGGACAGTTGAAGAGGAAATATTAGTGGGATCTGGGGGTATTGGGTGGGGTTTGGTGGTGGAGGTGGTAGTGCTGTTGATGAAGATGGAAGGTTTGTGGGTGCTTTTTTGGGGGAAGATTTTGTGGAGGTGTTACGGTCACCATGGCCTCCATTGTTTTGCCAAACGGCTGGTAGGTGATTTGAAAAACTTGAATTTGGGTTGAAACTTGGGGGAAAAGAGAAGACAGAAGAGAGGGTTTAAACTGCGGATGCCACAGTTTTGTTTGTAAAATAAAATTCTAGGAACTGCGGATAGAGGATTTGTTAAGGAGAAATATTAGAAATTAAACTGTGAAAGGGGTTATATTAATCGTCCGATATTCGGATGGCGCTCAAAATAGATTTGTGATCGAGTCTTAATTAATGTATTTGCCGAGTGTGATTAGTCAAGAGAAGTGGAGTATGGAAATCTTTTGTATGTGAATAGTGAATGGATGTTTGCATGATGCCTGTTTTCTTTTCCCATAGTTAATAATGGAGCCAAAGATGTTTAAATTCCATGTGAGCAAGTGGTTGGACTGAGGATATGCGCCATTGTTTTCTTTTCCCATAGTCAAGCCTACACGGGTCAATAGAAGAGGGAACACGGATTATGAATTACTGGGTATTGGACCTGGCAATATAGTTGAATAACTGTCGGGTCAATCCATATTAACTGAAATCAAATGGGTTAGTTAACTACTTTTAATTATGGGTCCTTTACAATAATATACAATATTTAAAAATTAATTACAGCAATAGTGTCCTCATAAAATATTTACACAATTAATACACTTTTCATATTTATTTACAATATTAGTGCAATTAGGATTCCTTAATTTAGGGAATTAGTATAGGATTCAATTCATAATAATAAGGAAACCTAAAATCAAGGAGAAATAACTACCATAATTAATAATTCAAATTCAAATATTTTGGATCTAACAACAAAAATAAATTCAAATTCAAATATTCAAAATTTGGCAACGTCATCTTCTTCCTCCCATTCGCCGGTTATCTTCCTCTTCCCCTTCGCCGGTGAGACCCAATTTCATGTCAAAAAAAAAATAAGAACACTGCATAGGAAAGAGATAGATAAAAGAGTGATGTGTAATGTAATGTTGATAACCAAACCTTCGTACCAAGGTAACCAAACGTTTATACCAAGGTAACCAAACCTTTATATCAAGGTAACCAATCTACCTCCACACCTGCAATATGAATTGCTTACCTTGGTATGAAAGTTTGACAACCAACTGCATGAAGGTTTGGCTACCAACTGCATTACATTCAAAATTAAGATTCGGTTATCTTGGAATGAAGGGTTGGTTACCTTGGTATGAATAATTGATAACCAACTGTGACGCCCCCCAGAATAGGTCCATTCAACCCAACCCATTTTGAGCCGTCAAATACATGGTACAGAATTCAAATACAAACTTTATATCATACGGTCGTGCAAAATACGACCACACAACTGTGAGTGTCAATACAAATATGTAGAAAATATTAAGATTCAAACTAAGTCCTCATTACAATTATTATCACACTATTTATCAAAAATAGTGAGGACTACTACTGCTCTAACTCGGACCATCACTCTGTCCCCCGACTAGTTCCCGCAACATTCTCATTTCCTGAAGAGGACAACAGATGAAAAGGGTGAGCTCAACTAGCTCAGTAAAGAATATTATGACTAAGATAATGGAAAATAAATTATCGTTAGCCTTCAATAAATCAGATAAAATATAATGTACAACCAATCTTAGATCAATATTCGCAGCGGAAATAACAATTCATTAGAAGAGTTAAGCAGAGAATCAAGTCTACTATCTTCTATGATTTAAAAGTCCATCATCAATATTTTATCCCTGTAACATCAATCAATATACATCTCGAATCAAATATTCATCTTTGCACTACAGGCCAAAGATATTCATTTGTATCATCAGTGGTCATATTCATCTCAACACCTGTCATCTTTGCACTACAAGCCAAAGATATTCATCAGGTAATCATTCATCTTTGCTCTACAGGCCAAAGATATTCATCAAGTAATCATTCATCTTTGCTCTACAGGCCAAAGATATTCAGTTACATCACCTTTTAGGACTGAGAATGATGAAAAACATTTAAAAAAAATAAATCCAGTGAGATAAAAGACAAAGACTAAGGATTCGTATTTTAGTATATCCAATTCAAAAATACCTCGTAATAATCAATTATGGAGCAAAATTCAAGAATAGAGCTCAAAACTTGGATACAATCAAAGATAGTAACCTTAACAAGCAATTTGGACAAATAGAAGAAAATTTAATTTTTCCGTGAATAGTGCCGTATACGTGAATAGTAACCCCGACGAAAAAAGTAAGAATTTCAACATAAAATCCATGACAATATTTCTGTATAATGATATTGAAAAGAATAACATCATTTACGAAAGAAAATAACATCCCTTACCTCAAAAAGATAGTACCTTTGATTGAAATATCGGATATAATACCGAAGGAAACTTGCACTGAATAGCAACACTCAAAGTATTGAAATACTCACAAAAATACGCTCGATATTATAGAGAGAGAAAACTTCTGATTCTGGTGTGATTTTCAATTCTAACCTAAGCACCCTATTTATAGGAAAAGCTTAGGATGCCAAAGGAAACTAAATGAATAAAATATTATTATTTTAAAAAAAAATTCCGCCGCCTGGCGGCTTCCCAAAATTCAGATTTTCAACAAAAGTGGGGCCCACCCATTAAATAATATTTATTTTCCAAAACTTCAATAATTCATAACAAATAGCCCCTTTGTCAGAAAAATACAAATTCTATGTCCTTCCATAGGAAATTTAATTCTCTACAACTTTGCAGAAGGAAGTTTTTTCAAATTCCAAACATAAATTATCCGGAATCCATAAACAGATGATTTCTCACACCAAAATATTGATAAAAACTCATTAGCGCCAATTCCTTCTTTAATATCCACAAAATAAATATTTTCTTATCATATAAATCAATAATTAATTATTCACAAATAATATTATAGAACTACAATATTAACAACCAGGTCGTTCCCAGGAAAGAGGGGGCCTTCCGATAAGGACTTCTCCTTACTGGCGCGCAATTAAATAACCCCTCCTAGACAGAACTTCCTTAGACATTGTCAATAATGCTATCTAATAATATTATTCAAATAATATGAATTATTGAGTTGATAACGTGAAATACTGTGCAACGACAATTATTGAATCAATACTATAAAATATCAACTGTAGCCATTATTGAATCAATCATATAAAATGACAACGTAGCAATTATTGAGTTAATAAAATATCAATGCAACAATTATTGAGTCAATAATATAAAATATCAACGTAGCAATTATTGAGTCAATAATATAAAATATTGAACAGTAATTACTGTAACAATAATTGAGTAATGGCTTCTCACGTAAGACTCAATAATTTGAAATACTGTGCAATACCGTGTGCTACTATGCAATACCGTGTATCACTGTATTTTAACCACCGGGTATTTCAACAGTACTAATGGTAACAACTACGCCGTTATCTTGTAAAAAAATTATTTCTGTCGCTTTCTATATCCGACAGTTATTCCGTTGTGGGGGCCCACAAATAGCTGCGCCGTCGTACGAATATTCCCCGACAACAAGAATATTCCACGATCAAACGAATATTCCCCGACAACAAGAATATTTTATAACCACTTGCTCATTTTAAAAATATTTGCACATTTCACCCATAACTTTCATATTTATCAAATCAACACCTTACTATTTCGAAATAATATAAAGAAAATTAAATCTTTATTCATAAAAGTTGGGGTCTTACACCAACTGCATGAAGTTTGGTTACCAACTGCATCACATTCAAAATAAAATTGATAACCTAATAAAACTGAATTGGTTACCTTCATACCAAGGTAACCAACACAGTCATACCTGGTTACCTTGGTATGACTGTTTGGTTACCAACGTATAAGATTTGGTTACCGGTGGAGTTGGAGAATGGACCGGTGGTGGAAGGAAAGCAACCACCGCGGCTAGTGGCGGGGCTTCCACCGACGGCCACCTTAGATCGATTTGGGGGAGGAGGAGAAAGAGGGGCGGGAGGAGGCGGAGGAAGAGGAAGGGGAAGGGGAGGGGAGGGGGAGGGGGAGGGGGGGTGGGGTGGGGCGGGGCGGGAGGAGGAGAAAGGGGGGGAGGAGGGGATGGCGGTGGCAGGAGGGGGAGGGGAGGGGAGGGGAGGGGAGGGGAGGGGAGTGGGTGGGGTGGGGTGGGGCGTGGGCGGGGGGAGGAGAAGGGAGGCGGAGGAAGGGGAAGGAGAGGATGTGGGGCGGGGATGGGGGCGGGAGGAGTAGTGGCGGTGGCGGGGGTGGGGCGGCTGCCGGTGGAGCAGTGGCGGGGGACGAAGGTGAGGAAGAAGGTTGCGACGGCGGAAGAAGAGGAAGAAGGCGACGACCGAAGAGGAAGAAGAATGCGGTTACTCCATTGATTTGTTAGATAAGAATATGGAGGTTGATAAGAGAGAGAAGATTTAAATCCCTACAATCATGAGTCATTATCAATAACTCATTAAATCAGTCAACTAAATAAAAGGGATAAAATTGCACTCCTTTTATAATTAAATATTGCATATACACTCTTTTTGTAATCATTTTGTTTGTGCACTTTTTGTGTAATATTTTAGTAAAATGTACTATGATATGTAATTGTCCCTTTAATTATTTGGGTTGAGTAAAGTTTGAAATCATATTTTTAAAAAGAAATATAGGTCTAACCCGGTTAATCATTTTTCGACCCATATTTTATTCTAAATTCAAATCAAAAGTTCTTTCCACCCATACTTACATATTCAAGAAGCTCAATTTCTCATGGTTTTATTTCTCTAGTTAATCTTAATTTACGAATATCAATTAATTACATACTCCCTCCGTTCCAAAATAAACGTCCTAATTTATTTTATACACCCCACTCCCCACCCCCCCACCCCCACCTAAAAAAAATAATATTATGTGATTATATATACACCTCTTACCCCCCACCCCCCCCCCCCCACCCCCTCACCCCCACCAAAAAAAATAATATTATGTGATTATGTATACACCCCACCCCCACCCCACCCCCACCCACACCCAAAAAAATTATATTATATGATTACGTATACACCACCCACCCCTCCAAAAAAATAAAAATAAAAATAAAATATTTAGTGATTATGTATACATGATATATATCTAATAATAATTTATTTAATTGCATCATAATAATGGTAAGTTTGAAATTTAAAATATGAGTCGACCTATATTTGAACCATAACCATATAATTCCAACCCACACAACCCATATTAAAAATGATTAATATGATTTTAGTTCTT
Source organism: Panax stipuleanatus (assembly GCA_020205555.1). Lineage (NCBI taxonomy): Eukaryota > Viridiplantae > Streptophyta > Magnoliopsida > Apiales > Araliaceae > Panax > Panax stipuleanatus. The sequence goes on from CM035118.1 coordinate 156,372,198, forward strand.
AAATGAAACCATAATCATATTTTGAAAATCAAAACCAACCCATAATCATATTTTGTCAGGCCAGTGGTTACCTATCATCATCAATTTAGTAAAAATGAAACTTGTATCACTAAAGAAGAGAGGGATAGGCCAAAAATTACTCCGAGTAATAAAAAAAAGTCACTTTTCATTGCCATCTGAGGTTCCCAGCGTGGGGCCTTGTTTGAGAATCCAGAAGAAAACATACTAGCTACATGTTATAATAATTCTTTTAATGATGAATTAAAGAATATATTAACTTAAAAATAAGAAAGAAAACCATGTATTTCATTATTTTAAGGTCTGACGGGAACAATGGAGAAATAGGAAGACTGACTCATCTAACCAGCTTGCAAAGTTCATCTGTCCAAGACGTGAATTAGTTTTCATGGGCACCAAATGAGTACCAATTATAATCAAACAAACCAACACTTTGTTCCACTCAACTAGGTATATAAATAGTTACAAATCAGCATTGTCGGAAAGTTCCATTTCTCTTGAGTGAAAAATTAGCACCAAAAATTGTTTTTTCATGGCCTTGTCATTCTACTCACAGTCGCACAGCAAATAAATATGATTGCAGCAATAACGAGCCCAATAAACCTAACAAGACATTTTTTTTCCTATTAGGCCACCCTATGAATTCATATCTGCATGCTCATCAGATGGTTTGTTTGTGTTTCCTTGTTCCGATTTAATATGTGGTTCATCCATAGATGCTGAATTTGAATTTGAGACCTGATCAAAGAAATAAAAAAAACTGAAACCTGTTAGGACTACATAATGTTTGCAACGCAGAATCGTTGTCAGAGCTTGACCTTTAATGATGCAGTCTCTGTGAATGTAGCATCCATTTCCCTTGCATGCTCCCCTACTCTAACATCAACCTGAAAATGAAACAGAAAGATGCGTCACTACTGCAGCCAAAAAATTGACCCAACAATCCACGTGTATGATGCACATACAATGGATTAACCTAGAGCACACATTCAGGATTACAGAAACCTTGAACGAGCTGCTAGTGCTTAACAGATAACAAAGTACTCATTCCATTACTTTCAAAGCGTCATTTTAGAAGTACACTAGTAGATTAAGGAATGTAATTAATACTCTAACTAATTAATTAAAACAGGTATAAAATATCAATATTGTCCTTGTATGTACATAAAAGAGAGAGAGAGTTAAGATAAGGTTATTTCATTGTAGTAAAATTCGTCGGAAAGATGAGAGAGACACAAATCTGTATTTAATATTTACAGGTAATATGGGAAACTTGGTAATTAGTTCTCCTTTGTATCTGCAAAGGACAGATAGAGGAACGAAAAAAATCTCTAAAATAACACTTAAAAAGGAATGAAATATCAAAATTAGCTTTGTACAGTCTGAAATTAACTTGATGAATCAAGACTCTTAAAATTATGAGCAAAGTAATCTAAAAAGTCAATGTATTCAACCTCTGACAAAAGAGTGATATATACCTCTGCCCTCCTCTATCCCTCCTCCAGAAAAAACAAACAAGTTTGAAGAAAAACTAGTCTTTTGTGATACAATAAAGGAGGGAAAATTCATCAACACTTTTCTACCTGTAAACTGCTCCATAAGCAACCTAGTCTGGAGCTGGAGAATCCCATGAACCTGCAGCGGTTTTAAATTCCTGGAAATCCCCTTTTCTTCATACTCTACTCATTTTAGATGTGGGCTTATTGCTGGGTAATCTAACATCCCAACAGTTATGACACACCCAAAAATTTGAAGTACATAGTGTGTAGACCAAACTTTGTCTGACATCTGCAATTAAGGGGTGACAAAAGATGATCTAAAAAAAATCCCTGCCTAAAGTCCAGTTCTACACTTGCTGTGTCTGATGAAATAATGACAAGTCACTAAGTAATCCTAATAGGCTGGTCATAAAACCTGATTCTACTCGTGGGTACAATCCAACTCTCCAATGTCCAAAGTTCCACCACCCATACAACCAAATGGGTCACTGGCCTTCTCCCCAATCATTTACCTATGCACAAAAGCAGTAAATACATATGAAGATGAAACACACTTTATTCAACTTTGGTCCAAACCTAGAATCTTACATTACATTTGGCTAGCAAGTTCAATAGATATCATCGTGTGACGTGTGTGTGTTTGTCTGTCTGTCTAGGGGCGGGGGGGAAGAAGAGAGCACCATCCAAAGACCTCTTCTATCTCCTACCCATAGTATATACCATTTGAACAGAAGTATGATATACCTCTTCTATATACCATTTGTTCACTTAAAAAAATTAGGAATAATTTCGTAAATGCTAAGCGATCCAAATTGATATAAACATTCTTTTATAAAAAAGTTGAAGGAAACATACCACATCTTTACGCTCAGGTTCAAGGAATTCTCTCTTCACTCTTCCAGACAATGGGTTACTGTAGAAGAAAAATAAGGTATGCTTGGCAATTAGCCATCAAAAGCATAGCTATAAAAAGTTCGAATATAAATAGAAGAGATGTACCACTGATCATCAACATCCATGTCAGACTCTCGATCCCACCTTTCATCTTCATTATCTTGATCTTCATCTGCCTAAAAGTCAAATTTTTTTTATGAAAAAGTCACTTGTCTAGTTAGGCATACTATAATCTGATACACATAATCTGTTAACATGTAGATATCCATCAAGATGAGAAGAGGAACGAACGGCAAGAACTAAACAAGATTCAGAAATAAACCTCTGGAAGCTCAGTATCAGGTGGTCGCTCCTGGAACTGCACACTTGGAGCATGCTGAAGTTTTGAGAGGTTGTCAAGAAGCTTTGCTCTTATGTCATCCAGTATTTGACGAGAGTTTTTATTTTCCATGTTACTTGGAGCTACATGAAGAGTATAGTCTGGACCAAAGTACTCATAATACTCGTGTTGTGGCATCTTATCCTCAAGTTCTGTCCCAAGTGCTACTCCAGTCTGCTCAAAAGATAAATGTCTAATAATTAATATAAGGTAAACTTCAATCAGCCTCGAGGTAACTAGGCAATTGCACTTTGCCTCCCTGGGGTTTGAGCACAGATGCAAATAACCCTTGCTGTACAAAATCACCAAATAACTAGTAACCACCTTTGTGTTAAAGTACTACTTGTTACACGGGGTTAAACGAATATGCAGAAAGTCTATAATGCACCCAACATTATTTCATCATTTCCTCTTTATAAAAACAGCTACAAGGAAAAGAGAAATGAAAAACTAAATAAAAATGCTTGAGCATGAAGATGAATATTTGAATTTTGTTTTAGAAAACCTCCAACTACCTATAATTAGTACTCCCTCCATCCTGCAAATAATGTTAGAAAGAAGGTTCTCTTACATTCAAGGATATCAAAAAAATTATTATTATTGTCATTCGTTAAGAATTACAACAATCAAGCCAAAGTAAACTTTAAACTAAATAATCTGTTCATATAAAAGAAAAACCTAACAGGATGACATCCATAAACTTTGTAATCATAAGCATTATATTTGGAACAATTTTCTTCTGAAAATCATGAGGAATGTTAAACAAACAGTGGATATTCCAGAATGAGGTACGACCCATACAAATGACAATTTCAACATTCAATTTTTTGGACAAGAGCAATGACAATTTCAACATTATCTCTTCCATCATATCTCTCACCTCAAACAAGATAAAAAACCATTACACCCATTCCGGAGAATCTTCTCTATTGGTGTATCTTTTTTTAATGAATCAGAAAGAAAGCAGGAAATATATTTTTAAAATATAAAAATATTTTGAGAATCTTAGCAGTTACCAATAGTTAACCAAATGCACATTAAACTTCCATTGGAGGTTAACCAAATACACCCTCAAAGTAGAATATTAAGAACCATGATGCTATCTTAGAGCATAAATAAATAAGACATGATGATTATGAAGAATATAAAACTACCTCATAGCACCAACAGCGAGCAACATTTCGTATTGTGTAGCCACCTCCACCCAGCAAAAGTAGCGGCACATTGAAAGATCTCATATATCTCACACACTCTGCATGACCTTTAATTGATAAATTAAAACAGCCTAACCTGTCACCAGATAAAGAGTCCGCACCACACTGTAAGATCACAGCACCAGGCCTGAAGACTTCCATCACTTTGCCCATAACTGGTTTAAATAAGGACTGGTAGCTTTCATCATCAATTCCATCATCTAATGGAACATTAAGAGAGTAATATTTTCCAGTACCATATCCAATATCTCGTACGTCCCCTGTACCAGGGAAATAATCTCCAAATTTATGAAATGAAACAGTCATGACCCTGTCAGTAGTATAAAAAGCCTCCTCGACACCATCACCGTGATGAATATCAATATCAACATATAAAACACGCTGCAATATAAGTGTAAACAAAGAGTCAATTATAAACTTGAAAGCTAAAAGATAATGGTATAGAGGTTTAAATATAAATAGGCAGAGTAAACATTTAAATAGCCAGATAAAAACTGTCTAGTAATGAAAACAGATGATGTAGTTAAAATGATAAGTGATGCCAATTTACCATAACGAAACTCACTATATTTGGTGTTTTCCTCATGGTTGATCTAGGTTACCTAAAACGTGGATCATTTCAGTTCCAGAATGGGAACAGGAACAATTAACTCCGCCTACCATGAAAAGCAATACCAACAGGGGTAGGCTTATAGAAATATTTTGACAAAACTATTCTTATATCATCTAAATTAAAATCACTAAGTAGGTAAAATTGTGACTATTTATTTCTATTTGCAATGATTCTTGATCAAAATCAAAATTTTGTAGAAAATTGGATTGTTTTATGTTCAAATAACCTTGGATATTGCAAAAAGGACCCCCTTTGTGTATGGGAGTTTTTTAGAGAGAGAAAAGAAATGAAAAGAAAAGAAGAGAAGGGAAGAATTCATTTTCTTTTTTTGTCACTTTCTTTACAAAAGTGCAAAGAAAACTTTTGGGCCCAAATAACCCTAATTTTCTCTTCTTTTCTCTAGCAACTTAAACTCCAAGATACACCACCATTTTGTTTTCTCTTCTTTTCTCTTCTATTAAAAAACTCCAAGATATCCTCTTTTTTTTCTCCAACTTTCTTTTATTTTCTCTCAAATTTAAAACAAAAAGACAAGGTTATTGTTCAAAATAATAATGGTATTACTGTATTATGGATTTTCATTTAATTGGCCTTCTTCATCACCAGTTAAAATAACATTGTTCCCAAGACTGCTACTTCTCTCTCTCTCTCTCTCTCTCTCTCTGTGTTCACAACATTCGATAGACTTAGTTAAAGAGTGAAGACCAAATAATATATATGCAAAAATCAGCTGTTGTGTGAATCAGGGCAATCAGTTGAGACTTGAGAGACTGATTTAAACTCCAATTGAGACCGACTGATGTTAAAACCCAAATTGCACGTACATGTGCACTTTCATTCCTTCTCTCTTTCTCTTCACTCTCATTCCGACTGTTACTCTCGAATTTGGAATGTAAGCATTCTTTGATCAAGATCAAAGACGATCCACCGTTAGCATCGTGTGATCTTGAGCACAAATAAGCGAATTATGGTAACCCTAGGACTGATATTGGACTAAAGTGTATAAAACGTAAAAAATAAATAGCCTGGAGCTTCTTAAACAAAGACTCGGCATTTATTAACATGGCATTGTAGTGGGTGAATCCTTCTACCATCAATTACAGAAAACATGCTTATGAAACAAACTATGGAAAGGTATTTAAGGGTGTAAAAATGATAGAACAATAATGGAATTTAACCTTGTTTATAACCAAAAAATTCAGGTACCACCTTATTATATCGTGATTAAAAAAAATTGATTCCAAATATTAAGCAACACAAAATCGAAAGCCATGATTATTAGCAAAAAGAAGAAAAAATAAATTTGACCAACCTCATGCACTTTAAGGAGTTCCAGAATTGCCAACACTATGTCATTCACATAGCAGAAACCAGAAGCCTCGCATTTCTTTGCATGATGAAGTCCACCAGCCCAGTTTATAGCAATATCACAAGATCCATGGTTTAGTTTCACTGCGCCACCAACTGAACCCCCAGCATAAGTCTGACAGAAAGAATAGAGACCATCAAACACAGGGCAGTCTTCACCAACATTAAACCTCTTCAGCTGCCTCAGCTGATCTTGCTGTGTTTCAGGGGTAATGCCCCTCAAGAAAGAAACATAATCATCAGCATGAAACCTGCAAAGATCCTTGTCTCTAGCCGGAATGGGCTTGAGAACATGCATATTTTGCAGCAAACCATAGTGGGCCAAAAGAGCATGTGTCATACGAATTCTGTGTGGTTTCATTGGGTGACCTTGCCCATAATAGTAATTGCCAACCTCTGGGTCATAGAAATAAAACACTTTTCTCTTCACTCCATCTGGGCCAGATGGTAGAGAATTGCCTCCAGTTTCCATCACCCAACCTAAGTAGATTACAAAGTAAAAAATACAGGAATAAGAAATAAAGCATTGTTTGTAGTATAGACCTCAAAAATATACAGGATTTTTTTATTTTATTTTAATTTCTGTTGGGGAGGGGCCGCAGGGAAGAAAAAAAATGCAACTAATAGATAAAAAGAAAGACTAGAGCTGTAAATGACACGAGTTGAGCCAGGTTAGCTTAACGGACTCGAGCTCGACTAAATTTATAGTACAAGGTAATCCAAGTTCAGCTTTAAACAAGTTTGGACTTTAGTTCCAAACTTGGATGGTTTAATAAATGGCATGGGTTAATAAGTAAAGTAATAATGTTATAACTAACAGTAACTCACCTGTGTATAATTAACTATTTAATGAATTTAAATATTAAACAAACCAGGCTTAAGCAAGTTGGGCCCAAGTCCGGCTCAAATGGGACATAAGCTCATTTATTTAGACGGTGAGAGGTTTGTTTGAGCTCAGTTCATGCTAAGAGAATTCGAGACGAATAGAGTTGGATTAAGAAAATTAAAACAACTCTGATTAAAATTACAAGTTAGGTTTACTTGGGGAAAAATAAAAAATTAACTTGAAACACAATTGACTGATCTTACTACAATCAAGACAGCAATTTGGGTAATAAACAAAATAGTTACAACAGGAATTTGTATTGATAGGTAGTTGGGGATTCATAATTGTAATTCTCGAATTTTAAAATGACTTAATAACTCGCACAGCCCGTCACATACATCCGTTTCGATCCGCAGACTCGGAATTAATTTTTTTTGTAGAATCGGTTTACAAATTCGCCGATGCTATGGATTCTAAGATTCCAGCCCTGGATTGCATTTGTATACATAGACTGTTAATGGTAAGATTATAACATTAAAATTGTGGTTTGAACTAGAAAGAAATAAGGGAAAGATTTATATGGGTAAAATAGTGGTGGTTTAATTGGGAAAAATAATAATAAGCAGAAAGAAGATGAGAGGAAGATTAACTCACAGATAGCTTGTTCAGATCAGAAGACTGACCAGCCGCAATCTAAATTTATTCTTCTAAAGCCTCTGTGACGTGAAACAGAACCAGGGACTGAATTACATGAACACTTCTGCAATTTGTTTTGCGAGTTTTTGAGGGAAGAAGAAAAAGGTATAGCTTAGTATTTAAAAGACGAGGGCCACCACCATCTCCATCTGGGTTGTGGATCGGAAAGGGGAGAGGTAAATTTTTCCTCAACTTATAAAAATTATGGTAATGTTACAAAGTTTGTCATTACTATATGATTAGGGTGGGAGTATTTTTTGCAATTGCTTTAAAATAATGTAGTATGATTATTGATTCTGATTATTATTTTTATTTAGTATCAGTTTTGAAAATGGAATTTATGATTGTTAATTAAAAATACTTAAATTAGTAAAAAAGTACAAACATTTGGTATAAAAATAATTATTCGTCGCTTATTTTAAATATGAATTACTAAAAGTAAATGTTTTAAAAAGTTAGATGGGTAGATGGAATTATTAAAATAAATAAGGACAAATTAATGATATACTTTGACAAGTCTAATCACTAGATTTGGCAAATAATCAGAAACTCCAAATCTAAATTGAAACATTTGATTATTTTCATAATAATCGATTATAAGTAATTTTAGAATCAAAATTAGCAAGTAATTTTTACTTTTCAAAGTAGATTTGACTATTTATAAATGATCTCAAATACTCTCTTAATAGCACACGCGTTGCGCATATAATTACTGTAATAATATAATAAAAATTTTATCAATTATTTGGAAAAGACTAAAAAATAAAAATATATGAAAGACGAAATTGCAACAAAACCAAATCTGTAGACATAAAAAATAAATAAAATTTGTGACACAACTTCAACCGAACAATTATATTTCTTTTTCTCTTTTAATAAATAAATAATTATTAGTATAATTCTTTTTTTGAGTGTATTTTTAATTTTTAGACACGGTTGATATTTAACCAGATCTGGGGACCAATCCAATAAAGGGCTGGGCCATCATAACATTATAGTTTCAAACGGGTCAGTTGATTAAATTAAGAAAATAAAAATAGAGTAATACTAGAGTCACAATTTATTCTAGGTTGATTGAAATTTTGTCCTTTTAAGTTGTCATCCACTTTTAAACTCGTCCTTAAAGTTTAATTTTCGTCAGTTAGGTCTTTCAAGTGGTATTTTGTAATTTAATCTCAACCCGACCCATTTTGACCAATTTAACCCAACCCGACCAGTTTGATCAAACCCAAAATTTTAATATTTTAAAATATAATATTATTTTTAAAATAATAATTATATTTAACATTTTAAAAAATAATATTTATTATTTTAAAATAAATTATTATTTTTAAAATAATAATTATTTTAATATTTTAAAAAAATAATTATTTTAATATTTAAAAATAAAATATTAGTTTTTAAAAATTTAAATAATAATTATATTTAATATTTTAAAATAAAATATATAATTTAAATATTTTTTAAATAATAATTATTATTAATATTTTAAAAGAAAATATTAATTTTAAAATGAAAGTCCAATAATAATCTAGAAGAGAGGGTTGAATAGATTATTACCGTTTAAAAATTATCTTTGGCCTTTTTGAATTTTGGTGGGTTAATTTTATGAAATTAATAAGCAGTTTTAAAATTCAATCACACAATGCACAGATATTTATCTGGTACACAACATACAGCTCGGGTATGTTGCTACGTCCAGTCTCAAGCTCCTCTCCAGGACTTGAGATCCTATTACTCCCTGTAATAAATACTCATTCAATAGGCGGAGAAGCATGTACAAAGTTTTAAAGATAAACTTACAACTATCCACAACTAACTATCTTGGACAGCGAACTCCCAGCTTCTTCCTCAAGCTTAGTTGAACCTTCTTTTGAGCTTAGAACTGTTCTATCCCTTGGTCTTGAAACAACAATCTCTTCCTCATCTCACAAGTACACTAGAGACCCAACTCCAGCTGACCTCTCTAAGACTCTGGTCTCGATCAAAGAATTCTTATCTTTCTCACAAGTATAAAATAAACTAACTCAACATTTTTCCTTTTACAAAGAAATTTGTTTGAATATTTGCTTCTAATAATAAACAGATAAAATTGTAGAACAGATACTTCTCAGATAAGCAGATATAGAATTTAAGTATATGATAAAAGTTCAAAAAAATTTATGTAATGTGTTTCTGTGAAAGCAGATAAAAGATTTAAGCACTTGTAATAAAAATTTTATTTTTCTTTAAAAAATATTTTTCTAGGGATTAAGAAAAAGATTTTTCTTTATAAAGAGTGTGTTTCTTTGGTATTAAATAAATATAACTTTGAATTTAAACAATCACACACACTTGTATAATGCAACAATAATTTATGAACAATTATATGAGCAGTATATTTGATGACATTTTATTAAGTATGATAATAAGATTCACTTTAGATAATACTTGAACAAATTTGTTTCACCCACTTATATATATTATATTATATTTGATGTACGCTGTGAATAATTTGGTCACTTGAGATTTTAAAGACCGTCCAGAGTATTTCAAGAAAATAACATTCGAATTATATCGGTATCCAAGTACTGACTAAATTTTTCGATTCACAACTTGATAATCTTATATAAAATATTAAAGAATATTTATATAGATTATTTATATCAGTAAAGGGTCCACTTGGGATTTTAAAGATCGTTTGGAGAATTTTAAAAAAATAACATCTAAATTATATCGGTGTCCAAGTACTGACTCTTTACTATATATGATAGATGAAATATAGATATATATATAAATGTGTATCGCAGTTTATATCTGATTATCTAAATTTATATATTGATAATATCAGTAAAGGGTCACTTGGGATTTTAAAGACCGTTTGGAGAATTTTAAAGAATAACTTCTAAATTATATCAGTGTCCAAGTACTGACTCTTTATTAATATTGATATATAGATATATGAATGTATATAGTAATTTATAACAGAATATCTATATATATAAGCAAGTATGAGATGATATGAATAATAACAATTTAACAACTTATCTCAAATACTCTGACCAATTTTTCTCTTCCAATAGAATTATAATTTTAATTGAGAAAAGAGAATAAAAGCTTATTTAGACAGAATGTAGGCAAGGAGAGTAAGCTTTTCAGATTGTAAAATTGATAAATTGAAATGAATAGAAAAGCTTCCTATTTATAGAATTTTTGAGGTTAGGGCAAAATCGTAATTTTAAAATTTTATTTTTGAATTGGAAGATTCAAATTGCATGATAGATTTTTTTAAAGACTCGAATGAATTGGCCGGATATATAAGTAGTGTTTTGGCCTAATATTTTTTGTTCATTACGTATGAGTCACGTTTTGCAATCATTAGAATTGTGCCCATCGCTTATAACAAAGGCATAAGACTTTTTTCTTTGCAGCATATACATGGCATACACACACATATGCCCAAGAATTTGTGTTTAATACGTGTGAGTCATCACATGTAATCATTGCTAGCCAATTTTCAAAATCTAAGGCATATGCCTTAGCAATTTTTGTTCTCACATGCCAGCACATAACAAATTTGAATTTCATGCTGCCACCTTCATTTCCTTTTCATGTATTATGTATAACACACACATATGGGCAGCCCACTACACTAAAGTTCGGCACACACACACACACCATGCACGGTTTTATATATATATATATATATTATTTTTAACAAATATAATATACTTATATAATATATTTTAGAAATACTGTTTGCCCATAAAAGAATTTGAAAATTATTTTGAAAATAAAATAAAAATCTCCTTGCCTTAAAAAATGTTACTATATGAACTCATTTTATTAACACTTGATATTAAATTATCAAGGACATAAAATAAATTCAAATAAAGTAAGAAAATAAATATTTTTGGTCAAAATATTAAAGGTAATTTAAAATTAATTTTAACACTTTTAATCCTATGGAGAGGATTTTACCCTTTTGACCTCTTAACCTAATTTGTTATCATCAAGATTAAACACTCAGATTTGGAGACCTATCATAAAATAATAATTATATTTAATATTTTAAAATAATATATATATTTGTATTTAAAATAAAATTTTATTTTTAAAAAGATAATTATTATTCTAAAGAAAAAATATTAGAAACTTTTATTTTTTCAAAAACGAGTAAAGTTTCATAAAATATAGATTCAAAAAAATTACATAAGAAAATAAAATTTTATTTAAAAAAAATAAAGTGGTTCTAGATTTTTTTTTTTAATATCTTTACCATTATTATATGTATTTCTAATGTTAGAATTTTCAAAAATAAAAACTAAAACTAAAACTAAAAATAAAATACAAAAATAGTAAAAGATTAAAAAAATGATTCAATATTTTTTAAATAAATAATTAAATAATTTTTTTAAAAAAGAATTATTATTTTCAGGGAAAAAATTTAGAATTTTTTTTTGAACTTCAGGGATTCAATCTTAATTTTTTCTAAAAAAATTTCCTAAAAATAATAATTATTTTTTAAAAAATATTTATTTATTTATTTTAAAAAAAGTTGAATCTTTTTTTTAATTTATCTTTTACTGTTTTTGTATTTTAATTTCTATTTTTAGTTTTTGTCTTTAAAAATTATAATATTGAGAATACATATAATAATGGTAAAAATGTTAACTCTTCTTCTTCTTTTTTTGAAAATAAAGTTTTACATAAAAAATAAAAAAATCTATTTTATTTTTTAAAGAATAAAGTTTTATTTTCTTATGTAACTTTTTTGAATTTATATTTTATGAAACTTTACTCATTTTTGAAAAAATATTAGAAACTAGAATAATAATTATTTTTATAACTTCTAAAAAATAATATTTTATTTTTAAATATTAAATATAATTATTATTTTCAAATTATTTTAAAAAAATATTTTATTTTCATATATTAATTATAATTATTATTTTAAAAATAATAATTACTTTAAAAATATTAAAAGTAATAATTATTTTAGAATTATTTTAAAAAATATTTATTTTAGAATATTAAATATAATTATTATTTTATTTTATTTTTTTAGAAACTAATACTTTATTTTTAAATATTAAAAATAACTATTTTTAAAATAATTATTTTATTTTAAAATATTAAAATTATTATTATTAAAAAAATAATTTATTTTAGAATATTTAATATTATTATTTTTAAATGGTAAATATTATTATTATTTTAAAAATATTATTATATTTTAAAATATTAAAAATTTTGGTTGAGTCAAACTGTGTCAGGTTGGATTAAAATTAGTCAAAATGGGTCGGGTTGAGGTCAAATTGGGCTGAAGGGACGAAAACGCCAATAAAATGTCACTTTAAGGACCTAACTGAAGAAAATTAAACTTTAGGGACGACTTTAAAAGTAAGTGACAACTTGGAGGGACAGAAGTGTCATTCAGCCATTTATTCTATAACTTTTTTATAATTTGCTGATGTGTCATATTCTATATCAGCATATTGATGAATAAAATATTTTAATGTAGTCTTTGGCCCCACATAAAAGTTGATATGGAGTATGACACATCAAAAATTATAAAATAGTTGTAGAATAAATTGTCTCTAATATTATTCATAAAAATATGGTACATAAATAATAAGAAATAACTAAAAATAAGGGTAATGACAAAGTGTCCCTTTAAGTCGGTATTTTTTTTTTTCATTTTTACTTAAAAAACAATATTATTTCCTTTAATTAGATCTGATCAATTTTTTACCGAAATTTATCAAATACAGGTTACACACTATACTTTGTCTACCCTTCATCTAATTTGACATTTCAAATATTATATATATACATCACTTAAATACTTGTAGTTGTTGGTTTCCCCCCAAGAAAATCCGAATATAAATTAAGAACAGAGACAAAACTAAAAATCAAAATCAAAATCAAAATCTAAATATAATTGAACGGGTTGAGAGAGGAGATGGTGAGAGTGAAGATTGTTATTCCCAAAGATGATGGATAATTTTGAGTGTTTTAATTTTAATAATATTGTCTTTTATAAATTGATTATTTTTAAATTTATTAGTAAAAAGCGAAAAACTTTTCAACTCATGAAAAATATTTTTATCATTTAATACGAGAAGAGTAAGAACATGAAAAATAGAAGAATCAACCTAATAGTTATTTTTAATATTTAGTTGAAAAAACAGCATACTACATACATGAGTAGACATACCTAATGGTCATAATCAATCACAAACATACACATTATATAATAGTTATTTTTAATATTTATTTTTTAGTAAGCAAAACACTTGTGTACTTAGAGCAATTTTAGGAGGCCGAAGGTGCACAATTTATAGACTAAATATAGTCTAGGATGCACATTTTGCTCTAGTAGTAAGAATAAATATAGTCTATGTCATTTTTCGGTGAGCCAAAGAGACCAAATCAAGAAATCAAATCTGATGGACAATAATTTTAAATATATTTAAATGGGAGAGATAGCTGAAGAAGAAGATGAAGATGAAGAGAGATGTCTAAAGAAGGAGATGAAGGCTGCCTAAAGAAGAAGAGGAAGAAGATGAAGGGGCAGCGATACTATGATGAAGGCCGCCTAAAGAATATGAAGGGGCAGGACTATAACTTTGATTATTATATTTAACTTTTATTTTTTATTGATAATATCTCTCTAATTAATTTTTTAGATGGATAATCATGATCTTCCGATGTATTATTCTTTAATTGTAAGTATTTTGTTAATAATAATTTATTTTTTTATTTAATTCATTGATTGTTTTAATTTTTTTATATTATAGTCCACGGGATATTCTATCTGCTGGAAGGATTGAAAACTAAAAGACATCTGCTGATGTCATATGGACTAAATATAGTCCACAAGATAATCAACCTGCTGAAGATGCTCTTAATCACCCAAAAAATTCTTAAAATTTTCATTTTTTATAAATTTAACCCACGATTTTTGTTTTCACAAAAAACTTTTCAACTTTAATAATTAGACAAAAAATACTAAAATTGATGTGACATCACACATGAGGTACAATGAGTAGAATAATGCTACTATCACATAAAACAAGTAACATAATGCTTACATACTGCGAGGTGGCAGTATATAATTTGTTGTTGAATTAAGTGGGTCATGTCAATAACAAATCACATACTGTCATGTCAACAGTACGTGAGCGTTATGTGATTATTTTATGTAATAGTAGCATGACTCCAATAAGTAATATGTGACATATGACATGGCAAGTAGGATGAAAAAAATAATCTTTTATTCTTACCCTAACGTATATCATATTTAATCAATAAAAAAGAAATTTAAGTTTTCAAATATTCACATAAAATTTAATAAATAATATAAAATATATGACAGACAAAAATGTATAATAAATAATTAGCAAAAAAATAAATATATATATAGATAATAATTATAAAAAAATGCAGTCCTCTCCTTATAGTTGAGAGAGCTCAGACCCGAAACGGCGAGAAGCTCTGCCAAGAGAGGTAGGAGGTTTCCGGCAAAGACCAAAACGGCAAGAGAGCTCAGAGTTTCCTACTTTCTCCATTCCTCTCCCTCCTTTCCAAACCACCATCACATAGTCCAAACTTTCTGAATTCTCTCACACCAAACACCACGACAATGCTCTCCTGTAAACACATCCAAATATCTCTCTCTCCTCCTCCCCTTCCCTCACAAACCACCGCTATTAGTCACTTCCTCTCAATCCTACTTTCCCCCACTGCTCTAAGACGAGATGCTCGAAGTCCAGCAACGCCGCACCAAGATCTAGGCCTCCGTCGACTACTCGGATTCTTCGAATAGACTGGATTGTGATTACACTTCCAATTGAATGGGTATGACGTCTTTCCAAATTTTTGATGGAACATAAACCCAAATGTTAATGCCAAGATCTGGTCACGCGCCTTCAATCACGAAAAGCACGTCTAATTATGCACAATGAACACGTCAGCACCGGATCTCGACGGCTTTGGGCCGCCGGGAATCGTTCCGGTATGAGAATAAGTACAGGCCGGAAAAAAGATTAACAATGGAGGTTGTGTGTTCTAGTGTCTGGAGAGAAAAAATATTTTGTTACCTTCTTTGTGTAGTGCCCCGTACCCATATATCATTTTACCAATTTGTATGTTTTCTCCCGATGCTTGTGTCAGTTGGCTGCATGCAGGCTTTATCATATTTTGCTCTCCATCCAGTCAACATTATGTCAACTCCTCATTAATGAAGGAAGCTTAAAACGGCTTGACCCATCTAATTAATCAGTCGCCTGTTAAACACCTTTTAATTAACCTTTCTCTAATAAGCTAACCACCGATAAGCTGCCACCTGTTCCCTACTTGCCCATCACAGATATACAGCCCCAATCCGGTTAAAAAACTATTTATATAACAGCCCACTACTCCAAAGGTCCAACTAAAGTTGATCCGACTGGCCCAAATATCCACAGCCCAACATTGTTCCCTAGTCTTTTATTAAATAGAGTGTTTGATGAAAGAGTATACCAGAGTTCGGCCCAATCAACGAGGAAGTGTAAGTAAATTTCGGTAAAACCCACTCAATCAGAAAACACATAACCGGGTACAGTCCCCCCAAATACAAAAACACACGCCAACCTTTCAAATTCAAAAGCAAACGACAGCTTCCCTAATTTCCAAGAACAGACGCCAGCCTCCTTTATCATTGCCTTCATTTAATGTGCAGTCTTTGGGTTTCGGAAACGACTGAACGACCACCATTATAAAACCCCCAAGCCTCCAACTTAGATAGCCCTACCGGTTTATTTGAATTTCAAAGTATTCTAGCTTTCTCCTTTGTTCATCTTTCTTTCTTAATCAAATCGTCATCAATGGCTGCGCAGAACTCCGATAACCCCACTACCCAAACCACTCAGGAGATAAATCCCAGACCAAAAATCTCATCTGGAAAGAGTCTCCTCCCTCCTGTTCCTGAGATCCCCCCTTTCGATTTCTCAGATGAGTTGCAACACCCCATCGCTAATACTCCTTCCAATTTCTCAGAGGATGACCTCGACGTCATCCGAAAGCGATACCAAGTCCCTGACATTCACCACCTAAGAGTGCCCACTCCATCCGAGCGAATGTACCAACGTCCAGAGGGTTGGACTGTCATGCCAGTCATCTTTTTCGAGAAGGGGATTCGTTTTCCTCTTCATTCCTTCGTCATTACCCTTTTAGGGTTCATGGGTGTTGGATTCGCCCAATTGACTCCTAACTCCTACATATACATCCTTGCTTTCATCGCCTTTTGTAGCGAATTAGGAATTTCCCCTTCTATTGACTTTTTCTTTTGCCTTTTCGAAGAGCTCTGCTTTAAGCTGGCCATTGCCTCTTCCACCACGATAAAGCCTTCAGCCTTTTCAAACGCTTCGACCAGGCTTTTCGGATGCTTGAACATCAGCTTCTTTACCAGTTTCTCTGACTTTATCAGATCTAAACCATTCTGAAATAACCCCACTGCCTGAAGATCGTTGAGATCTGAAACCTGCCCCACAGCTTCTCTGAACCTCTTCACGTATTGCCCCAAAGTCTCGCTCGAATATTGCCTTACTTGAGCTAACGATCCCGTGGGCCTTTCCCCTTCTCTTATTGCTCCCGAAGCGAGTATGAAACTTGTTCACACAGATCTGTCCACGATCGCAATCGAATCGAAGCCAGAGTCCCCATCCACTGTCTTGCGTCTTTTCTCAACGTCAATCCTAAATGTCTGACATTTAGCCGCATCCGAATAGTCGTAATAATTCATCAGTCTGTCAAACGCTTGGCTGTGGTCGTATGGATCTCCAGGAACCGTCATAACTTTTTATATGAGGTAGCTTTTTGCTGGGATTTGCTTTCTCCTTAAGAATTTCTGATGAGAGGGAGACGCCTTTTTGTCCGAAGTCTTCTTCCCTTGCTGAACCTCCGTTAGCTGCTTCCGAAGCTCTTTCATCTCTTTCGCCAAGCCCTCTATTCCCTCGGGTGGCAAAGCAACTTCTTTCACTGGAGAATTCGTCTTCTTGTGTTTAATCCGATCTTTTTCATCCGGACTAAACGATCCTGAAGGACTTCGTTTGCTACTTCGGCCAAAGCGAGAACTCCCTGTGTAGGTGTACCCTCTTCGGATTCTCTGGAGAATGACTTCTTGAACGGCTTCGTCGCCCATCTCTTCTACTGTCCCTACAATACTCAATACGGGGCACCCTTTTCAAAATCTCGGGAGAATATTCTCGTGACCCACTTCGTTTCCTTCGGGGTAATGACTATAAAACCCACTTTTCGACTGCCTAGAATATTCATCCGCTCTTGCTCTTCGTCCTGGTGATCTACCCCGTCTTTTCGGTCGAGTGTAACTGGATGCTTCATCTTCTTTCTCAGCTACAAGAACCATCTATTTAGAAATCTCTTCCCTCTTCTGTAGGAGTGCTTTCAAAGCCGTGTCAGTCTCTTGCGCCATCTTCGCCAGGGTAGAGATTTTGTCTGCCTGACCTTCTCGGTGTTGGGTCCTAGGCGGTGTACCTACCACCCTTTTTCGATCCTTGTCAGGACTTTTGCTGGCAGTAGAAAATAACTTCTCTTGGTATCACCATGATTTTTATCATGAGGCCCTACTAGAGCTTCTTGTGATCCAAGTCTATCATGGATACTTACCGAAGGACCCAACCTATCTTTCACCGAGATTCTTTGCAAAGAAGAGCTAGCAGTCGTCGGCTGTCCTTTGGCTGTAACCATCTTAGTGTTCACTATAGCTTCCAATGTAATATACTCAATGTTTGTGATTGAAAACCAGAAACACTAGACCCCTCCTTCTAGCGCCAATGTTAATGCCAAGATCTGGTCACGCACCTCAATCACGAAAAGCACGCCTAATTCTGCACAATGAACACGTCAACACCGGATCTCGATGGCTTTGGGCCGCCAGAGATCGCTCCGGTGTGAGAATAAGTACAGGCCGAAAAAATGATTAACAATGGAGGTTGTGTGTTCTAGTGTCTGGAGAGGAAAAAATATTTTGTTACCTTCTTTATGTAGTGCCCTGTACCCATATATCATCTTACCAACTTGCATGTTTTCTCCCGATAGCTTGTGTCAGTTGGCTGCATGCAGGCTTTATCATACCTTGCTCTTCACCCAGTCAATATTATGTTAACTCCTCATTAATGAAGGAGGCTTAAAGCGGCTTGGCCCATTTAATCAATCAGCCACCTGTTAAACACCTTTTAATTAACCCTTCTCTAATAAGTTAACCACCGATAAGCTGCCACCTGTTCCCTACTTGCCCATCACAGATATACGGCCCCAATCCGGTTAAACAACTATTTATATAACAGTCCACTACTCCAAAGGTCCAACTAACGTTGACCCAACCGAATTTGGGTTCACCTTGTTTACTAATATGTATGATTTGATTTTCAATCTCAGGTCAAGGCTGGGCTTACAGGCTCAATTAACATATTAAATTCTATCTTAGCCTTTTTGGGTTGTCTGTGAAGAACTTGTCCATGTCAAGGCAAGCAGTTGAATTGGTGGTGAACAGGGACGAAACAAGAATTTATTTTTAGGGGTAGGGGTAGGGGTAGGGTAGGGTAGGAGTAGGGGTAGGGGTACGGAGGATCAAGAATTTTTTTAACAATATAATATATATTCAGAGAAAGAATATTCGGAAAGAATGCATTGATATGGATCGTAATTGATGTAAGGTTGTCGAATTTTATCACACCACGACATTTTCATATCTCGATACGTTTTTCAGGATCACGCTCCAAATAATTAATATTTCATTCTTTACTTTCAATTCTTGATGATTTTAGATAACGTTGTTCTTGTTCGTAGGTAGACAGAGATATTTGAACATTAAGCTTAGAAGTAAGCAGAGATGTATCAACATGGTTTAATTACTTTCTCTTGAAAAATGAATCGATAGTATGTGATTTTTCCATGATTCTAAAATAAAAAATAAAAAATTCAATTAATTACACTATAAGTATAAGTTAATCAAGATTATTAGACCATTTATTGAACTTTTTAATAATAAATTTTTATAAATTTGCAATCAAATAAATAAGGTTTTAGTTGGTTATCGAAAAATAAATTAAATATGCAATTGGAATTGACATATATAATATTATGATCACTCATTAAACTTTTAAAAATTAAAATATCGAATTTTATAAAATAAATAAAGAATAAAAAAAATTAAATAAGGGTTTAAGTTGGATACCTAGATATAAATGTATCATTCAATTGAAATAACACATACTCCCTCCGTTCCAAAATAACTGCTTAGTTTTGACTTTTTAAAGTCAAATTGACTATTTTTTAAAACTATTTTGTGTACCATTTTTGCCATAATATAGGTGCAGAGGTTATAATAAAAAAAAGTATATACAATTTACTACTAATACCAATTTTTATAATGTTAAAAATATATTTACTCATGCTTAATTATTAATTTTAAAAATAGTCAATTTGACTAAAAAAAGTTAAAACTGAACAGTTATTTTGAGACGGAAGGGAGTATAATATTATGCTCCAATTATACTAACTTACAATTAAAATAAATTTTATAATGATAAATTTTTAAACCTTAAGGTGAACCTTATAAATTTTTCAAACCTTTGGGAGGGCTGTGGTCCACTCCAATAACCAATCCTATCCTATGCTAATTTCGTCCGTTATAATGAATTGGTTATTTTTTAAATTTATTTTTAGTTAAGTATTAAAAAGAGTAACTTAATAATTACGTTTTGATTTAAAATGTCATGTATCAACATTAGTTACACCTTATATGTTACGTCATTGTTAGTCAATTATGTTTCATAAAAGTAATTTTGGTCAATTGATTAATATATTGTCGACAGGTGGGGAGCTAATCTTTTTGAGTGTCCACTGTATTAATTAATGGGTCCTCTTAACATGTGCCATAAGGGTACATGTTAAACACACAGTTTAAGAGAATATTCTCTTGAACTGTGTGCATATTCTCTTGATTTTTATATTTGCACCAAGTTCAAGGAAATATGCACACAATTCAAGAGAATATTCTCTTGAACGGTGTGCTTAGCATAGTGCCATAAGGGCACATGTTAAGAAATTTCTTAATTAATTGATCAACTTACCACCAAATTATCTTTATGGTAACCGAATCCTTCATGTTCATGAAGGTTTTTTTTGTCTTAATTATTAAAATTAAAAGTTTTTTTTTGTAAAAAAGGAAAAAAAATCTACAAGTTAAATTAAAATAAAAAAATAATATAAAGTTGAATAACTAGCATCCTCCTAAAAATTGCACTCAGATTCCAAACAAATGTAACACATAATATATAATATCCATCACACGTCTGCCAAACACCTACCACACTTTCAACAGAGTGAGAAATCATTCGGAATACAAACCAAAAAGGTCGAGCCGCACCCTTTTCATTTCATGGTTATCCATTTATCATTTATCTTGGCCTGTCTGCACGAAGTTTCCCGCCCGCGGTTTACACCGCCCCGCCCGCATTCCCAAAAACAGACAAACGTATAAATACTCTTAAGTAGAGCTGTTAACAGAATTGAAAAATTCGTATTCGTTCGCATCCGTATTCGAAAAAAAATGGATATTATTCGTATTCGATAAAAAATGGATATATCCGTATTCGATTTAAAAATATCCGTAAATAAACGGATACGAATACGGATATAGGCGTATTCGTATTCGTTTAACATCCGACCGTAACTATATCCGACGAATAGCGAATATCCAGATTCGGATCCGTAACCGAAATTCGTATTCAAATAACTTATATATTATATAATAAGCAAAATAATTTTTTTAAAATGACATTTCTTATATAATAATTTGTTTTCACTATCATATGAAAATTAATTTAAAAATATATCATTTCATTTCTAAAAAGTAAAAAATAACACTTTTATTTTAATATTAATAAATTGATTTAAATATAGTTAATAGATTTTTACTATTATAAAGTTAAAATATCTAAAATGTATCATTTACTAAGAAAATTATATACTAGAAGAACAAAACTATAGTTATTAGCTTGTTATAAGTTTTTTACTTTCAAAACTTATTTACAATGTTGGGAGACGGGAACAATGAACAATATAATTTTATTGTTAAAATGTGTTAAGTCCGAATTAATTTAGAATTAATCTAGAAGGGGGTTGAATAATTAATTCACGTTTATGAATTTTCGGGTGGAGGGAGTATTTGTCACTTTCATTTGCCCAATTATTTAAAAATTAGAAGTCCAAATATTTATAAGCAAGTCCAAAGTAAATTTTGGATGAAGTTAGATTAACTGGTTGTCAGTTGTCATATATACATTATAACTCACACTCTCCATAAATATAATAAAATAAAATAATATTTTTATAACTATATAAATTGTAATCTATGTATTGAGGATAAATTATAAATAAAAATTCTCATAAACATATTATTAAAATGTTAATCAAGTATTTGAGAAAAAATAATTAAATATTTAATGTAAACTTTTGAATCTAATAATAAATTATAAATATTCATACACACCACAATATTGAACATCAAAACATTAATAAGTAGTATTGAAATTTAGGATTTCAAAAATGATGAAAATTTATTTGAATTGTAATGAAGAACATTGATTATTGTATTTAAATATTTATTAAAAATAAATAAATTAACATTCATTCATTAATAAACTATATTTTAAAACTCATTATTTTTTTTATTCTAGTTATAGTTAAGACTATAAATGGTAACCGAAAAATTCGTATTCGCCAGCATCCGTATTCGAAAAAAGCGGATATTATCCGTATTCGGTTTAAAAGTATCCGCAAATAAACGAATACGGATACTACTGTATTCGAATCCGTATATATCCATTTATCTACTCCCAAGTCCCAATCCTCTCACTCACAATTCATATACTCCCTCCGTTCTTAAAAGATTGTAGTTTAAGATTTTGACACATGGATTAAGAAAGTCATTTAATATTAGTAAAATTTATTTGAAATTACATCACTACCCCTTTATAGAAAATTAAAAACTATTAATACAAGAGAGAGAATTTATTGGGACAACGAGAGAGAGAAGATAGGGATAATATAAGAAAGTAAATAATTTATTCTTTAAGAAGTTGTAAATAACAAATATTTTGGAACAAATTTTTTCTTTTAAAACGACAATCTTTTAAGAACGGAGGGAATATTTTTTATATGCTCAAATCCCTTCATTCTCAGTTTCAAGTCTTTACCAACTAATTCTTCTCTCTTATAGTGGAGTAGTATTATTTCCATTCCATTCCCTGCAATGAAACCTGGTCAGCAAATAGTTTCTTCGACTTCAAAAAACAAGGGTATAAAAAAGCCTAATTCATCTCCCAACTCAGCCTTTCAAAGATTATTTCGAAAGTTATCCCCC
Source organism: Panax stipuleanatus (assembly GCA_020205555.1). Taxonomy (NCBI): domain Eukaryota; kingdom Viridiplantae; phylum Streptophyta; class Magnoliopsida; order Apiales; family Araliaceae; genus Panax; species Panax stipuleanatus. The sequence continues at coordinate 156,395,117 of CM035118.1, forward strand.
AGAAGATTTTCAAATTGTGGTTCGGGTGAACTTGATAAGGTTATGGAGCGGGTGTTTAATTACTTCGACGAGAATGGTGACGGTAAGATATCGGCGGCCGAGCTACAGAGTTGTATGAGGACAGCTGGCGTTGGAGAGCTGTCACGAGAGGAGGCGGAGATAGCGGTGCAGTCGTCGGATTCCGATGAAGATGGGCTGCTGGATTTCAAGGACTTCAATAAGCTCATAAATGGGAGTGGATTATCAGAGGAGGAGAGGAAAGAGGAGCTGAGGGAGGCGTTTGGGATGTACGCGGAGGAGGGGGCGGGATGCATCACCGCTAAGAGTTTGAAGAGAATGTTGAGTCGACTCGGCGACTCCCCCTCAATCGGCAACTGTGAGGCCATGATTCGAAAGTTTGATCTTAATGGAGATGGCATCCTCAACTTTGACGAGTTCAACAACATGATGAAGCACTGAATCACCAACTGGCCGACGCCATTTTCTCAATTTGTAAATATACTTTTTATTATTACATTTGGATTATCCCCAATCAGTCCTCCATTCATTCTAATAATCCACTAGGCTAGGTACTCCATTTCTAATAGTAGCTTATAAGAGAGTATATATGTAAGTAGTGTCCTACCGTTGGTGTAAAGTTAAATAAATGAGGATATCATCATCACAACACACCAATCGGTTTTACATGAGCTAAACCACATCACCAATACACCGAATCTATTCAAACCACAAAAGTTTAACAAGTCAGATTTTGAATTATAAAGAGAGAAAAAAAATCTAGTACAAGAAAATTTCTGACATTGAAATTTGAATTCAACAAGACGAATAAAAATTTCTACGCCAAAAAACCAACACTACATTGACGACTTATGTGCTACACAAGTAATGATATATAATTTACAGAGCCATCCATCCGGTGAACGAATCCCAAGAGCAGCTCTAGCTAGCACTCGCAGAATCCAAATGTAGATGATATTATTACTACATTTTGATGAAGTTTGGGAAAACTGTAGTAGTTGGAGATCCCTGTCCGTCCGTTCGTCCGCAGCCGATCAGAGAAATCTCTTACTTAGTTCACACTAGAGTGTGTGTTCATTTCACTCCATAAACCTCTGCAAGACTTTCCAATATCTCAAACAAGAAGGATTCAAGTGTATTGCCCGAAGAATCCATTTCAAAGAACTCTGACTCGACTCCACAGCGGATGATGAAGAGTCAGAAACCTCCTTCAACTGCCTAGAAAGCAAATGCATTTGAAGAAAAAGTTCTGCAGGCCTCATCTCTGCAACCAAAAAACATACTACATGTCAAAAGTTATATTCGCTAGATATAGTTCTAAAATTTTACTCGAGGCATTGATTCTAGTAGGTAGGGCCTGAAATGTTTTTAAGGCAGCAAGTTGCATATTGTTTTAACTCAAAAGGTGGAATACTACTTCACAAACAGACTTAAGACCGACAATTATAGATGACTATCAAACTATGCAAAAAAGGGACCACTTCCAACCACCATAGGGCTCAAACATGTAAGGCAGCTGGGTCATGATCCTTTCCTACTCTCTAGCAGATACGTCCACCAAGGGGAAATGCTGCGACTTCAATCACAGAGCCTCGACCATTGCTCCTCAAGTAAATAAGCTAGTTCTACAAGTAATAAAATAGCTTCTAAAGTTGATCAAATGAGAGACGAACCTGGTGGCCAAGAAAACCATTCAAGCTGAAGGTTTTTCTCCCACTTTGCTTGAGACCCAAAGCTTCCTTCCGCTTGTGCCAGTAAAAGTGAGACAATAGGCAAGGGAATCAAAGAAGTCCCTTTAGCTTTTTTGAGACTTCTAATGGCAAGCGATAAGAACTTGTGAATCACACTGCTGTTTGGCAAGCTCCATACAGATAGCACCTGAAACCATAAAAGATTCTATCAAGTAGCAACTCCAGCCAGATGTAAAGCCAGTCAGGTACTCACACAGTCAAGCGTGCATGAAGACAAACTCACAAACAGTCACAGACGGACCGATTCACGAAAAAGCTAGTCTTTCTGTTCTAGAGAAACTATGGTATCTGTAGGACACCAAGTGGATCCCAGGAGAAGCAAAGACACTCTCTAGGGATCAACAAGTGAGTGTCCAACGCATAAGACACAGACATTAGGAACATGTACCAAAAAAGGAATGTCTTGTCCTTTTCCTTTAAACAAAATATCTCGGACACAGTCAGTAAAGTGGATCTTTATTATAATTTGATAATTTTAGATTTGCTAATATTTTATTTTATTAATAAATTAAAATTTCAATATATGCCAGCTGTCCATGTCCTGCTATTTTAAACATGTCCGCATGTAGGTGTCCATGTTCTAATCCCTGCTTTTAAGCTCTGGAGTGGAAATGGCTTGATTCACCAGGTACTTCAAGATAGTATATAGAGACTTCTCACCCCTACTCCCGCCCCGAAAACCAAAATTGACACAGCGAAAGGCGCGCTAACACATAAAGGATCACCCGAATCCAATCAGCAACAAGAGATAATAAAGGTTGTTGAATAGCCAAAGTGTATTAAGCAAATAATGATCAACATTGTTCCAAAATAATGACCCTTAGTAGACTATTTATACTACATAAACCCTAAAAATAAATAAAGTCCAATAAACTTAAAAATAAGCCCAAAACATAAAGGGGGTCAAAAATAATTAAAGCTACTAGGCTAACCTAATTAATAAATAAAAGTACATCAAATACTGAAAATGTCCATAAATAATAAAACTTATAATGAATCTTTCTTGATATTCCGTCCCGCATCAAAAATCCAAATAGAAGACACACCACACCTAACACCCCCACAAAAAAAAAAGGAAAAACACAACAGAGAAAAATAAAAGGTGTTTCATTCTCCATCTTATGATTTTTATATTGAAACAGAAAATGAAGACAATTTTCCCCACACAACAAAAAAAAAAATCAGTGAAAACAAAAATCTGTTTCCACCTTTAGAAAGGGTCAAGAGTGAGGAGCCTTTATCTCTAAACATTTTCACAATTTTCTTTTGAGAACCAAAAAGATTAATGAAATCAAGTAGAAATGTCACAGAAAACAAATATATAGAATCAGTATTGACACAAACATAATAGATGAATACCGTGACAAAGAAAGAGGCAGCTTTCAGCACTGGCGAATGAACAAGCCTGTGCTAGAAATTTTTCTGCACATAGGAAATCTTGGGACCAGATAGCCATTAGACCCTGCACCAAATTAAATACTGCCATCCACATATGCCATGTATACTTAATGTCTTTTGAACACTCCTCGAAGCCCAACTCTAAGCTAGATGCATCAACCTGTAGCTTATATCGAGATTCAATATATTTCAAACATATCCAACCGATATGATAATCTGTTTTTAGCTCCAAGCATCTCTTAAACTCTTCACGAAGGCTAACAAAATTTCCTTTTGCAGCATAGGCACGACATAATAGCAAATGTGCAAAGAAGAGATAGCCATCAGGAAGCAAAATCCCTGAAGCATTTTTAGCATGACTAATACAGCCAGTGTGGTCCCCAACTTGCAAACAAATCTCAGAAGCACAGAGTAAAAGCTGGAATTTTTGGTATTGATCATTCTTTGAGTACAATTGATCAGAAAGTGCCACTCTGATGAGCCGCTCAAGCAAAATACAAAGATTCCGCGGAAATCTCTTCTCGCGTGCCTTCTGTAGATAGTTAAGTACCAACAAGTACCTTGCATTTCTGTTCCATGGCTCTTGATGTAACCACCTGTAAAAGACGGCAATCGTACGTCAGAGACACTGTACAATTTTGCAGGAATTGAATCACAAAATTAAAATTAAAAAAATCGAGATAAACAGTATATATCATATATTACTGAAAAAGTAGAAAGATTACTACATATAATGTGAACTGAATGAATTATCATATGCACACTGCACATAGTAATGGTAACCACCACATATTTTATATCAAAAAAAGGTGTTCACATATTTCATGAATTAGGAATATATTTTGAAGGGGTAAATTAAAAGATTAAATGAGAGGGGAATAAGAAATGATACTTTTGTAGTTGCTGGATTGCTCCCCGTCCACACAGCCACTGGTCTTTACAGGATGGGAATGAAAATTTCTCATAGCAATTCCCTGCGCTATAGCAAGCAACTACACCGGCACCAAGGATCTCACATGGAGATTTTAAACCATCCTCCTTTTGGCAGTCAGATGGACATATAACAAAGCACCTAGTTGCAACATGAGAATCATTCCACTCTTTACTGGATAATAGCAAATAACTTAGAAGATTCCTGTGACATCAAATTAACATCAGAAAGACTTTAAGAAAAAAAATTGGAACAATTATAACAATGCATATGAGGTGTAATCAGAAACTTGGAAACAGGAAGAAATGATTAAGTACACCACCTATATTCTTTGCAGGAAATATGCATCATTGAAACAAATAAAAAATACCCAGAATACAGCTAAGTTGCACGAATTTTGATATTAGAAGGCATTGAATTAGAAAGATTAAAGTCTAAATTGAGGGTGTTCCAAGTAAAAGGTTGGAACAACAAGTAAAAGATATATGAATCAAGATGGCAAGTAAGATAACATGCAACTGTTTTCATGGAAAGCTGGCTCCAATAGAAAGGACCAGAAAGGCCAGATTCATTTAACTATATACTATTCAGGAGATAACAATATGGTGATGGAGTTTAGTTTGAAGATGTTCACCTTGGAAAATAACTAAAGCAACTAAGCCATATATTTCAGTTGAAGGCCCCAAAAGGTGCAGAAAGTTATATTGCTCTATTATACAGATGGATATTACATTCAGAAGACAAAGGGTACTCTTTCCAATGGTAGATAAATATAAGAAGTACGCTTGCCTTCCTCTTCTATCAATCACTGCACATTCCTAATCTGTTAAAAACTTTAAAGAGAACTCAACCTTAATTCCACATTGAAGTAGTGAGAACTTTCAGTATTAGAATGATGAAAGGTACAATGATACACGCCAAAAAGAAGAAGGAAACAACATTATGTTGGCAATAGTAAAACACATCCCTAATACTTTAAAAATAAAAGGGACTCTGTTTTAAACAAGTTAGCTTAAAATTCATGGTTAGGATTCTACCTCTGAAGAATAACTTATTCATACATTGACCAAGTAAAACGCACCCATCAATACAGCTATAGATATGAAGGTTTACTCGACCTTTCAGTTCTTAGTGTGATTCTTAAATTTATTTAATTTCATATTAATATAAGATTTTATATAATATAATTTAAGTGAAATGTCCTTGGATTTCCTAAGAAGCTGCATGCCTTCAATTCTAATGTCTATTGAGTTATTTTACTAGGTATCATGTAGGAAAAAAACTTTCGATTTGTATCTTAATATTGTTGTCAAAGCAATACAAAAGCACCAAGGTCCAGCACGGTAAAAGTACCAGAGTCTACAGAAAGTAATACAGAAAGGTTTACGAGGCCTCTAGCTCAGATCACATAAACTTGCCACTTCACACAAGGGAGCATACTTGGCCTTGTCTCACTAGCCCCTTATTATTTCTTTCTGAGACTCACTAGTTCTATTATCACAATATAATGTTTAGTTTAAACTAAATTACAATATCACTGTTTTATACTTGATGTGGCTATTAAACTAGAATAAAGGTTCTGACTGAAATTTTCCATGGGTTAAGGTTGTTACCTCTTCCCATCACTCGTGCAATCTAGACCACTTTTGATAAGTTATCAACATTTGAGGTTTGACTAGGAGTTATGTGGATATTGACAGGGGTAAAAGTTGGAAAATATGAGAGAGACCAAATATATAAATTCAGTATAGAATATATATGGTATGTGGATGCAAAACTGTCCCTTATATACCAATGTGACATCAATTGATCTACTCAAATAACAGATAGACATACCTTATCAATCCACTGTTGGGGAACATATGAAGAGTTTTTCTCAGATGATTTACTCCATTTTGAATCCCAAGACAATCTTCTGATCCCTGTTTAACCTGAAAAAGCGAAAAGTATATTGGATGCAGCGACATCTTACCTGACATTTCATGAATTGGGACAACCCCAGCTTGAGTGTAAGATACTTGGATTGCTAACGAATAGAAAACTTACCAATTTACCAAGTGCTATTAAGAAATGCATTCCAGTGATTTCTTCAGGAGATGCAAGAGAACAACGGCTACTTGAAACAACCGACTCTAGCTGATTAAATCGATCTAGAGCATGGATGGCGGATACTATAAAGCTAACTTTTGAACTCTGAAATAAATCTTTGGGCATTTTAAAAATGCTTATAATAGCTGAATCTTGGCCAGAAACATAGTACAACAATCTACAGATGAAGGTTACAGAAGAAGCCACTGATGTCCTGTCAAGAGATAAAATACTTGAAGCCAGAGTTCTCACAACCGACAGAGCTAATTCCTTCTTTCCAAGTTGCCATAACGACAGAGCATATATCTGCAAACCTTTCGAATCAAGTAGACCTAGAACATTAAGATGACACAGTTCATAAGGAAATAGAATTTGGAAGCTTTAACATATAAATTATTCAACCTCCCCAAGTTAAACCTAAACTGGATTTATACATAATTTAAATCACTATGAAAATTAGTTGCAATGAAAGTTTTTAACTGGAAAACTAATGATTGCAGCAAATCTTGTCAACAAAAGAGCATCCAGACTGTAAAACTGAACTCCATCTCCTTGACATTTCATTCTCTTTATTGATTTTGTTAATCTGCCTCACAATATTTAAGATGGGAGAATTGATATTATGATAAGAATGTTTAATGTACAAAATTAATCCAGTTTCATATGAGTAGGGCTTTCTCACTTGGCAATCAATGAAGGTGCAACTGTGCAAGTAAGTAGTGAACTATTGCACTAGGTAAAGGGATAACGTGTATGTTTGTCTCTTAACACCTTAAAATGTTTTTCAAGTTATTCTCAAAATTTAACAAAATGATACAGTAATATATTTCAAAATCTTATAACCAAATAAAAACTTTTAGAGAGTTACTTTCTGCCTTCTTTTAGACTACTCTCAAACTGTCAATTACATTGTCTATACCCCGTCATGCACACCAATAGGGTCATGCTATTAACAAGACCGAGTAGATGGGAACTAATGTTCGACCATATAACCATCATTCGGAACTCCTCACAATTGCAAAGTAACATCAATAAATCTTTTAAAGGGAGTTGTGGAACACCACAAATCAATTTTAGTATTAGCTTAACAAGGCTGATAAATAAGTTCAACCTTCTTTCTTTAAATCTTCACATTCTAGTATTGCATCAACAGCATTCCCTGCCTGCACCAAACAAAAGCATTTGTTTTAGGCACCACCTTTTCAGAGGGACACTAGGTACGGAAAGAAGTTAAGCTAAACTATTCTTACGCATCAAATGGAGAAAAATCAATGTCAAATATGTTTACCTTACAAAGTGATCTGGCCAAATTGATTGATATATCTCTGAGATTGGATTTTGATTCTTTGCCTAAAGTGCATATTGCACAGCGTGCTAGCCTATAAAAAACGGAAGCAGTTTGATAATCAAGTCGAGCCTCAGCGACCAGTCCATTCAAATTGTGGGATTCAGGATAGTGGGGCGCCCTCTGCAATGCCTGGCGGATGGCTCCAAACACCTGTGATAGGAATTAGCAGAATTAGCCAGATACATTCTGCACGTGCCTTACTTCTCAGGCTGGCTTTCTTGCAGGAAAGTGAAAAATAGTACTCCCTCCGTCCCATATTTATTGTAACACAACTTTTTGCAGAAGTTTTAAGAAACTTCCGAATTTCATTTGATTTCCTGATTGGTCCCTATAAAGTGTGTGGTTAGGAATACTCCAAGGATGTGAGACACAAAACTTTTAGTTAGTGGAGGGACCCACTATATAGTTAGATGATAAAGTTGATATGACTATGAGTAAATTAATCATTTAACTTTAAAAAGTTACTCAAAAGGGAAGTGTTGCAATCTTTTTGGGACTTCCTAAGAACGTGTTGCAATAATTATGGAATGAAGCGAGTATGAATTCAAGAGTGGGTATCTAACAGCAGTTTTTATCTATTGTTACCCAAAAAAACAGTTTTTTATCTATCACTTAATACCTGTGAAGATGAAAGATTACCAGACAGCAGAGCAAGCTTGGCAAGACCTATTTGATAATCTGCAAGCTGCCAGATATTGGATCTGTAAGTAAAATTCTTTGAAGATATTACTAAAATAAGATTATAATTGTTGATAATGTCCAAGGCCATGAAATACAGCACACTCCTAATATAGAAGAATGAATATCATTAAGTAATTTTTAGTTACTTGTGTGTGTGTGTGTATATATATATATAGAGAGAGAGAGAGTGAGAGAGAGAAAGAATTTACTGGCAATATCTGTACAGCCCGTAAACAGCACTCATATGCTTCAGTCCAGTTTGATGTCCCTGAGAAAATAAGCATCTAAGATACGGGTATCATGTTGAAATGCTTAATAGAATCATCTATAGTACTTACCATTAAAGATCAAAACTTACCTAGTATAAGAATCAGCTGACATGCCTGCCCATGGTAATGCTAGTGAAGGATCTATACTTCTAGCTCGATCAAAGGCTTGCTGGGCCAATTTCTTTTCACCCACTTTACTGTAAAGCTGTAAAAGTTCAAAGTTAGGACATTTCTTTAAAGATTCTTAAGAGAATATTCCTATATGTCAAGATATCATCTCTTTTATCACAAGGACCAGAACTTAGATGCCTTGTGCATCCATCATAGATAAGTTCCATGTACCCTTCGTTTTGTGTACCCAATTTGATTCACGTTCCAGGTAAGCATGGTTAGGACATGCTATGCGCTCGTGGCGCATACCTAAAGATTACTTGTAGTTATGAGTAGCTACTTTATTTCCTTGCAGTAGTTACATATTTATATCCAAATCAAGCAGAATTTTCCCGGCAATCCAAGTCTCAATTTAGTTTTAGTCATGTCAAAAATATTAGGCACACAAAAATGGGCTGTTCCCTTCATAGAATATCATAGATCCACATACAATACAAATCAGTTGCCATGTTAGGCATCAAATCAGGTTGCCTCTAGATGCATGCACTTCCCTGAGATTTTGGTTGCATGTATTTTAACCATCAAATTCTAAAAGGCCTTACACTTAAGCTATGAGTGTTGTTTTATAAATGAAAATGCACATGCATATTTCCTACTGCACAAGCCAAGTTTTAGGCCAACCTAGCTCAATTTCAATGGCGTTACTCTTTTTGCCAAGAACACTCCTAGGCTTTGTTTGCAAGGATAACACTTGAGATTGAACTATTAATCCCAAGTCCTTTATTTGTTTTGAAAATTGGGACCTAGGACTATTAATTCAAGGATAACAACATGACTTGGAATGGGGGACTATATAATACCATGTCCAACCAGTATTATAATCCCCAATATTTGAAATTAAAAAATTGTTGACAAAATTAACTTTGGCCTTTTTAAAAAGTGATCAGTGTATCATATTCTATCCATCTACACTCACACTACTGAGACTACGATCTTTTTGTTATTACTAGTCAGGGTATAATAGTACACAATAAATTTTTATGATTTTATCCTATCTTTTAAATAAATTTTGGGCAAAACAAACATAAGATAGGATAATTTTAAGTAATCCCATAAATAATCCAATTCTAAACAAACATGCAACTAAGGCTGATTAGTAGTTTTGGGCATAGTTGTCATGGCGACGCCTAGACGTTCTGGAGTTGAAGAAGAGCAAGGTGACGCTTGGACGTCGAGCTGCCAAGGATCACGCCTTGATAGCTGGCCCAAGTTACTCATCATAACACATGGACTTGCTACTTACTAGACTTGTAATTTAAGATGGGTGATGACTTAGTTAATTCTTTAATTTTTACGTGGTGTTTGTTGACTTGTTCTACTAGTTTTTAATGTCAAGTATTTTATTTTTGAAGTTTGTCTGTGAAGTATTAATATAATTGTGTTTTTAATTGTATTCTATAGTGTTAGTTATTATGTTTTAGGTTTTAATGTATATAAAATTTTATTATTCAATATACTTTTGAAGTAAAATAAATAATGTATAAATTGCACATTGTTAACGACTTTTCGCCATAAAAACGCCATGGCGGGCGCCTTATCACTTAGGCGTCCTGGCGGTCAACTACCGCCGAGTCTCATCGTGGCGAATACACAAACATGGGACTAAGGCTAATTAGTAGTTTTGGGATTATTATAATCGATGGGGATATAGTCCCGGATCATAATCAATATATGAACAAATTAATGGTATAAGACAACTAATCCAAGGAAAACATTTCATATATTATGATTTTTCCTTTTTACTAGTCATTGGAATGATTTGAAGAATTAATTAAGAAATTCAAATTCCTTTATTCTTTCTTGCGGTCATATGCCTTTTCTTATCAAACTAAATTGTTCAACCACGTAAAGCTAATATCTTTTTTTTTGAGGGGGGGGGGGGGGGGGGGGGGAAACAGATACGAAACAGTACCTTCCCTAGATATGCCCATGCAACAGAAAGAGATACATCCAACTGTAATGAACGTACAAAAGCATGTTGTTTCAAGGCTGCATCAAGCGATAAACATCCTAATGCCACCCAGAACTCGTTATTGTAACCCTCAAGAAATAAACCCCCCAAGATCATCTTCTCAGGTAGCTGCCTGGATAATAAGACAGTAAATCAAGATAGCAGTTTCTTATAAAGACGTCATTCATTTGGGCAAAGTAGGACAAAATTTTACCATGCATTCAGGTCCTGGTTTTCACTCTCTTTCAATGAGCAAATGACATCTAAAGCAATAGCAATGTCGGTATAGATGTTAGCCTGCCATGGAGCTAAGTGCAAAGCCCGCTGATAGGAACGATTGGCACATACTGCAGCCGAAAAGCAGGTTCTTTTCCAAGAAAGGATGGAAGTACTGAAAGCTATCTCATCTGTTTGTAATCCTTGGTCTTCATCCATCCACGGAAAACATTTTGCATATGTAAGCTAACAAGGAGGGAAAGACACCATAGTTTAAAACATATAGGAACATCAGAATTTAAGCATATACAGGGAGCCACCCAGAAGAAGCACTGAATATAGAAGGCAAAACATAAAACCAATCAATAATAGCATATGCTTTGAGAATTGAAAGATACACTATCTCGCTATCACCTAGATATGGTACAAAGATTGGAGAAATACAACTAAGAGAAGAATTTTTAAGATAATTCTACCTGAATATCTCCATGCAACTTCCAAATACTAGAAATATTTCTAGCTAAGCACGTACTTGCCTTCGCAATTTCGGAGGCCTCCTACAAATGTACATACACTTACTTAAGAAAAATGTAACACCATGGCATTATAAAAACTGAGAAGCAGCAAAATACTAGAAATTATCACCTCTAATAATGAAGCTCCCCATTTAAATGAGCCTGAATTTATACATTCCTTGGATAAACTAAGCAATCCAGAAGCAAGTCCATAGTGCGCAGCCACATTTTTGGGTGAGATGTGTAAGGCCTCTTGAAACTGCTCAACTCCCTTGAAATAAAGAAATATTTCATTGCAATAAATGCATCAGATCTTAACCATATTAACATTTAGCAAATAAAGATAGATTTTAAAGACAGATGCTTAAATGCATACATATTACATGTGCATAGATACAGAGGAAATTTTCTTATGTAAAGCCCATTTTCAAAATTACATCATGGAGTCCAGCAGGATCAACATGGGAGTTGACTCTTTATATTAAAAAACTTTAACAAGAAAACACAAACATAATGAGGGCAGAGAAAAAGCATAAATGGAAAAGTTGAAGAAGGTTTCTATGAAAATCAGCCATTCCCCCTCCACCAACCTTATTATTTTCTCTCCTAAATGGAAGAGAAAGGGAAAATCCTACATGAAATGATACAAAATAGCTTAATTTTAGACAAGATCAACTAAATACGGTAATTGTTGAATCCACGAATTCGAGATGATCTAGATTAGATTCTATATATGCAGATAATTTAAAATTATATCTTAGTCCGCCACCTTAACTACATAATGAGCTACATAATGAGCTGTGACAACAGAATCAGTGGACATAAAAATAGAATGTCCAAGAAACTCCGAGAAACAGAATCAGTTGCATTAATAAAAATGATAGACTTCAGATTTACAAAGGATTTTTTAAATAGTTTTCAAAGACTAAAATAATCAAATGAAATACGACAAACTACAAAAACTAGTAGCGTGTAACAAATTTACCTTTCTGAAGGAGCCAAGCATCAAGAAGATGTTTCCACTTTCAATTAATGCAAAGACTCTCGAGTCCTCCAACTCGACTGCTCGCCCATATGACTGTTGGAATGCCAGAACAACCAGTCATTTAGTTATCAAACACAATTGAGGTTTACTGATAATTTCAACTAATACTCCCTCGATTCATTTAAGTTTAGTATGAATATTACTCTCACCGTCCCATAATTATTGAAACACACCTTTTTGTACAAATTTTAAAAAACTTTCAAAATCTTATTTAGTTTTCTAATTGGTCTCTATAAAGTATGTTTAAGAGTTTCAAAAATGTCAGCCACAAACTCTTTAGTTGTGGAGGGACCCGCTATATATTAAAATGATAAAGTCGATATGACTATGGGTAAATTAGTCATTTAACTTCACAAAATTTACTTAAAGAATGTGTTGCAATTTTTTGGAACTTCCAAAAAATGAATGTGTTGCAATATTTATGGAATGGAGGGATTATAAACTATTTAAAAAGTATCATTTATTTTTTCATAATTATAAATGAATCACGTCAATTTTGAGTTTAAAAATACAATTTCAAAAGTCTGATAATTCGGAACGGAAGGAGTGATACTATGACTGAGTTCGGTAATCCATATACTTCAAGATCTCTTCTCTCTTTTTTTATATTAATAAACTAATTTGGTCATTTGCATAAAAATCCCACATGTTTACGACCCAATAACAAGAGCAACATGACAATAACCATAACAAGAATAACGACAACAGCAACAAAAAGAATTAAGAAATGAACAGCGGATCAATCTTGTTTCTATGGAAGTAAGCAAGTTTACTTTCTGCCGTTATATATTAATATATTATATATATATATATATATATATATATATATATATATAAATATGTACACACAAACACACGTGCACACATTACATATATTAAAAAGTTATTCGTAAAGAGATATTCAAAATAAACTTAAATTGAACTTAAGAACAGTGTGCCCACGCTATTAAAGCATGGGAAGTGGTTAAAAAGGAATTTACCAACCGTAAAAATATTTGCGACATATGGCATAGTAAACCAACACTCGTCCACTCACACGACACCTAGATTTTGTATTCATGCAGATTTGAGAAACAGAATCTCCCTTTCAATAACCATATAATTAACTCAGTTAAGTATAAGCAATCTACAACAATTGTTTCCAAATGTTAACATGAGTTAAAAGCATTTGAAAATTGGATATCCAAATTCTTGGTTTTCAAGAGTGAGGCTTTACTTTCTTAATCTCTTTATAATTATTATTGACAAGTAGCTTGAGGTTTTACTTTCACTGCTCCCCACAAAAACCATATATCAAGCAGAACTTGAATCCCTGCCCTACAGTAAATACAATACTTAAATAAGGACGAGAAAACAAACACCTTAATAGCTGCAGTTAACATCCCTAGTTGCTGGTAGGCTAGCCCCAAGGCCTACAATTGTACAATATAAAGTTAAAGAGTAAGGACAGGTTAATAATACCCAGTATTGAGAATTATAAAAAAAAATCTATTAAAAAGAAATATAACAATAGATGGAGGCGTTGGCTAGGAAGAGTACAGACTTCCCACAAATCAGCAGAGGTAGGATAGCCACGAATGGCATGCTGAAGACTTTGTACAGCTATAGACCACTTCTTTTGATTGAGCTGAAGAAATATTTCTATCAGTGTCGATAAGAAAATAGAAAAAAGAAAGGGGTTTTCCCACTCAAAGCAGATTCAATTGCTGAGAATTGGAATAAAAGAAAACACCTGAAGATAACCAAGTCTGCGAAAAGCCCAAAAGGCTCTAGGTGACTTCTCCGAAGCATCACGGCACACAGCAATTTCCAAGCTCTCCTTCCCTTGTTTGTCCAACAAATCACATATGGACTCCTACACATAGATACACAAAGGAATACATCAAATGAGTACACCTCATAGAGAATGTCTCTGAGTGACAATCACTTTTCATGAAAAAACATGAGAATCCAAAGTTCAATTAATTTGTATAAAACTAAAAAACTAACCCCGGAATGGGAATCATCCGGAGAGAGGGAGAGGGCTCTCTGGTAACACTTGAGAGCTCTCTGGGTGTCGAGTGAAACTTGGCTGTAATAATCCCCCAAATATCTAAATGCAGAGGCATTCTGTGGATTGAGCTTGGCCGATATCACAAAATGCTCAGCCGCTTTCTCCTTTATTTGTTTTAGTTCTTTACCATTTTCCCACAAATACACAGCCTGCACACCAAATTTCTCACTCGCTCGGTCTCGCAATAATTTGAAAGTTTTCAGGGGATATATATATTTTAAAAATAATAAATAATAATAGAAGTATTACAAGATTAAAATGGAGAGAGGGGTCATCTGGATGGGAGTCTACAGATTCTTGCAACTCTCTTAAAACCGAGTCTTCCTCTTCTTCCTACAATTACATATAACACAATTGGGATAAACATATATGCATACACACACATATATATGTGGAATATGAGGCAATTATATAGGGAGAGAGAGAGGGGGGACCATGGATTTTCAGACTGGATAATTGAGTGCTAAAACCCTAATCAGAGCGAAATGATTACTTGAGCAACGGTCATCTGAGGAAGAAAGATGTATTGAGAAGGAAGAGGGGAAGGGTGAGGGTAAATTTGTCTTTCAATTCTCCGATTTCCCCTTCTTCCCTGTTTTGTTATGGAGGCGATCGGAAAACTCTGTGCCCGTCCCAGATTGAAACCCAGAAAAACAACTTCTTTTGCCCGGACGACACTCAAAACTACTCCCTTATGTCTATATTTTTTTTATATGGTAAAAAGATAATACTATTTATTGGATAAAAAATAACAAAAAAATAAAAATTATATTTAATATTTAGAGTAATATCAAAAATTAAATAATTAATATTTATTTAAAATTCTCAAATCACATATATTAAAACGTTGATGTAAGCATGTACGGCATAAAAAACTAATTATAACTTTTAAAAGACTTGACAAAAGTTCATTACATAGTTTAAATTTAAAAAATGGGCAATAATTATATTTTAAAATGAAAAAACTATAAATAATTTTAAAGTTATTTATTGGTACCTCTAAAAGTTTATAAATAGTTAACGAATCTATTGAATGTAACATTAACGGGGGGAAAGAGAAGAAGAATGATATGGAAAAATTAAGACAGATTAAGGTTAAAGAAGATGAAAGTGTTTATGCATAATTTTGATAAAGAGATTGATTTAGATAGAATAGAAAATGTCTAAAGGAAAACGAGGGCAAAGAGTATTAGAGAGGAAGGAGGTTGATTTTACTGTGGGGGGAAAGGAGATAGATTAATTTTGCAAGAAAAGAAAAAAACGAGAAAGAAAGTTGCGTGACCCGAGGAAAATAGAAAAGGTCTAAAAAAATGAATATATAGATAAAACGGATGTATGTATAGATGTATTTGAAGAAGAAATTCAAAAATTAAGCAAAAGTATTAATAAATGATATAAATTGGTGAATTTTTAAAATATTAATCTTAATTTCAAAGTTATTTCCAAATTAAAACGTGTCGATTTAACTAGTAATATAAATTAATGTCATTTCTAAAGTTTATTTTAACTTTAATTTTATGACCAAAAAAGTTATACAAACAATTGAGTTGGAGTTTATTTTAATATTATCTCCGTTCCAAAATTAAAAATATATTTTGACTTTCTAGAATTAATTTACAAAATTCTAAAATTGATATGAAGTTATTTAATTTTAATATAAACAAATACAACAATTGTATTAAAATTAAATAACCTCATATCAATTTTAAATTTAAAATTTCACAAATTAACTTTACAAAGTCAAAATATATCTCTAGTTTTAAAACCAAAAAAAACAAACAAAAGTTGCGTATGAAGAGTGCAGGCGAGTCTACCCAATAAACATTTATGTGTTTTATGTTTGTTTCTTTGCGTGAATCAAGCAAAGAAAGCATCTATATATTCACATAATTTTACTAGTAACTATAATCACTGAAACAAGTCCTGTGCCACAGCAATTCAATATAGACTCAAGTCACTGAACCAACAGTTGAAAGACACTGCAGGATTAGCAGCCCAGTGCGAGAAAAATCATATAGATGTGTAAATAAAATGATAACATACCGGCGGCACTCAAATGAAAATAATGATCAACCGTTCGTCCAAAATATATATAGTACAAACAGCCTGCATTACATGGACCATGTCCAATATGCAAATTAGAGAAATACTACTGTAAGTAAACCTTCTGGCTTATTTGGTCGCCTGTGAAATCATATAGCTTACAGAATTCGCCTGTTCTTTAGCAGCCTCAACTAAGGAATCCTGCATTAATAATCACAAGGTCATCCAAATTTTGGATCTTGTAATATATTGCCTCGCAGTATAATAACGCAGAAGATGCCTTACCTGTGCAGCGATTAAACGTGCAACTGTTTTCTTGCTGGATTCTTGAAGCTCACCAGCTATCAAAACCTCATCCAATATATAGTAAGCCTGCCAAGTGTTTTGACAGAAATTTTCCAAGCAGAAGCAAATATTAATAGAAATTAATGCCAACACCACATATTGTGAGGTCAAACATCTCAAGACTATGTACCGAGTGAATAACATGCCCAAACAAGATCTTTTGTGTAATATTCCAAAGGCAACCTCCAAGTAAATAAATATAATCACATATACACACCCAAAAAAGCACATGCATACAATCTCCCGTTACTAAATACGAGTGTCAGGGCTTGTATGAAAAGTCAATCAACATAAATTTGATTATTGTTTTTAATAATTTGAGGTCATCTGATTCTAAATATAGGAAATACTCTTGTTCTCATTATAGATACAGTCATATAAATTGGAGGATTTTTATGCACTTTGGATGGTTGCTGGAGATTATTTGAATCGTATAATTAGTAACAGGGGGCAGAAGTACACCAACTTTGAAAGCGAAGAAAATCATCAATACCAAATGTTTTCCTTTCTTCCAAGTGTGTAATATTTTTTCCCCAAAGTCGACAGAGAAAAGGCCCAGGAGTGACCGAAGTAATTAGCTTAAGAAGTTCTTGGATTTCCTGGGCTAAGGTCATCCTAAAGAGTAAAGATTATATCTTTCCTAACTACATATATATATATATATATATATATATATGTATAAAAGACTATCTTTTCAAGTCCGTGCACAAATTGTTTTAGACATCTGCTGAAAATGTGAATCAACAAAGTAAAAATGCAACCAATCCAAAAAGATCCCAGCCTAGAGGGATCGTCGAAGAATATTTTGCCATCTTGAAGTCAACTGTTTTAACCGGCCTATTGTCCAACATATAAAACTTCTCTGCTATGTAGTTCTACCCATGGCAAGTTTTAAGTTTGAATTCCCGGGCAACGGTAACAAATTTTCCGAATAATGGGAAAATGAGTATTCAAAATATGGAGGACACAAAAAATTACCTTGTGAAAATTAAATATCAAGTCCAGCTCACACACCTAATGAAGCAGAGAGTCCCATTAGAATTAAATAATATAGTACATTAAACAGATAACAATTTTGATTTCTTCAGGGTTTAGTAGCATGCTCACACTTCCAAAATAGCGATCTAGTATCTCCACAAAATGATGGATAATTTCTAGTATCTCTAATTCATTGTCATCTTGATTGATGCACATGCAGAAATAAAGGCTGGCATATCTGCAAAATAGAAGACAGAAAAAATATGGTAATGCTTACTTGTGAGGTTAACAAAAATGACATTCCAGTATAAGAACTGAATTCCAGTATACTCTGAAAACATGTTTCAAACTGGTTTGTATAACAATGCCAATACCGTTTATAAACCACTTTAAATCCTCTCCATTCTACGAAATTGCAAAGCTTGGGGCCTCGAGTGAGAATTAGACCGCTGAGCTCCCGGACCACCTTAAAAGGTGTGCACCAATACAGTGTTAATCTTTAAGGGAATGCATAATTGCATATCAGTTTCAAACATCATTGTGGTACAAGTTACTATTTGCATATTGGCACAAGATATATTTCACTTAGACTTGGATGCACATTGTGATGCTAAATGGTCATATATACATTTCAGTATCTTAAAAATGAGATCCCATATAACTAATGTAAGTGGTTATCTTCATTAAAACAAATGATGAACGCACTAGAACAACATTTCTTATGGCAGTACAAAGAATAAAGAAATAGGGGACAATTGATAGTCATTCTCATTAATCTAATAATTCACATAGTCGTTCCATGCCCTAACTTTTAAAATTTTACTCTACCATAACTATTACACTTTATACTCAAGCTATTGTTTAAATTACCCTTTCAGAAAAAATACAGAATATAAGTAGCATTTGGATTACAGTTGGAAAGGAAATACCTTAGTTCTTTCCTTCTGTGAATAAGGTGAATACCATTTCGTCAACCTCACTTTCCCCTGTCTGCTAATGAGAAGCACAAAATGAATCTGAAACACAAATGAGAAGCCTTAGCCACTACCACTCTACTCCTCACGAAAGAAAATAAATAGATAAAGTAAGACTATTACTTAAACCGAAAATTTTCACTTGACCACAAATTTAATTATCAGCAGTTTTCTTTAACCCTGTCTGTATGTTCGCGTACTGCCAGTCATAAGCTCGGATAAAGGAGGCATTTCCTTAGAATATATCTCTTGATAGATCAGAGTGGAGGAAAAGATTCGTATAAGTTGGGAATAAGACTTAGTTGAGAATTGAGATGAGCATTATTTATTTATTTATTTAATGTTTTTTTGGGGGGGGAGTGTCTGATGTAGGACGAGCCCATGATAGTTAGTTAAAACAATATAAAAGACTTTGAAAGCCCATGAATTAGAAGTTGTATTTTAATTAGTTTTTTTTTTATTTGTAGTGATCTTATTAAATTTGTAGATATCTTATTAGAGTTCAATTTAGGTTATGAATGTTGTCTAGGAGTATTATAAATAATGTTGTACTTTATTATTTTGAATTTTTGAAACATTGAATTATTAGAATTGATTGAGTTTTGTGTGAGAAACTGAGAATTATGTGTGATATTTATCCTTCGTCCCAACAGCCTCGTTCCCCGTCATATTTGGTATCAGACCCTCGTACCCACCACCCTTGGCTGTCCCAAAACTTAAACAACCTGCGACCACCTAAACCAAATACCCAGTCACAACACTCACCCAAACAAAGCCTTAACATACCTAACTTGTCCCAACCCTAGCCGCTGCTAATCCCAGCCTTAAATTCCACCATACATATACCCATCACAGCCCTAATTTCAGCCAGAAACCTACAAAAACACAGCCCAAATTGCAGCCACGCCTATACCAAACAAGAACCATTCAGCCCTAAATCAGTAGAACCCAAACAATACCAAACCTTGCCTCAAAACCCTAGAAACAAAATCCCAAGCAGTCCAGATTCTGCCAAAAAAAAAAAACTAATTAAAATACAACTTCTAATTCATGGGCTTCCAAAGTCTTTTATATTGTTCTAACCAACTTTCATGAGCTCGTCCTACATCAGTGTCAGTATATAAATGATCAACACAACTACACAAACAGCTCAAGGGGACAACCCCTCCACAGAGCTGTATACAAACCCTTCGACATACAGACATACACCTAAAAGTGGCACAATATAGACACTTCAATCTACCTGGCTCAAATCTAGTTAAACAAGTAGCGAGAAAACTCCCAATACTGACAAGGAATCCATCCCCGTCTAAGACTAGCCTGCATGAGCTATTCAATTTCCTTAATAACTAGTTGCAATGTTTTGTGTTGTCTAATAAAAATTGATTGCTTCTATAGTTCTACTGAAGATATTTGTTGGTGGTATACCAGTCAAGGTCAATAGTTTCATAAGTGAATTGACAACCAGTGCCAACATTAGGAGAATCAAGTGAAATAGCAAATTCGAAGATGCTTGAACATTGTAGCAATGATGGATGAGGCAGAGCTTGCAAGGAATATATAGAAGTAAAGAAGGGAGATTAAGTATGTTATTAGGATGAGTTTGGTGTTTACAGCTTTAGCAAGTAGTTAAATGTTTGTTAGAAGTTAGTTACACACGTACATATTTTCATGTAATGGAATATATAAGTACTGTATACATGAGTATTGAACATAAAGAAGATTCATTCTTCTGCTAATGAGAGCTTATGTGTTGTTTTCCATTCATGCACCATCTTCAATGAATATTTCATCTTCTGGACATCCCACCATAGATAGTAAACTCTAACTCCGAGAGCCATACTTCGACTTTGGCTAAAAAAGACTTGCTTTTATGATGTTGTAATGAATATTGCATCTACAGATCCAATAGTAAAGCTTGCCCTGAATTATAAACCTCACAAGCTTTTCTGCCACAGCCAAGGGCCATGTAATGTTTCCATCACCAAACACCAATGATGTTGACAGAGAAAGAAGAAAAATTAACTACAAAACCTTATTTTTTATTAATGAATTTAAAACATTTATCAAATAACCACCACATTGTGATTCACATGCTAAAATGTGATCCCAGGATTGGATAACAATTCACAATGTCACGGAAAATAAAATTGACGTAAATTCAAGCAATACATATGTAGCAACAAAAAAAATCCAAGCATATTAAGACATTGACAGAAGGAGAATCATACCCAGATCCCGAATATTTCAAACATCAAAACAATAGAAATGAAGTTTCTTCATAATAAAAAGTTGCTGCAACGACTAGAACTTAAAACCAAATAGCTCCATCATAAATTGCAAAGAATCAGTAATCGCTCAAGCATATACATAGATAAGAAATAAATATAATCGGAGAAAATCAAATATAATTAGTCAGAAACAGATGAGGGATCCAATTTAACAAAAATACAACACGCACTTACCATTTTGGATCGGAGATGGTAGTGATAAGGGTCAACAATCCTTCGTCCGGGAGAATTCAATCGAAAAGGTTGTGTAAGCTACTTGCTGGACGATGGGTCTTCCAGATGGAGTAAAAATATATAAACGGCAACCCGAACCATGGAGATTGGATTGATGGGTCGTCCTGTCCCTCAACACTTTGACACGCGTACAGCGTCTATTGGTTATTGTTTTCTTAAACAAAATGATTTTTTTCTAAAATGTGAAAAATAATATATGAACTTCAAAATTCTTTATTTGCGCTCTAACCGCATCAAATTTTGATCGAGGCCAAATGAAAATTTGGCTCTACTGTTTTTATTTTATTTTAAACCAATTTAAAGATAAAACAGTGCCCTTTTAATTTTTAATTAATTTAAAATACATTATCTGAAGAAAAAAAATGTACAAATTAGGTAAAACAATGTTGTTGTCAATTGCTAGAATTAAGGAAATCATATAAAACAGTGAAATTATGATACTACCCTTCAATGAATGAACTCTGAAAAAGGATTGTGATTTCTATTTGAAAACCGATATTCATATGGCTTCTTGATATTTTCATATGAAAACTATTGTTATAGATCTTATAGCGACGATTTTTTACCGTTGTTATACATCTATAGCGACACTTTCTATGTGAAAATATCAAAAATTTTGTGAAAATTTCAATTTTTATGTGAGGATTAATTCATAAACCAACATTGGATTGGATAGTCACAAATATAAATTTTTTAAAAAATTATTTATACTTTATTTTTTTTTCGGTCACTGCTCTTATTTATAATTTTAAATCCATAATAGTAACTTATAAGATAAGATAATTACAAAATTTGAATTCGTGTATACATACATACATACATACATACATGTATCCATACCATACCATCCATAACACACAGTAGTATTAGTATTTGTAGATCACAAAAGGAAAGAACCTAACAAAGCTAATCTATACACTTTATTCCCCTCCCCTCCCCACCCCACCCCAACTCAACTATAATTTCATTTGAAGCAAACACTCGCTCATCAAACAGACACAGACATAGACACAGACACAGACAATCATCCTTGTGCTACTAGTTGTTGTCTATCGATCACATATCGAAATGCTGAACTCTGCGTTAACCAATTAATGTACCTCTCCGGTCTACCTTTCATGCATCTTATGATAGCTTTCTGTTGAGCTTCTGATACGCATGCATTCACTATTTCCAGAAGCCCGGCCATGGTTAGTGACATGTCCTTGGCAAAGTAGTTCAGGATTTTAGGCAGACATATCTTCGTTTCCTTATGGATGTACACACTAACCCGTATGAACTCTTCTTTTGCAAGTTTAAGATCTTGGAATACCCTATCTGCTGTGTAGACTCGAACCTGTGGCCATGACATTTTTCAAACATAGAATTACTCCACAACAAGAAGAATCAATATGCAATTAATTAATAAGCTTCCCAAAAGATCAGCATACCGCAGGGTCGGATGATGCCCCTGAACAAAGTGCAAAATGGACAAGTGGCTCAGGGTACTCGATGGCATATGCATGGCTTGTGCTCACCCCTTTAAGCTTCTTTCCTGGAGACAGCAGTGTCTCTAGCCACTGCTTTGATATATATATATATATATATATATATATATATATATATATATATGTTTGTTAGCCAAGGTACTGGACAATTAAAACTATCATGAAAGAGACGTCTTAATTTGAGCAAAAGAGGCATCAGAAACTTGCAATTTAATTTTTAGTTTCTACCAATTCTATTTCTGAACATGATTACACAGACATATGGTAGAAAGAATTAGATATTGATCGATCAGCAATATATCTACTTGTCCTCTGTTGAAATGTCAAGGCTGTATTGATGATTGAATGTAGGTCCTCACTTCATCAGATTGCATGTTTCTTACCATTATATACTGATAATTTTGTTTTTTTCTTACCATTATATGCGCACATTTCAGGCTTAGATATCCATTTAGGACAAATCCCTAGGCACTGCACAGTGCCACTATATGTCATACGTCAAGAACAAACTCAAGAGCTCAGCACGAGCACTGTATTTGTTGACAGTATGTAACAGCAGAGTCCCAAGTGACATAACTTTACATGCACGTTAGCAAACCTTTCTCAAAGTTCTCTGGTCCCAACAATTGATTCTGGCAAAGCAAAAAATCCATATGGATGCCTTGATCTGTATGTAGTAGGCTTTAACAAGTAGTAAATGCCTATAAGCTTCTATACGAGGCCTACATGACCCCATTAGGCGTACATGAGCCCACTTGTTTGAGCTGATGGCTGGACCAATGATGCAGAACAAGTTTTAGGGAAGGGTCAAGGGATGGAATAAAAAGGAAGAAAGAATAAGAGAATTACCGAAGGACATCACACTCAACCACTCACTGGTCTAGGAAACTTCTTTAGCTACGTAGAACAAGGAACTAGAGAAAGGAAGGAGTTGGACTGAGAGAACGAATTGGACAATCCAAAATTAAACATGGTCTATCGTACTTTAGAGTTTCAATATACAAAATGTAGATGTACAGAAGATGTAAGTCACTAGCCCAGGGTTGTTACTATGTTATATGTACTTCAAAGAGCTGGGATTCAAAGTCCATTTCAACGTTAAGTTATATTTTCGAGAGTAACAACATAGTAGAGGCATCTGTGGACAAATATGCTGGTTTTAATTCAAGTAAAACCGCAAATTGTGGCAGGCTGGCAGCTTTGGTACAATCTCTTTATATGCCATAAGGGGGTGTATCTTGGAATACCTCCATTTTAATCTCATTCTCATGTTACTTTACTCACTCCTTTATTCAAAGTGTGTAATCATCCCATCAGTATGTCCAAACTCTAATGTTCCTTTTAACACAAAGGAATCCAACAAACACCGAGAACAAATAGAAGAATTTAAAGTTGGAAACTTCTTAAAGTTGTTCCATTTTTTGATTGACAAAACAACAATTATTAGAAGGCATTATTTACTCCTCCATAAACCCCCCCAAAAAGACCATTTTTTTCTGTTCTTTTGACTTCTGAGCAGTCAAATGAAGCGTAAAGGAGTAGTACTAAAAATAAAAAGTAATCATAGGTAGACTTACACTCATTCAGGAGTAGTTGTGAATATATTGCTCTTGAATATTTCAAATAGCAAATAACTATCATAAGACATACCGGTGCTGCATAGTGAGATCTTATTCCTAAGATGGAACTTTGTATGATATCAGCATTTATGCAATGCCCACCAACATTATAAGCTGCCTAAAACAAGAAATTGTGAAATTTAACATTAACATTTGCTGAATCAAGTATTCGGTTAAAGAATGGATGAAGAGAAAAGGTTAGGAATAATTTATTACCTTCAAAATTGAAGTACTTTTGACATAATTTGAAATTCCATAAGCTAAATGGGCCTGCAACAAAAACCTCAAAAATCATGTAAAATAAATTTAATAAATAACAAACAAAGATTTCTTCAATATATTTTTCCTCCAGGCAATGTAGCTTCTAAGGTGAGGTGATGGAGGATGTCTGAATCTCTAGACCTTTAAAATATTTTTCATAAAGCAGCTGGCTTCAAATTAAAATACCTGCAGTCTAACAATCGAGAGATAGTTGGTTTATTGCACCAATCAATCCTTGAGATTATTTTCATCAGATAAACAATAGGACTGGGTAAATATAATCTGGAGTAAAGTGGTCACAAGCAGTTGGATTTGAATGTCATTTGGCCCGGGCTTAAAATGATATAAGAAGGGGGAGGGGGAGAAACATGATTTGGTTGCCATATAACACATACACGTCTTGGGGAGAGTTACTTAAACTGAGGTCTCCTCAGTATGTGGTTTACCACTATGTGCTCTAATGTTTGTAACCAATTCTAATTCAGAGTAAAGTTTTCAAGAGCTTAGCAGAATTTAGAAAGAACGAACACAAGCCATACATGCATCACCAAAGCATTGTGAATATTTATCCAAAACGTAAGCTTCTCTTCACGCGTCATCTTCTGTGGTTCAACCTTTTCAAGATTTTTAACCAATAACCTGCACAAACAAAATGAGAATATGTAGAAGGGTTGCCTAAAAATTCCATTAAAAAATATAAATTGAAAAGCATTCCATTTAATATCCTCTTTCCCACTAGTGTGAGGGGTTGTTCTGGTCTTTATCAGGTCCGTCCTGGTTTACTGACCTAACTGGCTTTCTTTTTCTGAAACAAAAATGAATGTAGATATATATATATATTTTTTTGCCTGGAAACTATACAACTCATTTGGTGATTTTATTTTTTTATAAATATAGATATCTTACAGATTAACGTTGTTATCAATAGCAAACAAGGAATGATGAGTGATGGCAGAGCATGTGGACTACCTGAAATTTTGTAGCATTCTGGCAGCATAGTTGAAACTGTCATCATCTAAACTTAACTTCAGGACTTCGATCATTGCAGCATATGGTTCACTCTCCTCTTTCAACCCCGTTATTTGAGTCCCTGTGGCTTCTTCACTGAAATGAGGGCTCCAGTTATCTGACAGATTCCTGGGAGAAAATGTACTTGAGGAGGACAAGGACGAATTAGACGAAGCTGAAAGGCCTGTTTGACATAGAGTAGGGTCAGCAAGTTTGCAGTAAATAGAAGACATGCATCTGACAATTTCTTCTGAAAGTCGATCAGGTCTGTTAAGGTTATTATCAATGCGGGAAGTAACAAGGTGATCTGCCAGGCTACGATGGCCGTGATCTGCAACCGTCCTGTCCTGCATTTGCCCACAATAGACTTTCCAATTATTTACACTAATCCTTCAGGAAACACATAACAAGACAGGCTCATTAATCTTGAAAACAATACATAACTATACGGACGACTAATGTTGAACCATGTAAGCAGTCGATCCGTAATTAACACATTGAGCTCATTAGGTATACTAACCCTTTTAGATGATAATCTCGGAGTAGTAGCATGATTCTGATCATCTGATCCAGCCAAACCATGTGCAGGGGAAGTGGGGTTGTGATAGTCAGGATTACCTTTACATAAGTTAGGCTCCCGACTGAGACAAGATTGATCAGCAATAGTATGTGATTCTGTTTCAATATTTTTCTGTAAAGGGATTCCACAGTTCTCAGATAAGGTAGGAAGATGCTGCTCAAAAGCTGCTCGATAGAGTGAAAGAAGATAACGTTCCAAATTTATTATTTCACCCTCAAGAGTAGTGATCTCCTTCACCAGATCTGCAGATGACTGAATCCAACGCCAAAGAGTAAAGCATTAGGCAAAATAATAGTGTCAGTATATCTAAAACATTAAGGGAGCGTTATTTTGTAGGAATAACACGGCTGTATATAGTCACATGGATCAGTTTGCATAATCTATAAATCAAATCAACGTTCGTAAAGTCCAAAAATGTGATGAACTATACAAATTGAAGCTAGTTGCTGGTGAGTAGTATTTGTTTTGCCATCAGTAGTACGTTTTACTATAAGTGAGCTAAAGTAAATTCATTAAACAGTTGATCTTTTGAAGGGAATGCTAAACAAAGGTTACAACTCACAAGTTAAATCAATATGCTAGTAACTAGTTGAACTATTGTTTTTTTAAAATTTAAGCTTCAGTTCTAAGTGAAACTCCGGGCGCATTACAATGGGTTTGAAAATCAAATTTAACCCCTTGATCTCGAGTAATGGTGCGATCTAAACCAATTGTGGTTTGGCATTTATCTGAGTCATTGCTTTTAGACATTCTTGATGATGGAAGCTCGATAAAAGCATCCGATCATGCTCCTAGAAGGAAAATAACATGCGACACTAAATACAAGGAACAATGCGCCTTGCTTTTGTTAGAATTTGAGCCAAAATTAAAGTCGGTTTTAATAATTATTTAAAGTGAATCCACATATCAATGTATTCTACTCCATGAGTAGATTAAATTAAGTATTTGGAAGCTCAAATCCATGGATTAATGAATGAGATATTATCTCCCAAAGATCACCCTTGGAAATGATAAATGATAATAAATACATGTGGAAAAAGTCAAGTCCCACATCAGTTAAGAACTAAAATTTTAATGTGTTTATATAAAATAAAATTGCTTTTGGGTTTGGGCCCCAAGGGGCACCCCACTTTTGTGGAAGGGAGAGAACCTAGCCAAGGCTTGGTTTGAACACGTGCGCCACTGCCCGGCCTAGCTCGAGCTTGTGGGTCTGGGTCTGGGTCCCTTGTATATATCTTTTTAAACAAAATTTATTTAAATTTTTATTTTAAATTTAATTTTAGTTCTATCATCAAAACAGTGTCGTTTTGATAAATCTTATTTATTATCAAAACTACGTCGTTTTTGGCTTAAATGCACCTTTTCAGTGGGTTGTGTGTGTGTCCCTTCTGATGGGTCACTAACCCTCCTGTAAATAGATAAGGGGTGCTGCCATTTGAAAAACATTCAATTCACAAGCATTCTAGTCTTCTTCATTTCATAAGTTAATTAGATTTTATTTTTGAGAGAGAGAATCAGAGCATTTATTTTGGTTCGTTGAATATACTATTTGGAGTGCTACTATAGTATATGTTGTCATTGTATCCTGAGAGATAAGTGCTATCAACTCTGAGCATCGTACGGAGGGCGTAATTGTCTTAAGGACATAGTACCAAGCAGTGGCGAAGCCAGGAAGTTTTGGCAGTGGGGGCGAAATTATTAGTAAGGCACAAATAATTTGGCGGGGGTTCGGGGACAGTGCCCCGAGCCAATTTTTTTTTAATACTTTATACTTGCAGGTCACATATATCTATATATATATATATATATACACACTATATTACAATGAAAATAGAATAATTAATAATATATGGTATGTATACACTATATTGATTCATAATAGACTTTTTTAATCACAACTGTTTATAAGTAAATAATTCATTATTTATTTTTAAAAATAATATAAATTAGATTATTCTTTAGTTTAAAATATTATAGAGAATAACCAATTAACCATGTTATCATGTTGAAGACTTGAAGGAGCCAGGAGCCTCATGAATCATGAATCGCCACTGATGATCACTGATTAACAAAGACCCTGTTCCACTCTCAGAGAACAAGCGAGATGAGTAAAGTGTGTGAGGGCATCTGGGAATGAGCAAGTGTAATACCCAATTTCAGTGGGGTCAAATTACTCTTCTAACCCACAAAAATATCTATTCATCATATACATATATATATATAAAAATCCAGTGGGTGCAATTGACCCCACAGCCTAACAAGTAGCTTCGCCACTGGTACCGAGTACTGGCCTTGACAAATTAAATTATGCAGTTTGAGATAAGTTAATATATATATAGTATCCATTTCAGTTTCCTAACAGCTTTATCTACGACGGATTGAGTGACTGATGGTGAATCTGAGTGATCAAATGGAATCTGGCAAACCTATATGGACATTAAAAATCAGGTGGTGCAAACCTTTCTGACGATGTGGCTTGAACATTGCAAGTAAGGCTAAATGCACCTAGCTCTTATCTAAGTGTTGGGAGTTTGGCTGAATGAGTCTAGTTCTCATCCAATGTTTTTCATGAATCAAGATGAAAATAAGGTTAATCTAGGTGAAGGGTATGTGACACCGAAGCTAAGCATGTAAGAGATGTGGGAAGCAAAATGTAGATCTTTTGTCTATTTAAGAAGATGACACAAACTAGAATTTAGAATCTCCCCAGAAATAGTTCGAATACCCAAAGTTAAAATATGGCACCTTGTCAGATTCCCAACATATTGACATCTGGTTGAATATGTAGAGGTCAACTAAATCTCATTGAGCAAAACCCAAAACTGATTTTTACTTTTTTGGCCATATTTAAGCAAACAGCATAGTTTCTTCCTTCTAAGTAAGAAACAGTAAAAGATTCACTTGAGACGGCAGAAAACTAATGTGGTTGCATATGAGTGAAAGTAAATACTTACAGGGTTAAATTGGTAGGAGGGTCTGGGTGATAAATTAAGTAGAAGATGATTTCTGGGTGACTGGCCGTCTTGAGGAACACTGCAAGTAGAAAAAAAAGTGAGGGTTTATCTTCTTCATCGATCTTTCGACAATCAATAATTGAAATTTAATGAAGTATCATTGTTAATTAACTAAGCATTACCCCTGCAAATTAGAGTATGGAGTAGAATGACAAGAAGAAGAACGAGAGTTGCCATTGACTCGCATCATTGCTTTCTTCCCTGAGAAAAATCACTCACCGACACTTTTGCTTCCTAACTGCAACATAAATACATAAAAAAAAATACTCCATATTAATAGTTGTATTGACTATTGAACTCAACTGGGAATTATATATATCTCCATATAAATAATACATACATACATACATACATAAATAATATCATATCAAAAACTAGAAACAGAGAATGACATTGCCAATTAAGTTAAGAGGAGAGAGAAGTTGATAGCTTAACCCCTTTATTTGATAAAGCAAAGGGCTGTTAAAATTCTGAAATACTAGCAGAAACCCTTTAGAAGGGGGAAATCAGAAATGGGTTTAATGATGCAGATGAACCAAACCACAATGGAATTGTGGAGGCGGGTCTATTATTATTATTTCAGGGGAATATCTACCTTGATGTAAAGAATAGCCAACTTTTATGGGTACTGACTGGTGAGGACCAAAAACAAAGGGGCGCTAAGAACAACAACATCATCATTAATAACAGATGCTAACAAGAAGACAAACAAAAATTAAGAAAAGAAAAAGGCTTAAAAATAATAATGACTGTAATTATGAGCCTTGGTGTGAAGGACAGAATGAGTAGTAGTATTTCTGTCTACAAAACTTAAAAAATGTGCCGAGTAATAACTACTACAGCGAAGCAGGAGAGGAGATGACTGCAAAAAGAAAGAAACTACTCCTATAAAATGAAACTACTGGAGTAATAAATTTTATAATAAAAATTTCAAACATTATTAACTGACGACAGAGGCACTCAATATATATATATATATATATATATATATATAGATACTCATTCGTGGTAACTGGTTGTTACGGACACTATTTTAACAACCATAATCTTAGCTATTGATTATGACCATAATCTTAGCTATTGATTATGATAATGAAGGATGGAGATTAGAATTTAAAAGTACTTTTGCCGCTCCACCTTGTAGCGGCAAGGGAGAAAATAAAAATACCTTCAATGATTTTAATTAAGGATAGGGAAAAAGCCAACTAAAATAAGGCTAATATTAATATTAATTTTAATATTAATACTAATATTAGTATTAAATTTAATGTTAGTATTAATATTAGAAATAATATTAATATTAAGTCCGATATTAATATTAGCATTATTAATATTAATATTAAGTCCAATATTAATATTTGTATTATTAATATTAAGTCCGTTATTAATATTAATATTAAGTCTACTTCTTTCCAACAATTAATATATCTGAGAACTACCTACGAAAAAGGAGGAGGATATTAAGTTTACTTCTTTCTAACAACTAGATATAGAGATATATACCCTCCTCCTTTTTCGTAGGTAGTTCTCAGATAAATCTAGCTAGTTGTTAAAAAGAAGTAAACTTAATACTAATATTACTAATGTTAATATTAATATTAATATTAGTCTTATTTTAGTTGGCTTTTTCACATGCCATTAATTAAAAGCATTGACGCTATTTTATTTTCTCAACTGCAACTGCATATGCAAAGTGGGTTAGAAGAGCCGCTACAAGGTGTAGTGGTTGGGAAAAAAGTACTTTTAATTTCCATCCTTCATTATCACAATCAATGATTAAGATCATGGTTGTTGAAATAATGTCCGTGGTTGCCACGGATGGGAACCCTATATATATATATATATATATTATGTAATTACATGTTATAAATCATTTTATAACTTAAAATTTAAATATAATTTTAATTTTAATCAAATTAAAAAAAAATCTTCGAGTCTAAACTATTGTGAATGGATTATTAGGTGGGTAGTGGGCCTCCCTAGTGGGGGAGGGGAAGCAAATCAATTAATACACCAATCTCTACCCCCACCTCCATGTTAGATTAATGAGACTGTGAGCCATTCACTCTCAGTGTGTGGTGTGAATCATGGACTATGGAGTGGGTATATATTTTAGTGCTGCCCACTCTCTCTCTCTCTTAAGTTTTAATTGGGTCAACTGATTTAAGTTGCTAAACTAATTACTTGTAAAAGTAGCTCACGGACAAACTGAAAAATATATTACTCCCTTTTTCAACCTCGAATTTTTGAGGATATACTACAAATACAAATTTTAATAGGTGAATATAAAATTTTCACACTAATAGTTATATATATATATATATAAAGAGAGACTAAAATGAAAGTTGAAATATAATTATTGTAACACCCCAGTTCCACATCGAAAGATATGAGAAAATTTTGTTTGTGTATAAAGAATTAAGTTACTATTAATTGTACTTTCAGTCATCATGACTTTTTTGGTGAAATTGTGGTGGATACTATTAGGTCGATTTGAGATTTGTTCTGCATTCGGGATTTGACCCGGGTTGTTGTTTCAATTATTGTAAAAATGAAATTTGGAACAATGATTTCATGACTTGATTTTAAAGAATGAGAATAAAACATGAGGAATTGGTGAAACTAAATAATAAGATACTCCTATCCTACTACCTTACATAATTAACCAGCCTAGCCAATTATTAAATTGGCTTACGAAGTTTGGTGGGGAAGTCGTCATAATTTTCGTTAACATGAATGCATATTCGTGCAAGAGAAACTTCTCTAACATGCAAATTATCCCAAGATTTTCATAAAATTTTAATGTACGTACAGCATGCGCAACATAATAAAACTAGTAGATCGTAGGAAGCAGGGTTGACCTTGATATTTATATTTATATATATAGAGGGCCAATCTTAAGAATTTGAAAGTCCTGTGTGAGAAAAAAAATAGGAGCTCTCTATATAAAGCACAATTTATATCAAAATTTATCATTAATTAAAATAATAAATGTCAACGTTGAGTAACAAAATTATCAATTATATATCTAAAACTTCAATAAATTATCAATTAAAAAGAAAAGGTAGCTAAAACTTAAATGGACAATAAACTTCACACGATTGCTAGCATTATTCTTGCATTTTTTTTGCTTCAAAATCATCAATCAAACTTCCATAATTAATTTTCTACATATACACACACAAAAATTCGGAGGCCCTCCGAATTTGGGGGCCCTGTGCGGTCGCCCCTTCTGCATCCCCTCAGGGCCGGCCCTGTATATATATATATTATTTATTTTTTTATTTTTATTTTTTGGCCCGCCAACAATTGAAGAAGTGGAGGAGCGGGCACTGGGCAGGCAGGTAGGCTGGTGCGACTGAGAACTGAGAAGTGAGAAGTGAGAAGTGAGAAGTGAGAATAATTAGGGGGGTGTTTGTTTAGAGCTTAATGAAGTTGAATGGTTGAATCGGTCAGTCATTGAGTGCGTTTGTTTTGAATAAAAATCGTTTGAATAATTGAATCGATCAGATTTTTGAGCTGAATGGATTGAATGAAGTATTTATATTTATTTTTTTTACAATATTAACTACTATATTAAGTAATATTAAATAAATTTACAACAATTTAAAAAATTTTCTGAGGGGTAAAATAATAAAAATATATTATTCAAATGTTTCAGACATGTTAATTATCAAATAATTTTTTTCTTTCAGTATTCAAAATTCTGTTTCTTTCAGCTAATTCAGATTACTTAAACATTCGTAATTATTTCAATAAATTTTATCAAACACACCCCCAACTAATTAAATGGTCATAAATAATCCAGGTCCCCCAAGATCTAATTAATACTAGTATCTCTATACATACATTAATATGGCTTCACTTGTCCCGTAGCCGGTTCCCCTACTAAGCGAGTTGCTAGGTAGGTTCCATTAGAAAACGAGAAAATTAATTGATTACTAAGGGAAGGTATACAGTCAATTACATTGTGGAGTATTAGTAGTTTTGTTAGTTGTTGAATCAAATTAAGTTGAGGAATATAAAATGAACTCCTCAATTAGCTACTCCATCCGTAAGCATATAAATTAATACACATGATTATTATTATTTTTGATTCTTTAAAAAGTAAATATTATTGGTCAATATTTTTCTTACGTTAAAGTAAAAATAAATAAATATGCATTTAACGATTAAGATATTATGTCATTAATAATTTTTAAAAAAAATTACAAACCACAGAAAATAATACTAGTAACTCTCTAGAAATACAATTAAAAAAGAAAGTAGTATTTAATTTCCGTCCTAAATAAAAGGTGAAATATAAATAACAAAAAACGGAGTATATTAACTTTGCTCATTAAGTTTCACCACTGCCCTTGGCACTTGGCACTTGGCAGCCAGGCTAAATGTCCAATATACCTAAAATTAAGACTAAATATGAACTCAAGTGGTTTGAAATTTGGTTCGGGATCGATTAGAAAAAATTGAACAAATCTCGAATTCGATACCATACCGAGTCGAATTCAAATTCAAATTCATTCTAATATTCGGACATTTATGCGAGTCGAATATTAGCCACCCGCTGTTCGCTAATTGATAGTATTGAACTATCCTTACCTCACTAATACATACTCGATATAAGTTTGTTGATCTTACTCGTATACATACAGTATCAAGTATACTCAATTATTTAATATATATACTTATTTAACAATTAAATTCTTGACATACTTTTAGAATTAAAAGTAGTTCATTAATTGTTTCAAGAGTGATAATATCATCTCAGTAATTTTTTTTATATAAGACGAGAGATCTAATTTGAAGTGTTCAAATTTTAATTATTTCAACTACTTGATTGAGTTAATTTTATATACATTATCGTAATATAAATGATCTAGTCCTAACTCGTGTATGTCTCAAATGTTCGCGAGTAGTTTGATTAAAAAATGAAACTCGAATACAATAAAACGAGTCGAATTCGAATTTGGGCAAACATCGCAAAATTACGAATCCAAGTAACTTAAAAACAGTTTCGAATAGAATCTGAGCAAGTTATTATTTGACTCGACTCGAGATCATTTTCATCCCCTACCTAAAATGGGTTGGTTTCAAACTATAGATAAGTACATTACATGCATCATCTGTTCTTTTGGACCAAATTTTGGTAGGTTTGGGTAGTAAAAGATTATTAGTCGTGCTAGCTGGAGGCTTTGTTTGTTTGGAAGTAAATAAATTTTTCCCGAGAACTTTACCTAAAACTAATTTTTAGAACATTAGCACAAAACAATTTGATCAAAAACATTAGCACATTATGGTCATCAACCATTATTAGTACTAGACATTTACATAGGGTAAGCAAAATTCCAAGCATTTTTGGTGTGGGCGGTTTCAAATTTTATTTTTTCGGGCACGTACTCCGTTGAAGAGAACCCCATCGGACATTTTTATTTTTCATTTTTGATATTAAATTTTTTTCTTGGAGCCACTTAGACAGGGTCTAATTTATTAAATTTGTTTCAGAACAAAATATTTTAATCTAAGAATTAATATCAAAAAAATATAAAGTATATTATGTGTGTATATATCAGAAGTCAATAAAGCATATGCAACTTTCCATAAAGAAACGCAAAGGGATACATGGCATCTACGCATGGTTAACTCACCTCCCATCTACAGTATCATATCTGCCTATATATATATAGTCCATTATAAGTATCATTATTTTTCAGCTTATTATTTATTGGACATTTAAAACAAATATTTTTCAGCTTATATATTTGCCAAATGTAACAACTTATTTGGTAATAGGTCAAAATAAGTTGTTTTAACAAAGGTGCTCAAACATGATAATCTAGGCGCCTAAAATAAGTTGGTAAGGTAAGTTGTTTTAAATTAAGGAGGATGTGGGATAATAACTCAGAAAAGAAAGTTTGTTTGAAGATCTATGCGACAGAACATGAGAGAGAAAAAATAGTATGAATTGGAGAGATCAGGCCAAGAATTGTAAATCAACCTTCTATATGCTCAAAGCATGCATTTGAAAACAGTTACAATTTCTTACATCAACAAACTTATTTGGGTGCTCAAAGCATGCATTTGAAAACAGTTACAATTTCTTACATCAACAAACTTATTTGGGTGCTAGACGGACAAAAGGGACGAGGATGATTCTAAGCAGGGCTGTAAGTGGTAATCGAAAAATAAGATATTTGTCTGTATTTATATTTGTTTAAAACGGATATGATTCGTATTTGACTTAAGCGGATATTATTCGTATTCGATTAGAGATATTTGTAAATAAACGGATACGAATACATGTATATTCGTATCCGTTTAATATCCATCTACTAACATATTTATCGAATCAGCTATGCTGTATGCGGTATTATAATGGCGAACACATAACGAGTCTCATTATAAATTATGAGATATTTTATTAAATAGAGTGATTAATTTTTCTTCTTCTGAATTTTATAATTTAATCAGTTGGTTGATTGATGATTGTTTTTGTTATACTAATATCATAATAGTGATTTTCAAAATTTTAAATTATTTATTTATTTACTAATTTTAATTAATTATGCTAATGAATTCAGAAACGGATAATATTCAAATTCGAATAATTTTTTCGAATACAAATTCGAATGGTACCTTAAAAAATTCTTAAAATATTAATTACGAATACGGATAAAATATTATTTTTCGGATACGAATATTAATATCACTGTATTCAGATTGAAATATGTGTGTTTACAACCCTATGACAACTAGAGTGCGAGTGTCTTTTGACATGAATCTGATAAGAGTATAGGTTTATGACAAATTCCAAAGCTAAGCCTAAATGTCTCACCTTATCATGGGGAGTGCTTAAATTTATGCCATCTTAGTTAGAAGAACAACTCTCAATCACTCGTCTTTTTACCGAGTATGATTTTGATAGTATTATTGTATTGGGGCATTTTTTTTTTTTTGCTAAATTTTTTGTATTGGGGCATTTCATGGACCTTAACGTTATTTAGAACATTTATTAGAAGAAAAGCTCATCATCTGCGACAAAGCCTGTATACATTTTGAACAGTAGATCTAGCCCAATATGATACTCATTATTTGACTAAGTCCTTGGCCCATTATGAGAAAGTAGTGGTCTAATGTCCTAGTTATTAGTAGTTCAAAAGGAATTTGGCCCAACAGCAAAATTAATGAATCCAGTCACTAACGAAAAAATATACACACAATAGAAACTTTGATGGCCAAAACTTGAGAGGTGAGACACCCAACTCGCCTCTGAGTCTGAGATAATGCGAGTCCTCACGAATTCAAAACTAATATATTTAAGATAGTTTATAACATTAACAAATTAATTAACTAAAATTAAGTGAATTTCTATCAATATTGAATTTAAAAATATTTAAATTATTTTTTAAAAAAAATGATAATGTCATGGGTGCTATTTTATTTTTTTGTTTTTCGTCTCAAATGAGTAGTGACGCGGCATCATTATATTTTATTCAATATCATATTATTTGAGACAAAAAAAATTAAGACCTTTAACATTAACTTTCTAAAAATTAAAATTAATTTTATATTTTAGACCGGAAAAAGTACAAGATTAAATGAAAATCGTTCAGCACTAGCTCATGCATAAAGAAAATTGTCAATTGTTGAATAAGAACAATTTTTTTATAATAATTTTAAAGTTATTGTCCATTGAAAACAAGGGCGGATCCACTTGAGGGCAGTGGATGCAATTGACCCCACTAAATGTTTAGGGGAGGGGAGGGGAGGGGAGGGGAGGGGGGGGGGGGGTCAATTTGTTCTCCTTCTCGAAAAATAAATGTTTTTGGAAAATAAATGTTATAATCTAGTATTAATTTTCAGGTCGGATCACAGCTATTTACTCATTAACACTGTCAAACAAGTGAATTTTATACCCAGACCAACTCACTTTGAAGTATGGTGGTTGCTAGCCTCGTAAGCTGTGGAGATTATGAAGATTAATAATCTCCATAGGGATGGTTGCATGCCATCACAAAAATTAAAAATTATTTTTGGACAATATTTGGTGATTGAAATAGCCGTCATATATATATATATATATCCACGATAATAAAATTAACCATCACTAGAGCCATCATATATAAACTATTTTTTGTGATGACTCAAATAATCCCATTTCTACAAGATTATGAGAAGAAATCAAATGATGTAAAACACTCTCTCCAAGTGAAGTTACTATTAGGCACATGACTCCCAACGGAAGCACTAGACTTTGCATTCCATGCATTAACTATTTGGATAGTCTTATTCTATATTGTGAAAATGTTTTGTCGAGTTCCGATTACGACGTACATCAGTACGTGAGATTGAGTAATATTATAAAATTAACCAACTATATCAAGTACATACTTTGTTAAAATAGTATTAATAATAGTTATTTATGTAATTAACAACAACAAAATTTGATACATAAAATCGCATGATATATCATTTTGTTTTCTTTGTAGATAAGTTAGTTGGTAAGGATAAAAAAAATGATTTTGTTTTTAAAGAAAGTCGAAAAGTTATCAACCTCAAGGTATCAATACTATGTGAGTTAGTGAATAAAAATTAAAAAAAAAAAGGTGACATTGGGTTTGAAAAGATTAAACGCCAAATACTACTCCCTCCATTCTATAATAATTATCGTTTTAGTTTCATGCACATAGATTAAGAAAGTCATTTAATACTATTATTTATTAATTAAAATTTGTGTAAAATTCCATCACTACTCTTTTATGGAAAGT
The DNA here is from genome assembly GCA_020205555.1 of Panax stipuleanatus. Lineage (NCBI taxonomy): Eukaryota > Viridiplantae > Streptophyta > Magnoliopsida > Apiales > Araliaceae > Panax > Panax stipuleanatus. Next base: position 156,433,151 of record CM035118.1, read on the forward strand.
TAAAAATTATTAATACAAAGGAGAGAATTTTTTGGGACAATGAGAGAAGGTAGGGGTGATATAGAAAAGTAAATAATTTATTCTCCTAGAAAGTTGTAAACGATAAATAAATTTTAAAAAAATTTTTTTTTAAAACGATAATTATTATGGGATGGAGGAAGTAACATTTTTTGTGCTGACTTGCCGGTTTGTAAATAAAAATAAAAATAAGTTTTGTTTGGCGGTGCAAAACAGCGATACGACTAGGTTTGTTGTGCTGCGTAATTTTCGCAGTTGACTTTATAGCACGGTTGGGATATACAAAATGCAACAGGTGTAGACAGTACACTCACCATCAACAATTTTCATATTTTAATAGCAATACGAACATATAATATTAGTAGACGTAGAAAGTCTTTGCGTATTTAAAGTATTGAAAAATGTATGTTTATTACTTAATTTATTGCTAATAATAAAACTTGATAACGATAAGATTTTAAGTGTGATGACAATAAGATTAAACATGTGAGACCCCAAAAATTTTATAAATAAAAATTTAAATTTTTTTTATATATTATTTTAAAATAGTAAGGTGTTGATTTGATAAATGTGATAAGTTATGGGTGAAATGTGTAAATATTTCTAAATAAGCAAGTAATTATAAAATATTTATTGTTGTCGGGGAATATTCGTTTAGTCGTGAAATATTCTTATTGTCGGAGAATATTCGTATGACGGCGCAACCATTTGTGAGTCCCACAACGGAATAACTGTCGGATATAAAAAGCGACAAAAATAACCTTTTTATAAATAACGGTAAAACTGTTACCGTTAAACTGTTGAAATATCCGGTGATAAAAATACAGTAATACGCGTTGTTAAACAGTAACACACGATATTGCACAGTATTTTGAATTATTAATTCTTACGTAAGAATGCACTTACTCAATTATTGTTACAGTAATTACTGTTCAATATTTTATATTATTGATTCAATAATTGCTACGTTGATATTTTATATGATTGATTCAATAATTGCTACCGTTGATATTTTGTATTATTAATTCAATAATTGTTACTGCACAGTATTTCACATTATCAAATCAATAATTCATATTATTTGAATAATATTATTAGATATCATTATTGACAATGTCTAAGGAAGTTCTGTGTAAGAGGGGTTATTTAATTGCGCGCTAGTAAAGAGAAATTCTTGGTTGTCAATATTGTAGTTCTGTAATATTATTTATAAATAATTAATTATTGATTTATATGATAAAAAAATATTTATTTTATGGATATAAAAGAAGGAATTAGTGCTGAGGTGTTTTTATCAGTATTTTGGTGTGAAAAATCATCCGTTTATGAATTTCACTATTTTTTGTTGGAAATTTAGAAAAACTTCCTTCTACAAAGTTGTAGAGAATTAAATTTCCTATGAAAATGACATATAATTCGTATTTTTCTGATAAAAGGGTTATTTATTATGAATTATTGAAATTTCGGAATAAATGTTTTTTAAATAAAACGATGGGCCCCACTTTTTTTTGGTGTGAAAAATGCTGATTTTTGGAGGCCTTGAATGAAATGGGCAGCACCCAGAGAATAATCAAACCATGTGTGCGTTACGTACAATAAGTCAGCTTTGGCATCCTAAGCTTTTCCTATAAATAGGGTGCTTAGTTATAAATAAAAATCACACCAGAATCAGAAAATTTTCTCTCTATAATATCGAGCGTATTTCTTGTGAGTATTTAGATACTTTGAATGTTGATAACAGTGCAAGTTTTTGTCCACATAATATCCGATATTTCAGCCAAAACTATTCTCCTGTTAAGGTAAGGGATGTTATTTTCTTTCGTAAATGATGTTATTCTTTTCAATATCATTATACCAAAATATTGGCATGAATTTTATTATACAAATTTTACTTTTTTCGTCGAAATTACTATTCACGTATACGACACTATTCACGTATACAGCATTATTCACGAAAAAATTAAATTTTCTTCTATTTGTCCAAGTTGCTTATTAAGGTTCTTATCTTTGATTGGATCCAAATTTTGATCTTCATTCTTGAATTTTGCTCCACAAAATATTATTATGGAATATTCTTGAACTTGGATAAACTAAATTACGAATCCCTAATCTTTGTCCTTTATCTCACTGGATTCGTTATTTATATTATTTTTCATCATTTTCAGTTCTAAATAGTGATATAACTGAATATCTTTGGCCTATAGAGCAAAGATAAATGATTACCTGATGAATATCTTTGGCCCATTGATGCGAACTTCATACTAGATCGTAAGGAATAGTCCCACATCGATTGCAAATGTAACTTGGTGTGGGTTGATATAGGCCTTAGGTGCTGTTTGTTTACATCTGATTGTCTCTTAATGGACTGCCTCTTATTCGCTAAGAGGCATGATGCTGTTTGTTTTTTTTTTGTTACCTCTGAATGCCTCTTAATCGGTAAGACAGAAAATGAAATCTTAATAATTAAGAGGTACCTCTTAATGAAATTTTTTTGATAATTTTTTTTTATATAAATATATTCAACAATATTATTCACTCATTTTTATTAAATTGAATATTTAAAATTATTAAATAAAAATTTATCCTTTAAAATAGTAAAATAGTGTCATTAAGAGACAACTTACTTTTTAGTTATCAAACAGTTTTTTAGATTCAGACCTCATAACCATTCAGATGATCTAATTTATTAAAACATCATAATCATTCAGATCTTAATCGCCAGATTTATCAAACACAACCTTAGTCACTCCCTTTGGATAGCTAGCTTTTCAAGGTGGGTCAAAGGGGTTAAGATTTGTATCATTGGTGCTTTCATTGAGAGCCCATACTTGCAGTCGGGACTCGTAAACGGGGCGACCTGTGAAAATGGCTGGAACTAGTCAAAGAACAGTGTGATGATCATGACCGTATTTTTTACGACATTTCGTTATAAAAGATTTGTATTTGAAATTTTGTATTATGTATTTGACGACTCAGAATGAATTGATATTTAATCTATTTTGGGGGCGTCACAAAACATACATACAATTAAAATCTTAGTAAGATAGACAAAATGTAAGAGTAAAATATTTCATAACAAATGTATGTTTCTCTAAAGTTTCTACATTTCTCATGTGCCTATATATAATTGAAATGTAATAATATAAGATGTTAAAAAAAAATCTTAATGTATATGACGGTTAAGAATTAAGACGAGTCTCTTAGGCTGTGTCTGTCAGTTTTGTTTAACAGTAAAGATTTTTTTTTTTTCTCTTTTTAAACATTTTGAAAAGAGCTTTAATGTCATTTTCATCCATTCTCTTCCCTCAAATTAAAACTTGTTTGAGTTTATATTCTCCTTTTATTTTGAGACATTTTCTTTTACTTTTATTATGAGCCTTAAATTTAGTTATTTAAGATGGCTAAATTAAGTGGAGATTTGCCGTTATATTTTGTAGAGCAAAAGAAGATATAACTAGCTTACAATTCACTAAATTCAATGGAATGACAAATTATCTCTAAAATATATTAGTACTCATTTCTTGGTTAGAAAGTGACAATTATTTTTTTATAATTAATAGCTTTGGGAATATCAATTAAAAAAAAGAGAGAAGTAGTTGAGTCGAGGGTAAGGATGAAAACGAGACGAAGTGAACTAAATAGAGAGTTGCTCGAATTCGATTCAGATTCAAATTGTATTTGAATAACTCTCATCAGATTTGATTCGAATATTCTGCGAGTTTGAATTCAAGCTCGAATTCGACTCTTCACGTAATAATTAGCTATATAACAAATATATATAAAAATTGAATTTATTATTTTACTTAAAAATAAGAAAATATATTTACTATTATATATACTTTACAAAATAAAATTCCAATTAAAATTAAAACAATTAAAATAATATTAATTATCCTAATTTGATTAAAGTTTATATATATTATAAGAGAACGTATAGAGAATTTAATCGAATATGTATCAATGGAGTATGTATCGACTCACAATCGAGTAGTTTAAAAAATTAAACGAGTCGATCATAACCTTACCTAAATTATATTCTTATTTTTATTCAAACTATTTTTTATATTCACATTTAAATTATATTATTAACAAATTCGAATCTTACACATTTTTTTCGAGTCCAGCCCGAATCTAGTCCGAACTGTTGAGGGAAGTATAAACACAAATGGTGGATATAGCAAAAATGGTGGATATCATAATAATCTCAATTCAGTAGGGGAGAAGACACACTCAATCCCGCTCTCAATATTACATATAACTGGTTTACATGCAGAGGTAAAATACATCCAATTATAAACACAACAAAAAAATATTCCTTTTATACATAATACCAATATTATCACCTTTGCTACCTAGATTATTCCATTCAGCAAATGATAAACTGATGATGTGGTTGAACATTAGAGTTAGTCATAATTAATGACAATGGAGTAGAAATTAATCAATAAAACTGGAGATCAGAGCCTTCGTAAATTGTGGTCAACCTAAGCCGAAAGGAACGAACCGCCAATTTGGCCCGCCGGGAAGAGAATCTCTGCAATTTCCTCATTGATCCCGATCTCGATATCCCCAGTCCCGGTCCCGCCTGCTTATGATCAGAAGAATAACTCTTCTTCATCTTCATCAATCCTTCAGTAGAAGAATTAGACGAATAGAGTACTGATACGGATTCCATTGGGAAAACAGGGGAGATCCGAGATTTACTCCCCCTACCATTATTGTTGTCAGAGAGAGCGGCGCTGGCTTTCACGGCAAGCGCCGCCATATCCGAGGCGCTTAGCGGGTACTGAAGCTTAGAATTCGGGAGTATAAAATAGATCTGACCCGACTGCAATTCGCCTACGGAGTCCAACGCCGGGATGGGTTCGTCGTAGTACAAACTATCTGAATTGCAGATAAAGGAAGAAGGAGATAAAGACTTAGATTCCGATTCAATTTGTCGTAGAACTTGAGAAACTGTAATTGGGATTAGAAATTGGCGGAGTTGTCCGTTGATTGTAATGACATTAGCTGCTGATGAAGAGAGCTTCTCGTCGTTATCGGAACCACTGATACATGAAGAGACGGAACCACCCATTTTTGTCTGGATAATTAATTAAAAATATTTCTGTGATTTCTGATGGCAGAGATGAAGACTGAGGAAGAAGAAAGGTGAAAGGGGGTAATTGGGGAAGCAATGAGGCGGTTCACGTGTTTTTATAGGGAGGGAAATTTCAGACCGGGAAAGGAGGAGGAGGGACAGAAAAGAATCTAGCCAAATTGGATGATGACGCCAGGGAAAGCGTCATATCGGATACCGTTGAGCTTCTCGACTATTATTACAGTAGTAGTGTAATACTCTAACTGTCGCCTGTCCCTTATAAAAAAGAGTTTAATTTGTATTATAAATTTAATAAATTAATTTTTGTACATTCTTACCTTCATCCATATAAGAAAATAAATCATGTAAAAATATAAAAATTATATGTAAAAATTATACTCCCTTCATTTCAAATTATATGATTACTATGAACGTCTAAAAGTTAATTTGATATATTTTTTAATTTAAAATTAAGATGACTCTTCCAAAATTATGAAACATTAAAATTTACCACGCGCAATACATTTTAGATGGTATACATTGTTTATCATTTGTACTGATTAAAATTAAAAAAAATTACGTCAATTTAAATTTAAAAATCTCTGAAATTAACTTTAAAAAAATCAATAATAATAAAATAATATAAAACGGAGGGAATTTTTAAAAAAGTACTCCACACCACAATAATATTAAAGGTCTCACATTTATTTCATACGTTAGTAATATTGATACAAGATATAAAACAAATAATTTAAAATTTCTAAAATTATTATATTACTGATGATCATAAATAGTTATATGATATTACAATTAAGCTAACATTAATTTTATATTTAAAAATAAACATGAAAAAAAGAGAAGCAATTTACTTATTTTATATTCCATCCGTTTTCAAAAGAACGACAGTAGTACAATTTTTACACAAATTAAAGTAGTGAACAAATTAAGATAGAATAAATATTTTTTTCAATGTACCATTGTCCTCGAATAATGTGATAAATTAATTTTTGTGCGGATTAATATATTTAATTAAATTTGGGATAGAGAGAGAATCAACATTGTGACCTACTGATTATTCAGCTAAGTAAAATAGATAGTAAATTAATGATAATTTTTTTTAATAAAAATGATGTATTATTTTTATCGTTCTTTTGAAGATTAATTTTTTTTAAACTTAAATTATTTTTTAGAGTCGGATGGAGTATTTGACATTATGAATTTATGATTTTGGGATTGGGTTGGGTTGGCGTGGGGAGTGGGTGGGTTACATTCCACTACGTTTCTTTAAAATTTTAACTTTTTGTCTTCATTCGGTATTTGATTGTTTTATGTGGGAGATAGGTATATAAGCGATGACGCGTGCAGTGAAAGCATAGCGCAGCCAAAATTGAAAACACGTGAAGTGATCAATCACTGATCAGAGGCGCCAGCTTTTGGCTCAAATTATTTTAAAATAGTTATTTTTAGTATTTTATTTTTATTTTTTAAAAATTAAATAATAATTATATTTAATATTTTAAAATAAAATATTTTTTAAAATAAATATTTTTATTTTTAAACTAAAATATTATTTTTAAAAAGTTATAAAGAAAATTATTATTCTAAGAAAAAAATATTAAAAACTTTTATTTTTTTTTAAAATGAGTAAAGTTTCATAAAATATAGATTCAAAAAATTTCAAATAAGAAAATAATTTTTTTAAAAAAAAATAAAGTTGATTTTTTTTATTTTTTTTATAAAAAATTATTTTTAGAAAAAAAAAGTTAATGTCTTTTTTTATTATATATATATTCTTAATATTAGAATGTTTAAAAATAAAAACTAAAAATTAAAATTAAAATACAAAAAATAGTAAAAGATTAAAAAAATGATTCCATAATTTTAAAATAAATAAAAAAATAATAATGGTAAAGATATTAACCATTAAAAATTATATTTTTAGTTTTTGTTTTTAAAAATTCTAATATTAAGAATACAGATAATAATGGTAAAGATATTAACTCTTTTTTTTTTCTTAAAATAAAGTTTTACATAAAAAATAAAAAATTTTACTTTATTTTTTAAATAATAAAGTTTTATTTTCTTATGTAATTTTTTTGAATCTATATTTTATAAAACTTTACTTATTTTTGAAAAAAATAAAGTTTCTAATAATTTTTTCTTAGAATAATAATTATTTTTATAAATTTGAAAACATAATATTAATTTTAAAATATTAAATATAATTATTATTTTCGAATTATTTAAAAAAATTTATTGTATATTAATATATTAAATATAATTATTATTTTAAAAATATATTCAGTTTTAAAATATTAAAAATAATAATTATTTTAAAATTATTTATTTTTAAATATTAAATATAATTATTATTTTAATATTTTTTAAAAAATAATATTTTTTTAAATATTAAAAATAAATATTTTTAAAATAAATATTTAATTTTAAAATATTAAAATAATTATTATTTTAAAAATAATAATTTCTTTTAAAATACTGAATATTATTTTTTTTAAAATGTTAAATATAATTATTATTTTAAACTTATTTTATAATAATATTATATTTTAAAATATTAAAAATTTTGGTTGAGTCAAATTGGGTCGGGTTGGGTTAAAATTGGTCAAAATGAATCGAGTTGAGATCAAATTAGACTGAAGGAACTAAAAAGCCAACAAAATACCATTTGAAAGATTTAATTAACGAAAATTGAATTTTAAAAACGACTTTAAAAATGGATTAAAACTTAAAGGGACAAAAATATCACTCACCCTTATTTAATTGCACTTCCCTCGCTGTACTATTATTACGGTAATGTCAAACCACGACTTGGCTTTACACAAAGCTGCAAGTAGTTACTCATCTAACAAGTTTCAATCATCTTATGCCGGCTGATGGGTATTGGCTTTTGAAGAATTATTAAATGGTTTATAGCAGGATAAAATAAATTAAAATTACCCTATAAATTAAATCATCTTATGCTTTTTATTTTTTATTACATAATTTTATTTAAAAAGCATATTTACCTAATTCATAATTTTATTTATTTTTAAACTATTTATTTTTTTATTAAACGGTTTAGCATTTATTTTGAGAATGAATGTTTTGGAATGAAAGGGAACATTGTATTTTTCTTTATTTGTGAGTTTATAAGGAGAGAAAAATATTTTTATTTTTAAGCTACATTATTACTATATTTGAAACAAGACTAGTTGGGGAGTGTTTGATAAAAATTGAATGAATCTGAATCTGAATGAGCTAACTCTGAATCTGAAAGAAAAAAGTTGTTTGATAATTGACATGTTTGAAACATCTGAATAATATATTTTTATTATTTTACCCATCTAAAAAAATTCAAAATTGTTGTAAATTTCTTTAATATTACTTAATATTATATAAAAAAAATTCATTCAGCCATAAAAAAAATGGGGCTAAGGTGGTGTTTGATTGCATCTTAATGCCTCTTAAGAACCCACATATTTATATTAAGAGGTCCTCTCAATAATTAAGGCATAAATATGAGTCTAAAGGACCTCTTAATACAACAATATGGTCTTTTTTTCCTAATCAAAGGCAATGAATGGTTCAGTCATTCAGTGTTAATCAAATAACCCCTTAGTATCTTTTTGGAGTTATATTAGTCCATCACAAGCTCACCCAGAATGGTATAGCTAAATATTCTATTGTTAGTAACTTAATTTCTTATATACAGATAATTTTTTTCAAAATCTTTCGATGTGGGACTGAGAGATTACAATATTACCCTTACATATTAATGTAATAAATGACATGATTTATTTTGAAAGGTTAGTTTAGATAATATAAAATATCCAACTTTTTCATCATTCCAAATCCTCCCATACTTTTGAGGAGAAAATTTTGAAATTAATTTTACCTTTAAATTTCTTCCCTTACTTCCTAAAAAAAATTCACAAACACGAGATTTGAAAGGATTATCTTCTCTTCCTTTTCCTTCCTGCAAACAATAAATAAAATACAAACATAGTAGTATTATAGTTGAAATTATTTTATAAAAATTATTAATTATTAAATCTGTTTTTCTATAACTTAAGTAAGCTGACATAAATTTCAAATGAAAGATTTCAAGTTGAAAAGGTTAATTAAAATGAAATTCTTTTTTATCATATCAGTTATACATATACATACAGATATACGGATATAGATCATTCTTAATTACTCAAAAAGAATTCACTTCGATGATCAAAGAATTTGATACCGTACCGTATATAAAATTTCTGTATCATGTTTGATCAGTTCCTTGATTCACGTATTTTAAATCGTTTCATTTAACAAATTTTCTGATGAAACTTGTCGGCAGTAACTAATTAATTTATTCAATTAAAAGTAATTAATATATCCAGCGCTATAATATATCCAATATCACACGTTCTCTTAGCTTTGTCCCCCTTAGTTTTCTCCTCAATTTAATCTAATTCAAACTGTATTAAAATCTTCTCTAAAGTAATTAAATAATATCACATGAATACCCACTAGTCGTCCCTAAAATACATTAGAGATAATTAATACCGCCACCCCACTTCAAGTTGCAATATCATCTGTACTGTAATTGAATAGATAATTTAATTTGGTTGGTTGGTTTTTTTGTTTGACTTTTAATTTTTCTACATTAGGTCAAATTTTATTATTTATTAATTGAAATTAATATCACAGTTTTATAAAGAACAGAGAATTAATTGTATAATTTTATAAATAAACAATTAAAATAAGATCATCTCACATAATATTAATTTATTGTTTTTATTAACACATATAGATAATAATACAAGCTTATTTAAAAATTAGTATCGTAAGTTTATAAGAAAATGAGAAGTAGTAGTGTAGTTGTATAAAAATAATCAAAAGAAGATCATCTTACACAATGTAATATTAATTGTTTTCATATATATATATATATATATATATATATATATATATATATATAATATGCAATAATATAAGTTTAAGTAAAATTATATTTCCGTTTAGATAAAATAGTTTGACAATAAATTTTTTTATCAACATAATAATCTACCAAACATAAATTTGTTATTATAATTAAAATATATAAGTATAATAATAGTTTTGAGTATAAATGAGATTTAATCATTATTTAGATGATATATATGATTGTTATTTTTATTAAAATAAAAATATAATATACTAATCAATTAATGATTCAATTATTAAATAAAAATAAAAATAATTTACTCTGTCCAATAAGAATTTATAAAATAAAATTCAAAACGACAATAATATTATAATTCTTCAAAAGGGTCATTAATTTGTGTAGTTCAACCAAGTCAAAAATAAAATTAGTAATATAATTTAGTAGGAAACAATTCTAAGATCATCGATAATACTTAACATTAATTTGTTATCATTATTAGATAAATTTTTATTACAATTTAGATAATATAGTTTGAGAAGAAAATGATTTTCACATAGATCGTTTTATCAAACTAACTTGGATTTGTTAGTCTTGATTAAATATAATTCAAGTATAAGTAATGTAATTTTAGAAAAAAAGTATTTAGTTATTAAAACTATTTTATTTAATATATAGATCTAATACTATACTTATTTATAATTTTTTTACAAGATCATAATGTTATAATAAAATTTCTTGATTTGCACGGAATGTACAGGCTTAGTACATATAAATACGATGCATATATTTGAGAAAACGTGATAGTGATGCGATTAATAAATAAAGTTTTAGTTCTAATAAAGTTTTAAGTCCTGAAGACGTGATAGTGATGCGATTCCTGTTTCATGTCTTGAGCACGTCACCAACAATTTATATGGACTATTTATTTATTTATTTATATATTAATATTATCATCTCTGAAAATATTACTCGGATTCCTTTCATAACAAAATTTGCTTTATAGCTAGTCAGTCAACCAAACAATTAAGAGGGTATATTTTCTCATGCTCTATGTTCCAATTACATTCATTTGATTTATATATAAATTAATATATATCTACATTTTGGTAGTAGGGGAACCGAATATATGTATATGAGCTTCCCAAACTCTGTCAGAATTATAATTTGAAAGAGGATGAAATATTAATTAGGTACTAGGCAGGTCGAATTGTAGCACAAATTAAATTTCAGTCTTTTTACGGGAACGTGGGTGGGGCGACCGAACAATTTTTTTTTAACTCTCAAATAATTTATAATATTTATCGAAATTAAATTTTTTACAGAATTCAGTCATTTAAATACATGTAAAAAATATATAAAAAATATAAATAATAATAATAATAATAATTTTACCCGATCACCCCATCCCTTGTCCCTCCCTCTAGACTTTTTCAATAAATTTATACACCTATCTGGTAAGTGGTGACTGGCGGTCATATCACGCTTCTGATGTCTTGGGTTACAAGAAAAAAGAAAATGGGATCCACTTTAATGTGGGACCTAAGAGAAAATTTGCGTGAAAATATAATATTTTTATGTAAGAATATCGGTTATACATATACATATGGTCATAATTTATGTATTTTTAATTATTATATTGTTTGTAGTTAGAATTGTCCCAGCCTAGTCTTAAGGGTTTTGATGAATTCTTGTAAATTTGATTGTACAAAAGAAAATGACCAAAGTAGTTTGGATGGAGAATCAGTAGTCCATACTAGGTAGGTAGGTAGGTAGGTAGGAGAGAAGCCATGAAATAGAAGGGACGAGTTGCACATTTCTAAATAATATACGGCCTACGGGGACGGACTGGAATTAAATCCAGTTTGAATTATTATTTTTATTTAATTGCTAAAAAAGATTGGATTCAGAAACATACAACTAGTTTTAATCACCATGCATAAAACTGGTTTTAAAGGAATTATTGTAGAAAATTAATTTGAGAACCATGCATGTCCTCATATAAAAATTAAAGAATATCTTTCATATATATATATATATATCTGATCCATAGCTACAGTCGTCAGTCAGTTTCTTCTATCGCAGGAAAAGAACTATGATGATCATTATCCGCTGGGGCAGCCAGGCAGGCACATTCTTAATTACTACTACACTTGTGGACGATCCTTTATAATGTGCATGCTTCTCGATCTGTGCTTGTGCTAGGATCATATATATATATATATATATATATGTGTGTGTGTGTGTGTGTGTGTGTGTGTGTGTATAGCTTGAGATCGATTGAGATCAAACATTTTTTTTGAATTACACGATTGAGGAACATTAATTACCTTGGTGGATTCGGGGTCCCAATTAATGTTAATTAATTATTGAAATCAAAAGGGTTATTATATATTCTAATTAATCATAAATAAATGGTTTGGCAAACCATGCATCACGTTCAATTATTATTATTATTATTATTTTCTTCATTAAGATTTTACACAGTTTGACCAGTATTCATATACAGTTTGACTTCATTAAAAAATTTAAGTTATTCTAAATGAAATTAATCAAAAATAAAATACTTTTAAATACAATTTATATTAATAATTTACAAGTTACATTTTCTATATAATCTGTATAACAAAAAAGTAATAACTTTTAGTATACTTTTTTGTTGAAGAAATTATTATGATCAATTTAAAATATATTTATAAAACATGAAATGTCTTTAAAAATTTATATAACTATGTTTGTATATATATAATTGTATAAAAAGAATATTCTATTATTAATTCAAAACAAAATATATAAAATAGAAAAGGAAAAAATGTTTCTCACAATTTTCTTCCCAAACCCTAGTTCTCTCTCTCTCTCCCCCCCTCCCCCCCCCCCCCCCTCGCCCCCTAAAAAAAAAAACAAAAAAAAAACCCTGGTTTAACGGTGCATGAACCCAAATCTTTCACAAAAACTTTCCTTGTTGAAAAAATTCTTCTAATATTACTTTAAAAAAATTCAACATGAGACTAATTTGGGAATCGGGTGTTCATTATCTTCAACAATGAATCATCAGCTCCTCCAAGATCAGCTCTCTTTCCTCAGTGATGACCCAATATCCCAGGATTTTTACTACCCACTACCTGATTTTGCCTCGAGCCTAAATGGTTCCAGTAATGATGATGCGCTATACTCTTCAATTCATACGGCGGCAACGGTTTCGCCGGCGAGAGTTCGGATTTGACTGGAAACCATGTTTCCCCTGCCTCCCGCCCCACTACCTTTCCTCTGTCTCCTGCCCCTGTCCCCTACTCCTCTCACTTTTCTTTCTCCACTAAAAAGTCTCTCAGATCTTTACTTTTAGAATGAAATTGTTGATTTTGTGTTCAGATTTTAAAGGTGAAAATTTTGAAGATTATGTTGTGATTGTGAAGTTCGAGATAGGATTGCGGTTTAGGAAGAAAAAGATGTTTGATTGATGATGGTAACGTCAGTAGTGTTGCAGGAGTTGATGATGATAATGGTGTTGGGAGAGTTTAGGGAGGAAAGAACCAGATTTTTTTATATATGTTATTAAGTTTTTAAATTAATTATTATGGAAACAATTTCTAAAATTAGTGTGTTGTTTAAGGAAGTCAAATCATATTTAAATACGGTCAAATCGTATAAAAACAAATGAGTTGTTGGCGAATAGAGTATCCAAAAATGATTTTGGGGTTGATTACGGTTTATGTAGCAATTTGTAAGTCTAATTCAATGACTTGGGGACCGAATTATAATTTTGATAATACCTAGCGCAACAAGGTATATTTAGTCCTTTTTTTATATATGTATTAAAAAAATCTTAACTATCCATTTAAAGATAAGCTGGAATTTTTTTAATTCATAATTCTGATAATTGCCAAATTGAAAATAAACTCACTACTACTTTTTGAACAATAATTAAAAATAAAAGTAACTCGGGTCATTAAGATCAGAATGCATGAACATTGGAGTTATTTATTAAAAAAAAAAAAAAAAGAAGCGAAAAAAGTACATACCTGCAGATCAGATAGGTAGATAAGAAGCAAAACAAACCAGCAGTTGACCCTCATCATAGGGTACTTGAATGTTGAATCTATAAACATGCATGCAAATGAACAGTTGTGTAAAAGGACTCACAAAATACTTGACTCAAGGAAAAAAGGCACTAGACCACATAGCATTCTGCCCGTCTCCAAATGGCATCATCATCATCATATCTTCCCCACGGCCAAACCCCATCCCCATCCCCATATGCTGCTGCTGCTGCTGCTGGTGGTGGTGATGATCATGATTAGGGTTAACATTGCTTCATCATCCATTGATCATTAAACCATTGTGGCCTTTGCATTCCATGATGTTCTAAACCCGCAAAATCAACCACCGGCTTTTGTTCCTCCCGTTGCACTCCTCCTCCTACCCCTTTACCCTGCATAATTCTTCCATCACTAGCTGTTGCAAGCTGAGGAGGAGGTGACACTAATTCGTTTGTATTATTAGTACTGCTGCTGCTGCTGCTCTTTTTCTTGATCGGACTCGATCCTCTTGTTAATCTCCTTCAACTTTTGGTCAATCAACCAGCCTAGATCATTCAAATCCGGCATCACCAAGTTCTGCAGCCCTTTCCCGGTCAGGCATTGATACATGACCTCGGTCAACTCCTTCTCGCGATTGTCCTTGTGCTGTTTCTTGAGCTGCTCCGTAGCCTTGGTTATCCTTTGCCTAATGAAACTCTCTTGATTCACCATCTTTTTGCTTTGTTCCATCTCGGGCATCCTCTTGAACTGCCCCAGCACGCGTTGGACTCCCAAAGTGCCAGGCCAAACCTCGGGTTGAGTTTCGTAAGGGCTATATATGATGGCGCAGGCATCAATACCGCATAAGGTACTAAGCTCGCTCACCTTCTTCATAAGACCCTTCTTTCTTTTCTTGAATGTTGCTTTTCTTGACGCGTCATTAGTTATGAATGCGAGCTTCACCTTCTTCCTAGTCATGGCTGGTGGCTAAAGGGGCAACAGGGTAGAACAATATGGAATTTGGGAGAGATAACTCTTTTTGTGCCCTCTACTTCCAAATGAGAATTGCTGTGTATATATATATATATATATAGATAGATAGATATATACAACTTGGGAGGGAGGGAGGGGGAAGATTTGGGAAATCATTGAGAAGATGCATAAACAGAAAGACGCATTTATATATATGACCTATTTGGGAATGATATTCTGGAAATGAATGCCTAATAATGACTTAGGATTTTATGGAATTTCTTTTGAAGGACCCATTAACTGTCAAAATATATAATTGATTTCTAAGATAAGATCAGATATTGTAAATATTTGTTGCAATTTAAGAAATGACGACAGTGAAGAGAAAAATCTGAAGAGTAACTCACTCATGTTATTTGTACACGCACCATTCATTAATTATTTTAGGTGCAAAATTAACCTTAAATTTCCTCCATTTATATATAAAAGATATTCGAGTAAGAAGTAATTATAAAATAAAACTTGGGTCTCAAATTGAATAAATAATCGGATGATGTGTTATTATTGGGTGATCACAAAAGTGTAAGCCATCATGCATGAAATGCTCCTATGTTAGTATTATCCAAAAAAGGGGATATATAGACTGGTCTGGGCTGGGCCTGCAAAATTTCATGACTGGACTAATTAAAAACTAAAAACTCGTTCATATATTGATTAATTCCGGCAGTTAAGCATGACTGGTTTTCCTACAGAAATGACACCCATAAAAGACTAGCTAGCTCATAAAATCTCTCTGGGTTAATTACATATAATAGTACATTTTAATAAAATATTATAAAAAAAGTGCATAAATAAAATATTTACAAAATTAGTGCATATGTAATACTTAATTACAAAAAGAGTGCAATCTTATCCCTATAATTATGGCCCATGATTATCTCCATTATCTCTCTCAATTAATTAATATTTTATTATCTCTTTCCTCCCCTCCACTTCATCCGCCTCCCTTCTCCCTCCACCCTCCTCCCGCCTCCTGCCTCCCTTTCTCCTCCTCCCGCCCCGCCCCGCCCCGCCCCAACCCCTCCCCAACCCCTCCCCTCCCCTCCCCTTCCCTTCCTCCGTCTCCCTTCTCCTCCCGCCTCCCCTCCTCCCGCCCCCCTTTCTTCTCCCCCTCTTTCCGCTCCCCTTTCTCCTCCCCCCGCCCCCTCCCCCTCCCCCTCCCCATCCCCCTCTCGCCGCCTCCCGCCGCCCTCCACCTCCTCCCGCCCCCCTTTATCATCCTTCCGCCCCCACCCCACCACCTCCCCTCCCTCCGCCTCCCCCTCCCCCTCCTCCCGCCCCTTTCTCCTCCCCCTTTCTCCTCCCCCCCCCCCCACGCCCCACCCCCCACCCCTACCCCCTCCTTCTCCCTCTCCTCCCGTCCCCTTTCTCTTCCCTCCGCCACCGGTCCATTTTTCACCTCCACCGGTAACCAAACCTTCGTACGTTGGTAACCAAATAGTCATACCAAGGTAACCAAACATTCATACCAAGGTAACCAAATATTTATACCAAGGTAACCGAACCTTAATATGATGGTTTTCTTAATATGAAGGTTTGGTTACCTTGTTATGAATGTTTGGTTACCTTGGTATGAAGGTTTGGTTACTTTGGTATGAAGGTAACCAATTCAGTTTTATTAGGTTACCAATTTATTTTGAATTTGATGTAGTTGGTAACCAAAATTAATGCAGTTGGTTACCAAACCTTCTTATAAGGTAACCAATTCAGTTTTATTAGGTTACTAATTTATTTTGAATGTGATGCAGTTGGTAACCAAACTTCATGCAATTGGTTACCAAACTTTCTGATAAAGTAACCAATTTAGTTTTATTTGATTACCAATTTTATTTTGAATGTGATGCAGTTGGTAGCCAAACTTCGTATAAAGGTAACCATTTTAATTTTTGTGGGTAACCAAATCGTCAAAAAAAATTCAGAATAGTAACTCCGGCGATATGGTGGTGGCGGCGGCGGCGATATAGCGGCGGTGGCGGGAGGCGGCGGAGGAGGATGAACATTAACTCCTTCATAATTTTTTGTTTTTAATTTCCTCATTTTGATTTGAATTTTGAATTATAGATTTGAAATTGTTGTTAGATCAAAAAGATTTGAATTTGAATTATTAGTTATCCTTGATTTTAGGCTTCCTTATTTAATTTGAAATTCAATGGTTTGAATTTTTTGCACTTTTTTTGTAATTATTTTGTAGATGCACTTTTTTTGTAATTACTTTCTAAATGTTGTATAGTTCTGTAAAGGACTCAATCTCTCTACTTTCATTTGTTTTTCAAATCACGAAAAGGCCAACCAAGAAAGTGTTGAATAATTAAATTAAATACCACTTTTATAAAGGACTAATTAAGACGTCCAAAAGGTCACAATGGCACTTGCAAACTTGGTACCAAAATTCTTAATTTCTTTGAATCACACCTTACGGCTCACATGCAGTCCCCATATAATCAAATTAAAGACATAAATTTATAATTTTCTCTCTCCTACCTACTTCCTCCGTCTAAAAATAAGGTGCAATACTGCAGTCACATAATTTGGGCCACATAAAACTCACATACATATTTGCGGGCAGAACCCACAGTATGCATGTAAGACCCCAACTTTTATGAATAAAGATTTAGTTTTCTTTATATATTATTTCGAAATAGTAAGGTGGTGTTTTGATAAATATGAAAGTTATGGGTGAAATGTGCAAACATTTTTAAAATGAACAAGTGGTTATAAAATATTCTTGTTGTCGGGGAATATTCGTTTGGTCGTGGAATATTCTTGTTGTCGGGGAATATTCGTACGACGGCGCAGCTATTTGTGGGCTCCCATAACGGAATAACTGTCGGATATAGAAAGCGACAGAAATAACTTTTTACAAAATAACGGCGTGGTTGTTACCGTTAGTACTGTTGAAATACCCGGTGGTTAAAATACAGTGATACACGGTGTTGCATAGTAGCACACGGTATTGCACAGTATTTCAAATTATTGAGTCTTACGTGAGAAGCCATTACTCAATTATTGTTACAGTAATTACTGTTCAATATTTTATATTATTGACTCAATAATTGCTACGTTGATATTTTATATTATTGACTCAATAGTTGTTACATTGATATTTTATTGACTCAATAATTGTTACGTTGCCATTTTATATGATTGATTCAATAATGGCTACAGTTGATATTTTGTAGTATTGATTCAATAATTGTCGTTGCACAGTATTTCACGTTATCAACTCAATAATTCATATTATTTGAATAATATTATTAGATAGCATTATTGACAATGTCTAAGGAAGTTCTGTCTAGGAGGGGTTATTTAATTGCGCGCCAATAAGGAGAAGTCCTTATCGGAAGGCCCCCTCTTTCTTGGGAACGACCTGGTTGTTAATATTGTAGTTCTATAATATTATTTGTGAATAATTAATTATTGATTTATATGATAAGGAAATATTTATTTTGTGGATATTAAAGAAGGAATTGGCGCTGATGAGTTTTTATCAATATTTTGGTGTGAGAAATCATATGTTTATGGATTTCGGATAATTTATGTTTGGAATTTGGAAAAACTTCCTTCTACAAAGTTGTAGAGAATTAAATTTCCTATGGAAGGACATAGAATTTGTATTTTTCTGACAAAGAGGCTATTTATTATGAATTATTGAAGTTTCGGAAAATAAATATTTTTTTAATGGGTGGGCCCCACTTTTGGTTGAAAAATATGCTGATGGCTTTTTGGAGAGCAGCCGGCGGCTGGAGAAAAAAAAATATTTTATTCATTTAGTCTCCTTTGGCATCCTAAGCTTTTCCTATAAATAGGGTGCTTAGGTTAGAATTGAAAATCACACCAGAATCAGAAGTTTTCTCTCTCTATAATATCGAGCGTATTTTTGTGAGTATTTCTATACTTTGAGTATTAGTATTCAGTGCAAGTTTCCTTCGATATTATATCCGATATTCCAGTCAGAGATACTATCTTTTTGAGGTAAGGGATGTTATTTTCTTTCGTAAATGATATTATTCTTTTCAATATCATTATACAGAAATATTGTCATGAATTTTATGTTGAAATTCTTACTTTTTCCGTCGGGGTTACTATTCACGTATACGGCACTATTCACGGAAAAAATTAAATTTTCTTCTATTTGTCCAAATTGCTTGTTAAGGTTACTATCTTTGATTGTATCCAAGTTTTGAGCTCTATTCTTAAATTTTGCTCCATAATTGATTATTACGAGGTATTTTTGAATTGGATATACTAAAATACGAATCCTTAGTCTTTGTCTTTTATCTCACTGGATTCGTTTTTTTTAAATGTTTTTCATCATTCTCAGTCCTAAAAGGTGATATAACTGAATATCTTTGGCCTGTAAAGCAAAGATGAATGATTACTTGATGAATATCTTTGGCCTGTAGAGCAAAGATGAATGATTACCTGATGAATATCTTTGGCTTGTAGTGCAAAGATGACAGGTGTTGAGATGAATATGACCACTGATGATACAAATGAATATCTTTGGCCTGTAGTGCAAAGATGAATATTTGATTCGAGATGTATATTGATTGATGTTACAGGGATAAAATATTGATGATGGACTTTTAAATCATAGAAGATAGTAGACTTGATTCTCTGCTTAACTCTTCTAATGAATTGTTATTTTCGCTGCGAATATTGATCTAAGATTGGTTGTCCATTATATTTTATCTGATTTATTGAAGGCTAACGATAATTTATTTTCCATTATCTTAGTCATAATATTCTTTACTGAGCTAGTTGAGCTCACCCTTTTCATCTGTTGTCCTCTTCAGGAAATGAGAATGTTGCGGGAACTAGTCGGGGGACAGAGTGATGGTCCGAGTTAGAGCAGTAGTAGTCCTCACTATTTCTGATAAATAGTGTGATAATAATTGCAATGGGGACTTAGTTTGAATCTTAATATTTTTTACATATTTGTATTGACACTCACAGTTGTGTGGTCGTATTTTGCACGACCGTATGATATAAAGTTTGTATTTGAATTCTGTACCATGTATTTGGCGGCTCAGAATGG
Source organism: Panax stipuleanatus (assembly GCA_020205555.1). NCBI lineage: Eukaryota > Viridiplantae > Streptophyta > Magnoliopsida > Apiales > Araliaceae > Panax > Panax stipuleanatus. The sequence continues at coordinate 156,453,241 of CM035118.1, forward strand.
GTTGGGTTGAATGGACCTATTCTAGGGGGCGTCACAGTTGGTATCAGAGCTTAGGGATATGATCTCTGGCGGAGATCGGGGAATAGAACTAGGAGGGGAGAGACGAGTAAATCCTTCGCTAGTGTGTCCTACCTAAGCTTATGTGGTATTTAATTGGTCAGTCGGAGCATAGGGTTAATATGTGATATGTTAATTTGTTTAATTAACCCTTGTTTTATGGCAGTATTTGAGAATGGCAGCTGAGAATGTTAACAACGAAGTGAATGAGACCGTGGAGACACCTTTAATCGTTAACGAGGAGAACATGCAACAAGAAGGCAATGTTCATCCTGAAAATAACGCTGGTCAGACGATAAACGATGAGATGTTTAGAAATTTTCTGCAGTTCATGCAAAATCAGACGAGGGAGACTCGTGTGCAACATACAGGTGGAGATAATAACAACTCGCGAATTGTTACTGCCAAGCAGTTCAAAGAATTGGGACCACCAGAGTTTCTGGAAAAACCAGATCCGATCAAGGCAGGAGACGTGGATTAAACAAATTACCAAGATATTTGATGTCTTGGGATGCACGGAGGAACAGAAGGTTCCATTCGCCACGTTTATGTTCCGTGGAGAGGCAGATTACTGGTGGAAATCCGTGAAGCGTACCCAGCCTGCCGCACTCAAGATGTCTTGGGAAGCGTTCCAGAAACTGTTCAATGACAAGTACTTTCCTGAAAGTATTCGTCATATGAAGGAAGTAGAATTTATTAGACTCGAACAAAACAACATGACGGTATCCCAATACGAGGCTAAGTTCGCGGAGCTGTCCAGGTTTGCACCTCATTTGGTGGAGAATGAGGAACGTATGACGCGGATGTTTCTAAGAGGTTTGAAACCCGAAATACGTCAATACCTCATTTCTCATAAATTTTCTTTATATTCAGATGTAGTAAACAGGGCCCAGTTATTAGAACGAGATAATGATTATGTTCAACCGAGGGACCACAACTAAGGTCGTACTGGTGGCAGCAGTCATCGGAGCAATGACAACCAGCGAGGAGGAAAGTATGACAGAAGCGGTAACCACTCCAGTGGTTATCGTGGCCATGATAGTAGAAGAAGCGAATCGGGGGGAGATTTCAAGAAGAGAAGGTACAACAATGAGAACGTGAAGACGTCGACATCAGCACCAGCAGCAACTGTTTCGAGGGGAGGAGAACGACCACCAGGTCGTATGCTTTAAATGCGGGAAAGAGGGACATATCAGCCCAAACTGCCCACAACAGTTCAAAGGATGCTATAACTGTGGAAAAGAAGGACATATACCTCGAGATTGTCCTGTTGCGAAACCAAGTTCAGCGGGGGTGGTGATTCCAAAGGCGGTTGCAGACAAGTCAAAGTCGGTGATTCCTGGAAGAGCATTTGTCGTGACAGCCCAAAACGCGAGGAATCCACACGAGGTGATTACGGGTAAGCTGATCATAAACTCTTGCGAAGTTTATACCTTGTTAGATACCGGTGCTACCCATTCCTTTATTTCACCTGCTTGTGCTCAACGTTTGAACTTGATTTCTGATAAATTAGACTTTGACTTATCTGTTGAAACTCCATTGGGAGAAACCTTTGTTACATCCACAGTTTACAAATCTTGCTTGATTCAGATTGGTACCCTTACCTTACCTGTTGATCTTATATCTTTGAAAATACTTGCATTTGACGTGATTTTAGGAATTGACTGGTTAACCATTTACCATGCCAAAATTGATTGTTTTCGTAAGGTTGTTAGTTTTCATATTCCTAATCAGCCTGTTGTGCGAATCCAAACCACCAAACCACTAAAATCAGTCAATATCATTTCAAATCCAAGGCTATTCGTTTATTGAAAAACGGATGTCAAGCTTTCTTAGCTCATGTCACTGATCTAAATCAGAATACATCAGATTTGAATAATATTTCCGTTGTTAATGAGTTTCCTGATGTATTTCCCGAAGAACTTCTCGGTCTACTCCCAGAACGTGAAGTTGAATTCTTTATTGACCTTGAGCCCGGTACAAAGCCCATTTCTAAAACCCCATATCGAATGGCTCCTATTGAACTTCAGGAGTTAAAGATTCAATTACAAGAATTATTAGACATCGGTTTTATTCGTCCTAGTACGTCTCCTTGGGGTGCTCCTGTTTTATTCGTAAAGAAGAAAGACGGGAGTATGCGACTTTGTATTGACTATCGGGAGTTGAACCATGTCACCATTAAGAATAGGTATCCGTTACCTCGTATTGATGACCTGTTCGACCAGTTGCAAGGAGCGCAATTCTTTTCAAAGATCGATCTTCGTTCTGAATATCATCAGTTAAAGATTAAAACTGAGGATATTCCAAAGACTGCTTTCAGAACACGGTACGGGCATTATGAGTTTTTAGTCATGTCTTTTGGATTGACTAATGCTCCTGCTGCTTTCATGGATATGATGAACCGTGTATTTAAGGAGTATTTAGATCAATTCGTTGTTGTCTTTATTGATGACATCCTCATCTATTCTAAAAGTCGTGAAGATCATGAACACCATTTGAAGTTAGTACTTCAAAAGCTTCGTGAGAACAAGCTATATGCCAAGCTGAAGAAATGCGAGTCCTGGCTTGAGGAAGTAGCATTCCTTGGGCACGTGGTATCGAAACGTGGAGTATCTGTTGACCCGGCGAAGATTGAAGCAATACAAAGCTGGTAGCAACCTAAGTCGGTGACCGAAGTACGAAGCTTTCTGGGCTTAGCTGGTTATTATCGGAGATTCGTAGAGGGATTTTCTCGAATCGCTACTCCATTAACTCAGTTGACTCGGAAAGATACGAAATTCGTTTGGAGAGAGGAATGCGAGAAGAGCTTCCAAGAGCTCAAGAGGAGACTTATTTCGGCACCTGTTCTGACAATACCATCTGGTTCGGATGGATTTGTTATTTACAGCGATGCTTCGGGCAAAGGGTTAGGATGTGTTCTCATGCAACATGGGAAAGTCATAGCCTATGCCTCGCGACAACTCAAAGAATATGAGAGGAATTATCCTACTCATGATCTAGAGTTGACAACAGTCATTTTCGCGTTGAAGATCTGGAGACATTACTTGTACGGAGAGAAAGTGGAGATTTATACGGATCATAAGAGCCTTAAATATTTCTTCACTCAGAAGGAACTCAACATGCGGCAACGACGTTGGCTTGAGCTGTTGAAAGATTACGATCATACTATCCAATACCATCCTGGAAAAGCGAACGTGGTAGCTGACGCGTTGAGTAGAAGATCATATGTGGGAACGAGTGCAATGATGTCAAGTATACGCGTAGAACCAGCTTTGATTGATAAAGTTAAAGCTGCTCAAGCTACGAATGCGGAGCTGATGAAGATGAAGAAGAAGGTGCAAGAAGGTGCAATTCCAGAAGCGAGAATCGATGAAGATAGAATACTTCGAGTCAACTCCAAACTTTGTGTTCCTAACGATTCCGACTTGAAGTATAGAATCATGATGGAGGCACACAACACACCGTTTGTAATTCATCCTGGGAGTACTAAAATGTATCGTGATCTTCGACATATATTTTGGTGGGGCAATATGAAGAGAGAGATCGCGGAGTTCATCTCGAGATGTTTAACTTGTCAACGTGTAAAGGCGGAGCATCAAGTGCCGAAGGGTCCATTGCAACCACTGGAGATTCCGAAATGGAAGTGGAAACACATTACGATGAATTTCGTTACGGGTCTTCCCAAGGTTTCTCAAGGCTTAGATACGATTTGGGTTATTGTTGATAGATTAACCAAGTCTGCTCATTTCTTGCCGATACGAGAGACTTATTCCCTTGAACGTCTTGCTCATATGTACGTGAATGAGATTGTGAGATTGCATGGCATGCCAGTATCCATATGTAAGACCCCAACTTTTATGAATAAAGATTTAGTTTTCTTTATATATTATTTCGAAATAGTAAGGTGTTGTTTTGATAAATATGAAAGTTATGGGTGAAATGTGCAAACTATTTTTAAAATGAGCAAGTGGTTATAAAATATTCTTGTTGTCGGGGAATATTCGTTTGGTCTTGGAATATTCTTGTTGTCGGGGAATATTCGTACGACGGCGCAGCTATTTGTGAGCCCCCACAACGGAATAATTGTCGGATATAGAAAGCGACAGAAATAACTTTTTTACAAAATAACGGCGTGGTTGTTACCGTTAGTACTGTTGAAATACCCGGTGGTTAAAATACAGTGATACACGGTGTTGCATAGTAGCACACGGTATTGCACAGTATTTCGAATTATTGAGTCTTACGTGAGAAGCCATTACTCAATTATTGTTACAGTAATTACTGTTCAATATTTTATATTATTGACTCAATAATTGCTACGTTGATATTTTATATTATTGACTCAATAATTGATGCATTGATATTTTATTGACTCAATAATTGCCACGTTGCTATTTGTTATGATTGATTCAATAATGGCTACAGTGATATTTTGTAGTATTGATTCAATAATTGTCGTTGCACAGTATTTCACGTTATCAACGCAATAATTCATATTATTTGAATAATATTATTAGATAGCATTATTGACAATGTCTAAGGAAGTTCTGTCTAGGAGGGGTTATTTAATTGCGCGCCAGTAAGGAGAAATCCTTATCGGAAGGCCCCCTCTGTCCTGGGAACGACCTGTTGTTAATATTGTAGTTCTATAATATTATTTGTGAATAATTAATTATTAATTTATATGATAAGAAATATTTATTTTGTGGATATTAAAGAAGGAATTGGCGCTGGTGAGTTTTTATCAATATTTTGGTGTGAGAAATTATCTGTTTTTGGATTTCGGATAATTTGTGTTTGGAATTTGGAAAAACTTCCTTCTGCAAAGTTGTAGAGAATTAAATTTCCTACGGAAAGACATAGAATTTGTATTTTTCTGACGAAGGGGCTATTTGTTATGAATTATTGAAGTTTCGGAAAATATATATTTTTTTAATGGGCGGGCCCCACTTTTGGTAGAAATTTTTTTTTGCCGCCAGGCGGCGGAAATTTTGAAAAATAATAATATTTTATTATTTTAGTCTCCTTTGGCATCCTAAGCTTTTCCTATAAATAGGGTACTTAGGTTAGAATTGAAAATCACACCAGAATCAGAAGTTTTCTCTCTCTATAATATCGAGCGTATTTTTGTGAGTATTTCAATACTTTGAGTATTACTATTCAGTACAAGCTTCCGTCGGTATTATATCCGATATTCCAATCAGAAATACTGTTCTTTTGAGGTAAGGGATGTTATTTTCTTTCGTAAATGATGTTATTCTTTTCAATATCATTATACAAAAATATTGTCATGGATTTTATGTTGAAATTCTTACTTTTTCCGTCGGGGTTACTATTCACGTATACGGCACTATTCACGGAAAAATTAAATTTTTTTCTATTTGTCCAAATTGCTTGTTAAGGTTACTATTTTTGATTGTATCCAAGTTTTGAGCTCTATTCTTGAATTTTGCTCCATAATTGATTATTACGAGGTATTTTTGAATTGGATATACTAAAATACGAATCCTTAGTCTTTGTCTTTTATCTCACTGGATTCGTTTTTTTTAAATATTTTTCATCATTCTCAGTCCTAAAAGGTGATGTAACTGAATATCTTTGGCCTGTAGAGCAAAGATGAATGATTACTTGATGAATATCTTTGGCCTGTAGAGCAAAGATGAATGATTGCCTGATGAATATCTTTGGCCTGTAGTGCAAAGATGACAGGTGTTGAGATGAATATGACCACTGATGATACAAATGAATATCTTTGGCCTGTAGTGCAAGGATGAATATTGATTCGAGATGTATATTGATTAATGTTACAGGGATAAAATATTGATGATAGACTTTTAAATCATAGAAGATAGTAGACTTGATTCTCTGCTTAACTCTTCTAATGATTTGTTATTTTCGCTGCGAATATTGATCTAAGATTGGTTGTCCATTATATTTTATCTAATTTATTGAAGGCTAACGATAATTTATTTTTCATTATCTTAGTCATAATATTCTTTACTGAGCTAGTTGAGCTCACCCTTTTCATCTGTTGTCCTCTTCAGGAAATGAGAATGTCGCAGGGACTAGTCGGGGGACAGAGTGATGGTCCGAGTTAGAGCAGTAGTAGTCCTCACTATTTCTGATAAATAGTGTGATAATAATTGTAATGAGGACTTAGTTTGAATCTTAATATTTTCTACATATTTGTATTGAGACTCACAGTTGTGTGGTCGTATTTTGCACGACCGTATGATATAAAGTTTGTATTTGAATTCTGTACCATGTATTTGACGACTCAGAATGGGTTGGGTTGAATGGACCTATTCTGGGGGCGTCACACCATAGTTTCGGATCGTGACCCCAGATTTACTTCACAATTTTGGATCAGTTTGCAGAAAGCTATGGGTACGAATTTACGATTCAGTTCGGCTTATCATCCTCAAACAGATGGACAATCGGAAAGGACTATCTAAACTCTTGAAGATCTATTGAGACTCTGTGTTCTAGACTTCAAAGGGAGTTGGGATAAGTATTTACCATTGGTGGAATTCTCCTACAACAACAGTTATCAGGCAAGTATAGGTGTAGCTCCATTCGAAGCGTTGTATGGGAGAAAGTGTCGCTCTCCAGTATGTTGGAACGAGGTGGGTGAAACAACATTGTTGGGACCGGAGTTGGTACGTATGACTACAGAAAAGATCCAAATAATCCGACAACGTATACAAACATCACAAGATCGACAAAAGAGTTATGCGGATCTTCATCGAAAGGACGTGAAATTTAATGTTGGAGACCATGTGTTATTACGTATTGCTCCGTGGAAAGGAGTTACAAGGTTTGGGAAGAGAAGAAAACTTAATCCACGATTCATTGGTCCATTCGAGATTCTTGACCGAATAGGAAATGTGGCTTATAGACTCGCTTTACCTCCAAGCATGTCTCGTGTTCATAACGTGTTTCACATATCCGTGTTACGTAAATTTGTGAAGGATCCAAACCGCATTATTGAGTTAGAACCAGACGAGATAGCTGAAGATTTAACGTACGAGGAGGTACCTGTCAAGATCTTGGATAGGAAGGAGCATATCCTACGCTCGAAAATTATACCTCAATTTAAAGTTTTGTGGAGAAACCATGCAATTGAGGAAATGACCTGGGAGTTGGAATCGGAAATGAAAGCGAGGTATCCTCACCTTTTCGACATACCAGGTACGTACGTCAATTTCGAGGACGAAATTTCATAAGGAGGGGAGGTTGTAAGACCCCAACTTTTATGAATAAAGATTTAGTTTTCTTTATATATTATTTCGAAACAGTAAGGTGTTGTTTTGATAAATATGAAAGTTATGGGTGAAATGTGCAAATATTTTTAAAATGAGCAAGTGGTTATAAAATATTCTTGTTGTCGGGGAATATTCGTTTGGTCGTGAAATATTCTTGTTGTCGGGGAATATTCGTACGACAGCACAGCTATTTGTGGGCCCCCACAACGGAATAACTGTCGGATATAGAAAGCGACAGAAATAACTTTTTACAAAATAACGGCGTGGTTGTTACCGTTAGTACTGTTGAAATACCCGGTGGTTAAAATACAGTGATACACGGTGTTTCATAGTAGCACACGGTATTGCACAGTATTTCAAATTATTGAGTCTTACGTAAGAAGTCATTACTCAATTATTGTTACAGTAATTACTGTTCAATATTTTATATTATTGACTCAATAATTGCTACGTTGATATTTTATATTATTGACTCAATAACTGTTACATTGATATTTTATTGACTCAATAATTGTTACGTTGCCATTTTATATGATTGATTCAATAATGGCTACAGTTGATATTTTGTAGTATTGATTCAATAATTGTCGTTGCACAGTATTTCACGTTATCAACTCAATAATTCATATTATTTGAATAATATTATTAGATAACATTATTGACAATGTCTAAGGAAGTTCTGTCTAGGAGGGGTTATTTAATTGCGCGCCAATAAGGAGAAGTCCTTATCGGAAGGCCCCCTCTTTCTTGGGAACGACCTGGTTGTTAATATTGTAGTTCTATAATATTATTTATGAATAATTAATTATTGATTTATATGATAAGGAAATATTTATTTTGTGGATATTAAAGAAGGAATTGACGCTGATGAGTTTTTATCAATATTTTGGTGTGAGAAATCATATGTTTATGGATTTCGGATAATTTATGTTTGGAATTTGGAAAAACTTCCTTCTACAAAGTTGTAGAGAATTAAATTTTCTATGGAAGGACATATAATTTGTATTTTTCTGACAAAGGGGCTATTTATTATGAATTATTGAAGTTTCGAAAAATAAATATTTTTTTAATGGGTGGACCCCACTTTTGGTTGAAAAATATGCTGATGACTTTTTGGAGAGCAGCCGGCGGCTGGAGAAAAAAAAATATTTTATTCATTTAGTCTCCTTTGGCATCCTAAGCTTTTCCTATAAATAGGGTGCTTAGGTTAGAATTGAAAATCACACCAGAATCAGAAGTTTTCTCTCTCTATAATATCGAGCGTATTTTTGTGAGTATTTCTATACTTTGAGTATTAGTATTCAGTGCAAGTTTTCTTCGATATTATATCCGATATTCCAGTTAGAGATACTATCTTTTTGAGGTAAGGGATGTTATTTTCTTTCGTAAATGATATTATTCTTTTCAATATCATTATACAGAAATATTGTCATGAATTTTATGTTAAAATTCTTACTTTTTCCGTCGGGGTTACTATTCACGTATACGGCACTATTCACGGAAAAATTAAATTTTCTTCTATTTGTCCAAATTGCTTGTTAAGGTTACTATCTTTGATTGTATCCAAGTTTTGAGCTCTATTCTTAATTTTGCTCCATAATTGATTATTACGAGGTATTTTGAATTGGATATACTAAAATACGAATCCTTAGTCTTTGTCTTTTATCTCACTGAATTCGTTTTTTTAAAATATTTTTCATCATTCTCAGTCCTAAAAGGTGATGTAACTGAATATCTTTGGCCTGTAGAGCAAAGATGAATCATTACTTGATGAATATCTTTGGCCTGTAGAGCAAAGATGAATGATTACCTGATGAATATCTTTGGCCTGTAGTGTAAAGATGACAGGTGTTGAGATGAATATGACCACTGATGATACAAATGAATATCTTTGGCCTGTAGTGCAAAGATGAATATTTGATTCGAGATGTATATTGATTGATGTTACAGAGATAAAATATTGATGATGGACTTTTAAATCATAGAAGATAGTAGACTTGATTCTCTGCTTAACTCTTCTAATGAATTGTTATTTTCGCTGCGAATATTGATCTAAGATTGGTTGTCCATTATATTTTATCTGATTTATTGAAGGCTAACGATAATTTATTTTCCATTATCTTAGTCATAATATTCTTTATTGAGCTAGTTGAGCTCACCATTTTCATCTGTTGTCCTCTTCAGGAAATGAGAATGTTGCGGGAACTAGTCGGGGGACAGAGTGATGGTCCGAGTTAGAGCAGTAGTAGTCCTCACTATTTCTGATAAATAGTGTGATAATAATTGTAATGGGGACTTAGTTTGAATCTTAATATTTTTTACATATTTGTATTGACACTCACAGTTATGTGGTCGTATTTTGCACGACCGTATGATATAAAGTTTGTATTTAAATTCTGTACCATGTATTTGGCGGCTCAAAATGGGTTGGATTGAATGGACTTATTCTGGGGGGCGTCACAATGCTATGTGTGTGTATCTGAACATTATGTGAACCAAAATTATGTCTAAATATAAAATGAATGATAGAGTGAGTAATGATAGCGATGGGAAATTCCTGGTCCCGACTGTAAAACTAAATAAAAAGGGCATGCTTTGGATGAAAACACGCATGCATAATGCAAGCATCTCGATTTTACTATTATTATTTTCATACTGAATTGATTAAAATACTAGTTATTATTTTTGATATATTTTTTTTTCATATTTGATATGTTAATTTTATATATATATATATATATATATATGTAACTGGGTGTTACAAGCCGATTTACCACTACGTACTATTATTATAACCAGTAATAGAACATTTTTCTCTTATAGAGATGGAGATGGAGATATAGATCAGTGGTGTAATGAATATAGAGTAGTGTTGATCATTAATACTTTGAAACGGACGTGCGTCACAGTTGCCCAGCTTATCATCAACAAGACGAGTGTGTTTTAATTTCTCAATAATTTGGGGTTTAAGTCGGCCCACCTCAGCAGCCATTCAGGTTCTTCACGGCTCTTCCATGCCATCCCAATCCCAATCCCAATCCCAATCCCAATCCACTTGTGGAAATAGTAATGTACAAGTAATGCTAAAAACAGTAATAGGTGGCCACGGATTCACTAAAATATAAATATAAAAGGGTGAGATATATAGACACGCACTGAGTTTCAGGAAGGAAGGAAGAGTCATTTGATGATAGGGACATTGAAAGCAGCTGCATCTGAGATGAGAGAACCGACAGGGACAGCCTCCTATCTTGTCTTTATACTACTATCTAATTCATCACCAACACTTGGAAACTAAAATATGGGAAGGGTAAAATTAATAAAGTTTTTAACTTGGGGGCTGAATTTGACAAAACCGGTTAACTTACCGAATCATTTCCAAGGGGGTAAATAAATGAGTATTTTCATTTTCCATATCCTTGTTGTTTACAAAATTTATAACTGGAACCACATTCTTTTTGGGAATAGAGGGTGGGTGTATAACCTGTGGGGAAAATTGAAACTACACGGTAAGCTTGGAGCTATCCTTAAATTCACAAGGGGAGTCTATCCTTCAAAAGGAACTCCAAATTCAATACCAGGTTAGCAGCACCATACTCAAAACAACTAAGCCTTTCAAAATGTACACACATTTGCCCCAATTTTGCTTGTGCTTATCAGCTGGTTTGAATATTGCTGCCAACAAACTGAATAAATCTCAACATATATCCAAGTAGCATAATGTATTCAACCACTTTTATTATATGTATAAAACACCACCTGTACAATTATATACATGTATGTATTCATCACAACATATTCCACCCTATCATAATACCTACTTTAAGATCAAAACAAAACCTAGAGAAAGATCCCCCTATCTTTCGGAGAAATGCTAGCTGAAACTACTGTATTATATTTACAGAAGACACTACATAATTCTCCCATTTCCCATTTATTCCATTTTTTGTTTCTTGATTTTTGTCTTTGGTTATATCATTTAATATTTCTAACTTGACATATACCATCCAGCTTTTGTCTTTGTTTCTATACCCTTTTTTTTTTCTTGTTCAGTACACTAGTTTGTGACGATATGGAGAGAGATTTGTCGATTGTTGAGCTTGACATTATCAAAAGGGAGCGCGATGTGGAATGCCCTTCCTCCTGCGGCTGGAACTATGTCGAATGCCATTGGAGTTCCGGTGGTTAAATATGGGAGGAGTGCCCGGGGAGATGCAGTGTATACCTTGCTCCTCATCTCCAGAAGTTGAACCAGAGGACTTATTATCGTAGACGCCTCCATAAATACGACGAAAATCAGATGAAAACATAGGAGCATTAAGGAATTGATCAAAAACATGTGCCCTCCGGATCTTCTTAGGGGTTGAGGGCTCATCTGATTCAGAGTAATGGAATCCCTCCCGATTATGTTTCTGCCTCAGGGTGAACGTGAGCTCTGGATCACCCCGCATGATTCCCCCAAGCTGTATTAAGGATGTCAAACAATAAAGATCACTCAAGTCAAAATGATGGTAGAAATACCAAAAAAAGATTGCTACCAAATGGAAACGAGGAAGGAGTTGTGCAAAAATGGGTTTAGGGGCAGGACACGGCATATGAGAAAATTAAAATGAAAAAAAATGCAAGGAATTTTTCCAATGAAGTACAAGTCCAACAGAATTAAGGAGAAAAATTCAAACACCAACTCCATCATTATTGGGGCATATATATTCTACGACTGGATAATCCCAAATACCTGAAAAGTTGGTATTGGACAATATCTTATTAATGGAAAAGAAACCCCACTTTGAAAATTAGTCCAAACAGTCTTAAATAAAATAATCAACTTGCAAAAGCAACAACCTCAAATCTAGTGAGATAAAAGGGGAACAGAAGAAGAAAATTCACCTTGCAACCAAGAGAACAGAACCTAAAGGAGTCGAGAAGACTTCTGCCACAATTTTCACAGGTGTTGGTCACTCCTTTTCCAGGCCTGGGCTGTGGCCGCTCATTGAGGAAGACAATCTTGGCACTGTTGATAATGTATGTTTGGACACAAGCTATGTCTATGTACTTCTGAATCTCATTTACTCTCACCACATTATGGTACGAAGATCTCCTTATCTACAAGTAAAATTGAAAAGAAAAAAAGCCCACCAAATCAAATGGGTCAAGCAAGGTGCTTTATATGTCAAATATGGAGCTATCAAGTTTTAATGGAAGGAAGGAAAAAGGGGGAGACGCAGCAAATTACCTGAATGACATGATGATCTTTGTGATGGATTAAACAGTAAGAGCACAGAGCATTCCCCATACAGTCCAAACAATACATATTGCATTCACTTCTGTTAGAATCTCCATGAGAAGGGCAGGGCACAAAGTAATTGGCTTTCAGCAGTGGTTTCAACCATGGCGGACCCATTTCCTCATGTCCCATTCTCACAATTGGACTCACCTAATTTTATCAAAAATCAAAATCCATCAACCTAGATATAGATTCGACCAGTATTCAATGATGAAATACCCACAAATGTGATACACACAATAAGTATAAAAATGTATAAATTTTTCAGATAGAATGAAAAACAGGTGAAAATACCATGACTTTCTTGTGACTGTTCTTCAGAACCTCGATTTGATGTTGTTGAATGTTGAAAATAAGGGTTTCTAGCTAGAATTGAATCTGGGAGAGGCACTAGAATTACTTGGTAATAAAAAAATAGATATAGAATTCAACTATAAATTTAAATAAGTTAAGTGTATATTAAAAAAAAATCTGGAAATGAAAGGGGATAACATACCTTTGAAATTTCTGGAGAAGATGAAATGAACCGGAAAAGTGTTAAACAGAACAGAGTCTTATCTCTATTCTCTGCTGTGCTTGTGTTACTGGTGAGACGTGTAGACGAGATGTGAGGAGGGAAAGAAAAGGATTGAAAGAAAATTTATATACTTTATAAGGCGGTCGACATTATAATATACTATACTATTATTCACAACATTTTTTTATTATTTTTACAATAAAAATGTTGTTATAAATGTACAGCGACGTCCTTGTTATAGGATCTATAGTGCATAATTTTATTATGAAAATAATATTTTTTGTTGTGAATTTAACAATTTTTTATTATTAATTGATACTCCGAAATGGATAAAGATGTAAAATAAATTAAGGGAACTAATATTTACATATGTATTTTTGTATTTTCACATATTTCTCTTTCACTTGAATATACAATGTGTTTCACTTTTATGTAATAAAAAATTATATAAAACTATCAAAAACAAAAAATAGAGCTCTCTTGACCTAATTACAAAATATATCGTAGTTCTATAAAAAATTTAAACCATTAACAAACAAACGTGCCAAGCGATTAAATAAGGTGAATTTTGGGGAAGGGCCCCCCACAAGATTCTGTTTATATTATTGCAGTAAATACAAGGTCCGATAACTTCATGAAGAGTCATCCTACTATTACATAAAATAATCACATAACTCTCATATACTGCTGACGTGTCAGTATGTGATTTGTTATTGACATGACTCACTTAACTCAACAATAAATCACATATTGTCACCTCGCAGTATGTGAGAGTTATGTCACCATATTTATGTGATAGTAGCATTATTCCTTCAAGAAATCAATCTTACTATCAATATCAAGATCATACCCCTTGATCCTACATACTTTGCTTATTATCTTTAGCGACGGATCGGGAGACGGTTCGGTCCGTCGCGTATATCTGAGAATTTTCGTCTTAGCTTTTAGCGACGTATCGAACCGTCGCCATAACATATAAACCGTTTATCTGTTCTATAGCGACGAACCGAATCGTCGCTCGGTCCGTCGTTAAAGGTAATGAGTATAGTATATAAAATAAAGGAGTATGCCCTTGAAATAAACTATATATATATATATATATATATATATATATATATATGAGTTTCCATCTATCATAATCGGTTACTATAGGTACTATTACAGCAACTATAATCAACATTGTTGATCGCGACATTAAATAGCACTGATTGAAATGAATTTTTCCCTCATCGTTACAGGCTGTAGTGGCAATAATATGCCTTATAGCAGCACCAGAAATTACTCATTTACCTATCATTTGCCCATGTGCTACGCTATTTGTCACTACAAGGTCTGGCAACAGTGTAGTTAATTGATAAATTAGAGTGGCGCAGCGGTAGTCCAATGGCCCAATAACCCATAGGTGTCAAGATTGAAACCTAGTTGTGACATAAATTTTTTGTGTATTTAGATAAATTCTACTACCATATATATATATATATATATATATATATATATACACACACACACACACTCTTTTTTAAATTTCTTGTCGGACTAAATAAATATTAAACAAAACTCAACATTAAACTAAATATTTACCCATCTTAAATCTCAACATTAAATTAAATATATATAAAGTTACTATTAATATTTTTATATATAAATTTATATATTTATAAACAAATATTCAAATAAATATTTGTTTATAAATATAATCAATATAGATATAAATATTCATAGTTATTTTATATAAATATTTATAGTTATTTTATATAAATTTAATTTAATGTTGAGATTTAAGATGGGTAAATATTTAGTTTAATGTTGAGATTTGTTTAATATTTTATTTAGTTTGACAAAAAATTTAATATATATATATATATATTGGTAGCACATGAAGCAAAAAATTAATATGATTCAAACTTGGGACCAATGGGTTATTGGGCCATTGGGCTACTGCGCTGCACCACTCTAATTTATCAATTAACTACATTGTCGTCAGAGCTTGTAGTGGCAAGCAATGTAACACATGGACAAATGAGGGGTAAATGAGTAATTTCTCGTACTATACAAGTTATATTATTGCCGCTATATGCTGGAGCGGCAGGGAAAAATCAATTTCAATCCGTGTCGTCCAATGTCGCGATCAGTGGTGTCAATTATGATTGTTGGAATAGTACCCGTGATAACCGATTGACATATATATATATATATATATATATATATATATATATATATATATGTAGTCTGTCCACACCATCTCCTAGTATGTGTTCTTTCTTCACAGCTGACCTCCGTCCTCAGATGAGAATCACTCCTAATATCTTCTTTTCTTTTTTTCCTAAAATATAAGAATGGACTCGAAGACAATTATATTTGTTTGTATTAAAATTATATATATATATATATCAATTTAAAACTTTGAAGTTTACAAGTAATATTTTAAAAATTAGTGGATTTATAATTTTGAAAGGGATGTGGTAATAAATAAATTATTAAAGTTTCAACTTTGACTTAAAACTTATTCATTTATTCACCTCGTGTCAGCAAATTTAGGTTAATTAATTTTCAAAAAATAATAATAAATATAGATAGGATTGTTGAGTGATAAACTTTCAAGATCTACTCATTTTGATGATTCTTATGGAATTTGAAATGAGTTTACTTGATCTTTTAAGTATCGAGTTGAGTTATATTAATGTTTAAACTTTAGCTCTTCATGTTATTGTGTATATATAAAAAAATATACAATGTTTACACTCCATATTTGATTCGATAGGAGGATAAAGTTGTTTGGCAAAATTTTATTTGTCTTTTAGTCGGTAAGAAAAAAATATAAATCTAAATAATTAAGAGTTGAAAATTTTAAATATATGGAATTTTTATACATATTGTACTCCTGTATTCCAAATTTTAAGAAGTTTTGAAAAGTAAATTTGGTTGGGCCGATAACAAGGTTTTAGCTGGAGTGGTTTTAGAACTAGGCCGGGGCTTAGTTACTGCAAGCTCTGGCAATTGCAGGGGATGCCCATTGCCCGGTCCGGTTAGCAAATCTAATGTAATGAACTGTCCCTGACCCATCCCGGAGTAATTAAAGCTGAAGAGTCAAATAAACAGAAATACTAGTACAACATTAATTAATATGGGGGTCGAATATCACTCCTTTTCTTTTAGGCTTCTTTAATTCGCATCTTTTCTTTTTCGTAAATGGAACCAACACACACAGTAAGGAACCAATTACTCGAAGCTGGGCAATTTTTCAAACCGAATAAACAAATAAAAAAGGATTACTGACTGACTTGGTGCTAAAACGGACATATTATTTTTAACATCAAAAGCAAAGTAGAAGAGCAGAAAAGGGGAGCAATTTTATACGTACTGTGTTTCCAACTTTGGTTCTCTAATCCAAAATTGTGCTTCTTGTTTTTAAGAATATTGATCAACATGCATGCTCCCGCCCGCCCGCCCGCCTGCCCGCCCGCCCTAATTGATTATATTATACTGCTACCTCCATTTCATAATAATACTCGTTTTAGCTTCATGCACATGAATTAAGAAAGTCATTTAATAATTAAAATTTGTATGAAATTTCATCACTACCTCTTCATGGGAAGTTGAAAACTACTACTACAATAAAGAATTTCTTAGAACAATGAGAGAAGTTAAGGGTGATACAGAAAAGTAGATACGAATCACTTTTTTCATGCATGTCCTTTTCTTGGTAAATGAAAACTAGTGCAGCTACTAGCTACCAATATATATAACCAACCTTCTCTGTGCATGGGCGGCTTAAACAGTACGTACGTAGTGAGAAGACGGGAACAACATTTCACCTAAACAATACATCTCCATCTCCTTATCGCTACAACAACAAGGTCTCTTTCAGTTGAATTTCCCACGTCCGCAAATCCTCTAACTAATTCTCCCGGAGAAGAGAAACTTCATCCAACTTAGTTGAAGTTACGCTGCCGGACCTCTTTACCTGCAACGGCTGCAAAGAGCACGGTGCAGGCATGCAGGAGGTTCTCTTGCCACCAATGTCATTTTCAGCTGCATGACTTTTGCGCCTTGTCTCCGCCGCTCCTCAGATACCATCCCCTTCATGCACAACACCAACTTGTATTCTATTCTAAACCTAAACCGGGTAATTAAAATCTTCTTTTTATCTATGGGGTGAGATCGACCTTTGCCCAGTGATCAGACAAAACCAACACTCGTGCATGTCTCACAAACATGCATGTGGCTATGGTGTATACGTAGTGGATGAGGGCTCCTTGTCTCGCCAAGATAGCTTTAGATTAGAGTCCTTGGTGCCAGTACTTTGGCATGCATAAACCAGGAATTGTGCATTTAGAATATTGATACTAACTATATTTTTCCACTGATTGGAAGGTGGAATTTTATGGCAAAGGTGTGATATTTGTGAGAAGCAACCAAAGGGTTTGCATTCCAGTGCAGCGCCTGCCATTTCCAGATGCACCCTTGTTGTGCCATGCTTTCCAGCGAAATGAATTTTTCAACTCATGAACACGTACGTGTTGAAGCTCCTACCACCTCTACCGTCTGACTACTCGGGTTTCACCTGCGGCCAATGCAAGAGGCAGAGATCAGGTCGAACGTATCGGTGCACGGCGTGTGACTACCATCGCCGTGCAGTTTGTGCGAAGGACATGATGAATGGGCTGGAAGCCAATGGCATCATCAAGAAATCGGGAAAACAGAGCATGCTCGGACCAACTGCACGTTTCGCCTCCCAAATTGTCGACATTCAGTTCCTTGGGAGTCTAATTGAGGGCGTTGGACAGACTGTCGGACAAGTTCTGGTTCAAGATATTGCAGGTGTACCACTAGAAGAGGAAAGAGAACTAATCATTAAACTACTGTATTAAATAGTTACTGTATATAACTATTAGAAACACACCCTATATATATATATGATGTAGTAGTATGTGTTTATTACTCCCTCCGTCTCAAAATAACTGCTTAGTTTTGACTTTTTAAAGTCAAATTGAATATTTTTTAAAACTATTTTTTATACCATTTTGCCATAATATAGGTGCAGAGTTTATAAAAAAAAAGTACATACAATTTACTACTAATACCAATTTTTATAATGTTAAAAATATATTTACACATGCTTAATTATTAATTTTAAAAATAATCAATTTGATTAAAAAAAATCAAAACTGAGCAATTATTTTAGGACGGAGGGAGTATTAACTAGTTTAATTTCAAATGTAACAGAATGTGTTTTGATATAACTCCTACGTAGCCCTAGAAGCTGTATTAAGAGGGTTTCTGCATTTCTCATGTATGATTATGTTGAAATCTGTCAAATTCAACCAGCCTGATGTTAAATTTATGCCTATTTTATGCAGAGTGAATCCAACTCTAGAACTGGATTTGAACCCCATGCTGCAGACTATAATTATTTATTTATTTATTTATTGCGGAAGTGAAAAAAAATATAATTGTTTTGATAACTTATATTCCACCTTTTCCGCATATTTGCAAAAAGTGTTGTTTTGGAACAAGTATAAAAAAAAATTAAAAATTAAAACAATGTAATTAAATATTTAATCATAATAGAGTCGTACCACTACTACTAAATACTACTCCTAACTAATAATTTATAATACTACTATATTTTAAGGATAAACAATAACACATTATTTTCTATATAATGAATTCATCCACTCCATGGGGATGTCAATAAATTTCAAATGCCAGCCTGATTTTATTGGCGTGAAGGAAAAAGGCAATATAATACACGAAGGTAAGCGAATTAGGATCTCCTCTATTTCACCCTTCATTTCACTCTTTATTTTATGGTCCATATTTAAAATGTTCGCTCTCTCTTCTGTCATCATGATGTCACATTCCCTTATATTTTAAATATGAACCATGAAATGAAGAGTGAAACGGAGAGGATCCTTGTCCAAGGTAAGCTAGAGTAGAGACTGGTTGGATTGGAACAATGCAATGTACCTCTTATTTTGGATACAATAAGTACCAACCAACACGGTATACCATCAATTATTTCAATTTAAAAAAGAAATAAGCTTCTAATGGTGACTCCCCAATTCCGTATATCAATTGTTTTCATTTAAAAAGAAATAACCTAAATTATAAAGGGGAACCCTTTTTACATGCTTGTGTAGAAAAAATTATCACTAATATTTATCAACAAAAAGTCATATATAAAAAATAGTATTCCCTTCGCCCAATAACATATGACGTTTTAGAGTTGTGTACCAGAATAAAAAAAAATAATTGTATAACATTACATATAGTATTAATCGTCTATAATACCCTTTACCATATATCTCACACGCTCAATCTCATCTGTAACATCTTCAGGTAACTTTGAAAAGATTGTGATTAATTATCATAGATTATATAAAACGTTAAATAATTTAAAAAAAATAAAATTATCTAAAACGTCATATATTATGAACGCCGGAAGAACTAATATTTATCATTTTCCAATAGTGTATTGGAGACAAAAAAAGAAAAAATATTTTTTATTCAACTATATAAATATATCATAATTATTTAAGATAGTCCTACAGATTCTTTACAGAAACAGCGAGTATGACTTGAGACAGCAGTTACCACATGAACAGGTGAAAGGAGAACATAAACCACCCACAACAAAATTAACTGGAAAACAAAAATGCTATGCAGAACAAACAGGAAGATCTCTCTTACATTTCTGCCGCTACAACTTGAGCCTATTGATGCTTTGCGGCTTCATATCTCCCCTTTCAACTTTTGCCGTTTGGTTCCCTCCCCAATGTCTTGTAATACTCAAGGCCTTTGAGAACAGCACTTCCCTGAAATTAACAGAACCAACCAACCCATTTTCTGAAACAAGGCTGGCTAAACTCGGATATATTTGGAATCACAGGTTGCAAACTTTTACGAATTGCAATCCCTTCTCAGTTCAGAATATCTTAAATCAACTTTTTTCTTTATATATAACTAGGATATCTTTATCATTTGCCGCTTAGCTTCAACACCATCTCTTTACCTTCTGAGCCAGCAGGTGGTTAATTACCTCAACTCCCATGCACCTACACTGAGCCGTATCCCAAATTTTCCCACTTGAAGGGAGCAACTAAGCCAATGTCAGGAGCTCCTCGCAAGAACAGGCAGACACAAACACAGACTGCGGCAATGGCAAGGATTGAATGGATGTAGGGACGGTGAAGCAACCCTTGTGAACCTGAAGTTCTCCTATTGTACCTACCACCCACAACTGCACACTTTGAACAATATTTTTGCCCTTGTCCAAGTTGAAAGCTAGCCCTTTGGCTCAGACCCACATTAAATGATTGTTCCTGTATCTCATTTCCAATTGAAACAGAGACTTGACCATTTTTCCTGTCAGCAAGCTTCCGAGCTACTAACTCATTATAAGAGTGATTGTTTCTCATCAAAGCATATTCATATGGAGAAAGGCCGTTTGCATCAAGAAGAGAATCCCAGCAGCACAACCCAATCTACATTAGGAAAAAGATGGGAGATTAAGAAAAGATGTAATACATTCAAAGTAATAATGGAACCAAAACATTCACCGAAACTTCGATATTTTGAGGCGAAAAGCATCATTCTTCATCATATATAAAGCAAACAAACATAATGAAGCAGAATGACTGGTTAAGTGTGTGACTTCTGAATCAAGGATTACTAATGGGCCATCCTAAACCTCAAAAGGTGATGAGACAAAACCAAAAGAATTAAGTAAATACCTCTTGAGGATCACTTGTCAAAGCGTCAACCATAGCATCTGAATCTGATGTGCATGCAGCCAGATGTAGAGGTGTGATACCACCAGGACCAACAAGATTTGGGGGGAAGATGTATGTCTTACCGGTATCAGTGATGCTGGGTACAGAATAATTTATGAGCAAGTCAACCATTTTTCTAGAGCTTCTTGTAACAGCCCTGTTCAAAAGGTGAATCTCCAAAAGCATCTCTAGTGACTCCCTCGATAGTTCATCCCTTCCCAAACATATTTCAAGTAGAATGTCTAGGAGGGTTTTAACCAAAGCACAAAAGTCCCTTTCAACTGAGAAAGTAAACAGAAATTTGAAGCGTTGAAACTTATACTCAGGGGCCTCAAGCATGGAAGAGATCCCCTTCCTTTGGAGTATCCATCCAAGCTCATTTAAGAAGTGTAAAACATCCTCCCTTGACCTGGGACGTCCAGCATCAATTATGTGGTCTTCTGAAATAGCATCTCGCAGTTCTGCAGCTTTATCAAATTCAGACTCTAGGAAGTCTCAGTTCTTGACAGATGGTAGCATTGGCTATAATTATAGGAAAGCTAGTGCCTCTAAAACCATTGTCAACCTGTTGATATAGCTATTAGATACAACACTCTAAATTCGAATACATTTTTCAAAATTTTGCACACTAACGTAAAATAGTAAATACCTCAATGAAACAGCGCCCAAGAACACTAGGAGCTGCACCATTAATCCTAAAGCTGCTTAAAGTTATCTCATCATATATGGTATCCTGACAGGCTGATCCATTATTTTCCTTCAACGTGTACCCAACCATGTGTGTGCAGTAAACCCTGAAATATAATCAAAATATTGAATACAAAAGGTAAGGAACAGCTAAATTTCACAACAGTAGTAATAGTGATCATAATAACAATAGAATAAATTACATACTTGGTGCCATGAGTACTCAAATTTCTCCCCTTCAGTAAAATAGAGGTCTCTTGCCCGCCCACCACTGCTAAAGGGGAGACAGAGATTAATTCTGGGGAACTCCATGCATTCCAGGATTTGCGAAGGTGAACCTTTCCTGAAGATAGATGGCATAAGTTGATTAGTTGAAGGCCAAATTAGTGCTCCATCCAAACTAATAATTATGGTAAACTCGGTCAAAACAATTTCTAGTTCCAATACTGTGTCATAAACCCTTAATTTCAAGAAACTTTGTCATAAACTACCAGATCACCTGTCTAAAACAAACCTTGGAAGGGTAGATTCACAAGAGTCATAATTATAGAACACTCACCATCTAGATATGATGCCAATTGCCTGCCAGTATGAACTAAGAACCTTCCGTTCCTCCAGAATTGATTATCAGAACCTTGAACCAAAGAAGTGACATTTTGAAGCAGATTAACTTCAAGCTGCAAAGACCACACAAACCCTGCAAGTAGTCAGCAGAAAAGCTACACGAGAAAAGCTAACTTTTGCCATGTATGTATATTCACCTGCTCCCAAGCAGAAGATGACATCGATATGTAGATAGACAGAACTACACAACCAGGCCTTATGTAGCTCTCCATTTCTGATGGACTTTGAGAAAGCCAATTATAGATCTGAAACAAAAGAGGTAATCAACTACCTCAACTATTATAGCCTTCAGCTATATTAGGTATAATAACGTTAAGAGGTCAAAATAAATCTCAGACTTCTCACCTGTGTTCTCAATGTTGCCGGTAATTGACTAGGATCTTTGTCAAACAATTTGAAAAGTATCCGTCCAGAACGATCCTGAGAGGTACCATATATTTCATTCAATCCCACAGCAGACGAGATGAGAAGAAATAAATTAAAAGGCAAAACAGAAATATCATCAGATTCCAAAAAAAGGAGAAAGCTCTAGGGTACTGAACTACCTGAGCATCAGAATTCAAACTAGAAGGAGAATGATCAGAGCCAGAAGAAGACGTGTATCCTGCCTGGTATGTAAAACTTTGAACTGAACCATTGTCAACAACTCTATTTGACCCTCCAAAAAGATCAAGAGATGTAAAGCAACCTTTAGTTCTACTAGCTTTAACATTCCCCGTAACCTCTCCGCTCGTCGAGATGCTCTCAGGCTTCACTACTTCTCTTGAGGTCTGTGTAGGGAACAGCTTTTGCACAATAGGTGGAGAAGATGAAGGTGACCTCTCTTCAATCGGATTACTGCTATCAGATGAGAAGTACTTCCTACTAGATGCCAGCTTTGGTGGGCTGTCATTTTCAGGTGAGGAACTAAAGAGCTGTAATGGTAAATTTGTATAAGTTTCTTGGACTTGGCCATCCGAATCTTCCACAGGAGACTGGTAACTGGTACTACTTCTCTCTCCAGCCGAAGGAAACTCAATATGTTGTCTATTTTGCAAATTGAGACATGTAGCTTGGTTAATGTACACAGACTTAGTTTTCTCGGTGTCACTCCCATGGCTGCTTCTTTGAGCTGGAATTGCAAGGCCATCAGGAGAAGGTCCTGCCAGAGTCCCCGAAAGAACAGCAAGCAAGTCCATTGTTGATGAAGAAGAATTATTTCCATTCAATTTATTTTGATTTTCTACTTGGTCCCGAACATTTTTATTTGAAGCTCCTGAAAGTGGCAAATTTGCAGCAAGATCCGCCGGCAAAGGTAATGAATTAATCTTCTGAAGAATCTGAATGAGTTGATCCTTATTAGGTGATGAGCAGTTAGTGCTACTGTCGTCAGTTTTCCCTGATATCCCGGATATTAAAATTTTAATCCTGTCATAGGTTTTTGATATGTATATGTATTGTATACATGTGTGCATGCATAGTAGATAGAAAAAGACATGAATGTAAATAACTAAATGGTTTACCTTGTGCACGAGCTAAAATTGCTAGAAGATTGACAATATCCATATCTCCATTGCCAATGTTCTGTTGGTTTCCAGGGGGTAATAGCCTGGAGGTAACATCATCTGGCTGAGTTTTCCGCCTTCGCCTATTATGCCCAGCAAGCCTACGCCTACAGCTTCGCTTTCCCTCGTCAAACTCTGAAAGAGGGTGAAACCTGGGGAAAATGGAGTGCATAACTCAGGTTCAGAAACATCTAGCAGAGGCAGAAGTGGTCATAATAATTGCAAGCAACTTATGGTGAAAAACAGTTGCATCACAACAACAATGCAATTCACAAAGAAAATAGACAATAATCCATAAACACAAATTATTAACACAACACGATAATATGGTGTTAAATCGGTGAAATGAATTCACAAACCTGCTACACTGTTGACAAAACCTCTGCATCTGCTTCCCCACTAAGGCCTTTGTGGCTTTACTATGGACTTCACACACCTTGTGCCGCCTATGATAGTCTTTCGCAGTTGATAGATCCTCCTTGCAATTATCAACTTGACACATGGGATAGTTGCCACCACCAGGAGATCCAGATCTGACTTTCTTGTTGGGCCTTGACACAGGCTCCTCAACAGAATTTACACGGCCTCCACCGAGCTGCAGAAGGAGGCTTCCATCGTCTTCCCCCACATGATTCTTCCTTAAAATCCCTGAATTTGCTGCACCAGTTTCATCATCTCTGCTTTTTTGTGTCTCGGATTGAACAGATGTTGAAGTTCGCGCACATAGTACATCCGATTCCAATGGCTTCGCCAGAAACCTCGCACTGTCCCAGTCCCATGCCTTAGTGTGCCAGTGCTCCCTGGAGTCCTGAAACTCCGAGACGAACTGCTGAGGCTGCCGCGGCTGCAGCTGCTGGAGGTGAAAATTGGTCGGCTGGAAAGGCATACTGCGCTTCTTAGCCATAGGATGCAACTGGAGGAACCGACCCGAAAGTGATGGGTGAATATAAATTGAAGGGGCTACTTGAGTGCCCACCTCTTCCATCTCTTCCCCTAGAAAATCTGACTGCACACAATTATCACCATAGTTTTTGAATAAAAATCAATACTTCATAAGAAACTACACCAACCCAGAATCCTTTTGTATTCCAAACTTCCTAAAATTCTAAACACTAATAAATGAATCTACCGGCTAAATTGGGAAATAGAAACAACAAAGAAAACAGTTAAACTCCATTAAACAAGGCTGGAAACTAGATCATATAAAGAAAATTGACTAGTAAAGATTTTGAAGTATCCAAACCAAAGTTCAAATTTAAGCAAAAGGAAATAAACAACTCCTACATATAGAATTAGTCATCTAGATAAACTACTCACCTTACTTAGAAACCATCCAAAGGAGTGACTTCCCTGTCTCTCAACATCAAATACCAATCCAGAAATCCTTAAAACTGCAGCTCTTCTTCTTCTACTACTTTTTCTTTATCTGTGGTGGATCTGTCTGAGTCCGATCCTTTAACCAATCATCAACCCACAAAGCAACTGACGCGGAAAAGGAAATTGCCCGGCAGATCTAGAAACGACGGGTAGAAATAGGATCTGAGAAGATTAAAGTTGATGTCTTTCTGTAAGCAAACAGCTATCTATTACTTTCCTCTGTCTATCCCTTCTCTCGCAATAAACTTTTCTTTTCCTTTCTTTTCTTTACTTCGCTTCTCCTTCATCCGTACCAGTTTGGCAAAAACGGTAAATTAAATGAAGATTTAGGGGTTAAAAGTTTGGCTCTGCCGCGGCCTTGGAAGACTCCACGCCCCTTCCAATTTACTCGGGAGTCATTAGAAGTGGCTATACATTACCGCTCTGTTTCTGAGTTTTGAAGGGAAAAGAAAATAATAGAAAATTTAAATTATAATAAAAAAGAAAAGAATATAAAATTTAAGATTTTTAATAGAAAAGTTAAAATTTTATTTTCTTGTATTTTTGAGTTTCAATGAAAAAAAAATATCACTTTTATAAATTTACCTTTTATATTAATTATAATCATTGAACTATGAATAAAAATATGCAAGATAAATTTAATCAAAGAAAAAATTCCATAATTAAATACAATTATTCAAATAAATGTTAAACAAAAATTACTTCTACAAAGTCATTGTCATACCATACCCAAAAGTCATCAAACATAATATGTATTATTAATACTAACGGAGATTATTCATCAAATTTTTAAGAAATTCAATCTCCTCTCTAATAGTAACCCAAAACACTGCTCGTGTCTTGTTTTGATTTTCTAGTAGCCATAAATAGGTCTTATCGATTTTTTTCTCATCGAAATTCATTTCAGTAAGTCCTTTACAGATATCATTTGCAGAATAGACTCGCACAGATGAATTGATAAATGTTTCTCCCTGTTAGCGGCAAGTTATTCGCGCCTTTATCAGATTAGGTTTAGTAGATAAAAAATTAGGAACATGAGTTGTAATTTAAAATTTATTATATTGAAAGTTGAGGATAATATTGGAATTATAAAAATATTACTTATTTCAATTTCTTTTCTGTCCAAATCAGGCCAATTTTGGACGGAAAACTTTGGCGAGAAAAGTGACCAAGTTTTCTATCCATTTCTTTATTTTTCGTTTATTAAAAAACTCAGAAACATAGGAATTGGAAAGAAAACTTAAATTTTTCGTCCTTTTTTTTTTTCTGTCCATTTTAAAACTCAGAAACATAGCCTACATGTCCAAAGGTAATTTCTCTCTATGTTAGCATAGTATTAGTCCATTGATAAATTTAGACTAAAATACATTTTGCAACCTAAATTTTACAGACATGCTGAGAGTTTGCATTCTAAACTTTTAAATGTGCCTACTTGTACCCTAATGTTTAATTTGCATAACAAAAAGTACCCTCCAAACTCTCAACCGGTCAAAAATGACTGGGAGTTCAGGTTCTATTTTTTTAAAGATAAAATAAGTAAACTATTAACAAAAATAATATAATAATATTAAAACTAATAAGTGAAAATAAAAATTAATTAAACTTAACACCATCACCATTCTCTCCCTCCCTCTTTCTCTTCACTCAGTTCATCTTCGTCAGCCATGGACCATGGTTAGCAACATGATGTTTACAGAGCAGCGGCATAATCAATTGATTGTGACTTCAATTCATTGTTTCATCCCCGATTAAAAAAAATTCATCCAAGTCCATTTTAACCATCAATGAATAAATCCCTAACCCACACCAACCCCAAATTGATCTAAAAATTTCTCACCCAATTAATTAAAAACATCAATAAAATCTAATTTGGGGTTAGATTTTAGGTTTAAGATTATTGTTGTGAAGATGAAGAGAAGTAGCAATTTGATGTGAATTTTATTGGATATGAGATTAGAAATTGGAGTTAAAGTTAGAGATCAAAATTAAATGAAGGTTTAAGGTATTTCTGGAAGTTCAATCTGCAAAAAAAACATCAAGATTCATTTTCTCTTTGTTTTTCTCTATTTTGTGGGATGAAAGAGAGGAGATGAATTTTTCTTTTCTATCTCTAAGCATGTATATATCTCTACTCTACTTTTATTGGATGAAAGGGTGAAGGAGATGTAATAGTGATGATAAAAATGTGATGAAAAAGAAAAGAGATGTACCAATGGTGATGAAG
The DNA here is from genome assembly GCA_020205555.1 of Panax stipuleanatus. Lineage (NCBI taxonomy): Eukaryota > Viridiplantae > Streptophyta > Magnoliopsida > Apiales > Araliaceae > Panax > Panax stipuleanatus. Next base: position 156,480,595 of record CM035118.1, read on the forward strand.
ATGAAAAACAAGAGAGAGAAAGTGAAGTGGTTAACATTTGGGCGTTAATTTTAGAAATTAGGGCCGATGAAGAGTAAATGTTTGTTGTGAGTTTGGGTTTAAAATGAAAAAGATGAACGAGAGTGAAGAGAGAGAATGAGTGGTGTTAATTTTATTGTTTTCTATTTTTTTTACTTTTAATGTAAATATATTATTTTTTTAAGTGTTAATCATAGATTAACCTGAATTTCAAGTCATTTTTAACCGGTTGAGAGTACGGAGGGTATTTTTTGTTATGCAAATTAAATTTTAGGGTGTAAGTGGGCACATTTAGAAGTTTAGGATGCAAACCTCAACATGCCTGTAAAATTTAGGTTTCAAAGTGTATGTTAGTCATAAATTTATTAGGAAGTTAACTTGATAATCAATTTTAATCTACTATGTTGGGAGGAGAGAAATCAAAATAGTGCCACCAATTCAAAAGGAAAAAAATATAAATTATTTTGTTTTCTAGAATTATATATTGATTGATAAAAAAATTCCTTTCTTAATTTAATTTATGTGAAATTATTCAAATTGGTGTATTTTTACTTTTTAGTTATAATAATAAAAAAAACAAAAAACAAAAGAAGAGGATGAAAGAAAAGAAATTGAGCTCAAAATGAACCAACTTTCCCTTATTTTCTTTTCTTTTTCTCTTGTAACTAAAATTTCAAGACACTATTTTTTGTAATAACTTTGTTCACCTAATAACTTTGACAACAGCAATCTAATATTATTGAGCATGTAATATATTATCATTATTTCAACTTTAGTGCATCAACTGTGAGGTACTACATTATTATTTATCACACTATTTTCTTTTCTAGTAGTTTTAAATTAGATGAGGAGTTATTTTTTGTTAGGATTAGCTAAATCATCCATATACAACTTAAATGTAATTATTTGCATGTACTATGATTAAGGTTGTGAAAACTGAAAACCATGAAGGGAAGATTGTCAAACTATTTCATCCATTAAATTTTTAAAAAATAATCGAGTCATTTCAGTTAAAAATTTAAAAATTAATTTGTTTAATAATGTAATTTAGTGATCGTTAGTTTACTATCTATATTATAAGAATATGTAAGTCAACTCAGATAGTCTTCAGTTGCTTCAAATTGATAAGTGAGTCAACTCGGATAATTCTGAGTTGTCCCGATTTTTGGGTGACAATCTATTTAATTAATCCATAATTAAGTAATAATCTAGAATTCTACAATTTACCCTCCACATTTCAACTATTATTGTCTCATTCAGGTTTACCAGTTACATATAATTAAAATAAGTTGGCTTAAATATAAATTATTGATCTAAATTATAGGTCATATTCCACTTGTGTGATCAGATACCTTTTAATTTTGTATTATTTTTTTCACATCCATTCAATTAGTTCTGCCACGTCAAAAATTGCTAAGTCTGAATAGACCATAGTTGAACTGATGTTTAACAAAAAAAAAAAAAGTATTTTAATTTTTGATTAAACATTTATTATACATTAAAGGACAAAATCGTCAAAACACTTTATATTAAACATTAAAACTAAACATTTCAGATGATTAAACACTCATCGCGGATAAAAAAAAAGCTTTCAATAGAAATCAAATGCAAATCTAGATCCAAACCAATGATCAAATGAAGAAACCCACAACAAAAGCCAGAACCACTTCTTCAATCACGTCAAGAAAGGAATCCCTTTCTGCGTCTCCTCATCGTCAAGAACCACTTCTTCAATCACGTCGACTTTATTCCTCCCGCCGTTTTTTCGTCCATCAGATCCGGCGTCGTTTGGCGAAATCTTACGAGATTCAGGCTTAAGCGAACCGGAAAACCGGGTAGATGACGATTCGCGGGAGTGGCGGGTAACGGAGGACTGAGAGTGCGGCGGAGACCCCACCGGGCTGAGCACCGACGTAGAATGAAACGAAATCGTAGTCTTCTCCCCATTGTGCGAATCACGTGACAGACTCTGCATGTAGTACACAAGCCGTCTTGATCAGTTAAATGATGACAGAGGGAGTATCTAACTTTTAATCTAAAAGCTTCAAGCTATTTTGATTTTTTTTGAATGAATTAACTTACAGATATGAAGCCATTTCCAAGTAGCCGACCTTATGCGTGTCATCTATACCTACTCCTAATATTTGGAACTGTTCATTATTTTAGTCAGTCTATTAGGGTTTATATAAAAGAGTAAATCGATAGGTACATCTATTTTCCGTCCTCCCTCCCGAAACGCAAAATGTTTTGTCGTTTTGTCTTCTCTTTTTTTTTTCATTTGTCCCATTTTCCTCTCTTTTTCCAGGTCAAGGTTTAGACTTCAGAGAGAATACAGAGAACGCAAAGGAACTACCCAAAGGAAGAAAGAAGAGGAAATCGATCACTAAATATTTAGAGAAAGAAAGGGTAAGGAGGGAGAGTGCCGACTGGGTCTTCCAAAATCGATTACTGGTCTTTTGATTGAGTAATTTATACTTTCAGTTGATGGTCTTTGGGTTTAATTGGGTATCTTCCACAATTTCTTATCAATTTGAGTTTCTTCTTTGTGTTTCTTGTCTAATCTAGGTTTAATTGGGTTCTTTAGAATCTTCATATATCGTTGTGCACTTTCAGAATTAATTAGTTGTTTGACTTGTATTGGGTGTGGTTACACAAAATAGATGTTTCCTTTACATATGATTTCTAGTTTACTTGGGATTTTCCTTGATTTGTTGTCTAATTTGGTTCTTGTTTGTTTTGTCTGTCAGAGTTTCACTCTCTCATTTGTTGTTTTTGCTTTTCTTAAGGTACATACATGAACAAATGTTTAAAATTTTTCTTTTCAATTTTTATTGCAGCTGCAAGTTCTACCAATGGAATCAGAAATAGATATTAGCTCTACAAATATGGATATTGACGTAGATGATCCGTCTAACAACGAAAGAGATCATGAAGTAGAAGACAATGGAAAATGGAATAATCAAATAGTGGAAGAGCCCAAATTACATATGGTGTTTGACAATGTTGATGAAGTTTATGAATACTATAGAAAATATGGTGTGCAATAAGGATTTGGGGTGACTAAAAAAAGTATTAAAAAAGTGAACGGAGTGGTTAAATATTTCACACTTGTATGTCACAAATATGGAGAGCCAAAGAAGAACTCAAAGATTACTTTAAAATCGCATCCGGTTATTAAAGTAGGTTGTAATGCTAAGATTTGTGCCAAGTTATTGAATGATGAAAAATGGGGTATAACTACTTTGGAGCTTGCATATAATCATGGTTTAAGTTCAAGCAAGTTTCGATTTCACCGGTGTAATCGACATGTGACGCCTTATATAAAGAGGAGACTTGAGCTAAACAATGATGCTGGGATCCCAATGAATAAAAGTTATAATTCACTTAGAGTTGAGTATGGAGAAAATGGAATACCTTGTTTAAAGAAAGACTGTGAAAATTATATGGAAAATTAAAAAAGCTAAGGCTTGCTGAGGGAGATGCTAGTGCACTTCAAAGTTATTTTGCTAAAGATCAAGCAGTGGATTCTAACTTTTTCTATGTAATAGAATCAGATGAGGAAAGTCGGATCAAAAATTTATTTTGGACAGATTTGAGGTCTAGAGCTGCGTATAAGGAGTTTGGTGATGTCATCACATTTGACACCACCTACTTGACCAATAGATATAATATGCCGTTTGCTCCATTTGTTGGAGTTAACCACCATGGACAATCCATACTATTTGGTTGTGGCTTGATATCGAATGAAGATACTAATACTTTTATTTGGTTGTTTGATGCGTGGCTTTCTTTCATGTCTAGAAAAACTCTACATGCCGTTATCACCGATCAAGACAAAGCGATGAAAAATGCGGTTGAGATAGTTTTTTCCAATGCTCGTCACCGATAGTGTTTGTGGCATATAATGAAAAAGGTTCTTGAAAAATTAAAAGGGTATAAGCATTATGAATCAATTAAATTTACGCTACATAACGTTGTGTATGATTCTTTGAGTGTAGATGATTTTGAAAGTGAATGGAAGGCAATGATAAAAAATTATGATCTTGAGAACAATGAATGGTTGGAAGGATTGTATAATGAAAGACATCGATGGATTTCTTGTTTTGTAAAAGATTGTTTTTGGGTGGGAATGTCTACGACACAAAGAAATGAAAGTATGAATATTTTTTTTGATAGATTTATCAATGCAAAAACTTCCTTGAAAGAATTTGTAGACCAATATGATAATGCATTAAGGAGTAAAGTGGAAAAAAAAATAGCAGCGGACTCTCATTCTTTGACTTCACATATACCTTGTGTTACACATCATGCCATTGAAAAACAATTCCAAGAGGTTTATACCAATTCTAAGTTTATAGAGTTTCAAACAGAAATGGCTGATGGAGGAATGTATTGCCATACAAGATTTGTCGAATCTCATGATAAAATATTTAATTACGAAGTGAAACAACTTTGTTACTTTGGGGAAAAAAAAGATCGCCCAAAAATTATGAACTAAAAAGTTTGTTTCATTGAAGGGAAAAATGAATCGGAATTTGATGTGAAGTGTAACTGTAAATTATTCGAATTTCGAGAAATTTTATGTAAGCATATAGTTAAGGTACTTCATTTTGAAAGGTTTATATTTACCGTTCCAACGAAATACATTTTGAGAAGGTGGAGAAAGGACATAAAGCGACGTCATACTAAAGCTAATGTAAAACCCCAACTTTTATGAATAAAGATTTAATTTTCTTTATATATTATTTCGAAATAGTAAGGTGTTGATTTGATAAATATGAAAGTTATGGGTGAAATGTGCAAACATTTTTAAAATGAGCAAGTGGTTATAAAATATTCTTGTTGTCGGGGAATATTCGTTTGGTCGTGGAATATTCTTGTTGTCGGGGAATATTCGTACGACGGCGCAGCTATTTGTGGGCCCCCACAACGGAATAACTGTCGGATATAGAAAGCGACAGAAATAACTTTTTTACAAAATAACGGCGTGGTTGTTACCGTTAGTACTGTTGAAATACTCGGTGGTTAAAATACAGTGATACGCGGTGTTGCACAGTAACACACGGTATTACACAAGTATTTCAAATTATTGAGTCTTACGTGAGAAGGAACTTATTCAATTATTGTTACAGTAATTACTGTTCAATATTTTATATTATTGACTCAATAATTGCTACGTTGATATTTTATATTATTGACTCAATAATTATTACATTGATATTTTATTGACTCAATAATTGCTACGTTGCTATTTTTTATGATTGATTCAATAATGGCTACAGTTGATATTTTGGTATTATTGATTCAATAATTGTCACTGCACAGTATTTCACATTATCAACTCAATAATTCATATTATTTGAATAATATTATTAGATAGCATTATTGACAATGTCTAAGGAAGTTCTGTCTAGGAGAGGTTATTTAATTGCGCGCCAGTAAGGAGAAGTCCTTATCGGAAGGCCCCCTCTTTCCTGAGAACGACCTGGTTGTCAATATTGTAGTTCTGTAATATTATCTGTGAATAATTAATTATTGATTTATATGATAAGGAAATATTTATTTTGTGGATATTAAAGAAGGAATTGGCTCTGATGAGTTTTTATCAATATTTTGGTGTGAGAAATCATCTGTTTATGGATTTCGGATAATTTATGTTTGGAATTTGGAAAAACTTCCTTCTGCAAAGTTGTAGAGAATTAAATTTCCTATGAAAGGACATAGAATTTGTATTTTTCTGACAAAGGGGCTATCTGTTATGAATTATTGAAGTTTCGGAATATATATATTTTTTATGGGCGGGCCCCACTTTTGTTGGAAAATTTTTAGCCGCCAGGCGGCGGAATTTTTTTTAAAAATATATTATTTTATTATTTTAGTCTCCTTTGGCATCCTAAGCTTTTCCTATAAATAGGGTGCTTAGGTTAGAATTGAAAATCACACCAGAATCATAAGTTTTCTCTCTATAATATCGAGCATATTTTTGTGAGTATTTCTATACTTTGAGTATTAGTATTCAGTGCAAGTTTCCTTCGGTATTATATCCGATATTCCAGTCATAGGTACTATCTTTTTGAGGTAAGAGATGTTATTTCTTTCGTAAATAATGTTATTCTTTTCAATATCATTATACAAAAATATTGTCATGAATTTTATTATGAAATTCTTACTTTTTCCGTCGGAATTACTATTCACGTATACGGCACTATTTACGTATACGGCACTATTTACGGAAAAATTAAATTTTCTTCTATTTGTCCAAATTGCTTGTTAAGGTTATTATCTTTGATTGTATCCAAGTTTTGAGCTCTATTCTTGAATTTTGCTCCATAATTGATTATTACGAGGTATTTTTGAATTGAATGTACTAAAATACGAATCCTTAATCTTATCCTTTATTTCACTTGATTCGTTATTTATATGATTTTTCATCATCCTCAGTTCTAAGTGGTGATATAACTGATTATCTTTGGCCTGTAGAGCAAAGATGAATGATTACCTGATGAATATCTTTGGCCGTAGTGCAAAGATGTAAGGTGTTGAGATGAACATGACCACTGATGATATAAATGAATATCTTTGGCCTGTAGTGCAAAGATGAATATTGATTCGAGATGTATATTGATTGATGTTACAGGGATAAAATATTGATGATGGACTTTTAAATCATAGAAGATAGTAGACTTCATTCTCTGCTTAACTCTTCTAATGAATTGTTATTTCCGCTGCGAATATTGATCTAAAGTTGGTTGTCCATTATATTTTATCTGATTTGTTGAAGACTAACGATAATTTATTTTCCATTATCTTAGTCATAATATTCTTTACTGAGCTAGTTGAGCTCACCCTTTTCATCTGTTGTCCTCTTCAGGAAATGAGAATGTTGCGGGAACTAGTCGGGGGACAGAGTGATGGTCCGAGTTAGAGCAGTAGTAGTCCTCACTATTTATGATAAATAGTGTGATAATAATTGTAATGAGGACTTAGTTTGAATCTTAATATTTTCTACATATTTGTATTGACACTCACAGTTGTGTGGTCGTATTTTGCACGACCGTATGATATAAAGTTTGTATTTGAATTCTGTACCATGTATTTGGCGACTCAGAATGGGTTGGGTTGACTGAACCTATTCTGGGGGCGTCACAATTTGTATATTGTAACTTTTTTTGCGATTAATATTGTCTTATAAAATGATAAAATTATGCTTCTTTTATTTCAGGCCTTTGAGCTTGATACCACTATTAATCAGTCACTTATTTTTCATGAGACACAAGAGAGTCATCTTGGAAATATTAACTTGAATGTGAGTAATGAATCTTTTTTCTTCATATTCTTATGATTATTATTTTTACTTTATTGGTGAGCATTTTTCAGATGTATGAACTCACTTGACATTGATGGTTCTTTCTGTAACTTGTAAGAATTTGTATGGGGAGATGAACTTTTGAATCTTGGCGCGGTGTGAAATTTTGGGTCTATAGGAGAAGACACTTCCAATGTTGGCTAAAGTCATTACTCTATTGGGATGAAGTCATTACTCTTGGCGCGATGTAGAGATTTGTCGTTGTAGACTGAATTTATGTATTAGGATAAATATGGTACAATGTGTGTATTGTGATGAATACCATATATTATAGATGCATTTTGTATTAAGTTGAAACAACTAAAATTTATGGATGTATTCTAATTCTGATCATATGTTTTCATCTTTAATAATTTCTCTCAGTAGACACCAACTATTTACCAAACAAACACAATATATGTCAGGCTAATAGAAGATATTAGAACAGACTAAATTGATGAACACAATAATTGAATTTTATTTTATAAACATAATAATCAAGATTTACATGTTTACAAGGGGCATACCTCAGGTAACTAAAAAAACGATAACAGAACAGCGTAATAGCTGAAGCAATTACAAATAAGATAATATTCCAATTCTCTGCACTGTGTGACATTGTCAGACGTAAGCCCCCTGCTGCCGAAGTGTATCAGGACTGTTGATCTATTCATGTTCTTCTTCTTCTTCCCCTGTTCTGAGAGTCACCAATAAAGATCCCCTAAACCATTTGGATTGCTCAATCTTCAGAGAGTAGAAAAAGACAACATATTCAAATAACTACAAACACATGAGCCACAAAAATAGGCTTGACAAAATAAACTCAAAATCCTGCAGCTCCCAAAATGAAGTCACCGCCAATTCTATTCAAGCAAATATAATTACAAGCATCTATTGATCATTACATATATTCACTAAATTTTTCCAATAACTGCAAGATGCTCTTGGTATATTAGTTCATCAAGTAAATGATTTGTACTGAACTTCACATCATAAAATATGAACTACCATGAATTGCTCATTGGATATGATCAGAAGTTTCATTTCCAAAGATATATCATATATCCAAATCAGCAACTAATGTGCTATTAACCCATTAAAAGTTCATCTAGCAAACACCATAAATACAATTTTCCATTGAAATTCACTTTGACTGGTATAATGTGACACTAAAGAAATTAACATGGTTATCACAAAATTGGGCGATTATAAACCCAACACAGAGGTATTATACCGAACAAAATATCAGAAGAAAATAGAAGTTATTTACCACTTTCAAAGATAGTCACATGGAGACCCTTTTGTGCATGTTTGATTGAAGGATTTAGAAGAACATATATTGGGCTCTCATTAATATCATCAACCGTAAAAGAAAGCCATTAAATATGATAATTCTACAAATATGAAAGTGCAAAACAGTATATGAAGATTCTAAAGAACGCAATTAAACCTAGATTAGACAAGAAACACAAAAGAAGAAACTCAAATTGATAAGAAATTGTGGAAGATACCCAATTAAACCCAAAGACCATCAACTGAAAGTATAAATTACTCCATAAAAACACAATACCTCCTTACCCTTTCTCTCTCTAAATATTCAGTGATCGATTTCCTCTTCTTTCTTCCTTTGGGTAGTTCTCTGTATTCTCTCTCAAGTCTAAACCTTGACCTGGAAAAAGAGAGGAAAATGGGACAAATGAAAAAAAAAACAAAAAAAACAAAACGACAAAACATTTTGCGTTTCCGGGAGGGAGGACGGAAAATAGATGTACCTATAGATTTACTCTAAGAATGACTTAATATTAGGATTTGTGATTCATAAATAGATACTATTGAAAAAGATTAGTATGGAGCAGAGTGAAATACTAGTCCATCAGAGTTGAACCAGAGGTTGGGGTTGCGGGGGCGGATTCCCCGCAGTATGGTACAAAGTTTCTGCCAGGGCAGGGCGGATTGCGCCAGTGCAAGGCTGGGAGCGGCGCAGGACGCGCCAGGCGGGGGGACAAAATCTGTAGAACTAATGCGGGGCGCGCCAGGTATAGCTTTGGGGCGGTGGGCAGCGCCGATCAGCGAGAGGTTAATTCCAGTTCTATTTAGAAAATAATATTATGGGTATTAAGGTCATAATATGGAGTAGAGTTGGAATAGAATTAGCAAATATAAATACTATCTATTGTAAATCTCTATGTAATTCAATCATTCATAATAAAAAAGGAACGCCTCTCCCGTGAACTATTCAAATTGGGTAGCCACGTAAATCTCTATCGTGTTAATTTTCTATTGTCGTGTGCGTGTGTGTGGTCCATAATTCTAACACTTGAATATGTCTATGTATTAAACTGACCATCTGTTTCACAAGTATGTATTATTTTTACTTTGTCCAAATTTTATCGTGCACTTGCATTTTATTTGAACTATGCTCCTTAAAAAATCTCAATAAAATCTAATTTGCTGTCAGGTTAAGTTGTTAATAACAATGCAGTCGCAAATTACTACAAAACTTTTAGTGAGAATCTCCATGTAGCAATTTCGGCTATTTTCCACAATTCCACCAATACTATTATGGTGAACAATATATGATAAATTTTAACAAAACTAAAATCATATGAATTACATAATAATAATTATTATTATTATTTAGCGGTCCAACCTTTTGATATATATATATATATATATATTGATCTATTGAAAAAATATCATTTGCAGATTACAGCAGTATCCTTATAACTATCAAACAGAGCAAAGAGAAGCCGTATCCATATCTAATCTCTTTACTGGAATATGCTAAACTCTATTTATCCAAAAATATTGTTTTTTTTATTCATCATGAAATCCATGGTTTTATATAATGTATTTTTTGCACTAACACGGGTTCAAAATCTAGTATATTTTTAAAAGTAAGACTTGAGTTCACATCTTAATCAATCTTCTAAATTAATAGAAGGACTAACCGAGTTAAGTTAATTAAAATACCAATATCTCTTTGTTTTTCAAGTTTCATGAATATATCCTATTTTTAGATTGACCAAAATAGATTAAACGGGCAACTGTTCATTAATCAATAAAACACATGCATACATGCATCAGTAATATTAATGGTTACTGAACATTTAATTAAAACTTTTTTCACATTATGACTACTACTTCCTCTGTTCTTAAAAGATTGTCGTTTAATGTTAATGCACTCAAATTAAGGAATGTAATTAATACCTAGCAAAAATATTTTACTACCCTTATTAATTGTCTCAACATATTATTCCCTTCTCAATGTTTCTTATTCAATTCAACCAATTACTACTTGGATTATAGCATTGAATTGAATAAGAATCATTGAGAAGAGAAGAAAGCTTTAAATAAGGGTAAAGTAAGAAAAAAATAACTAATGTGTATTGATAAACTCAAAACGACAATCTTTTTGGAACAAAAATTACTTCTTAAAACGACAATCTTTTAGGAACGGAGGGAGTACTATTTTTGTGGTCCACATGGCTGAACTGTGTGCATATTCCTTTTATTTTTACATTTGCACCAACTTCAAGAGAATATGCACATAATTCAAAAGAATATTCTCTTGAACTGTGTGCATTAGCATGTGCCCTAAAGACACATATTAAGAAATTACTTATTTTTATATAGATTGTTGTGATATCTACAAATTAATATACTTTTATTTATTACATATTTAATTATAAAGTTTTCACAATTAATATACATAAAGATTTATGAAATTTTAGTTAATTACTACTCCACATTGTTCTTTTATCCCAATTTCGCACGTGCTCCTTTTAATCAAGAAAAAAGATAGAACCTCAGGAAACCCGACGAAAGAAAGGCTAAAACCGTGTATATAGGGTATTGCCTAATCATTCGTCTGGCCTCTTCCAAGGAGAGTAGATACTCTCTCTTTATTTTCTCTTTCCTATTGTGTTCCCTCCACTTAAATGTTGACACATATTTTTTTACTTAACATCAAGTAATTTTAAAATTAAAAAAAAAGACATGCGTCAACATTTAAGTGGAAGGACACAAGAGAACAGGAAAAATGGAGACAGAGGATCTGCTCTTTCTTCCAAGGACTCAAAAGAATATACTCTACACCATATTTTTAGAAAACTAATTTTGTGGGTCCTACTTTCACGTGAGATAAAAGAAATCACCTGAAAATATCAAAATTTCGTATAGAAATAGTGTTCTTTTATTTTTATTTTTCTTTGTTGATAGGTAAATTATGTACTAATGTTAAATAGAGGTGTAGCTTCGAATTATTTTAATTCATTTTTCTCTTTCTTCCCCTTTTTCATACAATTAATGGAAATAAAATAAGAAATATTATTACTATGAAACCCTTTTCCACTCTTCCATTTCCATTCTTCCACTTTTCTATGTTACCGAACATACCATAAAGATGCGGACAACTTTGACAATTCACGTCATCAATTGCACGAGTGACAAACAGCATAACAGAATGCATTGTGTTTCGTCTTGAATGATATTCCATCTTTTTATCTTGTCTATTTTAAAATAAGTTTAAATGAAGTTACCGCACGCTTTTGTATTAGATATCCCTTTATAATAATAATAATAATAATATTTTAGAAAATTATAAAAATAGTCTTTTGTGCATAATATGGGAGGAATTTGATTCTCATCCATCACACATTTCCTCTAATTCCATCTAATACACCAATTATTTTATCTTAATAATTTTTTTTAGTAATGATCAAAATATGTTAATAAATAGTTGATGCTATTAAGATCATTCCTGCAAAAAATTAGAACCATTAAGAATAATTTTACCGTTAAAAGTTTATAAGAAATTTCAACCATTGAAATTTTAATGAGATATCCACATGTTCATTTAATGGCGAAAAAACTTCGGATTACTTTCATTTTGAATCAACTATATATACTACTCAATATTATAAGTATATTAATCGGCGTTGATTTCAATTATACCTTCTAAAATTATAAAAATATGTTGTATTAGATAGAATTAAAAAGAATGTGTAATGGAGGGGAGCAAAACCCATATAAGAGGAGTTATGCAAAATGATGCGAGGGTTACCTCATACAAGAGCATAAAAGAATTGATATTTTTACAAATAAAATGTGATATTTTCACAAATTCCCACTCACATAAATTGAGATTCATTTGATTTACTATTCATGTGAAAGAGATATTGTGTAACTATTATTTTTTTTCTTGTGAAAATATTAATTCCGTAAATTAACTAATTGTAAGTATATTACATACCCCTTTTTGATATAATTTTGTAAGTGGCGGCAAGATAACATAAAAGTGCAGGGGCGAAGCTGGGGTGGGGGGGGGGGGGGGGGGGGGGGTCCAGGGACTTCGGCAGTCAGAAAAATTAGTATGTCTTAGATATGTGGGAGGGTCCAGCATGAAATTCGGCAATGGCGAGGTCTGGGGAGCTCTGCGTGCGCTGTAAAAAATAAGGAAGGGAAGAAAAAGAAGAAAAAAAAATAAAAAATATATATATAACTTAACAAAACGACGTCGTTTTGTTTATGAAATTTGAAAAAAAAAAGACGTAAATAGCATCAGTAGCAAGGTCTGTATATTGGAAACAAAACAGAAGCAGTAGTCGAGTAGAAACAGAGGAGGAGAGGATAGAGCCGCCGCTGCTGTCGCCGCCCGCCGCTTCTGCCGCCAGTCGTCACTGTCGGTCGCCGCCAGGGGCGGAGCCGGGAATGTTAAAATTGTACATTTGGGCTGGGCTGACCAAAGCTATTCTAACTTTTTTTACATAATTATATAGTATATTTAGTATAAAAAAATTTGGGCCGGGCTATAGCCCGAAAAACCGACCTATAGTTCCGCCACTGATCGCCGTGCCGACGCTCGCCGATCCAAACCGCCGACTTAAAATCTCTTGCTCCACCACTGCACCTGTGTATAAAATTACGTGGGAATTAATGGACTCTCCTAAATTTAATAGTGAGTATACGTACTAAAGATTGTAGTAGTAGTAGTATTTAAGATTTGAACTCTTATAGTAAAAAGGATGAGGACCCTAACTAACATCAGTGAAATAAAATCGAAAATTGATGTTTTCATATGTGTTTTTGATATTTTTATATAATTTTATCTCATATAAAAAGAAAGTGAACCATATCTTCATGTGAGAGAGGGACGTGCGAAAATATTAAAAATTCATATAAAAATAGTGTTCGCCATCAAATATAGTAAGATTCATTACATAAGCAAAGGAAATTGTAACAGTAAAACCAAATTCAGAATAAAAGAAAAACACTGTTACTTGAGAATTTTTTCGACCTTTTAGAATTGAAGTGATCAAAAAGATAAATGTTATTGTGGAAAGAAAGATCATAAGAATATAATGGTAGTGCAGTGCAGTGCATCTGTGCATGGACGATATATATATATATATATATATATATATATATATATATATATAGTGTAGTGCAGTGCATCTGTGCATGGACGATATATATATATATATATATATATATATATATATATATATGTGTGTGTGTGTGTGTGTGTGTGTGTGTAGGAGGATGAGGATATCCTCCATTTTGAATTGCACGTGTGTGCCCCTGCCCCCCACTAATGCGAGAGCAATTCATGACAGGGAGAGATCAAAGACGGTGGTGGAGTTTTGATTTATATCCTGTCCCACTGTCCAGTCCTGTCCGAATGTCAATGTATGAGATGAGATGGGTATTCTTGGAAGTTTATTCACTTTTGTACCAAATTTAATTTAATTTAATTAATAGCAGTAGTAGTAGTAGTAGCCAGTAGGACTAACTTTTGGGATTTGGGGTAGTATTCACCTTTTGGCGTTCTTTAATACAAATCCGTGTAGAAAAATATTTTTGTTCTTTAATATAAATTGTTTGAGAATTTTAAATAAATATTAATTATTTAATTTTTAATATTATTTTAAGTATTAAATATAATTTTAATTCTATCAATATTACCTGTCTAATAAATAACTCTTTTTTTTAATATAAGTGCAATATAAATAATGAAATTTCTTAATATGTGCCCTAAGGGCACATGCTAAGCACACAGTTCAAGAGAATATTCTCTTGAATTATGTGTTTATTCTTTTGAACTTGATGCAAGTACAGAAATCAAGAAAATATACACACAATTCAAGAGAATATTCTCTTGAACTGTATGCTTAGCATATGCCCTTAGGACACATGTTAAGAGGACTCATAAATAATTGATATTATATTTAATACTTTACAATCATTTCCTTAATATATATATATATATATATATATATATATATATATACACACACACAAACACACATACATCTCCCATTCAAAATTTTAACAAACAGAAATAAAAACATTATTAATAGTACAAGATAATATTAATTACGTTTAAATGAATGCCAGGTCCTGGAAGAGGGTTTTTCTTGAGGAATTCCATGAACCAACTTCTTATTAAATTACTGCTGCAGTTCAAACCAATACCCAAAATGAAAAACCACTCAGCAGCTGTATAGTATATGAAATTAAAAACGCCTATGTAACTGATGAGGTCAAACTAAACCAAACAACAAACCTGAATTAGTCAACAAAAGAATTGCCTATTTTTCTGAAAAAGATCCACCAAACCCTCCCCCCCCCCCCCCCCCCCTCTCTCTGATGTTTGTCACCTTTTCATGACTTACGGCTGCTGCCAAAAGCACCCCCTCCTTCCCCCCTAAAGATTATAAAAACAACTATCACAATTACAACAATCCAGCCCAAGACTTGCTTCAATCTTCTCTTACCCCTGTTGCGAAGAGGTGGAGGGATAGCTGCTTTTGTCTTGCTTTGCTTTGTGGTGTAATGTGAAGTTTTTTTAGGCCTTGTTACGGTTGCAACACTCTCCTCCTTACTCCTACACTGCTTAGTAGTTTCAGTCTGGAGTTCTAAAGCTGGATCGGTTTCTCCATCAATGTTACCGTTGTGATCGTCTGCTGCTACAGCTGACTTCTTTTTTTCCTTCTTTCTCAGTCTCTTTTCCCTCTCCTACGCAATGGTAAATCAATAAACAATCAAATACCAAGCAAGGCAAAAAGTTTTGGAAGAAAGATTCGTGCCATTTCATCATAATCCTCTAGGATGTGATAAAAAAAGATGCACTGGAATGGGATGGTAATTACCTTTTCTTTTTGTTCAGCTTCCTTCTGCGCTCGTAGCTCAGCCCTAATTTGGGCCTTCTCCGCATTTCGCTTTTTCCTCTCCAGAGCCTCCTGAGCTTTGGCCTTCTCCAATCGACGTTGCTCTTTCAACTTTGCATCAATCTCTTCTTTCCTTGCCGTCTCAACCTTCCTCGCCAACTCCAGATCCTCTCTTGTTTGCAAATTCTCTTTCGCTTTTGCCTCCGAAGTTTCAACCTTGCTAGAAACAGTTTCAGACCCACTCCCTGGGATAGGATTGACACTTGTTTTGCTTTTCAGCATCTGATTCTTTGGCTCTGCCACCTCCATGGATTGACCATCAGCTACTTCACCTTTAACAGGTGGCATTGGTCTTTCTTGTTCCAGAGTTGAAACCAACCTTGGGGAGGTGGCCTTATATGGGCTGTAAAGATGCCTATCCACCCTTTCATCTACATAAACGGGCAATACCGGTGCTTCCTCATCAGGGCCAAGTGAACGACCATCCAATGTCTTCAATCTCCTCAGCGTACTTCTCGTGTTGCATCTAACATATTCTTTCCGGAACTCATCATTCTTGTTCCATCGTTCCATCACAGTCTCCACCTAAATAATTTAAATTGTAAATTTAAACTGGAGCAACCTCTTCAAGTAAGGCACTAAAGGAAGCATAACTAACCTGATGGACGCAAAGACGATGAAGTGCCTCTCTATCCCCACTTAATGCATAATCAATGGCCAGTCTTTGTATCCTTCTTGTAATTCTGGAAATAGTTAATCTGCAGTGCAAGTATTAAAATTTAACCACAAGATCCAATAGCTTAGTTTCGAGTAATGTAATTTACTCTGTTTTAGGCATTTTCTTTGTTTCTGATGTAAGTTTCTACACTTTTGACAGTCAATATGCATTTCAGAAAGTAATATAGACAGAAAGGAGTTTTGATCATCCAAAGTTGTGCATCACAATCTCGGCCCAAGTTTAAATATTGGAGCACACATTCTAACTGAAACAGACCAAACCATACCCGAAAAAAAATGATACATTCAGTTCTACAGAAAACTCCAATGCAGGTGCATCACATTCCTCTTCATGTGTGATAAATAATGTGCAAAAAGTAAAATGTATGTTAAGGTTAACTTTGAGAAACTATTATCCATTGTATTCTGCTGATATGCATACATTCACAGGTATCATTATTCACTAAGAATATAATCAACAAGCAAGTAACTAAAGAGTCTTCAAATCACCAATTAAAGCGAGTAGAGGTAAATCTCTAAAACAAAGAGCATCAAATTTAGTTATGGATAGAATAAAACAATCGTAAATAAAATACTACAATGCAAAAGTAGGCATCGCCATAGGTTAACGTTTCTCCTAAACTCATCGCACTAAAGTTCCAATCATCAATAGTTTGATATGACAAGAATAAGCCTACCAATACAGTAATACCCGGTAAAAATAGATGAATAAATAAATAAAATTATATATATTTTAAAACTTATTGTTTAGACTTTGTCTTTTATTTGGGTCAAACTAGTCATTAAATTTATGTAGAGGCTAATAATGTATTAATAAGTGATGGATAAATTAATTTGGTAAAATTGAGCCTTAAAACTAATTGGGTTTAATTTATATGTGGGTAATATTAAATCCTATTATAATTAGGAAAATTAATAAGATCTCTTAATAAATAAATAAATATCTAAACCTAATTTACTCGACATTACGTCTAACAAGAATTGGTTGAGGGAAAAGAAGAGAGAAGGGGGCTGCTGAAGGAACATTAGGAATAGGAAGAAATATACTCAATTATCGATTGTTCGGATAAGTTGTTCCTTTAAATTGTGCATAGTCGTTGTGATCGCATAGTAATTAAAGAGTCTATCGAGTTCAATAACAGTAAAAGAGTTCATGTAATGAAAAATGGTAAAAGCTTTATTCCGATTTTAACATCTATCGTGGGAATCATATGAAGATGAGAATTAATTTAATAATTGAAGTAATGGACCTGCAGGTTGGATTCTGAATGCATATTCTATAATCAATATTATATGCATATTTATATGTAATGTGTTTATACATTCTGTAAAGCAAGTTAGTAAAGAAATGATGATTGTATTTAATTGAAGTCACTATACTTGATGCATAAAATTCACCAAATAATCACTTTAAAATTTATTTATTTTTACAAACTGAATGAGGTTATGTCCGGAGTTTGTATTAACTAGTGCATGTGTATTCTACTACCATAATGCATTTACCATTTATAATATTTTGCTTATGGATTATGCGGGACTATTCAGAAAATTTAAAATGTAAGATTTTCAAGAGTAAATAATAATAATGTCTTGGGAAAAAGGGAATTAGTAATTTAACGTAGAGTTTATTAATTTATTTTTATTAATTTGTGTAATTAGTTCGAACGGAAAGAATTTAACGAGTTATATTCGTATTATTTATATAGGTATTACATTATTTACTCTAGGTACGGATTATGTACTCTTTCAGTGATACTCTTGTTAAATTTAATTAGTTCGTTTTGTTCCTCGTTTCGAATTTGTTTATTGTTTCACACAATTGTTCAGTGTGAAATTAATATGGTAGTTTCATGATAGGATTGATACATAGAACTTGTATTTGTACTATTTGAATTAAATTGATGTATCTAGTATTTATTTTAATCTTTTAGAAATGTACATGTTAACATATCTTTGGAGCTTTGTATTTATATTTGTTTCGGCGTTACATGTACACTTAGAACCCTTTTGTTGGTATGGTGTCACATTTGTTGTGACATTATATCTTTATTAGAATATACCGTAAGGTATACCTGAACTATAATCACTTGTGGTGGTACCATGTCCTCTTGGCACCGAGGCATGACACCTTTCGTGCTGGTGTGATTAGTCCACGATGTTTCCATTTTATGCTCCGGTGGGAGTTGGTCATATGATGATTTTGTTGTGGGAGACATATGGGTCGACCTTAGTTTTCTGTTATGCGGAATGGTGATGTTTATGCCGAAGACACCTTCCAATTTTGCACGCATTTGAATTGCGCATTCCGATGTGTGATTGTCTGTGTGGCATTATTTGACTTGTCTGTGTAGTAAGATATATTTTTGTTTTGTTCTGAGCTTGGTATGAAATAACAACCAGTCATTTGATTCAACCTACTATTTCGTTGTGTTAGTTTTGTTCGTTTCAATTTAGTTAATGAGTTATTTTATTTCAATTTATTATTTTTGCACTCATCTATACTGAACATTTGGCTCATGCTGTGTTTTTCCTTCCGACAGGTAATCAATCATGGGCAAGTGTGATTAAAATTGCCTTTAATCCAATGGTTTAGATATTTTGTTTAGGCTATGATTCATTGGTTTATTTGGAGTTGTATTAAATATCTTAAATTGTGGTTTGCGCCAGTTTGATATTTATTATGGTTCGTCTTGTAATATTTATTGGTAATGAAAACTAATATTTTGTCCCTTAAAGCCTTGTTATAATTTTGTCAGTTATGTTGTGTTTTGTGCGTAACCTCTCTTTTTATTTTGGAAAGGGAGTGTTACAAATACAATACACAATATGTTAAAAGAACAGAAAGAAAAAAGACAATGTTACGTTGAGAACACTCCAATCTAAACTATATGCCAAACTTTATTGCTCTATCATCTGCGTAAAATGTAAAACATAATAAAGTACTGCTTGTCTATACCTAATTCTGCTCAAATGACTTCCAAAAGGCATCAACTAACAATTGGCGTTGCCAGTAACGACATTTCACTATTGGATACAATCCATAAATCAAACAGAACCATAGAGATAGCATGTAACATCCTCTGTGTGTGAGAGAGAGAGAGAAGAGAGAGAAACAAAGAGAGACTAACTTTAGAGTCAACCTAAGTTACAACTACAGTTCTATATGATTTGTTTCATGCATTTCACTACTGTATGAAAGTTGTCATAACAATTTGTTCCCCATTTAAAGGACAGTTGCATTAAATAGGAGTTCAAATAGAAATATCATATTATTTCATATGAAAAATGAGGTATTCTAATTAGATTAGTCCTCAATCCTCTTCCGGTTAGATTCCCATTCTCAACTTTCCATCTACCTTTTAATTTTAAGGCAGTAACAATATTGAGAGAGGACTCCAGTAAGTAGAGCTCCACAAGAACTTCCCCCCAAAGGTGGAGTATACATAATTCTGTTATATGAAAGTAAAATATACCATGCAAAATTTGACAACAAACCTTGTCATTCAATTCTTTGAAATGTGCATATGCTTCTTGGCGAACAGCATTGGCAGCTTTGTATTGAGCCCGCAATTCCTTTAGCTTTTTACTTCCGTCATCATATTTCTCTTTGGATAATGAACCAGCAGATTTAGCTTTTGACACCTCGGATTTGAGAGCTTCCAGTTCCTTGTTCAAAATCTGCATGTGTCAAAGATCAAATCAGTAAATGAGATATAGTAAAACAATAAAAGAAGATAGTTCCAGCTTGATGCGGTACGGAAGAAGAAATTCAAGAAGTTTATTATTAATTTTGTATTGTTATTTAAAGAGAAATATCTAATTATTAATATGGTTATTTTAGTAGGATATTCTAGGAGAGTTTTAATTATGGTAGTAGATTTTAATAAGAAGTTTTAATTGTAGTAGTAGATTTTAATTAGGAGAATGTTTACTTTTAAATTAGGATTTTTACTTAATCCCCAAGTATTGAGTCTATTTAAGCATTGTAATATTTCATTATTTAGGAGATTTTGAATGAATTGATTTGAGATTAAAGTTGTGTGCTTTTGTGTGTGTTTCTTTACCGATTCTCTGTGGGGATATCCTTATTCCTTCTTCCCACTTTGTCCTACATCACAACTACATTAAAAGATACTTTCTTACTTTCTGAATGAAACCTCAAACCCATTAAGATAATAATGTGCATAATAAAGAATTGATTTATTTATGTATTTATTTTTGATAGGTAAAACTAAAGAATTGATTATGAAAGAAGTTGGATATATTATTACCACCTGCTTATCAACTTTCTCAAATTAGCTGCGGATTAGTGCACCAGGTTAATGTGAATATAAAAACAAAGGCATGACACAGCTACACGTACCTTTAGACGCCCTTCAATATGTTCTCTCTGATCTAAAGCCTGTTGAACTTCATCCTGGGTACCCATATTAAAAGATAGTTCATCTCGAAGTTTCTTCAGTTGCTTAATTTCACGAATGAGCAGCTTTTCCTCTTTTAAGGGCAGCGTTTCATGTTCTATCATATGCTCCATACTGTATATCTGCTACCATGCCATTGAAATCACTTGTGTGAAGAATATTAAACTTGATTCAAGTCAGCAAATAGTAATATACTTTGGGTGTCTTTATAAACCAAATTTTATATGGTAGACAAAAGGGGAGTGAATGCTTACCCTATTATCGAAATCATCAACTGACATTGCATTCTTCACTCTATTCATCACAACTTGAACAGAATCTATTTCCTGCCTTTTTAGATTAACTATCGACCATGCAGCTCTCTCTTTTGACTTAGCAGCTTTCCAATTACTATCAAGGGAATTTAAATTGGCCTGTTCATAGGAGCATCCAGAGTTACACAAACTAATTTCTAAAAGTATAATAAAAAATAGAAGTATTATTTAAGAGCACTCACCATTTTCCTATGGATTTCATCTCCCACAGCATCTCTTTGGCGAGTCTTCTCATCAACTAGAAGCTTAGCATCTCTCAATTTTTCTCGAAGTTCTTGATCATCAAACCTAGGAAATCTTATCAGGAATTTGAATGGCTTTGTGCCAGCCTCACCACCCAAAACATATTCCTCCACAGCATCAGTAGGTACGGTAACATCTTTGGCAGACATATCCGAACTGCTTATGGCGGAAGAGCTTTGAGCGTCAGAATCTGATTTCATACCAGCACAATTTCGAATCTGTGGGTTCAAATGGTTGGAGATTATCTGGTTGTGGGAACATTCAGATTCTCCTTTTGAAACTTGGGATTTTGTAAGCATGTTATCACAGTGGGAAGTAAAAACTATTGCTGCAGGTCCAAAAGAACCAAATTCAATCTTAGTTTCAAAGCTCACATTATTAGTAGGGCAACCTGGCATGCCATTAAGGCCATTATCAACTTTTGTGTCCGATTTTGTGCTGCCAGCAGTGCTTCTAAGATTACTATTTTCTACTTTCATTTCAACCTTGGTGTCATAAATGCTTCCATCACTTTCAACTGGCAGTTCTCCAGTCTTCTCTTTTGTTACCTTGGTGTCATCTATGCTTCCATCACTTTCAACTGGAACCCCAAGAACACTTTCAGCATTTTCAGGACTCCCATTCAGTTCAGGAAAACGTATGCATTCACTAAGGTGATCAATCTGTGAAATCTCATTTTGATCTGAGACAGGGCCAGCGGCAGTTTCAGTCTGCAAGACAACCTTGGTGTCATCTATGCTCTCATGACTTTCAACAGGAACACAAGGAACACTTTCAGCATTTCCAGGACTCCCATTCAGTTCAGGAAAACGGATGCATTCACTAAGGAGAGCAATCTGTGAAATCTTATTTTGATCTGAGACAGGGCCAGCGGCATTTTCTTTCTGCAGGACAACTTCTTCTGCTTCATGCCCCTCAACTAGACCGCTACCAATATTTTCAGCAACCACAAGTCCTTGATCCGATGCTGGTACATCAGGACTATCAAGGAATCTTCCACAACTTTTAACCGGCACATTCCCAATCTCATTTTCATCATCATCATCATTGGTAGTAGAATGCAAACTTTCAGCATTTTTTGGATTCCCAGTTAGTTCTGCAGCTTGTTGACTTTCATCACCATGTTTGGTTTGTGGTACCTTAATTGTATCCGAGTCAGAGTTGCAGGCAGTCTTTGTATCCCAAGGCATACAGGTTTCCTTCACTAAGTTTGCTACTTCATCCTGTTGAACTAAAACAGTTTGGGAATTGACAGAAATCCCAAGTTCTTGTTCTACTACTCTACCATCATCTAGACTTCCACTCACACACACAGGAGAAGGCTTTTCGAGAGTCACGTTAATGAATTCATTAAGTCCTTTTTGTACCGGTGCTTTTTCCTCCAACGGATCAGTGTCATTAACCAATTTAAGTCCTTTTTGTACCGGTGCTTTTTCCTCCAACGGGTCAGTGTCATTAACCAATTTGACTGTTAAATCTACATTTACATCCACATCCGTTGTTTTCTCAACATTGTCCTCCTCTTTATCCTCCTCCTTATCAAGCTGATGGGACACAGAATCAACACATCTTGTAATCCTAAATTGATATTTTAGACTTTCTTCCACTTCTCTAAATGACTCTACCTCTGATTGCTCGTGCGACTTGCCCTCCCCAACAACCACCTCTGACAATTCACATCCAGCAGCCACCAAAACCACATTTTGGGATATCTTAATCTCTCCTAATTCTGAATTTGAATCTATATTATTCTGCTCCGCGAGCTTTACACTCCCATCAGACAAATCACCGGCCTCTGGTGACTTAATTACGAACTCCCGGCTTTCTCCTAATTCCGCATTTGACTCTAGATTACTTTGATCCACCTCTGACATAATGATCGACACCTGCATCTCTCCCAACTCCGGTGCAGAGTGTAGATTACTTATCTCATCAGAGGAATAACTAGGTTTCGGTGAAAAAATTACCGATCCAAGACTCTCTCCCAGCTCTCCATCTGTGTTGGTCTCCACAGCAATCTGCGAATTTTGATTTGGATTAGACCCAGTCTCAACTCGATCCTCTACCTGACAACTAAGCGGCCCGTTCTCATGTTCCTCAACATCAACAGCGGTTCCATTTGGCTGCTCTACTGCACCGGTTGTTGCAAGGTCGAGAACTTCCCCATTGGGTTTACCATGCAAGGCAACGTCTTTGTTTGTTAACAACAAGACACAATGACTCTCGTCCTCTGCCAATGATTGAACAGTTCGCCCATTTTCAACACCTACTTCTCCAAATCCGACCTCTAAAGCCTCAGAATCTACCACGGGTTTGACCTCCGCATCAGAATTCTTTGGATCATCAGTAGTCACCTCACGAGTATCGGTGAGAAAAAGATAGGAACCGTCTGGATCATGACGCACATTGCCATTCCCGTTGACATTAACAACATCAAGCTTTGGCCCGTTACAATCTGCACCGACTTTGGCCAGATCCTGGCATGAACTCATATCAATTTCAGCTTTTGAGACCTCAGAAACCCCAGTAACAACTTCAGTACCAACCGTCATTCAACCCAAAAAGAATCTGAAATGAAAAAAGGAAACATCGACCCCAAATAGATCCATAACAGAGTACAAAAACCCAAAAAAGAAAAGAAAAGAAAACAACTAAACCACGTACAATGTGTGTGTATACATACATATATCTCTCTTAAAAGAGTGAGGATCGGATTTACTTACTGGATTTGGTTTGATCCAGATGCGAGAATCTCCCTCCAGATCGAGATCAGCGCAATTCACAAGTTTTAGAAGCTTTTTAGGGAGTGAAACGAGAACTGAATTAGAAATAGAATTAGGGTTGGAGAAAGAGATAAGAAGGAGGAGGAGGAGTTCTCTATCTCTCTCTCAATGTTGCCTTCTTCCCTCTTTCAGTTTTTATTTTGTATTGTGTTGTGTATGAATTATGATCCAGTCTCCTATTCCTATTAGAACTCAAAACACAAATCGTTACCCCTCTGTTCTGTTTTACAGTTTTATCCTTTATCCATTTTTGGATTTAACTTTGCTGCACTACCCTTCTATCACTATTCCATAGTTGGATAAAACACTACCATCTTTATATGTAATTCCTTTCAGTTATTATTTTCTTTTGTTTTGTTTGATATTTCAAGCTGGATTTAGATGAGTGGAGTAACAAGCAAATAATATACGCGAGTAATGAATGTATAATGGTAAAGAGTGTGAGCACCGAGCACGTTAACTTTTGTTTCAATGTCGTGTATGGTGAAATCTTGTAAGCTTTTGGTAAGTTTGTATAATGGGATTCGTCTTTTGTATAAAAGAATGTGTTATGTAATATAATATATGAAATATTCTTTTTGTCTTTCGTGTTTAAAGAAATAATAATAATAATAAAAGTAATATAGTTAAAAATATTTAAGAGTCACATAACTGTCTGCCTAAAACTACATCTCTAATTTTAAAAAGCATAAAGAAAGAAAACGTATTTATACCTTTCCAAGGAAGACGGAAAAGCTGTTTAACTTTGCGCACAAGTGGTGGCCTCCAACTCCAAAATTCAGGCTCACTATCAACTAGGCATTTCTAACTTCATGTTCTTAGTTAGAACAATCTTATGATCCATTTTTATTAGTAAACCCACGATATATAGTTTGATTTAGAAGTGTTTGAGTTATAAAGTTCCACACCGAGCGATTAAGATTTGTACATTCGATATATAATTTGAGAGGCTACTCCACTTATTACCAATTGATTTTTGAGTTGGATACTCCTGATGGTATCAGAGCGGTCGAACGACCCGCAATTAAAACTGTAGAGACTACTCCACTCATTACTAACAGATTTTGAAGTGGATGCTTCAAGAACAAGATAACTTGAAATACCTCTTTACATTTATATATAGTGTACAAAAGTTCTTTAGAAGATACATCTATAATTAATTAAAAGAATTAGTGAATTAACTTGGTTGATCATCACACATAAAATTAATATTTAAGTTGACTCGTAAACATGATAATATAAAATATTTGAGTTGATTTGGATGTGGTTAATTTTAGACTTTTCAAATTCATCCGTACAATTTTTTGTGAGATAACCTAGATTGGACTCAAAATTAATTTGAAATCCCTAAAATACTAGAGAAATTGTGACAATAAAATCTCTTCATTATCCCAATTTTATCTCATCGCTGTTTTTTTTATCATTTACTTCTAAATATTAATATTTAAAAGTAACGTGTGTTCAAAAAACTAATTGGTAGAAATCGTATGAGTTTTGCACTCCTTAATTTTAAAACAAGAAGAAGGCTTTGTTTGTTGTCAAAAATTTATGAGCCCCGTTTTCCTTGATCAAGATTATTATTTAAATTGAGTTAGAAAATTATACAAAAAAATGATTTAAAAAATATAAATTAAATACGTGTTTGTAAAATAAAACCCTAATTTTGGAAGGAAATGATTTTAAGGGGATGAAGGATGCATGTCGCAGGGTAAACCAAAAAAACTCTCCTAATTAGTTTAATTAAAAGTCCATATAAGGTTAAGGGTTATCTTAACATGTATTTTATGGGTACATGTTAAGCACACAGTTTTAAAAAATATTCACTGTATGCATATTTTTTTAATTTTTATATTTACACTAAGTTCAAGGTAAGATGCATGTTAAGAAATTCCTAAAGTTAATACCCAAGTTTTTCAAAAATTCAAGTCGCGCACAAATCTAACTATGCCCCCACCCGCTTTATAAGGAGCGTAGTTTACCTCGCAACGGCCGTGAACCTGAAGTGCCTTGGAGCCTAACAAAGATTTCAAATTTTTTCACGCAGCTCTCTTTCTCTCTCACACGCAAAAACACACACACACACACCAGCATAGGCATGGAGAACCTTGAGATAATGATGGATCCGGAGACGGAGTTCTTGGCCTCAAAAGAAGAGACGGGTAATGAATGGGAACTGTACAAGGAGAATGTAAGGCCTTTGAAAAGGGGCCGTAATGTTCGCCTCCTCAACCAGGCTCTCAAATCCCAATCCGATAATCAACTCAAGAAATCTCTCCTCGAATATCGAAGGTCTATCGATTTTTACTTTTAGATTCACCCCTCTTTTCAAGGTTCTTCAAAAATTGATCCGAATAATAAAAGTTTTCATTCTTTTCTTTGTATAGTACTAACCCACTTTTCATTTTTAGGAGGTTGATTGAAGCGATTGATGAGTATAAAGGGGGTGATCCTCTTCAACCATGGATTGAGTGAGTAGCCTCTATTTTTTCTTACTTTTTAATGTTCACATCTTGTTGCTTAGATTTTAGGATTTTCTTTTGAATTCACTGTATCATTAGTCCTAGGGAGAGATCTATTTTTATTTTTTATTTTTTGGATTAGATGAACTTAATGATAGTTCTCCTGACTTCATTACTTTTTTTTTTACTGATATTAATATTTTTCTTTATTCTTTAACTTTAATGTGATGCTGATACATTTTCTTTTGCGTTTCTCATTTTTAAATAGATTTTTTCAACAAAATGATATTTGGAGGACAATGTACTGTGTACATAGTATATTTCAACATGATAGTTTAGTATGAGAACTGTGGGGCAAGAGTTTGAATAAAACTATCAGTCTTTCAGATCACTAGAAATGGAAATATTTATATTTTCTATTAGAGTGTAAGGTTTGGTCTTGAGATAATGGAGCCCAATGATGAGATTTCTATTTCATCTCTTTGGTTCTTTTAAAGGTGCATCAAGTGGGTTCAGGAGGCATTTCCTCCTGGTGGAGATTGCTCAGGACTGGTGGTGATCTATGAACAATGCGTTCGCACCTTTTGGCATGAATGCCGCTATAAGGATGATCTTCGTTACCTTAAAGTGTGGTTGGAATATGTATGTTCTCATTATGAGTTCTACTTTGTGCTTTTACAATTGCATATTCATCTGTATTTTTGCTGTATGCTTCAGATATAAAATTTTGTACCTTGCCTTTGAAACGGCATTGCAGGCTGAGAATTGTGTAGATGCTGAAGTAATATTTAGTTTTCTGGATTCAAGTGAAATTGGGCAGACACATTCTATCTTCTTCATATCATATGCTTTGCACATGGAGTCGAAGAACAAGATTAAAATTGCAAACGACATATTTAATCGTGGGATAGCTAGGTAAGCCCCCATTATTTGTGTTTAGCCCCCCTTGTTTGCGTTTTATAGTTTTGCTCAACCACTTAATTTACTGATCGCTCAATCAATATATTCTAGTGGGCTCTATAACAAATGTTATTCGGTTACAAGGTTTGGTCAGTAAACTATGAAGAAAACAGTGACTCATTTTTAGTGAACAATGATTTCTCATCGAATTTGAATTAACTGATTTCTACTTCACTATATGAAATTGGTGTTATAAGTTTTTCTAATTATATATACACATAAGTCGTTTTAGGTGCCCAAATTGTTACTTCAAATTGGACATTTTTGTATGATGTATGCATCTGAACATCTTATTAACAATGAGATGGTAAGACAACAAAGTAACATGAAGCTCAAAATTAAGGGTGTATTCAATACTCTTACTCTTTTCTTTATTTTTATTTGGTGTACCTACTTGAGCCGGATGAAAGACCTGTAGTAAGGGTAGTAGTTACGAACCCCGTAAACCAAGTAACTAAATTAATAATCAAGCTTGTTATTGATTATTGTCCTCGTCTTCTTTTATTTATTTATTGAATTTTTAGGTTGGGTGGATAGCTTTGCCTGTCCTCATGAATACTTTATATCATAGTTTCATGGTGTCGCCTAGATGACGACTATGGGTCCTAGGTTGGAGAATGGGAATGCAACGTCTCGGACACCGTGCCGCCAAAACTCACGCATTGGTAGCGGGGCCCAAATTAAGTGATTAAGTCATTTTTTATCATAACTCATCATAACCCATGAGCTTTTCCAATTACCCAAGTAACTCAACCAATGATCCTAGTCCTTTGAATGAGAGTAATGCTCATGAGTGAGACGGAAATGATTGCACAGTTGATGACTTGAGTTATGACTAGAGACCGTACAAATTGGAGACTTTTTCATAGTGTTAGTTATAAACTTAATTTGTTTTGGGGTTTAGTGTATATAAAATTTTATTGTGTAATATACTTTTGAAGTATTGTTACCTGTTTTGTAGTAAGATATAGAGTAAAAATATTTCTGCCTGAATTGAATGGTAGACCACTCTTTCCTTGAGACTATATTCGCCCCTTATTTTTCCTACACAGAGTTGCTGCGAATTAGTCTCCCAAGATAAGACAGGCCCAGACTTTATTCTGTACTAGAATTTGTTGTGTAGAAACAAAACTATTGCAAACTATAATTGAGAAAGAAGAAAATATAACAAGAAAATTATTCTAAATAATTTTCTATGAACTTGAAAAGAATTTAGAAGGATTTTAGACTTTAAGAACTTGAGAAGGATTGAAGTTGTTGATCTATTTTTGGGTTAGATTGACAACCTATTTATAGGTTTCCAAACACCCCTTTGAAGAGGTATGTTGATATCCAAACATGGCATCTCATTTCTTGTTACCGTTCTGTAATTTAAGTCGTAACCCAATTATTTGGTCATATCCTAATTCCGATGTCGGCATCCCAATTTAGAGTTACCGTTGAATATTTGAATATTACCGTTGGCTTTTTTCTTATAATATATATATTTTTAATAATTAATTTATTAAGAAAAAAATATTATAAGAATGTTGTTGCCACGACTTGAACCCAAGTCCTTAATATCAACCCCTCTCTTATCCAACTGAACCAATTTTAATTGTTGGTTACATGGATAACATATAATATATTTATTATATACTTTTAGATAATGAAAATATCCAACAAGCCTCCCCTATTTTCATAATCCTCCAATCCTTTTCCTTTCATTCTTCTTTCTCTTATTAAATATAGCATACATAAGTAAGAGGTGTTTTTCGACTTGAACCTTTACATAGTCTATTTCACAAAATATATGAATTTTTAGTAGTGTTAGCTTTGAACTAAAAAATCTTACAGTGATATCTAGCTCTATAGACATATACTATATCTCTTATAGTTTAAGGAAATCCAACACATTTATGGCCTTGTGCTTACCTCTTGGGTTTCGTAAGTGACTTAGAAATAAGCCTTATGTCTCGCAAAAGCGGCCCCACTTCCTTCACTTACATAGGTGAATCTAATTAGATGCACTTGTATGACCTGCATCCTCCAAACCGGACATAGATTCATTAAAGGTTTACCCTACCCTCTTTGTTCTCCATACAAGCATACACTAACTTTGAGATGGTTATGAAGAATTTCTTCTTTATACTTGTCTAAGTGTATAACTGGTTATTACTATAAGTATTTTTCATTGAACTAATATACTAAATGTTACTCTAGTATTTAGTTGGGTTCCACTTATAGGTTACCTCTCATTTAAAGGCTTTAAACCCATCTCCTTGGAAGTCTTACATATTACATCCTTGCCTAGGCCTTTTGTAAAAGGATCCACCAAATTTCTCTTTGACTTGACATAGTTAAAGGTAACAACCCCTTTATTGATTTGCTCCCTTACATAACTATGTCTTAAACTTATATGTCTAGACTTCCCGTTATAAATCTTGTTATAAGACCGTTGTTAGAATATGAAGACTAGCACATGGGAGCAAGCTGTGCTTCTCTACAGCTGTACTACAGCTACATTTAGGAGAGTAAATGTTACTACAGCTACATTTAGGAGAGTAAATGTTCCTCCTTGTTGCTCACTGTACATGGCATAAGTTAGCCCATAAGTCACTGTACATACGAAAACACACAAGCAATACTACAATGTAGATATTAGATATTGAGAAGTCTGCCTTTGTAAATTCTTCTCTTTCTTATTGCTTTCAACATGGTATCAGAGCTAAGTTCCATTTATAGAGCTGCTGCTAAAGAAAGCTATGCTCCTTTAACAGTAAGCTCGGAACTCTCTTTTTTCCTTTTTTCCGTTGCCGTTCTCTAGTTTCAATCAGAAAACTAGTCGAATCAATCCATTTGGAGAAATTAAGCACATAGGTGGCTTACCCATTGACAGTCGATCAGCTCAGGCGTGACAGACTCACCACCCGCCGCCACACGCGCTCCCACGCGCCACCTCGCGCGCCAGACGCCGACGCCACGCGCCTCTTTCTGCCGGCGCGTGAGGCTTTTTTCGGCCACTTTTTCTTGCGCGGCTTCTTTCCATGGTGGTCAGTTTTCTTCCCTCTTTCCATCTATAGAGGTTGTGTGGTTCGAAAATCAGGTTTGCTTGTATTGGGCTTACTGATTGTCCGGTTGGCCTATCTGCTATACTTGCTCTCTGTTTATTCACTGCCCTTAGCCTATTTACTTGATTCGGCTGGCCTATCTGCTATTTACTTGGCCTATGTTTGGCTATGGCATATTAAATTTTCACTACCATGGTTGGAGCTGGAGTTCTCAGTCTCCCTCATGCCATGTCAGAACTCGGATGGGTCCTGGTGTAGCTGTACTAGTGATATCATGGATAGTCACTTTATACACACTATGGAAAATGGTGGAGATGCATGAGATGGTACCCGGGAGATGTTTCGACAGATACCATGAGCTCGGCTAATATGCTTTTGGTGAGAAGCTCGGCCTCTATATTGTTGTGCCCCAACAGCTAATCGTTGAAGTTGGAGTGAACATAGTCCTTACAGTCACCGGAGGAAAATCCCTGCAAAAATTCCATGATTTAGTTTGCAATTTTTTGTGGTCTTGTTAGCTATGAAAAATTGGGACACTTGTGCAGCTGTTGTTGCTGCTGTTGTCTTGGGCTGCTAGCTTTGTCTATTTCCTGCTGTTGCTGGTCTCCCAAATTGGCCGTGGCCCAATTTTTTGCCGATTGTGTAGAGTTTTTGGAGACTTTGGGTCTTGTAAGGAAGTACCCAGTTGCTTATTGTTTGGCCTAGTGACCTTAGAGGCTTCAATATAGCCAATTTCATCAGTAGGTCCTGTGCAACAGACTCAGCAGCCTATTCCTTTGATGCAGTAGCAGATGATTCCAAGGGGACGCATATATCGTTCTCCACCTAGTCGTAATGTCACGGATGTGACCATACCAAGTGTTGGTGGAGGCATGCTTCCTCAAGATGCTGCTACTAGACAGCCTATGCCAATTACAGCATTGGCTTTTACCCTTGCAAATGCACTAGTGGATCAGCTTGAGCATGACCACGCAGCGAAGGTTACAGGCATGCTTCTGGAGATGGACCAGACTGAGGTTCTGCATTTGCTCGAGTCACCTGATGCTCTGAAGGCAAAAGTTACAGAGGCAATAGAGGTTCTGAGGAATGTTTCACAGGCTAACAGCCCAGCAGCTGATCAACTGACCAATCTTTCTCTCAATGACAACCTTGTTTCTTAAGGTTAATGTTAGTTTCAACGGTTATGATCACTGCAGATCCCAACAATCTTAGAAGGGACAGGAGGATCCATTTTTGGTGGCATGCCAACTGGAGTGTTTGGGACAACCCAAGCTTCTTCGCCAGTAAGTTCCACGACGGTGTTTGGTGCTTCATCATCTCCTATTTTTGGAAGCTCACTGCCTACTTTTGGAGCTCCAGTTCTTGTGTCTAGCTCTCCATGAACCTGAAAGGAGGTTTCAGAGTCAAGAGGGATCTTCTCCCTTGCGTAGATGCTCAGACCAAGGCTAGCTTATTTTTCTCATTGATTTTCCAAGTAGGGTTGCCCAAGTTGTGTTACTTTTTTGGCAGCCACGTTATTGCTTTGTTATTGCAGCAGTTGGTCTGCACATGGTTTCCTATTTGGGGCAGTGTGCACTTTTCCCATATGGATTAGTCTCTTAGTGCAATACAGCTGGTCCCTTCTTATTACAGGTCTTATGGGTTCCTAGCCATAGGCCGATGGTTTGAATCTTCTTATTCATCCGGTTCACGTACAATCCTCGATACATTGGGTTGCACGTGAGGGGGAGATGATTGTTTAGAGATCTTATATCCCTTGTTGATGTCTCTTCCAACATGGGATTTTCTCTTCTTATCCATTGTTGATGTTTCTCCTAACATGGAACATACTTTCCGACCCTCTTTCCGAACCTCTTTGAGGGGGAGTCTCTTCCATCAAGAAGAGCTATCTCTTTGAGCTACTCTCTCGTGATTGATTCCTTGTGTTTCAAGTAGTCTTCTTTGTTTGGAGCTTGCTGCTCTGTTTTGCTAGTATGGGTTACTCTTATGGGAAGTCCTTGTGCTTTCTTGGTGCTAATGGTCTACTATTTAAGATGGTTGTTATTGCGTTGGCCTCGTGACTTCATTCTCAACTCCATTGTGCTTATTTCTAGCGCCTCAGCACTGTTGTTGTATGGCTTTGCTTCTGTCGCCTTGGGCTGTTAATTTCCTAATTCTCTAGCCACCTGCCTAATATACACTACCCTAAGCCTTCATTCCTATCAACTTGCAGTCCATTCCTTAACTAGTACCATTTACCAATTGAGTCAAAAGTTGCCCGTGGTTTACTAGAATCTTTTATGGGCTTGCTTTTATGGTAGAGATCTTCTTACCCATTGTTGATGTTTTTTCTAACATGGATTCTTCCAATATTATATCCCTTGTTGATGTCTCTTCCAACATAGGATTATATCCCGTTATGCTTCTTCGACGCTTCTTTGAGGGGGAGTATTAGCTCTTCCAAATGCTCTTTAATCATCTTTAGTTAAAGTTGCATTTGAGGGGGAGTTTTATGCTCTCAAGTTATATCCTTTGAGGGGGAGTTTTAGCAAGAGAAGTTATTTCCTTGTTGATGTTTCTTCCAACACGGGACTCTTTTTGTTAGCTACTTTGCTCTCTTTCAAATCCTTGCTGATGTGTCTTCAAACATGGAATCTTGGTTGATGTTTTTCCAACACCTCTTTGTTGACTCTTGGTTGATGTTTCTTCCAACAACTCATTGTTGATGTTTCTTCGAACACGGGATTCTTTGTTAGCTACTTTGATCTCTTTCAAATGCACTTTAATGAACTTTAGTTAAAATTGTATTTGAGGAGTATTAGCTACTTCCTTGTTTTCATACACCCCACTTCCTTGTAGCTGATTTGCAGAACATTGGTTTCTTGGCAAAAAAAAACAACTACAGTTTTGTTGCTTGCTGCTTGGATGTATTGGTGGCTGTCTCCGTTTTCTATCTCCGGCATGGCTGGTACCTCCTGCCTGTTATTTTTGGGACTTCGGGTTATTTATCGGGTTGCTGTGCATCCGCTGTGATCCCTTTGTCTCTTTCCTGGTACTGCTGCTTGTGCTCTTCTGCAGCGACTGGGGGATGTCTTGTAGGTACTTTCTGCTGCTATCGGTTGCTGATTTTGTTGTTGCTGTTTTGTGCAGCTACTGCACTTCTTTGCTACTGCAATTTTGATTTGCTATGCTGTATCACCCATTCTGTTTCTCTGTTTCAAGTTGGGTATGTGTGACATCTATACACCAACTGGAGGGGGAGTGTTAGAATATGAAGACTAGCACATGGGAGCAAGCTGTGCTTCTCTACAGCTGTACTACAGCTATATTTAGGAGAGTAAATGTTCCTCCTTGTTGCTCACTGTACATGGCATAAGTTAGCCCATAAGTCATTGTACATGGCTGCCCATGTACAGTGCTTCTCTTGCTATAAATCAGCCTTAGATGTAATACGAAAACACACAAGCAATACTATAATGTAGATATCAGATATTGAGAAGTCTGCCTTTGTAAATTCTTCTCTTTCTTATTGCTTTCAACAACCGTGATAATGCTGCCTCATTATCACAATATATTGAGATAGCTGTCATTGGTTTGGGCCAAAGTGGTATCTCAAATAATAAATCCTTAAGCCATTCGGATTCCATAGTTGAATGTGTTATCAAGGTTTGTTTCTTGGAACCCCAAGAAATTGCCACTCCTCCTAAAGTGAATATCCATCCACTTGTAGACTTTATTTCATCTGAATTTGTTATCCAGTTTGCATCCGTGTACCCTTCTACCACAGCTGGGTATCCTGTATAGCATAATGCATAGTTCATTGTGCCTTTAAGATATTTAAGTATCCTTGATACTGCATCCCAATAAACCTAACCTGGTTTATGAGTAAACCTACTCAATACTCCTACTGCAAATGCTATATCAGGTCTAGTACACTGCATTGCATACATTAGACTACCAATTACACTTGCATACTCTAACTGAGATATGCTATTTCCTTTATTTGGAAATAACTTAACAGAATGATCATATGGGGTAGAAGCTATCTTGCAATTCTCGTGATTAAACTTCTTTAACAAGTTCTCAATATAATGAGACTGAGTTAAAGAAATGGTATCTTGAGACCGCACAATTTTAATACCTAAAATTACATCAGCCTCCCCTATATCTTTCATATCAAAAGTAGCAGACAAAAATGCTTTAGTTTCTAATACTACCTTTTCACTAGTACCAAAAATAAGCATATCATCAACATATAAACAAATTATAACACCAAAATCTTTACTAAACTTAGAATAAACACATTTATCTGATTCATTTATTTTAAACCCATTTGAAACAATCATTTGGTCAAATTTTTCATGCCACTGCTTAGGTACTTGTTTTAGTCCATATAAAGATTTAACAAGTTTACAAACTTTTCTTTCTTGACCTTTCAAAACAAACCCTTCTGGTTGTTCCATATAAACTTCCTCTTCCAAATCACCATTTAGAAAAGCAGTTTTAACATCCATTTGGTGTATAACAAGTTTATGAACTGATGCTAATGCAATTAATAACCTAATGGTACTAATTCTTGCTACTGGAGCATATGTATCAAAGTAATCAATTCCTTCCTTTTGCTTAAAACCTTTGGCTACCAGTCTAGCTTTATATTTATCAATGAATCCATCTGATTTTCTTTTCCTTTTCAAGATCCATTTACAGTCAATGGGTTTACAACCAGGAGGTAAATCTACTAAGACACAAGTCTTGTTACCCATGATAGAATCCATTTCATCATTAATGGCTTCTTGCCAAAAACCTGAATCTTGAGAGGACATAGCTTCTCTAAAAGTCAATGGATCTCTATCACTAGAATCATGCTTAGTCACAAAAACACTAGAAGAAATAATATCATCCCTGTTTTCTTCTACTAGGTACATGTAAAAATCAGGGCCATAGGATTTTTCTATCCTAGCTCTTTTGCTTCTTCTTGGTTCTATTTCTTCAGTAGATGTAGTAAGCTCCATTTCATCATTTGGTTTATGATGAATTGTTGCTTGATTCTCTTTATCAGTGTCTTCTCTTGACCTTTTCCTAAAGAATGAATTCTCAAAGAACTCAGCATTTCTAGACTCCAAAATTTTATTTTGGCTAACAGAATCTGTGGATTCCATGGTCAAAAATTTATAGGCTTTGCTATTTTGTGCATAGCCTATAAAAGCACACTCAATTGCTTTAGCTCCAAGCTTGGGCCTTTTAGGATCAGTTAACCTTACTAATGCCCTACATCCCCACACCCTTAAATGGTTTAGAGAAGGTTTTCTCTTTTTCCACAATTCATAAGGTGTAATATGAGTTTTCTTATGGGGTATACGGTTAAGTATATAACAAGCAGTCATTAATGCTTCCCCCCATAAATTTTTAGGCAAACCAGAAGTAAGAAGTAATGTATTAATCATTTCTCCAAGTGTTCTGCCACTCCATTTTGTTGAGGACTATAAGGGGTTGTAGTTTGATGAATTATACCATGATTCTCACAAAAATCATTATAAGAGAAGTATTCCCCTCCTCTATCCGATCTAAGAATTTTAATTCTTCGATCTAATTGATTTTCAACTTCAGCCTTGTAGATTTTAAAAGTACCTTTCGGTTTTTTATTTCCGGATGTGCTATGTTGACCACCACGCTTTCTTTTATTATTGCCCCTTGGTTTAGATGGATTTTCTTTGACAAGAGCTTTAGCACTTTTGTTTTCTATTTCCAATTTATCCAAGTTTCGAGAATTTTCTTCAACTTGGAGAAATTTAATAAGTTCTTGCATAGTCATTGCATCTTTCTTTTGTTTCAATTCCTTTCGACAATCTTTCCATGAAAATGGTAACTTTGAAATGATTGTCGATACTTGAAACCCTTCGTCAAGGCTATGGCCTTCCGACACAATTTGATTCATAATAATTTGAAGTTCATGTACTTGCAGCATAACAGAGTTATTATCTATCATTTGATAATCAAATAATGAACTTACTAGAAATTTTTTATTTCCGGCGTCCTCGATTTTGTATTTGTTGTCGAGGTCCTCCCATAATTTCCGTGCTGTCTTTTCCATGAATTTGACTTCATACACATCGTACAACGAATTGGATAGCGCATTTAGAATGTACCCTTTACACATGAAGTCATCTTGTTCCCATTTTATTCGACTCTTTATTTCTGCCGGTGTCTCATTTTCCTTTTCTTCTATTTTCTCCTCATTTAGCACATGATAGATTTTTACTGCCGTTAAGCAAAAATACATTTTGCTTTTCCAACGTCTGAAGAAGAATCCATCAAATTTCTCAAGTTTGTTAATTTGATTCAAGCTATTTTTTGCATTGTTATCCTCCATGATAGTATAGTCTTAAGATTGTCGTTACCTGTTTTGTAGTAAGATATAGAATAACAATATTTTCGCCTGAATCGAATGGTAGACCACTCTTTTCTTAAGACTATATTCGCCCCTTATTTTTCCTACACAGAGTTGCTGCGAATTAGTCTCCCAAGATAAGACAGGCCCAGACTTTATTCTGTACTAGAATTTGTTGTGTAGAAACAAAACTATTGCAAACTATAATTGAGAAAGAAGAAAATATAACAAGAAAATTATTTAGAATAATTTTCTATGAGCTTAATTTAGAAGGATTTTAGACTTTAAGAACTTGAGAAGGATTGAAGTTGTTGATCTATTTTTGGGTTAGATTGACAACCTATTTATAGGTTTCCAAACACCCCTTTGAAGAGGTATGTTGATATCCAAACATGGCATCCCATTTCTTGTTGCGCGGTTCTGTAATGTAAGTCGTAACCCAATTATTTGGTCGTATCCCAATTCCGATGTCGGCATCCCAATTTAGAGTTACCGTTGAATATTTGAATATTACCGTTGGCTTTTTTCTTATAATATATATATTTTTAATAATTAATTTATTAAGAAAAAAATATTATAAGAATGTTGTTACCATGACTTGAACCCAAGTCTTTAATATCAACCCCTCTCTTATCCAACTGAACCAATTTTAATTGTTGGTTACATGGATAACATATAATATATTTATTATATACTTTTAGATAATGAAAATATCCAACAATAAATAAGGTATAAAGTGCACATTGTTAACTACTTGTCGTTATACGGATGCCATGGCGGACGCATTATCGCCTGTGTCTTGACGGTCAACTACTGCCGCATCCCGCCTTGGTGCCATGCATAGTTGTCACGACGTTGCCTAGGCGACGACTAGGCGTCCTGGCACTAGAGAAGGCAAGCAACACCTTGGCCGCCTGGCCGCCGAGCCGCCAAGGCTTACGCTCTTGGTAGCTGGCCAAAGTTAAGTGATTAAGTCATTTTGTAACCCATGGACTAACTGTATGTTGTTATTTTATTACTTATTAGACTTGTAATGTATGATGAGTGTTGACTTTGTTGTTTCTTTATTTTCTACCTAGTGTTTGTTGACTTGTTTTACTAGTTTTTAATGACAAGTGTTTTATTTTTGAATTTTGATTGTGAAGTATTCATATAATTGTGTTTTTAATTTATTCCACAGTGTTAGTTATTATGTTTTGAGTTTTAATGTACATTAAATTTTATTGTCGAATATACTTTTGAAGTAAAATAAATAATATATAAATTGCACATTATTAACTATTTGGCGCCATACGGACGCCATGGCTGGCGTCTTATCATCTAGGCATCCTGGCGGACAACTATGCTTTATATGGCCTAAACATTTACCCAAGTCGTTTGTTTATCCTTTTAAACTTTTGAAAGGATAGTGTGTTTCCTGAAGGACAGCAAGTTGATGTTGTGTTGAATAGACTGCATTCTTTGTTTTTACTTGGTTGTACTTTTTGAAGGCAAGACTTCTCGTTCTCTTACTGTGGCAGAATTAACATGTACACAATGTGTTATATCGGTTCCTGGATTGCATGTATGAAGTCAACGTATTAATTTTTGAACAACTATGTTGTTACATATTAATTATGAATAACTCTGCCTTTATGTTGAGTTTCTTGTTCTTTTTATTTTATTTTTATAGTTAGGACCTTTATTTTGACCAGTTTCCCAAAATGCAGTAATTTTGCATG
Source organism: Panax stipuleanatus (assembly GCA_020205555.1). Lineage (NCBI taxonomy): Eukaryota > Viridiplantae > Streptophyta > Magnoliopsida > Apiales > Araliaceae > Panax > Panax stipuleanatus. The sequence goes on from CM035118.1 coordinate 156,519,185, forward strand.
TTGATTGCTAAATTTGATTCTTCTCACTTGTCTTGTGAAACGACAAAGCGCACTTTTTAATAGAATATATTATGTTCTAGGAATGCTCAACCAATTGAAAAGTTGAAGGCAGCTTATAAAAAATTTCTTGCACGTTCGATGAGAAGCCCTAAAGCTACAGAGGTGTGCAATTCAATTCAACTGAGCTCAACTCCTTTGCCCCTGTTTTTTTCCTTATATTTTTTACATCAGGGAAAACCTTTAATATCATTTTACCATTTTTCAGGAGGATTTAACCGAGAATCGTCCACCAGTGCGAAATTTCGGAACTGTCTTGGCAAAGGGGGTAAACCGTAAGTTTCGTTTCAGTCTTTTGGTTATCTGAAATTGACTCTGGCTAAAAAAAAATCTGGTGCTGCAGGTAACCAAACTATTGAGAGTTCTGATCTTGCCAGGAAAAGATTGAAGCAAGATAGGTGGGTTGTTATTTAATATAAAATCGACAGATTTTCCAAGGCATTCAGCATAATAACAACCAAATCTTTTGACTTACTATGTTACTGATAAGAGTGCAGAAACAAATATGATTGATGCTATCATTCGTACTTTTCTTCTAACACAGCTTTACTCTTTTCTTTCCTTTTCCTTTTCCTTTTCCTTTTCCTTTTAGGGGTCATGGGACTCCATTGTCTATTTACAAAGATGCCAACTCTGCCACCACTTTGGGTCATCAATCAGAATTGTCAAAGTCAGATTTGAAACCCTGGCACACTCTTGGACCTCGAGCACAGAGAAATAAAGAGAACAATGCCATCCCAACTAAGTGGACATCAAATAAGGTTACTTTAAGTTGCAGTTATGTCCAATTGTCCCTGTGACTTCCTCATTGTATAACTTTAACAGTATCTAATGCTTAAACCTTTTCAGATTCCCCAAAGATCTGGACATAGAATTGGAGGAGCAACTGCTAGTGCCTGCATTGACGTCTTTGTGGATGAGGAATGTCAAGAGTGAGTATTCAGTCCCTCTACATATTTGACATATCATTCTGGGTATTGCTTGAGGGGAAGTCTGGTAGCAGAATTCTCCTCTAGTTCTACCAAGAACATGGGATGTTTATTGCGCGTGCATCCACAGATCAAATTTGGACTGCATTTCAGAAATTTATGCATGTGTGCTAGTATCTAGGAATTTTAAAAGCGTGTTTATTCTTATCATTTTTAGGATAGCTTTTATGAAGTTCCATCAGGTGGCACTCTTCTTTTACGTTGTGAACCTTAGGAAAAGACATTTCAAACGCATGAAAATAAAATATCCTTAAATTTCACATGAATCCTCGTATCAGCGATTTGGTGGGAGTTATTTCCACAGAACAAAATGGAGTCTTCTTCTGGGGGTGTGAGGGAGGTTTGAGTTTATTTTTTTATTGTTATTATTTTATTTTTGAGGAGGGGGGGGGGGAGTGATTTATTTGTGTGTCCATACATGAATTTTGGATTGAGTTTGCTACAAATTATTATCCCTGTGAGCGTATTTACAAATGTGAAGAGCATGTTGATTTCAATCATTTTTTAAGGATAGCTCTTATATATGGAAGTCCCATCAGGCAGAACTCTTTTTCTTTGTGAATCATACAAAAAGACATTTCAAACATTGAAATGCTGTAAAATAGGAACTGAAATCATTGTACATCCAGCAAAATCACATATGAAAGTAATATATACCGCTCCAATTTGGAATTTAATACCCCATACCAGTACTAGTCCTTGGTAAAGCTCAATGCTCCTGAAAAATGTCTAGTGCTTTAGATTAATGAAAAGAAGATAGTTGCTGCATTTCTTGTCACACTTGATATCTCGCACCATGCATTCACAGCAACGTGCAGCATTCATCTTTTTCTTTCATTCTGTATCTATGTATTCCATCATCTCAATATATTCAACGTATTTTCTAATGCGTCTCAAAAGATGCATACCACATCACAATATATTGCGTATAATTTTTAGATTTTCAGCTTAATCTTTAACAGGACACATGAAGTGGATAATAAGGACGAAAACTCGACCACTCTTGGGCTTAGAAATGAGGACATTAAGGACCTTAAAAAGTAAGTAAGAGTCGAGTCGGTGGAGTATAAATTGTGTTTTGTGTGTAAACAATACAAGCAACATCCTTGTAAAGCTTTGCTTTTTGCAGGGAAACGGAGCTGTTGAGGGAACACCCCTTGCGCAATTTTCCTCCAAGTTGTCTACCTAGATGATCAAAGTACAACATTCATGTATCTTTGTTGTGTTGTTGTATCTCTACATGGCTCAGCTTTAATCTTTAAAGCTTGATCCATATTTATGTATTCATGTTTCTCCATTGGTTGAGGAATTGAGATTTTTATGTTTTAAATTTCATTCTGAAAACCTTTGATGGATATTTGGTAAGCCTAAGTGCTGCCTTAGGCAAAGCTGATCATGTTGAATTTGCTATATTTTTTCCTTTGGTATGTCATTTAAAGTATCTATATTCACTTTTTTGATGTTTAACTTAAAAAATTTATATTTAGTTTAAAATAAAAAGTATAAATTTGTTAGCTTTTAGCATCATTTACCTTGTATATTTCTAGTCTCAAGGGTACATAAATGTCAGATTTAGTATCATTAAGTTTAAAACTCTGAAAGATGCTAGGGCAAGTGTCGAGGATTTTACTCAGCACACTCAAAATAGTGTGGTTGTGGTTAGAACCGAGTATTGAGCTATTCATATTTGAATCATAAAATTTATCCCGTATAGTTTGAGCTATTCGAGCGAATATGATCCTAGTATCAATAAAAAATTGTAATTTTAAAAAGACTATAGTAATTTATCAACTTTAAAATTTGCTCATACTTAAAGTATTTATACTTCAAGTCGAGTTTAAATCAAATTTTTAGTTGAGTTCGTACGAAACAAGCGGCCTAAACCTTTTGGTTCATATTACAGCTTTAGTTGTGGTGGCTTTGTAATTTTTGTAAATATTTAAAACATCTTATTTGGTGTGAACTTTGTTTTAAAAAAAATAATAACAGGTGAGCTATGGGAATGTTTCCCTGTTTATAAGTTGTTTCGGGTTATAACTCTTTTAATTTTAAGATTTATTATGTTTTCTAAATTTAGAATAAAGAACTCCATTTTTTAAAACAATTTATTTATATTAATATAAAAATAAATTTTATAATGTCTCAAAAAATATGTTTAGTTTTGTCTTATATAATTCTTAATAGTGTGAACAAAATTTTAACCAAAGAAATAAAACTCTCATTATATTTCACACTAAAAAGTTAATTACATGTTTTAGAAAATGAAATTTCAGCCTAAAAATATATATAGTTACAACATCAAGAATATAACAACTCATCTTCGAAATTATGCTAGAACCTTCTGTTGAATATATGTTAACACTCGACACTAGAAGAATATTGTGGATTGAATTTCTCGATTCCCTTGTAAAACCCTAAAAGTTCGATCGCCTGATCGCCTGATTAACAATGGCGGAACACTTAGCTTCGATCTTTGGCACAGAGAAGGACCGAGTGAACTGCCCGTTCTATTTCAAGATCGGCGCTTGCCGTCACGGCGACCGCTGCTCTCGCCTCCACAACCGCCCCACCATCTCGCCGACTCTCCACCTCTCTAACATGTACCAGCGTCCCGACATGATCACGCCCGGAGTTGACGCCCAAGGAAACCCAATCGAGCCCCGCAAAATTCAGGAACATTTTGAGGATTTCTACCAGGACATTTTTGAAGAACTAAACAAATTCGGTGAAATTGAGAGTCTAAATGTGTGCGATAACCTCGCCGATCACATGATCGGTAACGTCTATGTCCAGTTCAAGGAGGAAGACCAGGCTGCCGCCGCTTTGCAGGCTTTGCAAGGCCGGTTTTACTCTGGCCGCCCGATTATTGCCGATTTCTCACCCGTTACTGATTTCCGCGAAGCCACGTGCCGGCAGTTTGAGGAGGACAACTGTAACCGAGGGGGTTATTGCAATTTCATGCATGTGAAACTGATTGGGAGGGATTTGAGAAGGCAATTGTATGGGAGGTATCGACGGTATGGTGGTACCCGGAGCCGGAGCCGGAGCCGGAGCCGGAGCCGGAGCCGGAGAAGGAGCTTGAGTCCGCGTCATAGACGAGAGCGTGAGTATTCTCGTGATCGCGATCGCGATTACAGAGGAGGCAGTGGGAGAGGGAGCGGGGACAGGCAAGGAAGGTACGACAGCGATGGCGGGCGGAGATATGATAGTGATGGTGGGAGAAGGAGAGATGATGGGAGTCCGAGAAGGACTCGTAGGAGTCCTGAAAGGGATGGGAGCGAGGAGCGGAGGGCCAGGATTGAACAGTGGAACCGAGAAAGGGAGGAGAGGCATTGATTGATGATTCATGATTGCATTGTGGATGATAATGGGTAGTGATTTTAGGCTAGTATGGTGTATTTCATACTTATTTTGAAGTTTCAATCTTTTGTTTTAATGATGATGGTAGTAGCTGGTACTATGTTTAACTTTCTTTATGTGGCTTTAGACTACAATTTTGAGTAATGCTTCGGTGACAAAAGAAGACAGACTACAAAAAAGTGGATACAAAATGATGTGTATTAGTCGATATTCCACCATACATGGTGGGTTTAATGGTTATAACTAATAACTACTATCCACGTCATTTTGTATCTAATATTTTGTCAGCAAAATATTATTGATAAATTTTTAGCTGTTGGATAGTTTCTTAGTTGACATTAAAGGGGTTCAAGGTGCTTACATATTATGTTTTATCCTACGTGTGTATGTGTGTGTCCATATGCATGTTTGCCTTTGCCTGTCCTCTGCTTATGTCTCACTACGTTGTTGCCAATGTGCTTGTTTTATCTATCTATTGGATTGCATGCATAGTGTGATGAATACTTATGCATGTTCTTCTAGTTATGAACAAGCGTATAAAATATTTGGAAATTTCAGGTATGCCTTTTATCAATAATGAGATTGTGAAATCTTATGGCTGGAAATAATGGGGATTACTGTTAGTGTTTATCTTCCTTTTTTGTCCTTTTATCAGATATATAGCCTTGATTTGTTGTATGCCTTCCATTCGACTTTTTTCTTTTATTCATCTAACCCCTTTTGGATTTATTGGATAAGATTAGTTTATACTAGCTATTACTTTTGATCTCTTCTTCGAATAAATAAGTATAATATTATGTGCTTTTGTTTAATTGTTTATTCATTCATTGGTAAAATGAGCATGTCAAATATATCTTTAGGAGTGCCCTTTTGCCTCACTGCTCAAGTGTGCAACAAAAGTTATAGTTGTATCAAACACGAGTAGAAGATTTCGGAAGTGATTGCTTTTCCTATTCATACTCTGTGTGACTTGCTGCCATTAACTTTTTTGTTGATTTAATGTATCTTATTGTATTACCAATGTTGTCTGTATCCCTTAGATGGTTCTCGATGGGATAACATTAATTATTAATAGTATTGAACTTGAAATGAAAAGTTCTAATCCTTGTGCGCGTAACCAATCAGTTTATATTTTATACCTTGAACTTCAGAAGTTTGTTTCTTAGTAGTCGTTTAGTGCTCAGAGGTTTATGATAAGGTCACTGTTTTGAGCAGTCTCATGCTCTAATATGTTATGTGTGTGTGGGCAGGTATGGGCCTGCATGTATGTATGTGCACATTTGTTTTGTTCATGTCTGCAAGAGAATGATTTCGTGTATGTGGTCCTGGGTTCTCTTCTAAAGAATTTTTAACGTATCCTATAGGGTCAGGTTGGAAGGCCATCAGATGGGCCGGCTGAGCATGACACTAGGGAAAGCTGTTTGTTTAGTGTCAAAATGTGAATCGGTATCATTCTCTTTCTTTCTTTTTTTCCTAAAAAAATGTTGAATCAGCAAAAGGTGTTCCCAAATGTCTGGGAAAAATAATATAATCATTATTGCATAAATTCGAATCCTTTTTGAGATTTTGAGCTTCAGAAGGTTTTGTGATTATCAGTTAGGCTTCAGATGTTGCTGACCAGTTCATTGCTGTGAGCATTCAATTTTCGTGCATGCTTATGCACGCAAGGGTAGAGTCTGCATGTCTTTATGCTTGTTTCGCTCAAAGGAAGTATTTTTATCTCGCTTTCATATCTTTTTAAATGACATCTAAACCAATTGTGTCCCCAATACCATTTAAGTGGTGAGACACAAGGGGGACAAGGAATTTGGGAACAGAGGATCTGCTCTCGTTACTTACTGGAATACAAGAAAACTCAAAACTTGAATGGTATTGTGTGACATATTTGGTAAAGCTGCTAAAATTCCTATGATTGATTCAAGTGTATTATATGATTTCATCTCAATCCTTACCACCACCACCACCACTGATTTTTGATGTTGTTCATCCCACAATTCTTATGATCCATTATTCTCTACCAATATTGACTTTTACGCTCTTCCTAGGCTACTACCCCAATTACTAGTATGTATGATTGAGGAATGCCGGTAAAGAATTGGCTGGCTGGCTGGTTGTAAAGAACTTTGGCTACCGAATCAAAGTAACCCTTCCTATTACAAACCCCTCTTCATGAAATATATATATAAGTATAACCATAGAATTTCAATATATAAAATATTGTTTATTTATTAACTTTTGTACGTATATAATATTCTAAAAGGGCCAGCCTTTACTTTTCTATTATCGTGACACTGATATTCAAGCCCTGCATAATGGTAAGGAAATTAATTATCATATTGGTGGTACAAGTTATGTTGAAGTGTATAAATAAAAAAAGAAATATTAATTTATTTTTTGAAAATTATTATAAAAAAAAATATGCCAACTGCATAACCTTAATACTTTCTCTATCCCAAATTAAATGTCCAATTTTGATTTCTTAAAGTTAAATTGACTATTTTTAAAATTATTTTTTGTACTATTTTTGTAAAAATATAGATGAAGAGGTTATAATCAAAAGAAAGTGTATATAATTTACGACTAATCTTTATTTTTATAATTTTAAAAGTATATTTATATATGCTTTATTGTTAATTTTAAAAATAGTCAATTTAATTTATAAGAAAGAAGTCAAAAATAAATATTTAATTTGGGACAGAGGGAGTATTAAGGAAGAAAAAACAAAATTACTCCCTCTGTCCCATAATAACTGTCGTTTTAGCTTCATGCACATAGATTAAGAGTATTTATTAATTAAAATTTGTGTAAAATTTCATCATTATACTTTTATGGAAAGTTAAAAACTATTAATACAAGGGAGAGAATTTTTTGGAACAATGAAAAAAGGTAGAAGTGATATAAGATAGTAATAAATAATTTATTTTTAAAAAAATTATAAACGATAAATAAATTTTTTAAAAAAAAATTCTTCTAAACTGACAGTTATTAGAGGAGAGAGGGAGTCATAGGTTATTACAGTACTTCTTTAGTTCATAGGTGTACCAGGTTGACCTATAACTGGTTTGTATTGGTCGGATGACGGTATTCGTATATTAGCTTAGCCTCGAAGAGACGAAGCGCGTTACTAGTTTTCTTCTTCTTTATATTTGTTTTTATCTTTTATACTCGTATTCATCTGAGTTCCAGGTTTTTTTTTTGCACATAGTTTTTTTATTTTTTTTAAGTGCTTCTTAATTATTCCATACTTTAATTGAGTAAACATGTGCGATTTGGGAGTTGGAGAAGACTTTGATTTAATGGAACAAATCGATTGGGAACAGTTACTCAATGATGATACTCTGGAGCTCGATGATTCGAATTTCTTCAATGATATAAATTTCATCGATGGCTCCGCCGAGGAGTTGTCGAATCCTTCTCCTGAACCACCGATTTCCTTGTCAGTCGATGAGATCGAGCAGTTGCTGATGAACGATAACGGCATTGATAGGGCTGATGACGTTGTTGTTTCGAATCATGAGATCGCCCTCTTGGCGGATATTCTACTGGAATCACCCGTTGAGTCCGATCGGCCGGGTGGTGAGGTGGTTGATCTTTCTGACGGTTGTCGGGAATCGAGTTTCCCGGATGTGGAAAACAATAACGACGACGGAGGAGACGATGATCCGGTTTCTAAGAAGCGGAAAAGGTACAGTTGTATTGTTAATGATTTTATAGCCTTTATGATTAAGGAATTACTCTTATTGTTATACGATGATTTTTTTTGCCGAACTGATTTTTTTTAGGTTAAATCCTAAAATTGATCATCTGCTGTTTCAGTTCCAAGTCTTAGCTTTGAATGTGTTTAAAATCTAAATTTGAAGACTGTTTAAATGTGAAATATTTTATTGTTTTAGACAACAACTTCCTGGTAAAATTTTATTTTCTTATTCTTAAGTCATCCCAAGTCATTTGGGCATAACTTTGAGGAGAAAATGTTTATCTGAGTAGTTTAATTTAAAGTCTCTCATTCCTCGGGGTTTGAAGTGTGAGCACTAATTTCAATCATTTCATTACCGCAGTCCACTGCTTTTCTATTTCTGTACTTGACCTGCAAAAATTGTAGAGAAAAAGTAACCAAGTTTATTACTTGAGTATAATTTTGGTACTGCTTAAACTGAAAGTATATATAGAAAAGTAATTACCTTTGTAAGCAAATATTTTGTATAAGAATTCCTTAATAGGATCGGTTAAAAGTGGAAGTATTTACAGCTGGTAAGAGGGACTTAAAGTGACACAGAGCTGATGATGACAAAATCTCTGTCAATGTTATTTTATTCATTCACAACCCTGTAGTATATATATTACAAGACTCAAATTCTTGCTCACCAAGATTCCTAAAAATCCTCCTAACAATAAATACAATAATCCTAAAAATCCTCCTAACAATAAATACAATAATATCACACACAATATCGTAATACCCCCCCTCAAGTTGGAGCGTGAAGATCTTGAACACCCAACTTGCGAAGTTAAAACTCAAACTTAGCGTTCCCCAATGCTTTCGTAAAGATATCCGCCAATTGAACACTAGTGGAAACGTATGACGGATAAATCAATCCTTCAGTCACTGCATCTCGAACAAAATAACAGTCAGCCTCTATATGTTTTGTTCTTTCATGGAAAACATGATTTTGGGCAATGTACAATGCCGATTGACTGTCACAAAACAACTTCATTCCGTTCGAATGTCGAACACCCATGTCACCCAAAAGTTGTTTAAGCCACTTTAACTCGCAAACCGTTGCCGCCATGGATCTATACTCAGCCTCCGCAGACTGATCTAGACACTGTTTGTTATTTCTTGGTCTTCCACGACACAGGAGAAGAACCAAGCAAGACAAACCAGCCGGTTAAGGAACGGCGCGTAAGGGGACAACTAGCCCAATCTGAGTCACACCATCCTTTCAGACTCAAATCATTATCAACTCGAAGCAGAATTCCTTGCCCTGGACTTTTCTTCAAATATCTCACAACCCTGAGAGCCGCCTCCCAATGATCCTCACGAGGTTGTTGCATAAATTGGGACAAAATGTGAACCGAATAAGCAAGATCAGGCCTCGTAACAGACAAATAAATCAATCTTCCAACCAGTAGCCTATACGGTGCCGGATCCGCAAGGAACTTGCCTTTAGCAAGAGCCAAACTGTGATTCTGTTCCATAGGAAATGCCACAGGCTTTGCTCCCAACAAACCCGTTTCAGAAATTATCTCGAGTGTATATTTTCTTTGGCAAAGAAATATTCCTTCCGGATTACGAGCTACCTCTAGCCCTAAGAAATATTTTAGAACTCCCAAATCCTTCATGTGAAAGCAACTGCCGAGATAGGCTTTAAAAGCTGTCAATGCAACCTTATCATTTCCAGCAATGATCAAGTCATCAACATACACTAACACGTTGATCTGAGTCCCTCCTCTGCACATCACAAACAAAGAGTAATCTGAATAGGATAGTACAAATCCATAATCTTTCAATGCTGTTGATAGTTTTGCAAACCAACATCGGGGAGCTTGTTTTAGAACATACAACGATTTTTTCAACCTGCAAACCAAATGAGTATTTGTATTTTTGAAACCGGAAGGAACCTTCATATAAACCTTCTCACTCAAGTCACCATGAAGAAACGCACTATACACATCCATCTGATGTATCTCCCAATTTTTAACTGTTGCAATTGCAAGAAAGACACGAACCGTCACCATTTTTGTCACAGGAGCAAATGTCTCATTATAGTCAATTCCTTCCACCTAACGATTGCCATATATCACAAGTCGTGCTTTGAATCGCTCTACGCTGCCATCGGATTTATATTTAATTTTGTATATCCACTGGCTTCCTAGAGCTTTTTTTTCGGGTGGAAGAGTCTCCATTACCCAAGTCTCATTGTTTTCAAGGGCTCGTATCTCCTTATCCATCGCTTCTCGCCATTTCGAGTCTTTCATAGCTTCTCTAAAATGCTTCGGCTCATGTCCTGCTGTTACTGCCGCAAGAAAACCCATATGTTTCATAGAAAAACGTTCACAATTCACAAAATGCATTATAGGATAGGGCGTACCTGAGGAAGATGGAGTAGCTGATGAATGATCAGATGGACTTATTTTGCGTACAATATGAGTAACAAAATCATGATACCGTGTTGATGGAGTTTTGGTTCTTTTCCCTCGCCCAAGTTCACCATCAGTTTGCATACGTTGCTCCTTTACTGTATTCTCCAGCCCCTCTCCACGCACATCTTCATGTGTTGTCTGTTGCACGGACTGCACTGCAGCAGGCTGCTGCATGGGCAGTACTGCAGTGGGCTGTACTGCAGCACCAGACGCTGCCTCCAACCCCTCCTCAATATTCACGGCATACTCACCATCACCCTCATCCTCACTCTATGCCCCATCCTCACTATTTCCCAGCAAAGGAGTCACACCATGTCGCGGTTGATTTGATGCAAAAGGGAATTCTTTCTCAAAGAACTGCACATCCCGCGATACAAAGTACTCGTGTTTCCAAATCATATAATTTCTAACCTTTCTTCCCAAAAGGGTAGCCAACAAAAATACACTTACGACTCCTACTTACAAACTTATCACCTTTGTGTCTTAGATTATGAACATAGCAAAGACAACCAAAGACACGAATAGCATCATAAGAAGGCATTTTCCCAAACAACAATTCAGAAGGTGATTTAGCCTGAAGTAAAGTAGAGGGCGTCCTATTAATCAAGTGACATGCTGCCAACACACATTCGCCCCAAAAATTGATTGGTAAGTTTCCTTGAAAACCTTAATGCTCTAGCCACATTTAAAATATGTTGGTGTTTTCTCTCAACCCTCCCATTTTGTTGTGGAGTCCCAACGCAGGAAGTCTCAAAAATTATTCCATTATTTCGAAAATAATCATGCAAACAATTAAACTCAGTTCCATTGTCACTTCTAACTCGCTTTATCACTTGTTCAAATTGGCGTTCAACCATTGCGACAAAATTAAGAAACATAGATTCAACTTTCATTTTATTGCATAATAAATATACTCAAACTCCTCTTGAGAAATCATCCACTATTGTCAAAAAATAGGTAGCCCCACAAGAAGAACGAGCCTTGTAAGTCCCCCACAAATCCAAATGAACAAGTTCAAAAATTCTACCAACTCTATTTGTACTAATTGGAAAACTTGATCTAGGTTGCTTTGCTCGCGGACAAATATCACAAGCTTTATTATTTTTCCTACAGCAACGATTCACTACCGAGATCATCTTCAATATTTTCTCCGACGGATGCCCCATTCGTTGATGCCACAACTCGAATGACGAATCACCATCCACTGTCAAGACCTTCACTTGAGGAACACCACGGAAAAAATAAAGTCCATCCAATCTTTCACCCGCTCCAATCACCTTCTTCGTCCGTTGGTCCTGTATAACACAAATATTATTAGTGAATTGCACAACGCAATTTGATTCATCGATTAACTGTGTCACAGAAATTAAATTGCATGTTAATTGTGGAACATAAAGCACATTGTCAAGATTTAATCCTCCTGGCAACACAACACTCCCTTCTTGGTTTGCTTCTGCCATGTTTCCATCGGGCAATCCCACCGGATAGGATTTCACCTTCCTCACATTTCTCAAAACAGACAAGTCACATATCACATGGTTCGATGCACCCGTATTGATAATCCAATGAAAATTACCGTTCTTACCATGTAGACGATCTTTTGTTTTGGTCAAGTTAAAATACTCAAAGAGTTGTTGCAGCTGCGTTGTTGAAATACCTGCAAGACTCGCAGCTTCATTCACTCACCAGCCCCTACGAGTTTCCTGCCTGCTGTCCAGACGCAAGGTCCAGCCCCACCTGTTTTATTTGCACGACAGTTTGTACACAGTTCCCTTTGCCACGGCCAGAACCTGCACGTCCACCTCCCCTTCCTGTCCCTCCCCCACCACGACCTGGTCCCCTCCCTCCACAAGGACGATCCCCCCACCAATCGGGAAACCCATTTATTTGAAAACAAGAGGATTCGTCGTGGCCGTTTCTATTACAATGATTGCAAAACTTGTCAGTATTATCCACAAAACGAGACTTACCACGCGTATCAGACTGAATTTTGAAAGCCATGATACTATCTCGTTCATCCTTAGACGAGGCCAACTCTCCTCCACGCAATCTTTCTGCTTGAATCACTTGTTAATAGGCTCTATCAAGAGTCGGTAATGGCTCTTGTCCAAGCAGAGTCGTTCGGATTGAAGCATACGCTCCATCGAGACTAATAAGAAAGTGATGTAGACAGTCCTCCTCTCTTAGCTTTTCTACCTGCGTGACGATACTACACTTGCAACCTCCACACTTACAGATCGGTACCTTCACATATATGATCAGTTCATCCCAAATCTTGGACAAACGACCAAAATAAATTGTCACTGTCTCATTCTTTCCTTGTTTGCATTCTCCTAAGGATGTTTTTAATTGACATATACGAGTGTCGCTCACCACACAAAACCTATTTTTGAGATTGTTCCACAGGAGTTGCGCATCGTCATATTCTCCAAGTGTTGATCGAACGGACTGCTCAATGGTATTTGTCAGCCACGACACCAGCATCGAGTGCACAGCCATCCAATCTTCAAGTGTCTCCTCTGTAGTTGGCTTTAGAACCGTCCCTTCCACAAAGCCAAATTTTCTCTTCGCTTTTAGCGAGGTTCGAACAGCTCTCGCCCATTCATCGTAGTTCTCACCGCGTAATTGAATCGGGGTAATGATGTTTCCCGGACCATCACTTGATCCAAGATGATACATCATATCCACCTTCTTGTCTCCATTTCCTTTCTTTTCTCCGTCTTTGCCAGGCATGGTCTCTCGTGTTGGCTACACTACAAACGGTTTGTGTTTGCTTTGTGTTTGCCCTAGGATCTCTCTAGTGCTCTGATACCATGACAAAATCTCTGTCAATGTTATTTTATTCATTCACAACCCTGTAGTATATACATTACATGACTCAAATTCTTGCTCACCAAGATTCCAAAAAATCCTCCTAACAATATTCCTAAAAATCCTCCCAACAATAAATACAATAATCCTAAAAATCCTCCTAACAATAAATACAATAATATCACACACAATATCGTAATAGATGAACTCGTACTATTTACTGGTCTCTTAATTCTCCTTGATAAAACTAATTGTTTCAAGGGCAATCCATTTCTTTTGACAAGTAATAATTTCCTTAAATATGCCTAAGAGGGGGCGGGGCGATCCCAAGGGCTATTCATCTAATCAATAGGAATTGATTTAAGGACGGCATAGATAACAATACTAGGTAGTGATAGCTATTATTGAAATGTGGTTGAATTGTATTTTTAGTGATACAATTATAAATTTGTTCGTGGCTAGTTATGTAATTACTTTATCTGCAGTCTGCTGAGCTGAGTGGAAGTTGTTTGATTATTTTCAGGCAAGAGAGGAACAGGGATGCAGCTGTGAAATCTCGAGAGAGAAAGAAGCTTTATGTTAGGGACCTGGAGATGAAGAGTAGGTACTTCGAGGGGGAATGCAAGAGGCTTGGAATGATGCTCAACTGTGTCATAGCTGAGAACCAAGCGCTACACCTTTCCTTGCAAAGTAGTAAGGCATTTGATGCATCCACGACCAAGCAGGAGTCTGCTGTGCTCTTGTTGGGTATGAAACTGCAAAATCACTTTCATGTGCTCTTATTGTTATTATTTATATGCTTATACGTTGTTATACAGTGGATGTAGCCCTATCCTATCATATTATGGGATATCAAGCATCATTGGTGTCGGTTTGATTTGGTACAAGTTATGATCCTGCCCAAGCTTTTTTATGAACCTATAACTATTGTTGTTGTTGGGCCAGGAAAACTCTCATTAAGTACATGAAATAGATTACACTTGGGCTTTTACAACATATATTAAAAGTTAAAACTTTGATTTGGCGAAGAATGTGTACTACTTTTTCAGTCAGCTGGTTAATCATTCTTCCCTGAGATGATTTCTTAATAATGTATGAGTATCCTCATGCCTATTTGGAATTTCATAATCATATTATGCGTCAAAATATGTGTTACTGAATTTGTTTTAGCTTACTGTGACACCCCTCCCCCAAACAAACCCAGCTCTGCATTTCATGCCATGACTTTCAAGCATTACTAGTATTCTTTTGTATGTAGTGTCAATAGTCGACTTATTATTTCTTCTTAACTTGGAAGTTATAGGAAAGCACATTGGGTGCAAGTACACGGCCTCAGGAGTTGCATTTAATTTTCTTTAATTTTCAATGCTGTAATTATCAAAAACTTCTACCTTTTGCTCTTTACATTGATTTCATTTACTGATTTACATAGTTCTTCTGCGAACTATTGCTGTAGTCTGATGGAGTAATATCCTTGTCAAGTAAAAGCAATTGGGAAAAAATTATTTTTTGGTTGGAAAGAATCAAATTTTCTTGTTAATATATGTTGGAGATCCCAACTCATTAGCTTGTAAAGTTTTTTCTGATGTATGTTTGCTTTTGGGCTTCTTTATTAGTGATTGCATGCAATTTAGAGCGCATGTAGTGAATGATTCTTATGTCTATAAGACTTTCATTCTTCTTCTTTTTTTCTTTTTACTGTTACCATCTTGATTTATATCGGCCTTGATCCTTGTGCAGAATCCCTGCTGTTGGGTTCCCTGCTTTGGTTTCTGGGCACTATGTGTCTTCTAATTCTGCCAGGCCCGCTCCGGTCAACCCAGGTAGAAGTTCCACCAGAAAACGTGGACAGAAGTCTGGCTCCAAGAAAGGCAGCAAGTAAGATCTTTGAACTTCAGGTATATCAATCCTTCATGACGGGCAAGAGATGCAAAGCGTCAAGGTCAAGGATGAAACCAAGTTCCCTTACTCCAGAAGTTTTGGTGCGACTCAAAGGATGGAAGGGGCAGGGAGACATGAGAATTTCTCACCCTTTGGTTTTTTCTGAATTTTTTTTAACCCTTATTAATTTTAGTTTTTTTAATGTATTCTAGCACCTTCCAAATCATATAAATAATCAAATTAGTAGACTATTTTTTTTCTTTTATTAATTTGTACTGATTTGGCTGCGTAGTTCTGATGAATAATTCACTTTCTTTTCTGATTAGCTTGTGCAAAGAGTATTGCTTTGCATTTAGGATATAGGTATATAGTCCCTTGACGGAGTGGTATCTAGCCAGGGCAGAGTTTTGGATATTGGTTCTCAGGATTATCATTGATGCTCAGGCCAGCATGCCAAACTCCAAGTATTCGACCCTTTGGGGTTGACAGGTGTGAGTAAGTTATCCATCGTCTAACTAATTAAAAAGGGTTTTTTCTAGGAAATTGATATTTTCACACGATTTTTTTGATAGCGATATTGAAACCCGCCACTATAGGATCTATAGCGATGATTTTTATGTGAAAATATTAAAAAATTATGTGAAAAATATCAGTTTCATAAACAAACTGTTTATAAAGGAGGCTGATGCAACCAAACTAAACCAATCAAGTCACTCGTATTTTTTTTTTGTTTTTCTTTTGACTCTCAAAAAATTTATAATATTTATTTTAACTCAAATTTTTATAGAATCTAGTGATTTAGGTGTAATTTGAATATATATAAAAAACAGAATTGTACAGTCTGTACAATCCTATTTTTTACATATATTTAAATTACACCTAAATCACTGATGTAAGACCCCAACTTTTATGAATAAAGATTTAATTTTCTTTATATATTATTTCGAAACAGTAAGGTGTTGTTTTGATAAATATGAAAGTTATGGGTGAAATGTGTAAATATTTTAAAATGAGCAAGTGGTTATAAAATATTCTTGTTGTCGGGGAATATTTGTTTGGTTGTAGAATATTCTTGTTGTCGGGGAATATTCATACGACGGCGCAGCTATTTGTGGGCCCCACAACAGAATAATTGTCGGATATAACAAGCGACAGAAATAACCTTTTTATAAAATAACGGCGTAGTTGTTACCGTTAGTACTGTTAAAATACCCGGTGATTAAAATACAGTGATACGCGGTGTTGCACAGTAGCACACGGTATCGCACAGTATTTCGAATTATTGAGTCTTACGTGAGAAGGCACTTACTCAATTATTGTTACAGTAATTACTGTTCAATAGTTTATATTATTGACTCAATAATTGCTACGTTGATATTTTATATTATTGACTCAATAATTGTTACATTAATATTTTATTGACTCAATAATTGCTACGTTGCTATTTTATATGATTGATTCAATAATGGCTACAGTTGATAGTTTGTATTATTGATTCAATAATTGTCACTGCACGGTATTTCACATTATCAACTCAATAATTCATATTATTTGAATAATATTATTAGATAGCATTATTGACAATGTCTAAGGAAGTTCTGTCTAGGAGGGGTTATTTAATTCCGCGCCAGTAAGGAGAAGTCCTTATCGGAATGCCCCCTCTTTCCTGGGAACGACCTAGTTGTCAATATTGTAGTTCTGTAATATTATTTATGAATAATTAATTATTAATTTATATGATAAGAAAATATTTATTTTGTGGATATTAAAGAAAGAATTAGCGCTGATGAGTTTTTATCAATATTTTGGTGTGAAAAATCATCTGTTTATGGATTTCGGATAATTTATGTTTGGAATTTGGAAAAATTTCCTTCTACAAAGTTGTAGAGAATTAAATTTCATATGGAAGGACATAGAATTTGTATTTTTCTGACAAAGGGGCTATTTATTATGAATTATTGAAGTTTCGAAAATAAATATTTTTTTTAATGGGTGGGCCCCACTTTTGTTGAAAATCTAATTTTTGAAGAGCAGCCGGCGGCTGGAGATTTTTTTTTAAAATAATATTATTTTATTAATTTAGTCTTCTTTGGCATCCTAAGTTTTTCCTATAAATAGGGTGCTTAGGTTATAATTGAAAATCACACCAGAATCAGAAGTTTTCTCTCTCTATAATATCGAGCGTATTTTTGTGAGTATTTCAATACTTTGAGTGTTGCTATTCAGTGCAAGTTTTTTTTCGGTATTATATCCGATATTCCAGCCAGAAGTGTTATTCTTTTGAGGTAAGAGATGTTATTTTCTTTCGTAAATGATGTTATTCTTTTCAATATCATTATACCGAAATATTGGCATGGATTTTGTTATGAAATTCTTAATTTTTCCGTCGGGGTTACTATTCACGTATACGACACTATTCACGGGAAAATTATTTTTTTTCTATTTGTCTAAATTGTCTGTTATGGTTACTATTTTTGGTTGGATCTAAGTTTTGAACTTTGTTCTTGAATTTTGCTCCACAATTGATTATTACAAAGTATTTTTGAATTGGATAAACTAAAATACGAATATTTAATCTTTGTGTTTTATCTCACTGGATTCGTTTTTTAAAATATTTTTTCTCATCCTCAGTCTTAAGTGGTGATATAACTGAATATCTTTAGCCTGTAGAGCAAAGATGAATGATTATCTGATGAATATCTTTGGCCTGTAGTGCAAAGATGACAAGTGTTAAGATGAACATGACCACTGATGATACAAATGAATATCTTTGGCCTGTAGTGCAAAGATGAATATTTGATTCGAGATGTATATTGATTGATGTTACAGGAATAAAATATTGATGATGGACTTTTAAATCATAGAAGATAGTAAACTTCATTCTCTGCTTAACTCTTTTAATGAATTGTTATTTCCGTTGCGAATATTATTCTAAAATTGGTTGTCCATTATATTTTATCTGATTTATTGAAGACTAACGATAATTTATTTTTAATTATCTTAGTCATAATATTTTTTACTGAGCTAGTTGAGCTCACCATTTTCATCTGTTGTCCTCTTCAGGAAATGAGAATGTCGCAGGGACTAGTCGGGGGACAGAGTAATTGTTCGAGTTAGAGCAGTAGTAGTCCTCACTATTTCTGATAAATAGTGTGATAATAATTGTAATGAGGACTTAGTTTGAATATTAATATTTTTTACATATTTGTATTGACACTCACAGTTGTGTGGTCGTATTTTGCACAACCGTATGATATAAAATTTATATTTGAATTTTATACCATGTATTTGACGACTCAGAATGGGTTGGATTGACTGGACCTATTATGGGGGCGTCACAACTGAATTTGTAAAAATTAGAGTTAAAATAAATATTACTCCCTCCGTCCTAGGATAAAAGTCTTTATTACTATTTCAGGTAGTCCCAAGTTAAATGTCTAATTACCTTAAATGATCTATTTTTTACAATTTGCCTATAATACTCTTGTTATTAATTGTTATATTTCTATTCTCTGTGCATATTTGTGGAGCATAACTAATAATGTGCAAAAAATTATGCAATTAAATGAGAATTTAAATATAAATAATTTTTTTATTTTATTCTTTTTTTAATATGTGCAAAAAGTCCATCAAAACTTTTATTCTGGGACTGAGGGAGCATAATTTTTTTGAAAGTCAAAAGAAAAAAAAAAAAAAAAAATTAGATCGATCAAATTTTCCTGTCCCCAAAAGCTGCGTAGACTTATTGGGCATATAATAGTTGGCCCAATTCAGAATACAACACGAAAATAATTATACTTAAATAATTCACCAAAAAGAAATTTTAAAAGGACTGTCATAAGGGCAAATACGTCATTAGGCGCAGCAAACAAAAGCCGAAGAGTAGGTTAAGGCCCAAGGGCCAAGGGGTTTACACATGTCAAGGAATATACTGCAGTTATTGGATATGCTTGTAGTTTTGGCTGAATGGATCCCACGGACTTTGGCATCACCGCCTAACGACTCCCCCTGACAATGCAGTATGAATAATGCTACTATTACATAAAACATAATATAATACTCATATACTGTAAAATGATTAATATGTAATTTATTATTGAATTAAGTAGGTTATGTCAATAATAAATTATATATTATTACGTTAATAATATGTGAATATTATATAATTATTTTATGTGATAGTAAATTGACTCGTGCAGTTTTCGAACCTTGGGGTTTTTTCGGTGCCTATACAACTATAATTACACTTTTTATGCAGAAATATAAATAAAAAAATCAATTTCCTTTTTTAACGAAAACACCAAACAAAAAGCAAACCAAAACAGCGGTGTGTATTTAGTTGAATCACAGTGATCAGAGAGCAGAGGAGCGAGAGAGAGAATTGATAATGGATTCAGATTTCGGAGTTCCGAGACAACTATCTGATCTTCAAAAGCTTCGATCTCAGTACCAGCCAGACCTTCCTCCTTGTCTTCAGGTCTCTATTTCACTCTCTCTCGTTTCCTAGGGTTACGATTTATCATTATCCTTCTGTTTATTTGTTGTAAATTCTGTCCCCGTTACTAACATTTATCTTATAATTTTTTCGCCTTAGTTGTTTCGGCCTTAAACTTGCCTCCTATTTGCTATTTAAAATTTTGTTTTTCCTCAGTTGGAAATTTAGATCCATTTTTCTACCAGTATTTTGTGATGTACACATTTTTCCTTCGTTGATTATTTATTGTATATCTGTAACATCATGTTGTTATAGGGCAGAAAAATAGATCTGAAGTTTATATGTTATACTGTTGTTTAACTGCTCGACTACATGTATCGGCCTGCTTTTGATTTATATGATACCATGTGGTAAGAAGCATTGGATTTTCCGGATCTTTGTTCTTTACAAGAATTGATTTTTTTTATTTACTTTATATTTAAATTCTACTTACTAGTTTGTGAACTGCCATGTACAACTTCATGGATGTCTTTGCTTTGGTAGAATGCCAGAAGAAAATTTGGGTAAGATGGTGGGAAGATTAACATGTCTAAATGTAGAATCAGGCTGGGTTTTTATAGCTGCTTTGATTTTTCTTTAATGTTTCTAATATGACTGTTAATGAAAAGAGGACTATGTAAGTGAACAGGCATTCAGTGCGGTTATAACTAATTTGAAAAGGATTGTAAAAGTTATTATACCTCCATAAGATTGAATAATGAATTTTTTTTTACCGGAACTGAATAGATGGACCATTTTCTGCATATCCTTAAAGGTGGACAAAGTTCCAAGTGTTGATGTGGAAGTTAATTTTTTCTTATATTACTGTATCATAACAAGAAAAAAGGCAGTGGGGATGCCATTTTGATAATTATTATCTTGTTATGGAACAAAAATGTGTGGTGTATCTGCTGGTTCACTCGTATGCCCTTCACATTGTGATAATATTTGCAGCATGCTGAATGATATCGACATGCTAACATTTTAGTGAGTGTTATTTTTACATTTATTTTTTGTTTTTATCTGCAAAAGCAATGTAGTTCTCTCACTTCTTGTTAATATCCTTTGCAGTTGCCTTTTTATTTTGATCTTAAGTTGCTTATTTGACGTAGTATTTTGTTTCATTTCTTTTTTTTTAGGCTGATAATTTAGATTTGAGTGGAGTTCTCAAATCTTTTCCTCCCATGCTGTATTCTTCTGAGCTTATACTTAGTAACTATGACATGCAGGGAAAAAGTGTGCGGGTAGAGTTTAGTGATGCAACTGCTTCTGCAGACCCCTCTGGTGCTCATACCATAAGTAGATCCTTTCCACACACTTATGGTCAGCCTTTAGCTCATTTTCTTAGAGCAACGGCCAAGGTACCTGATGCTCAGATCATTAATGAGCATCCAGCAGTCAGGTATACATGATAATCATTTCATTTCCCTTTTAAGTTCACTTGCCAAACAAACCATTGCAGTCAAAGTATTGGAATCAAACTATACTAAGGATGAACTCTGATGCAGTTTCCATTCAGACCCTGTACATAAAAGTTGTACATTAATAATTGAAAAATGGAAAAAGGAAATTACTTTCATTACAAAAGCAGTTCCTTTTGCTCCTAATATTTCTCTATGTTCGTTTTGCAATTTAGTTTTTGGCTGGGATCAACTTTATTTTATTCCGTTTCAGGGTTGGGGTTGTGTTCTGCGGTAGACAATCACCTGGAGGACATAATGTCATATGGGGTCTTCACAATGCTCTCAAAACTCACAATTCCAACAGTACTTTGCTTGGATTTCTGGGTAAGTCGAATACTACTTTCCCTTTTCGGAATGTAGTTTTTTCCTTTATACATGGACCACTAAAAATTTCCAAGCACATATGGCAATTAATGAATTCTTTGGTTTATAATGAGAATCTCCTGGTTGGAGAGGCCTTTCTGTTATCTGTTATCTTGCCTTTTTGGTTACATTTCCTACTTTCTCAATATGTATTCCATTAAAAACACATTATTCCAAGTTTGGAGGGTTTATTTCCAAGTGGAAGATTGTGCATGAGTGATTTTTTTCCTCGAGGAAGAATGTTTGTTGTCTGAATGGATGTCTTCCCATCCGTTTCCAGGTGGATCTGAAGGATTATTTGCACAAAAGACTCTTGAAATTACGAATGATATTCTCGCAACTTATAAAAATCAAGGTATTTATAAGAAAGATTAATGTTACACTAAGATATCCATTTTCCAAATAGATGCAATGAACTTATGATTGCTTTAATCCTTTCAAGGTGGTTATGATTTGTTGGGAAGGACAAAAGATCAAATAAGAACGACAGAGCAGGTCAATGCTGCCCTAGCTACATGCAAAGCTTTGAAGTTGGACAGCCTTGTAATTATTGGAGGTATCCATCTATCTATCTATCTGTCTTTCCTCATACTCCTCGATCGTCCTCCTCGGCTCCTCCTCTCTAACAGGAAACTTGGGTATGTTTTACAGGGGTAACATCAAACACAGATGCTGCACAGCTTGCTGAAACTTTCGCTGAAGCAAAATGCCCGACGAAGGTATTTTGGGTTTGTGAATGTTCACTTTGATAAAATTGACATCCAATATTGCATGTTGTTTGTTATAGTCATTTTTCTACATGAATACATGTTTTGATCATTAGGAATGTTTTTGTATAGAACAGCAAAAGGAACTTTACAACCTCCATCTTACTTCTTTCTTCATTGAACTAGATCATGGCAAGTGATTGGTTTGGAATCTGCAGGTGGTTGGTGTTCCTGTTACATTGAATGGAGATCTTAAGAACCAGTTTGTTGAAGCAAATGTTGGTTTTGATACTATCTGTAAGGTGTGCCATCATGAAGTTTTGATCAATTACATGCGATTATTTTAAGATTACATATTGCTAAATGGGGTTGGAAAATTAATATAAGTATCCTATTCCCCTATCTTATATAGGTTAATTCTCAGCTCATTAGCAACGTCTGTACTGATGCCCTCTCAGCAGAAAAGGTAATTTACTTGCACGCAGTCCATGCTTTGTACATCTTATGTTATGTATTCTGAGGTGCTTGTAGGCTGTAGCAATGATAACTGATGACGAATCAGTAGCCGAGTTATATGTAATTTAGAATGAGTTTGAGTGCCCCATCACCCCACCCCACCCCACCCCACCCCACCCCACCCCACCCCACCACACCACACCACAACTCACCCCAACTCAACTGAACTGTCTTGCCTATTGTATGTTTTGTTGTTGGAGGTTATCTTCTTGTCTTCACCAATATCTAATTGACTTATTTTCTCAGTATTATTATTTTATCCGACTCATGGGACGAAAGGCATCACATGTTGCTTTGGAATGCACTTTACAGTCACATCCAAACATGGTTTGCTTCCTTATCTTCTATAATCTTGAATTGTATTAGTGTTGGGAAGATGCTACTCTTATGCTTCTTAGCGAATAAACTTTGATACATTTTCATTGCAGGTTATTCTAGGTGAGGAGGTTGCTGCATCAAAACTTACCCTTTTTGACCTGACAAAACAACTGTGTGATGCAGTGCAAGCCCGGGCAGAACAAGGTGAGAAATTCCTATATTGATATTACCCGGTATTTATTACTCTATTAGTCTATTATTATCACTTGATAGAATCTATTTTGAACAGACAAGTACCATGGTGTGATCCTACTACCAGAGGGGCTTATTGAAAGCATTCCTGAAGTGTATGCTCTCTTGCAGGTAAAATCACCTCACTGCTATAGCATAAGTTTGTTAATGCTCAACTCTTACCTCATCCTGCATTCGTGCCCTTCTTTTCCTGCTTGTAATTTGTCATTGTAGTTCTAGTTAAAACGTTGTGAGAATTTATTAGTTTGGCTAGTCGTTTTGTATTTAACATCTCACTCCTTCCAGGAAATTCATGGTTTAATCCGGAAAGGCGTCTCAGTCGATAACATTTCCTCTCAACTGTCACCTTGGGCATCTGCCTTGTTTGAATTTTTGCCTCCCTTCATTAGGAAACAGGTCTATTTTCTCATATTTTCATATTGGTACATGCATTTTCACTTGACCTGCATTTAAGGGCTCTCATCTGAAGTGCGTATATTGCAGTTGCTCCTCCATCCTGAATCAGATGACTCTGCACAACTATCCCAGGTATTTGAAACTGCCATCGTTGTGGTGCTATTATAAGGGGGACTTTGCAAATATTGATTAATTTCTTCTTTCTATACCCTTTTCAGATTGAGACAGAGAAGCTTCTTGCTCATCTTGTGGAAGAAGAAATGAACAAGCGATTGGTAGGATAGAACCCTTCTTTTGACAAGTCACGTTGTGATGCTAACTAAATTGGTTTTCATTCATTTCTTCTATGATAAATCTCATAAAAAAAAGCAACCCACTTCCCCCACGCCTTCTCCTGCTCCTTTACTTTAAAACCCATAACCATAGTCCTTATCTTGTTTAAATATTCTCTGCTCCAACTAGTTTTTTTATAGTCGCCCTTTATTTCCATTTACATGTTCTCTTAAATCACCTGATTACTTACAGAGGATATATGTGTTGGATTGTGCTTTCGGCTATCCTTTGCATACTCAACTTGTGCTCAAAATTCACCCGGGCTTTCTGACTATTGGACCGCATTTTACTGATAAAAGCTGGTTATTAAGTGCTGCAACTTCCAAGCAACATTAGTTTTTTCAAGAATAAGTATATGAAAAACAGAATCATGTTGGAATTTTAATATCAAATCTGATTTTTGTGATAAATGCAATTTATGTGCTTCACATTTTAAATGCCTTTAGGGCATGGTTGTTAATTGTCCCTAGTTGCATTTGCTTTGTTTGATACCAAATATAAGTGATTGTATACAGTTACTGTTCATGTGGTGTCACAAATTATTTGTAGCGTTATTGCCGTTCTAACATTCAAATTGGTGTTTCTTTGGATAAACAGAAAGAAGGTTCATACAAAGGAAAGAAATTTAATGCTATTTGTCACTTCTTTGGCTATCAAGCTCGGGGATCTTTGCCATCAAAGTTTGATTGTGATTATGCCTATGTGAGTTTTGCTTTGAATTGTTTCACCTCCTTTGCAGTCTGCTTTTCAGTACTATATTGTAATCCTTTTATATTTGTAAAATAACATTAGGATCTAAAAATAATTTTGTGAAACAATGTTCGTGTAGGTTCTTGGACACATAGCTTACCATATTTTGGCAGCTGGACTTAATGGGTATTTGGCAACTGTAACCAACCTGAAGAATCCTTTGAACAAGTGGCGCTGTGGTGCTGCCCCAATAACGGTAGAGTTTGTCTTCCTGTAGGAAACATGCTCAATACTAAGTTCACATGTTTTAACTTGGAAGGATGAATGTTGTTCATCCTTTTGCCCTATGTGTGAATTTAAATATTGTTGAATACTTGTCTGTTGCCCTTAGTTTTGGTAATTCTTGCACTAACAATGAAATTTTACAGCTTGGCTTTATTGGTAACTGCAGGCAATGATGACTGTAAAGCGTTATGGCAGTGGTCCAGGAGCCTCATTCATGGGGAAACCTGCTTTACATCCTGCTACTGTGGATTTGAAAGGCAAAGCATACGAGTACGTTATCTTATCATAATTTCTTAAATGGCTATTTCTCTGTAGATTAATGAAAACCCAAATTTTGGGTTGTTTTCTTGTGCTTCTTAATAAGGTTGTTTTTCTCCAGGGGTGGGGCAAGTGAGGGTTGAGGGTTACTCTTCTCAATGAAATCTTGAATGTGATTTGGAATATTTCTCTTACATCATAACCAATGCCGGGTTTTGATGCAGGCTGCTGAGTCAAAATGCAACAAAATTTTTGATTGATGATGTTTACAGAAACCCAGGACCCCTTCAGTTTGATGGTCCTGGTGCTGATGCAAAGGCTGTGACTTTGTGTGTTGAAGACCAGGATTACATGGGTCGCATCAAGGAATTGCAAGAATATCTTGACAAGGTGCTGAAAGTTATATATATGCATGTGTGTGTATTTACTATTGTATCTTGATCTTAACAATGAATCTTTTAAATGCGGCATTGGAGCACTCACACTAGTTCATTGAAATTGGTACCTTTGCCTTTTTATATGTTTTTTGGTGTTGGCTGCAATTAGCCAATTACTCTTGAAATACAAAGAAAAGAAAACCCCAAGGGTCAATCGGAACATGCTGAATATTGAAACATATTTTCATTACTTGGAGAAGAGAGAATTTGAAAGTCACTTTAAGTTGCTAACAGATCTTGTAGTGAACATTACCTTGAGGTCTCTTATCATTAGTATTTTTTGTGGCCCCATTTCCGAGGATATATTGTTTGCAACTAGTGTTTTGGAAAACACATTAATTTATTTGTTTATTCCAACTAGTCTCTTATGGGAAACAGGCACTTGGTTATTTTGTTTACTGTTGAAATTGATTATATAACTTTCCAACCAAAGAAGGTTTTGAGTTCCCCTTTTGTTTGGTAATGCCTTGTTTTGTACGAGTGTTGTACTAGTTTTAGCATGTTTGTATTTGTCAATGAATAAAAAGAAGAAAGAATTAGACAAGCACTGGGTGAACTATATTATGCATATGCAGATGGCTTTTAGCCAATTGATGTTGTAATTGTTTTGAGGCAAGTGCCATGTTTTGCTGGAGAGGTTTATCTCCTTCCTCATATTATCCTAATCTACATTTGGGTGATGCAAGATCCAAGTTTTTGTTTTCTCATGTATCCTCTCTTGGCCTTTTATATAATTTCCAGGTGCGAACTATCGTGAAACCGGGGTGTTCACAGGATGTCCTGAGAGCAGCTTTAAGTGCCATGGCTGCTGTGACAAACATTCTCTCTGTGATGTCCTCCCGTGCAAACAGCGGGGTGTAGAAGGAGAAATTTGTCAGTGAAATTTTGTTATGCCTGCTCATATTACCGGAAGTTTAAATTCCTCTTTTTGTCTTTTTCTGTTTTTCTTTATTTATATCCAAACTTCTTTAGGTGCAGAACAGTTATATTGGACAATAAACTTGGTCCTTGTTTTATTTTAATGTTGTAATTTCTTAATGTCAAATAATTACAAGAGGACTGTGTTGCGGTTTATTAAAGTTGAATTTTTTTACGGAGTTGGATATGGTTTTGACGTCCAATATGGAGTTTTCAGCGATATGTTAAAGCCTGATTTGATTCTGGCAAGGAATTCTAAGTAGATTGAGAATGCTCTCTGTATAGTGGTGAAATGTATGAGAATATTGCAAGTCAAAAGTTAAGGACAAGGAATGATATTGTACGGAAGACGTTGCTCAAAGGAATAGAACCAAAATTTTGTGTGATCAATGGCATTGTTTTCAAGTGATTGCAGGCTTAAGGAATTGCCAGGTGACATCTTTTGGCTACAATGATAATTGTTTTTACAAGTAAATTTTATTTTTATCTCTCACATGAAATGGACTCGCTTACTATTTACGTGAGAAGAAATTTGTGAAAATATCAAATTTAAAGTATCTATTCTCTTTTAAAAAATGAGATAGATTTGGTGCTGCCCAGAGGCTTTCATTAACTATCTACATTAACTGGAGGTGCCAAATGAGTTAATTTAATGGGTAATGGAAAAAGTTTAATAGGTCATTAATTTGTTGGGTCATAAATGGATAAATTTTAAAATTCTTTACAGTACTGTACAACAATTATAAAGTAATTACAACATTAGTGCATTCACAAAATAATTATAAAATAACGCAATAAATTGGCATCTCTCAATTTCACAATTAAAACGGAACTAAAATTAAGGAGCAATAACTCTCTACACGTCAGTTACCGAATTTGAGATATCCGTAACCAACTAATATCCTAAATTCAAACTAACGAGAAAACAGGAGAACGAATTTTGCAGATCGGAGAAGACGAAATCAAACGAACATTTAATATCGGAGAAGATGAACTCAACAGACGACGCCGGAGTTTCCAAAAACATATTCCGAAGTTTCCATAGCAGCCGAACATTCAAGATCAAGAGGAAATTTCAAATCGGTGTTGATTTCGGTTTACAATCAGTAACCAGAGACAAAACTACTATAATAATTATTTGTTGTTTATTGATTGGTTACATATTTATATAATGAGGTATGTGACTTTTAAGTTTATATGCATATATTTACCCGTAGTCACTACATAATCATATATTGGTTACTTTCATTCAATTTTTCGGTCTTTAATTGGACACAAAGTCAGTATACTGAGTGCTTTGATTGTAAAATGCATGGAAAAAATATGTTTTATGTTCTGGTTACTAAGTATATATATATTGGTTACTGTCTAATATTGATTTGGTTACTGTATAATGTTGATTTGGTTGCTGTATAATCTTAATGTGTTTTCTACTGATGGTTTTTATATTGATGGTTACTTATTAAATATATTAGTTACCTTCATGCAATTTTTATGTCTTTAATTGGTCACAAAGTCATTATACTGAGTGCTTTGATAGTAAAAAGCATGAAAAAATGTGTTTAGTATTGATGGTTACTAAGTAGATACATTTTGGTTACTGTCTAATCTGAATTTGGTTGCTGTATAATGTTGATTTGGTTACTAATATTTTTTTTATTAATATTTACTTATTAGATATATTAGTTACCTTCATCCAATTTTTCGGTCTTTAATTGGACTCAAAGTCAGTATACTGAGTGTTTTAATTATAAAATATATGGAAAATATGTGTTTTATGTTCTGGTTACTAAGTATATATATATTGGTTACTGTCTATTATTGATTTGGTTACAGTATAATGTTGATTTGGTTGCTGTATAATATTAATGTGTTTTCTACTGATTATTTTTATATTGATGGTTACTTATTAGATATATTAGTTACCTTCATACAATTGTTCAACCTTTAATTGGTCACAAAGTCATTATACTGAGTGTTTTGATTGTAAGCTGCATGAAAAAATGTGTTTTATGTTCTGATTACTAAATATATATATATATATATATATACATATATATATATATATATATATATACATTGGTTACTGTCTAATCTTGGTTCGATTACTGTATAATGTTGATTTGGTTACTATATAATATTAATGTGTTTTATATCGATATGTTTTATATTGAAGGTTACTTATTAGCTACATTGGTTATCTTTATACAACTGTTAGTCTTTAATTGGTAACAAAGTCATTACACTGAGTGTTTTGATTATAAAATGCATTGAAAAATGTGTTTTATGTTCTAGTTACTAAGTACATATATCTTGGTTATTGTACAATGTTGATTTAGTTGTCAGACAATGAAGATGATTTCAGTTGTACTTTATTTCAATAGAACGTGGACAGTAACCAATACAACAAATTTGAAGTTATCGGCCTACTATTTCCATCAACTAATTCGTTCAGAGAAATGCAAAACTTGGTATGCAGTGCAATAAGGCCAGACACAAACACAACAACATTGTCAATCAAATTTCAAATTAGAATCGACATTCCACAGATCAGTATATCAGATGAAGCAACATTTAGATTCTTTATGGAAGTTAGTAGAAAATCTGATGAACAAGGCAAGTTCCCACTGATTATAGAGAATGCACACAGTAGGGGACGCACAACAATCTTGCAGAACTTGATAAATGTAGAAGAAAATAAGATTCACGATGTAACGCCAATCAGATCAACACAATAAAATTCAGAACTTGTACCACTAGCAACACAAGATTGCCAAGCAGTATGTTGATTAGCTTGCCATGAAAGTTATTGAACAACAACAAGACATACAACATGACAGATCATACACAGAAGACCGATCTGATGATATCTGATGATGTCATAACAGATCCGAATGAACGTGAAGTAAAATTACATCAAACTTACAAAGACAAAAAAAATCTTATCACAAGCAATGAGGCTGCATTAAATCAGGAAAAACAGACAACACAAAGTTGAACGAATAAGTTGTAGAGACTTTGTGCTAGTATGCATAGATAATAAAAATTGCAGATGAAAGTTGAGAGCATCAAGGTTTCGAAAAATCAGTATGTTCAAGGTGAGAGAATTCAATGACATTCACACATGTTCAATCAACGTATTACAGGCAAATAGTGAGTTGGTTAGTGAATGCATAATGCACAGATTAACAAATCTGAAAAAAATATACACACCAACAGATATTGTGGAGGACATGATGACAGAGTATAATGTGTCTATCTCTTACCAAAAAGCATGGAGATCAAAGGAGAAAGCATTAGAAAAGGTGAGAAAATTCATACGACTACTCACTGATCCCATCATGGTTGGACATGTTGAAGAAAATAAATTCAGGTAACACTTTAAAACAGTTTATTTATTTTTCATAATTAGTTGGTTACCCAAGTCAAATGAGTTGGTTACCTTATTATGCAGGTTTAGTTACCAACTATACTATATAATGAAATTATGTTAAAATAATTTTTTGTATATGAACAATATCTACACAAAAGGTTACAGTTTAATGATATTCTGGACACCATATGCACCATATTGAAAACATTAATATGATAATTAGTTGGATACCATTAACCATATAAATGGTTACCCTCTACTACAAGTTTGGATACTGTCTGCTACTTGTAATTATATTGATATTACTGAAATTTCATATCAGGTTCCATCACAGCCTTGGAGTTGAAAATAAATGATCGTTTCAAGTATCTATTCTTTGCCATGGGAGCATCCATTCAAACATGACATCATTGTTTCCCAATCATTATAATTAATGACACGTTCATACAATCAACCTACGAGGGGACACTCCTGCTAGCAAGCACACATGATGCAAACAGAAACATCATTCCGATTACTTTTGCCGTGATTGACAGCGAAAATGAATTATCTTGGAGATGATTTTTCGTAAATTTGAGAAATGCTTGTGGAGTTAGGAAATGCCATTGTATTGTTTCAAATAGACATGAAGTCATTGTACAGGAACTGAATTTTATGTTTTTGGATGTTATGCATGGTTCATGTACATATCATGTATTGAAAAATATAAAAAACAGATTCAGAAAGAGAGGAGAAGAACTCAAACAGGCATACAACAGGGCTTGTAGAACTTACATTATTGAACAATTCAACAAACACATGGGTGAACTTGATGCAATTGATGCTTGAATAAGAACATATTTAGAGAAAGAGGTTAAGTTGAAGAAGTGCACAAGGATCCATAGGACTGTAAACAGGTATTCGACAATGACTTCAAACACAGCAGAATCTATCAACAATGCAATCAAGGGGATCAGGGAACTTTCAGTTACAACAATGATTGAATGCATCCGTTGTATGATTCAAAGATGGTATTTCACAAACAAACAAGCAGCCATATCAACATTCACTACACTTTCCACAACAGCTAAGGAAGGTTGCAATCTAATATCACTAAATCAAAGAAACTTAAGGTAACTAATACAACTTTTAAATTATTACATTAGAAGTTGCATTTGCATTTTATGACAACTTCATTGTTCATTATTGGTTACCTGTATATGCTGAGAATGTTACCAACATTACATATGACTGACATTCTTTCGATTTAAACAAACTAAATATTTATACATACTAACGACACACTTAATTTGTGTTGTAGGTTGAGACATCAAACCTAGTGATTTTCACTGTTTACGATGTCACCAAACAATATATTGTGGACAATGAACAAAGGACATGCACATATCGTAAATTTCAGTACCATGAGATGCCTTGTCGTCACGCTATTGCTGTTATCAGCAAGAAGAATTTGAGCTGTTATGAATTTTGCTCAAAAAACTACTCAAAAATAACTTTGTAGACACATATTCAACTTCCATCCTGCCATTAGATGACAAAGAGAATTAGGATGTGCTGGAAGAAGTAAAAAACATATGTGTAAAACCATCAAACACAAGAAGACCAGTGGGAAAACCAAAGATAGGGAGGTACAAGCACGGATCTGAAAACAAAATTCAAAACAAATGCAGCAGGTGCCAAGAAAAAGGACACAACAGAAAAACATGCAATAATCCACCGATTTTAAGACCAAAAAAGGTCTGATATAGTACATAAACAAAAAAGGTGTAAATATAGGAATATATTGTTGTTTACTATGAGTAACCATTAACCAATTATTTGGTAACCTTTTTGATGATGTAAAGTAACCAAAATCGTGTTACACAATATTGATTAATATTTTGATTTCTGATTCCATCATAATTTATCAATATAAAACAAGCATATATATTGAAAATTGGTAACTGTTCTGAAACATTTTTATGTAAATTTGCTTACTCACAAAATAAAATGGTTACCTCTATATGCATATTTAGCTACCAACTGGACTATTTCTAAATAATTTTTAGAAGTATGTAATTTATAAGTATCCATTAGCACTTGATAACTGTTCTGATATAAGTTTATAATTATCTGGTTACTAACAAAAACTAAAATGGTTACCCTTATATGCAGGTTTGGATACCAACTGCACCTCTCAAACTATTTTTTTTTAAAATATATGATCTATAAGTGACCATCATATATATAAATGGGCATTCTTAATTGGAGTTTCTGATTCCATCATGATGACAGACTATAAATAAAACATATACATTTAACACTTGATAACAAGTCTGATATAAGCTTATAACTATCTGGTTACTAACAAAAACTAAAATGGTTACCCTTATATGTAGGTTTGGCTACCAATCTAACATTTCAACTGAAATAGCTGATGGATACTGTTCTGAAATATTTTTATGTAAATTTAGTTACTCACAACAAATAAAATGGTTACCTTTATATGCAGATTAGCTACCAACTAGACAATTTCCAAATAATTTTATAAGTATGTAATTTATAAGTATCCATCAGCTAGATAAATGAGTCACTCTCACATGTACATTTAACACTTGATATCTGTTCTGATATAAGCTTATAACTATCTGGTTACTAACAAAAAATAAAATGGTTACCTTTCTATGTAAGTTTGGCGACCAACTGCACCTTTCAAACAATGTATTAGACACAACTTATAAGTGAAAATACGAACCAATAAACAATGTCAAATCACTGATAATATAATCAAATATGTATTCCGACTTACATAAACTGCAATAAACATTAAAAACTCACTAACCATAACAAATGGTTATGAATATCCAACAAAAACAATGTACGAAAAATAGTTTAGAAGGAAACGATAATGACAACCAAACTAATAATAATCTGGTACAAATCTTCCTAGAAATTCTCTATCAGACTCGTATCCCTCTAATTGTTTGGTCCTTACATGCATGTATAGGTTTACACATAATTTCTTCCGGTAATGCATGATGGGAAATGGAATAGGCATTTCAGCAAACTGTTGGTGAATAGCATGCTCAGCAAAATAAATCGTGAACATCCCACAATCACTGTACAAACAAACAAAATAAAATTAAAATCATACTAGATGTAATAATTAAAGAAATGTAAACAATGTAAACCTTACCCCTCAGTTTGTTCAGGTATCCCCTCTACAAATTTAAGTTCAATTATATCATCTTCCTCCTTGTTACGATAGAGTTCACTCTTGAAGTCAATATCAGACCTATCCCTCCAAAAACCACTCTTACGCAGTATTACGGGTAGGATGAAGATATAAGGCTCACAGACATCCATAATTTTTGTCCACATTTGTGACCTGTTTGGCTACAGAGAATTGTAAACTTTTAAAGTCTGCAATGCACATCAAATGTCAACAAAAACAAGTGTTCCGGAGATGACATGTGAATTGGGAACAACACGTAATCAACATTGACCCATGGTGTGTTCACATCCATGAACAATCCACGGATGTATTAGCAACATCACCCTCCCCAGACATGATACTCTTATCTGTATTTTTACTTGTGTATTCATCATAAAGAGCAGTCATCTTCCCATAAAACCAACAGTCTGTGGTCATTGCCCTTATCTAAACACTGTCGGAGTGTATGGCCAATTTTCGAAAGTAGTATAATGAAATATTGATGTGCTGAACAAAAAAAAAAAACAAAATTCATAAGATATTAACAG
Source organism: Panax stipuleanatus (assembly GCA_020205555.1). Taxonomy (NCBI): domain Eukaryota; kingdom Viridiplantae; phylum Streptophyta; class Magnoliopsida; order Apiales; family Araliaceae; genus Panax; species Panax stipuleanatus. The sequence goes on from CM035118.1 coordinate 156,552,951, forward strand.
TTGCTAAAAAATACAACTCTGTGCTAAAGGTAACCAGCACAATTAAAACTAGTTACTAAACCAGTTAAATTATGTAACCATAACTACACAACAGAATTTTTTTTAAAAAGAACTCGCATCGTCATCTAGCCACTATCCAGGAGTCTTCAATTTGTAGAATCATATTTTGGATGATATTGGGACAGACCCAACTATAAATACAGGTTCAATTTTGTCGTTGTTTCCTGAGAATTTATCAGTCCTTCAGTATAAAAACATATTATTATAAACACTAACATTAAAAATTATCATATTAATATACACACTACACAACAATTAATAACAAATAATAAAATAATAACCAATAAACAGTTATAGTAACCATAATAAAATAGTAACCAACACATAACATAGTAACCAACATATAATATAGTCACCATAACATAGTAACCATATTATTTGTTGTAAACAGTTACCTGGTAACCAACAAATAATAACTTAGTAACCATAATAAAATAGTAACCAACACATAACATAACAGTAACCAAAACATAAAATAATAGTAACCAGAACCTAATTTAATAGTAACCAAAACAGAAACATCATGTCATCAACCCCAATTTAAGCAACCAGAATTTACTAAACAAATACCTAATAAGTAAATATAATATAATAGTAACCAAAACTTTACTTTGATGAAACATTAACAGAAACCAAAACATAATATAATAGTAACCCAAACATAATATAATAGTAACCAAAACCTAATATAATATTAGCCAGAATATAATATGATAGTAAACCAAATAGAAACATCATGTAATCAAAACCAATTTAAACAACATGTGTATACTAAACAATTACCTAGTAACCAAATCATAATATAATAGTAACCAAAATCCCATTTTGAGTGCACATTAATAGTAATCAAAACATAATATTATAGTAACAAGAACATAATATAGCAGAAACCAGAACCTAACATAATAGTAACCAGAAACATTTATTTAATAGTAACCATTTGTTTCTACAGGAAAATAAATTTAATTTGTTTTATAAAAAACTATATCATTGTTAAACCACAAATAACAAATTTTTTCCTATTGTTTAGGCCAATCTTAAACCATTGATCAAATAATGCATCTTCATATTTTGATGGCATAGTCATGCATACTTTGGGGAATGCAGAAAGACCTGTACGTATTTGAGTAGCACCCACGGCGGTAGAAGATGAACCAGCAGATCTAAACTCTGTCGTACATGGAGTCCTCAAAACGGCACTCTTTGCAGGTTCACGAACCGGTCTACCACCGGGTTTATGGGCGTTTCTCTCCACCTCAGCACACTGAGCTATGTCCTGAGTGGTTAATACCATCTAATCAAGTGTAGACCTGTTTTCTGTCTCGAATTTATCCCTCTTTATTAATTAACAAAAAAGATAACAGATACAATTAGATTTTCAACCCAAACACATGCAGTTAACTAATATATTCAATAACAAACTGACTAAACAATAGCAGACTGATTATAATGAACATATTATAATACTAACCAACACATAATATAATAGTAACCAAACCATAATATAAAATCGCCACATAATATAATAGTAATCAAACCATGATATAATAGTAACCAAAACATATTATAACAGTAACCAAACATAAACAGCATGTAATCAAACAATGGCATGTCATTGTAACACTAACCTCAGCAGCAACATAAACAACAAGCTCTTTCCCAGTTAATTGGCTTAACATATCAAAAGATGGCATGACATTGCTCTTGTCAATCTGTGAAAAATAAAAAATAACTAATTAATCATTAAAACAAAACACATATAACACTTAAAAAAATAAACAAATATGTCTAACCTTGACATTATCTTCATCATCATTATTTTTTATTTCAAAATGGCTCGACACATCCGAACAATGACCTACATCATGGGGCTCTTCCATCGTAACATCATGATCAACCTCCTTCTTTTCATCGACTTTCGACCCATCATGATTAACCTCTTTAACAGTCTCAGTTTCATCCTCATCCTTCTTCTCATCGGCTTTCGACCCATCGTCATCATCATCATTCTCATTCACTTTTGAACCATCGTCATCATCGTCATCATCGTTATTCTCCTTTTCTTTCGAAACATCATCATCCTCATCAGCATCAGCATCATCACCATCAGCATCATCATCATCAGAATTATCATCATCATCATCATTATCTTTATTGTCATCGCTGTCCTCATCGCCTTTGTTCCCACGTAACTCCTCTCTAATAATGAACCTCAAATCCCTGCATATCTCAACTTATAAAATACGCATTTCATCTCTAAGATCAGCCCCCAAATATTCAATGTCTTTCTTAAGTTCAGACACTTTCTTTTTCAACGGCCTAAATCGTGCATCAATTGCATTTTTAACATCAGAAATAGAAAATCCAACATCTTCAACCTTCAAATTTTTTTCCACCTTCTTATCAACATCATTCCTATTGAAAAAGTGAACACCGCCCAAATCCAAACGATCATTCTCCTCAACCGTAGGAATCAAACTTTGTATCCTCAGTTGAAAACCATTAAGTACACTTTAATATAGCATCTAACAAACATTGGACAATTAAAGTAAAAAAAAACAATACATAAAGAATCATAAAATATAATCAGTAACCAACTGTATATATAAAGGTAACCAACTACATAGTTATTAGTAACCTGCATAAAATATAATCAGTAACCAACTGTATATATAAAGGTAACCAACTACATTGTTATTAGTAAACTGCATAAAATATAGTCAGTACCAACTGTGTATATACAGGTAACCAACTACATTGTTATTAGTAACATGCATAAAATATAATCAGTAACCAACTGTGTATAAAAGTAACCAACTATATTGTTATTAGTAATCTGCATAAAATATAATCAGTAACCAACTGTATATATAAAGGTAACCAACTACATTGTTATTAATAAACTGTATACCAGTCCAGAACCAAATATTAGATCCTTTAGCTTATCATTTGTGGGGGCCTTCACTAGTTCCTTCCATCTAAATAATCGAACATCCGACAGATGCTCGTCATTACATAAATCCCGACCTTTGAATGTCGGAATGGTTTCAAACAAGAAAACTTTAAAGACATAAGGCAATCCATTCAACTTGTAAGATTTAGTATAATGCTCCTTATAAAAATTATATATCCAACCCCCATTCGTTCCCTTCTTCAAATGTCCCATCAAAGCATTCGACAAAAAGTACTTTGTCTGCTCAAATGTCACTTTCTCCCTAGGATAACTATTAACATCGCCAAAACATAAAAAGTTAATCAATGTCCCATCCACATAGTTATCAGAAACAGTCGATAGTATGAAATTACACACCAACAGAATAATCGACATCCTCACAGCCTCATCGTCATCGTCAAAAAAATGCCCCCCGATATACCCTCCTTATGCTACTACGTGTCACAGCGTCGTTCCCCAAAAACTTTTCCACCAACAGATTTTCCATACCCTTGTATGTAGATATGTCATCCTCCCCTTGCCATCTCAAACCAAAAATCAAACAGAACTCTGGCAAACCAAATCTGATCCTTTTCTCCCCGAACAGAAACCATATTTCGCCGTCGTCCCTTTGGTGAACCTCCCTCACAAGAGCATGGTGAATAATCTGTGAATACATTTGGTGTTCACCAAAATCAAAAAAATTCCCAAAACATGACATCTTAAACTTTTTCAACTGATTTTGGTTCAGTTTCTTCATAATAATACTAGGGACTTTCATGTCACACCAATATATTATTTTTCCAGTGAAATTTCTATTGCGTTCCTGATAATAAAGATCACATATCTGCAAATAAACAAAATTAGAATTAAACAGTCATTAGTAACCAATCTAATCAATATTTATATTCTAAACAGTTGCCTAGTAACCACCAAATAATATCATAGTAACCAAAATTCCACGTTGAGGGCACAATCATAGTAGCCAAATCATAATATAACAGTAACCAGAATATAATAAAGCAGTAACTAAAACATAATATGATAGTTACCAGAACAGAATTTAATAGTAACCAAACAGAAACAACATGTAATCAAAACCAATTTAAGCAACCTATGTATATTAATAGTAACCAACACATAATATAATATTGACCAGAACATAATATAGCAATAACCAGAACATACAATAATAGTAACCAGAACAGAATTTAATAGTAACCAAAACAAAAACATCATGTAATCAAATCCAGTTTAGGCAACCCATTTATACTAAACAATTACATAGTAACCATAACAAAATATAAAAGTAACCAAACTCCCACATTGAGGGCACAATAATAGTAGCCAAATCATAATATAACAGTAACCATAACATAATAAAGCAGTAACCAAATCATAATATGATAGTAACCAGAACATAATTTAATGGTAACCAAAATAGAAACAACATGTAATCAAACCTTGTTTAGGCAACCCATGTATACTAAATAATTATATAGTAACCATAACAAAATATAAAAGTAACCAAAATCCCACATTAAGGGCACAATAATAGTAGCCAAATACTAAACAATTATATAGTAACCATAACAAAATATAAAAGTACCAAAATCCCACATTAAGGGCACAATAATAGTAGCCAAATACTAAACAATTATATAGTAACCATAACAAAATATAAAAGTATCAAAATCTCACATTGAGGGCACAATAATAGTAGCCAAATCATAATATAACAGTAACCATAACATAATAAAGCAGTAGCCAAACCATAATACGATAGTAATCAGAACAGAATTTAATGGTAACCAAAACAGAAACAACATATAATCAAACCCAGTTTAGGCAACCCATGTATACTAAACAATTACATAGTAACCATAACAAAATATAAAAGTAATCAAAATAATTTAATAGTAACCAAAACAGAAACAACATATAATCAAACCCAGTTTAGGCAACCCATGTATACTAAATAATTACATAGTAACCAGAACAAAATATAAAAGTAACCAAAATCCCACATTGAGGGCACAATAATAGTAGCCAAATCATAATATAACAGTAATCAAAATATAATAAAGAAGTAATCAAGCCATAATATGATAGTAACAAGAACAGAATTTAAATTAGCACACCTTTAGAATTTTTTGTCTTGGGATAATTTTTTGACTATGAACTTCATCTTCAGTTTTAATTGTCGGAACTTCAAAATCAGACTCCAACTGTACTTCATTAGACTTTATATCACCATGTATCACCAACTTATTAGACTTCGTACTGGATTTGTCACCTACATTCTTTCCCTTCCTCACCATAGCAAAAATCTTCAAATCCTTAACAGAATCACCCTCCGTGATTCTTTTTCTCTTATCATCCTTCTTCCTTGTATCAATCATCCTATACAAAACATAAATAAGAAACAAACCAAAACAAATAAATTTACGTTCTGTTAATACACTACTTTCATAGATAATACATTAAAATAGTGACTCAAATACTCACCTGTAGCGACTATATTAGAATTCGAACAGTCCTTCCCTGCAGACCACCGACGTCGACACAGAGTGAGTATGACAATGAAGAAGAAAGCAACCAGTAAACCAAAGATAGAAGAAATCAAAGATAGCAGTAAACCAAAGATAGCCGGAAAGCAATCAGTAACGATCACTATTCAATCAGAAATCAAAGATAGAAGAAAAGAACAAGAGTTTCCAACTGAGAGAGCCTACAGTAAACCAAACATATGAGTGACCAGGGCAGTTATCGTGCAATTCAAAAAAATCGATCCGAGCGAAAATACGGGAACAGTTTTTTAATTGGGACACTAATTTGTCATGTCAGCAACTCCAATACTAATCACTTAAATTAAAGGAATCCTAATTACATTAATTTTGTAAATAAATATGAAAAAATGTATTACTTTTGTAATTATTTTATAGATGCACTATTGTTATAATTATTTTTAAAAATATATTAGAATATGTAATTGTTCCTAAATTTTAAATAGACGTCTATGATATGAAAAAAACTCGTCAACTCGTATATGACCCAGGATTAAAATTTGTTTTAATTTTTTTTTCCAAAACAACACCAACACTTTAATGTTTGTTAATGAATTATAAATGGGTTATTTTATAATACATGAACACATAGGAATTTGTTATTTTCACAAGTAAATATTGAATTTCTCTCTTACTTGTGTAGTTGTGTCTCATATAAAAATTTATATATATACCTGCTCAAGTAAATGTTACTCGTGTTCTATGTATAAAGTATATTTACAAGTGTCCACATTTCTATGAAGTGTCTGATTTCAAGAAAAGAAAAAGAAAAAGCAAGGGGAGAGCGGCCAAGACAGGAAGGACACAGGAGGCAGAATAACTAGGCACACGGTACAATAAACGTGGCTCGTCAGTTTTGTCTTTGCTCCATGGCCGGCTCGAATGAAGTAATTATTGGAATAACAGAAAAGATTAATATAGGAATTTCTTAACATTTGTCCTACTAAACACACAGTTCAAAAGAATATTCTCTTGAATTGTGTGCATATTTTTTTGAACTTTGTGTAAATGCAGAAATCAAGAGAATATACACACAGTTCAATAAAATATTATGTTGAACTGTGTGCTTAGCATGTGCCCTAAGGACACATATTAAGAAGACCCATTAATATATACTAGCTAGTTTATATAATCGATAAGATCCATCAGCGACCTTCGGCTCAAAGTAGACTGTTAACTGTGCTCTGTTTGACCAACAATCTGCGGTTTTCAATAATATCTGATCGGTGATCAAACGGTGTATCCTTTTCAGGCAGGTTTCGTCTCCCATTTTCAGTTCTTGCATGAATTTATATAGATCCCTCATTCTGTGCCTTCTGTTTAACATTTTTCCACTATACAGTAAAAGAAAGTGTGAGAACCACCCAAAGTGCATCACTTCTCTTTCCACAATATATAGGTAGGTCACTGTTATTGTTTTCCTATTTTCTATCTTTAATCTTCCTTTATATGCATTTGGATTATGGAACTCTGATTATTTTGTATTTGGGACTTGTTATTGCTCATATCCAAATTGTCTACTCCTTTGAATCTTGATAATTTCCTTGTTTGATTCTCCAATGTCCAACATTTTGTTTGCCTATTCAAGATTGTTCTTTCCTGTTTATTGAAATCAATTCCCCACCACGCTCCCACCCCCCAAAAACGCACACACTGTTATGATCCTAGTTGCAAGGTATGGGACTTTGGAGATATTTAAAATGTTATATTTCCTCCTGAAAAGCTAGCTATTCACCTATCAGTATTTAAATATACCAAATGTTACGATATAGGCTCAAACTCCTATTTTCTCCTGAAAAGCTAGCTATTCAAGAGGGGATGTCCAAGTCTATATCAACCCCACATTGATATCCCATACTACCAATGTGGGATCTGCCCCCCATATGACAAGCTCACATTGGTATTCATAACACACACACACAAATGTTAGCCATTTGCACCACTATTCTTGTGCTGACATGGATTTATCAAATAAATTCTTTAGGCTGTCTATAAATAATTAGGGCTACTGAAGGACTAGGGGATGCAATAAATTTGAGATGCAGGGGAAATGCTAGATGAAAAAAATAATATCCACTCCTTGGAATTCCAAAACCATGGCATTTCTCTGGTTTCCTATCGTTTCTTTCCCTAGCTGTCTAACTTTCACAAGTTATTTTAGACTTCATGAGATATGCATAATTCCTTATCCGGTCTGTAGATAATTTTATTTTGATTTAGGTGTACTAGTTGTTGATACGTAAGACTTAACGCAGGGATAATATTCATTGGAGAAATGGAGAATGAGAAAACTTATAAAGCTCATATCATGGTGCTAGCATATCATGGACAAGGTCACATAAATCCGATGGTCCAATTTTCTAAACGTCTTGCTTCTAAAGGAATGAAAATCACGGTAACCACCACACTCTCCAATACCAAGGCCATGAAAACGGCATCTAGCTCAGTTATAATTGAATCCATATATGATGACGCCACTGAAGGTGGAGTGGGAGCACCTGGAGGATTTCAGGGATTTCTTGACAGGTTTGAAGCTAGTGGCTCAAGAAACTTAGCTGAACTCATCAAGAAACAAGAAAACTCTGGATACCCTATTAAGTGCCTCGTTTATGATGCTAACATACAATGGGCTTCAAATATAGCCAAGCAGTTTGCGATACCTGGGGCTGCTTTTTTTACGCAATCATGTGCTGCTATTGCTAGCTACTACCCAATGCATTGTGATTTATCAGAGAAGTCTCAGCCATTCCCTGCTTTTTCCATGCCTGGATTGCCACCACCTAAGCTTCCATATCTTCCATCACTTGGTGCTGTTACAGGACAGTACTCCCCAATAATCCGTTTCATATGCAAGCAATTCGACAATATAGAGAATGCAGAGTGGATCCTTTTCAACTCCTTTGATAAATTAGAAGAAGAGGTAAGTCGAATGCTTCATTACTTTTCATGAAATATGACAATAAAATGATGGACCAATCCGGTTTCACTTTTCATTTACTTTTTCCTTCGACTTCATTGCTTTAGTTTTAAGTATATATAAAACTACTTTTGTTTTCGAAAGATTGTTGAGCTGATATTACTTTTCTAGCTAATGTCCCTAGATGAGTTGACAGTAGGAGGATGAAATCTTGAATTGATTTCAGTTGGCTCGAAGAAACAAATAACATTCAATTCTATGTGTATGAATTTGCCAAAACTCTAAGAGGCTGGTTTTCTTAGCCCCAGCCTCATCTAACTTGACCTGCTTTGTAACCAATGTGATGAAGTATATTTTAACTTTTCTACTTTTCCTTTTGATGCTTAAACTTTGGTAGAATAATGTTGTAATTATATTCAAATATTTTAGCAAAACATTCAAAGTTAGTTTTCTATGTATAGGTGGTGAAGTGGATGTCAAATCTGTGGACAGTGAGGAATATTGGACCGACTGTGCCTTCTGTATACCTGGACAATCGAGTGGAAAATGACAATGATTACGGTTTCAATCTTTTTACGCCAAGCACTGAGGCTTGCATGCAGTGGTTCAACACTAAAGAGACTGCGTCAGTTGTGTACGTATCGTTTGGTAGTGCTGCTAGTTTGAGTGCAGAACAGATGGCAGAAATGGCCGAGGCCCTAAAACAAAGCAGACACAGTTTCTTATGGGTGGTGAAACCAACCGAGATCAAGCTCCCAACTAACTTTGTCGAGGAGACATCAGAAAAGGGACTGATAGTGGCTTGGTGCCCACAGTTGGAGGTGTTAGCCCATCATGCAGTGGGTTGCTTCATATCGCACTGCGGATGGAATTCTACTGTAGAGGCAATAAGCTTTGGGGTGCCTGTAGTGGCAATGCCACAGTTTCTAGACCAAATGACAAATGCTTATTTTGTGGAAAAAGTTTGGGGAATTGGAATCCAACCAAAGGAAAACGAAGAAAATGTTACGAGTGCTGAAGAGATCGGGAGATGCATCAATGGGGTCATGAATGGAAAGGAGATTAAAAAGAGAGCTAAGCAGTGGAAGGAGTTGGCTAAGGAGGCAATAGATGAAAATGGAAGTTCAGATAAGTCTATTGATGAAATTATTTCTCGGATTCTGGCACTCTAACTTCCAGTGTTCGAGTCCAGTCCTGTTTTTTCTTAAACATGTACTGTTCTCTAGTTGTCATGGATTTGGATTTTGGCTGTTGAGCTAGCTTAGCTAGCCACAAACTGAATGACCGACTATCTATCATGTTCAACTATGTGTTTGCAATAATTATTTTGGTAATTTGATGTTGTGGTGATACTTGATATTATTCAAGGTTAAGCTGGTTTTTCATGTTTGCTGATGCTGCCAGAAAAATTATTGGATACAACAGTGATGCATTACTACTGTCATCATTTATAAGGTATAGATGGGTCGAGATGACGTGGTATTACCGTTCTTTGAATATGTTCATAAGCCGAGGACTTGTGTCAATTGGTAAAATTCATTGTAGGCATTGCTCAATTTTATAGTTTGAATTCCTCAAAAGATTGAAATAGCACTTTTAAGGACAGGACCAAACAGAGAAGAGGAACTTCACAGCCAATTAGTAAGGGTGTAAATGAACGGAGTCGAGTCGAGTATTGAGTTGCTTTGATTTAGTTAACAAAATTTATCGACTCGAATTGAGTCGGAGCAGTTTGAACTTTTCGAGCGAATATGATTCGAGTATCAGTCGAAAATTATAATTTGAGAAGGTTCGAGTAATTTATTGAACTTTAAAATTTGCTCATATTTAAATCATTTATATTTAAAAGGATGACCCATAAATGAAATTGAGAGAGTGAGAGACGAAAAACTATTAAGTATTTTATAAATAAACTGTCCAAATTTATGCTCAACTATATTTCTTATAACAATTTTTTTATCCTGTATATGTCTCGTGATGTCAAATAAGAATATCATAAGGAATTAACCAAGTTTCAATAACGTATTATTAGTAATTTAGTTTTACTCCATTTGTTTCAAACAATAAATTCAAAAAGATTTTTAGTTTTGTTTGAAAATAAATAATTAAAAAGATTATTGCAAAAATAAATGTTAAAGTGAGTATTTCATTTTTCAAAAAACTAAATCATTCCTTTATTATTATTATTATTATTATTATTATTATTAGTATTAGTATTATTATTTTGAAGCAGCACTAGTAAAGTGTAACTTTATACATTTGAGCACAAAGACTATTCCACTTGAAACGAGACCCTCAAAATATAAAACAACTTTTTGGGTCATGATTTTCAAGAATCTTGCACTGTTTCAGGCACCACCGGATCTTTAGTACTAAACCTGGAACAGATGTGAAAAAAGAAGGATCAATTTTGGCCCCCTCTCCCCTCTCCCCTCTCCCCTCTCCCCTCTCTCCTCTCTCCTCTCTCCTCTCTTTCTCTAACACAAATCCGGAAGAAAAAGTGTAAATTTCACTTCGCTTGAGGTTTTAACATTTTCTCATTTAATCACATGTTGTTTAAAAATCTACACTTAAATACTTGAGATTTTGAGATGAAGTGAAAAAGTAATTTGCGCGTTAAAGCCGTGACTTTAAATAGCTAATCTTCCGTATATAAATTAAAAAAGACATAAATGAAACTTAGTTGTGTCATGGGACCTAAGATTTGGAAAGTGTGAAATTAGGCGATTTCTTGACGATTTTAAGTTTTCATCAAATCTTCTTCAAATTTGAGTGGATTGCATGGTGATTTAGGGGGCTCTTGGGGTTCTAGACTCGATTCAGTAAGTTCGTGGTAAAAATTAGTTCTTGGAGCTGATGAGTAGTTGGTACGAAGAGCTTTTTGTTCTCACCATATGTCAAGCTCATAACCTACCAGAACTAATATCAAGAACAAACTAGCCCCAAGTAAGCTAATATCCAATGGAAGATTAGTTTCACCAAAAAGGTAAGAATGGGGGATTAAGGCTTTGCTTTTGTCTTGGATCATTTATGACTTTTGATAGTTTAGTGTTGTCTAAAAGTTGACTGTTGTTACATTTAGTATTTTTGGTATAATTTGATATGGCCGAATAAGTAGTTTTGGTACAGTTTCATATGGTCATTAGTATTGGAAACTGATATTTTCAAATGTTAAAATAATATTTTCATATAAGTCTCACATGGAGGTGAGACCCACTTACTATTCATGTAAGAGGGATCGTATGAAAATATCAATTTTTTATAATAAAATATCAGTTCACTTAGTATTTTGGGTACATTTTGATATAGTCAAATATTTGAATATAATCAGTCTTATAGTACAGTAGGGTATTTTTGGTCAGCCGAGTATTCTTAGCCAACCATTTGTTGTGTAAAGTATTGTGACCAAATTTTTGGTTAATTGAATGAAGTTCCATGTTTTTATTGTCAATGATATCTTCTTTATTTTTAGAAATTGGATGTTGTTTGATGTGATAAAAATATGTAACTGCAAGTGCACAGTGTCAAATTGAAGAACTGACAAATACAGGTCGAACTGGCAAGTACAGGTCGAACCCACATAGACTAGATTAATTTTAATATATCTTTAATATTTATTTTAGGCGAATTAGAAATAAAGATTGAGAGTTGATTAACTAGAATATAAAAACTAATAATGAGGAAACAATCTAGGAATCCGAATCCATTAAATAATAAACATAACATATAATTCAATCTCTTCTATTTTTATAACTTAATTATGATTTTGATCTCCCTTCCCTTTAATTTAGTAATTTTACAATTAACGTGGGCAAGCATAGACTATGAAAATTTAAGCATTAATTATAACCCATCAAAACTTCTTTGAGCAAGCATGGATTATAAAAAACTCATATCTTAACAATAATCTATCAAAATCTCTTAATTAATTTAAAATCACATAAGAACTATAAAACGAAGGTATTTCAATAACGAAACATGAAGGCGAAATCAATTAAACATAAAAGTATAAATAATAGAAAAGATGAAAAATATTATCATGAATAATTATTTAACTTCATCTTCATCCTAGATATAAAAAATTAGCTAGACATGAAAAATAAATTAACTAACTACAATAAAGAAGAGAAGAAGATTAAAAATAAATAAGAAAACTCCCTTTATTGACGATTCTCCAACGAACGTACAATAAAGAAATAATTTAATCTACTCCTTAACCTAAACTAATATAATACAATACCTAATACCCTCTCTCTCTCAAACAAGAGACTTATTTATAGGGAAAATAAATTTGTGCCCTAATTTAGATTCATTGAACTTGGACACTTTTGTTCCCTTTCCATGTAGGTTTTAACTTTCTAGTGATAATTAACTTCTCAAAGAGATCACCAAAATTTTGACTTTATTGCAATAAATATTAAACCCTACAAAATAAAATAAAACATATTAATTTAATTAACTAATATAATTAAAAATGACAAAATTAGGGATAATAAAATATATGAATTACGTGTCTATCATTGTTATTTATTTGGCCTAGTCAATTCTTTATCATGTTCACTTGTGCACATGTTAAAAATTAAAAAATATAAAATAACAAAAAATGGGATTCCATTGTAGAGCTTTTTTCATAAAACAAGTTAACACAAAACGCATGACTCTGTATCAGCACTTAGATCATAGAGTAATGACTTAACGATCGTAGAATAATGACTTAGATCGTAGAGTAATAACTTAACGATCATAGCGTCATGACTTAAATCGTAAAATAATGACTTAACGATTGTAGAGTAATGACTTAAATCGTATAGTCATTACTTAGATCGTATAGTTTAGAGTGACTTTAACCTTTACCATAACAGAGCTACTCTACTATTGCAACACTTATTTTTTTTTTGTTGTAAATTTGTGTACTCCAATATTTTATTTTCAATATTTAAATAAATATTTTTAACAAAAAACATTTAGGGAAATAGAGTTAAATTTTAAAAAGGCCAAGATTTGTCAAAAAAACAAAACAAATTAAAATACGTAGAGTGAATACTCAGATCGTAGAATGACTTAACTTTACGTTTTTACATTAAAGACTAGTATCGTAGATTTAAGTCATTCTACGTTGCCCTTTTAACCATGTGAAAAAATCTATAGATGAGATATTATCTTTATAGGAACAAATGTGCACTTGATTATAGTCTCATACACTTAATATAAACATATCAGTAACCTTGTCCATATTATACACTAAATATTACTAAACATTCAGAAAGTATGACAGACTTAAGAAACTTTTAGGTTGGACTAATTGATGAACACAATAATTGAATTTCTTTTCATAAACATTATAATCATAATTTACATGTTACAAGGGGCATGCCCCAGGCAATATCTTCATACAATAGCTTAATAGCTCAAACAATTACAAATAAGACAATATTTTAATTTTTATGTGTAGCAAATCACAAGGGGCATATCCAGGTAATGAAAAAAAATATTTTAATACAATAGGTTAAAAGCTCAACCAATTATAAATAAAATAATATTTTAATTTTTGTGTGTAGAAAAAACTTCCCAATATGGTTTCGGCATAAACAAGTGTACTCTGTATAAAACCAGCCCCAACTCCCACTACTCAAGCTTAACTTTCTCTAGTCACAAACCCTACGCCAAAGTGACCAGTTATTTTCAGAGATGCATCACAACTCAATTTCAAGATGTCCTAAGCAATAAAATTGTTATAGTTGAAGAAATTGAGGAATACAATTTAGGTCCCTTCCATTTCCCTCATTGTGTTCAGTAGTGCCAGTCATTGCCCCACTTGAGATTGTTGTAGAAAACAAACATCATGCCCAAAAGTCACAATCATCGCATACAAAATACAACTTGCCTTTCGATGGTTCGTTCGAGTCGATAATTCTTATAGATGCTTTCTTTCCACATCTAAATACCTTAGGTATGTAGCGAAAGTCATCATTATTCCATACTACATTATTGCTTGAAAAAACAAGACTCCTAATTCACATAAACAGGAGAAAAATGAGATGAAGCATTTCAAGAAACACCTTGTGATCAACTTTTAAATTGAGTAACAACAATAAATTTATAAAAATAAAGTAAAGTTAGAGAAGAAATTAGTTGATCTACATACCTTATTTGTGAATATTGATGAATTAATATTCGTGGTCAAAGTTAGATAGAAATCATAAATGCTGTAGAAAAGAACTGTTAAGGGTGAATAAATATGCAAGGAAATGAGAATTTTATAGAACACTGTATATGGTGGGGTCAAATTTGACAAATTCTAGTCTTATTTGATGGTTAGAATCATGCATCATGCTTTTTAGGCGAGTTACACGCGCAATTAGTTTTTTTTTTTAAATGTAACTTTTCTACTATATCTTAAAATCTCGAGTGTTCAAGTGTTACTTACTTTCTAGACGAGGTGGTTAAATGGTAAAATAGTAAAACCTCGTGTGATGAAGGAAATTTACACGAAGAAAAAATAATCAGTCTTTGACAACTCTCAAACCCCCAAATTTGTGCTTCTCTTTCTATCATTTAGAGAAAAGTCTAAAAACTTGCCGTATAAAAACCCCTGTGCTTTCATTATTCTTCACTGCATTCTGGTAGTGCTTTCGGTGCAGCCAATAAAGTTCCACTCTCATTTCCCGACGGAGGAGGTGTATCTGCTCTGCGGTTAGCCCTTCTCTTTCTCTCTCCACTTTTTTTGGGTGACTTTAACTTCCATTTAATTTTTTCCCCTGATATATTATGTGCACACCCCTCACAATACACCTCAAGCTTCTAAAGAAGAGAAAGAAAGAAAATTGAATTGTAGTACTGAGTTTAACTGGGAAGAATGGATTTTGAACCTTTAAATTTGGAAAATGAGGTGATGGAATTTGATATGGATTCTTGTGAAGAAGAAGACACTGGTCTTGACTTAGAACAGCCTAATGATGATACCTATGATGATTATGATGATGATTTAGTAGATAATTCTACAGGGGGTCACACTTTCTTGTCTTCTTCGAACGGGGACCCTAATATTGAGCCCTATGAGGGCATGGAATTTGACTCTGAACAGGCTGCCCGCATTTTTTACAATTCGTACGCACGCCGTATAGGGTTTAGTACTCGAGCCAGTGTTTATCAGAGGTCGCGCCGTGATGGCTCAATCATATGCCGCCAAGTTGTGTGTTCAAGGGAGGGATTTCGCTGTGGGGGTGGTGAAAACAAGTCCAAGCGCCAGCGAACTGTTACTAGGGTGGGTTGCAAGGCCCAATTAACTGTCAAGAAGCAGAATTCTGGAAAATGGGTTGTCACCAAACTGGTTAAAGAACATAATCACGAGCTCGTTCCCCCAGATAAGGTACACTGCCTCAGGTCGCACAGGCACGTATCTGGTCCTGCCCGGAGCTTGATTGATACGCTTCAAGCGGCTGGGATGGGACCGAGTGGTGTGATGTCTGTATTAATTAAAGAGTCTGGTGGAATTAACAATGTTGGTTTCACAAAAGTTGATTGCCAGAATTATATGAGCAGCAGCAGGCAAAGGACTCTCAGGAGTGAGGGTCACTGTGTTTTTGATTACCTGAAGCAAATGCAAGCTGTGGATCCTAGTTTCTTTTATGCTGTTCAAGGTGATTGTGAAAACACATCAGGCAATGTTTTCTGGGCTGATGCAAACTCTAGATTGAATTATAACTACTTTGGAGACACGGTTAAGTTTGATACGACATATAGGACTAACCGCTATAGGGTCCCCTTTGCCCCATTTACAGGCATGAACCATCACGGACAACCTGTATTGTTTGGCTGTGCATTACTCCTCAATGAGTCAGAATCCTCGTTTGTTTGGCTATTTCAGACTTGGCTTGCTGCTATGTCCGGTCACCATCCCATCAGTATAACAACAGATCAGGATAGGATCATAAGGTTAGCTGTTGCACAGATTTTTCCAGGAACCCGTCACCGTTTCTGTAAGTGGACCTTATTTAAAGAAGCCCAGGAGAAACTGTCCCATGTATATCACTCATGCCCCACTTTTGAAACAGAATTCCAGAAGTGCATCAATTTGACTGAAACAATTGAGGAGTTTGAATCATGTTGGGAGACTCTTTTTGTGAAATATAATCTTGAAGGTAATGAATGGCTTCAGTCAATGTACAATGTACGACAACAATGGGTGCCAGTTTATCTCCGTGATACATTTTTTGGCGAGATGTCTATAACCCAGTCAAGTGATAGTATGAACTCATTCTTCGATGGATACATAAATGCATCAACTAATATCAATGTCCTAATCAAGCAGTATGAGAAAGCCATTGCCAGTCAATATGAAAAGGAAGTTAAGGTAGATTATGATACCATAAATAATTCACCAGTATTAAAAACACCATCTCCTATGGAGAAACAAGCCGCTTCCGTTTATACAAGGAAAATATTCTTGAAATTTCAAGAGGAGTTAGTTGAGACTCTTGCTAATCCTGCAACTGTAATTGATGATATGGGGTTGGAAATTATGTATCGGGTGGCAAAGTTTGGGGAAGACTACAAGGCACACTTTATAAGGTTCAGTGTTTTTGGAAAGAAAGCTAGTTGTAGCTGCCAGATGTTTGAGTTTTCGGGTGTTCTTTGTAGGCACATCTTAGCTGTTTTCAGAGTGACAAATGTTCTTACACTTCCATCTCATTATATCTTGAGACGGTGGACAAGAAATGCCAAAAGTGGGATTTCGTTGGATGAGCGGAATCTTGGGTTGCCTAGTAATTATCAAGAATCCTCTACTGCTCGCTATGACAATCTAAGCCGAGAAGCCATCAAATATGTAGAAGAAGGGGCAGATTCGGTAGAGGTTTATAATGTAGCAATAAGTGCTCTGCGTGAGGCTGCAAAGAAGGTGGTTGTTGCAAAGCAGAATCTCCAAGGAGTCATAAGGAGCTCTGTGGTTAACAGAAGTGATCAGGAAATAAACATAAGTGAAGATCAGATTGGTCAGCTTCAATCTTCTTCAGTGGTTAGTTTATTTTTCATTACTCTTTTCTGCTTTCCATTGCTTGAACAATTATTTGCTCTTAAGTTCTATGTACATGTTGCAATTCTTGTATTTCTTTCTTCGTTTTACATTATCGTTATCGAAATAGTGTTCACTTTATGAATTTGTGCAAGAAGTAGGCTTTTTTATTTAGTATAAAACTTCTAATGTGCTATGTTTTTTTGAGTGTGATTTCACACTGGATGCCTTCATTTTTCTTCTTTAAGAGTATCAGAGAAAATGAGCGCAGTCTATGTATTTCTAAAGTTACAAGTACTGTTCTGAAATAATTTGTGGTGTTCATTTACATAGGTCCAACCCACTATTTTTTTTTTTCATTATTTCTTGTGTATTTTTGTTAATCACCATTTGATTTATTCCTTTTACAATTTTTATATCTAATAAATTATGCATTCGACAAGTTGTCACCACCAGATACTTTTATATTGCTCCATCCTTATATAAATCTGTTAACATGATAAGCTAATCAACTTATGATATCCTTCTCTTTGCTCTTGGAAGCAATCCTACATGTAACATAATAACCAGATTTGGATTGACCAGAGTTGGATTGGCCATCAACCTTGGCAAGGGCACGGCTAACTAGTTAAATGGTTGAACTTTTTTAATTATGAAATATAAGTTGTATTCACAATTTAGATTATCAAAATAAAAGTAATGGGAAGACAAGAAATGAGATATATGCTTTATTCCCTTCAGTGAGTTTTATCTAGATCTTGGTATGTTTCTCTAGGTGTGTTTCATTATGTACATGTTCTCCTTGGAGTGTGACACAAGTATTGAACTTTGAAATTGGCAAGGTAATTTGGCCATTAAATAGGTCGACTAAGAATCTCAAAAAAAATTAAAATTGAAAATTAGTGCTAGGTTCATTCAATCAATCTACCATTCTACCTGCATCTCAGGCATCCATCTGGTGCGGGATAGGTTGGAAAATTACACTGTTGCAAGGCCCAGTGCATGCTAAAGGCCCTTCCAGGCAGCTGACAAAAGAAGCAAGATGGTATTTCTTTTTTTCCTTCCTTTTCCTTTATAGCATTGCGGGTGGCAGAACATGACATTTGTTGATTTTGAAAATGACCTTGAGGAATAAACTCATGGTTGCTAGTTCCAGTCTTCATACTTGGAGCCAAAATAATCTATTTAAAAAAACATGATACACAACCAAATATGAAGCTATTCTGAGGCGTACACCTCTTTCGTTGTTCAGTTAAAGGCTTGACTTGACTACATTTAGCTTCTGTGCTGTGAAGGATAGAGTTCTTTTAGTCCTGGTAGGACTTTGACTACTATTATGATACAAAAATTACTCTTCTGGCAAACCAATAAAAGCAGAAAGAACAGAAAACAGAGAAAAGCACAAGAATTAAGTGGTTTGGGTTTTGGCCTACAGTGATGGGCGAGAAAGGAATTAATTCACTATATTGAAACTGAGTACTACACAAAACTGTGAAAAACACTCGTAACTTGGAGAACGTCCTCTAAACCTGCGCTCCAAAATTACACCTAATGTCTCACAAAAACTCGTTACCCTAATCTAAAGTATACATCAATATCAGTGTTCTAAAAATCCTTGCCTAGGTCCTCCTAGACCCCTGGCGCCCCTCCTAGGTGCTAGGCACCCCTGGCGTCTCACCTAGGCCCAAGGCGGCAAAAAAATCCCTCAAGAAAATTAGACAGGACCTAGGCGGAGAGGTTCTTTTTATTTTAAGAACTATCCAAACTAGATATTGATATATTTATTTTTCTAATGATTTATCATATTCATAATGCAAGTTGTAGCATATCAAATCACAACAAGAAGTGAACAAGATCAAGTCAAAATGGATAATTTTATTATAGTTGTAATTTTTTGAACTTGTACCAACTTCAAATTATATAAATGATGATACTTTTGTAATATTTAGTTTAATTCAATATAATTGTTAAATTTATGTTTAGTTTCTTAAGTTTTAATATTGAATTGAATTCTTGAAATTTTAAATTTTATTATTTAATAGCAATCTTTTTTATGAATAAAACTAATACGTTAAAAGATATGTTTGAATTTTGAACAATTGCATGTTTGTGTTTGAACTTTGACATTGGCAATATGGATGTGTTTGAACTTTAAGCAAATGCCTTTATTATCTTTATTATAGATTGTTTTGCTTTATATTATTGTTTTGTTTGGATAAATATAAGATAAAATATTAAAATTGACCTAAATTAAAAAATCTCGCCTAGGCGCTAGCCCCCCCCCCCCCCCCCCCCCCCCCCGGCCGCCCGCCTCTCGCCTAGCGTTTTTTAGAACATTGATTAATATATATCTACATAATGGAGTAGATCCATACAGGCAGGGTGAATTCTGTCAAAGACCTCAAGAATCTTCAAATTGGGTCTTGAATTGGATCTGGTCCATCTGGACATGGGTCTCTAGACATACATACAACAACTACCATAATCATAATCTCTACAATTCTCTCTCTATCATTTGAAGATTTTTGGTAGTTGGTACTATTTGCTCTAATTTTAGCGTCAGTTGTACTTGTAATACGAAATCTCAACTTTAGCTTACAATATTACTTGTAATTTCCTTAAAGGGATTAGAGATATGCAAGAGAGTATGTCAAGTCTGTCTCTCTTTCTGGTTGTTTGTGTATCTAGTTTTGTGACCATTCTTTAAGTCCTTGCTGATACACTTTGCCACTGCTTTCCCGTTTGTAGAATCAGGACAAGAAGATACAGGAATTGAGTGCTGAGTTGGAGAATGCAAGTCAGCGTTGTGAAGCATACCGAGCAAATTTACTAGCGGTTTTAAAAGATATGGAAGAACAGAAGCTGAAAATATTAGTGAAAGTTCAAAATGTGAGGCTCAATTGTAGAGGTTGAATTGGAGAGGACAGTATGTCATTTCATCTGTACACTACCCAGTAGCTTCATGGAAGATACAGGGGCTATGCAACATTAATGGGTTCCCCTTTGCCGTCGAGCGTTGCATATGTTACTTTAGTTGCTAGTTTAAGATGAAAGTCTAGAATAGTTGCACCATATGCAGACTGTAGATTAGTTTATCAAAATGGATGGAGAATTGTCTTGGAAAGTATATCTTTTGAGTTTCTTCAGTAGCTCCATCTGTATTTACTATTTACACTATACTATTGATAATATTGTGCTTCATGAGTCGATATGTAAATATCCTATTGTCTATTCATCAATTCTTTTATATGGGAAAAATATTCTATTATATACACCTCAAAAATATCTTGGCAAAAAAAAAAAAAGATGTTAAGAACCTTGATTAGAATGTGACTTGGAACAGGTTTGTCTGCTTGAGCTTTTAAATTAACATTTTGTTTTATGTTTTTGTTTTGCATGTTTTTTCATATTTTTGTATTACATCCTAGCATGAAATTGAGATAGAGGTCTGCAAACTTCCATGACTATATCAGCACTACAGCCTACAGGGAGGATGGAGCTGAAATTGGGTGAACCATATTTGAAGGACTTTGATACTCTCTGTTCCACAAAAAAAGTTCTATTGTAATTAATTAAATAAAAAAATAGTTTCACAAAAGAGTCCTCTTTTTTAATAATGATATTAAAAAAATGACATAATGTCTTCAAGGATATAAAATTTGAAGGCAAAATTTTTTGGGGGGTGAAAAAAGGTAATATAATTTTGGATATTTTCAACAATTTAGCATTATATATACACATTTTAATTTCTCTAGCGAAAGAATTTCAAAATAAAGAGACCTCTGGTTGCAGGTGACGCTCAATAAAGCTCAGCCCTCGCACCAAATAACCAAAAAAACAAACCCCAGCCTAACATCATGAAATACAATAGCATTGTAAAAATGTTCTTTTTTCAAACACGGAACAAATAATTAAAAGGAAAAGAAAGTTTTAATTAGGAGGAAAATTAAGGGTGTAAATCAATTTAGTTGAACCGAATATTAAGTTGCTCAGATTTGGTTCAAAAAATTTATCGAGTATAAAATAAAGTTTGATTGGGACTCGTTTAGCTATCGAGTTAACTAAGATCTCGAATCGAGCCCGAGTAGTTTGAAATTTTTTATTACGAAAATGATCCGAGTATCAATAGAAAATTATAATTTGTGGAGATTCAAATAATTTATTGAATTTTAAAATTTACTCATATTTAAATCATTTATATTTCAAGTCATGCTCAAATAGAATTTTTAATCGAGAGAATAGGAATCGAGCCCAAATCATTTTGGGAAAACGTGTCTTACATGAGGGTACGGTGGCTAACGTGTTTTCTCAAATAAGAGGGGAGGTAAAGAATTCTACAAGGGTATTTGTGAAAATTCGACCTGCATTTAAATTTCAAAAGATTGTTGCCGTTGGGCAACGCGGTTATATATTCAGCACAGAAACGATCCGCCGGTCCGACGAGCACTAATACTCCGGTCTTCACTTTGAGAGAGAGAAAGTGAGATTATATATAGAGAGAGAGAGGGAGAGAGAGAACATGGAGAAATCAGCAGTATCGGCTATGGATGCGTTCGAGAAGCTAGAGAAAGTAGGGGAGGGAACTTACGGGAAGGTTTACAGAGCCAGAGAAAGGGCTACCGGCAAAATTGTAGCCCTCAAGAAGACGAGGCTCCACGAGGACGATGAAGGTGTCCCTCCCACCACTCTCCGTGAGGTCTCTTTGTTGCGTATGCTTTCTCGGGATCCCCATATCGTCAGGTACTGCCCTGCCCTACTATAAATTTCTTATTTCTATTTTGGGCTTCCATTTTCTTTCTATATGCCTTCTTTGTCTATAATTTGGGTTTCAATCGGTCTCCAGTTATTCGCAGTGTTTCTCGTTTGACTTATTCTTATGAAGTAACAAATTGAGAAGATGTTTCGTTTTCTTAGGGTTTTTTTGGTCAATTTATTCGTCAGGATTATATGAGACAAAGAACAAGAACTTGTGCGAGTGAAAATTGATTGTATTATATATATATATATATATATATATATATATATATATATATATATACACTGTGTATAAAACAAGAGGGCAAGTACAAACCCTAATGCTTAACAATAGGAACAAGTATAAGCAAGTATAGAAGTTAACATATTTACCAAAATCTAAGTAACATCAACAGTTCGTATTTACTGTCAGATAAATTTGACTGGCTGTGCCCTTAATAGAAAAAGAAATATCTCCGTCTCATCTTCAAGTCACCACTGTATGTGTGTATATTTACAGGCTTATGGATGTCAAACAAGGCCAGAATAAAGATGGGAAAACAGTTTTGTACTTGGTATTTGAGTACATGGACACTGATCTCAAGAAATTCATCCGAACCTTCCGTCAAACTGGAGAGAACATTCCCTCCAAAACTATCAAGGTACAGAGAAGACGAAGGTTTATCAATGAGGAGGTTTCTTACCAAATGGTTGGGAAAAATATTCCCTAATTAGTTTTCGTTTTTGAATGCAGAGGTTGATGTATCAACTTTGCAAGGGGGTTGCTTTTTGCCATGGTCATGGTGTATTGCACAGGTAACTTGTTAATTTCAGTCCTGCGGCATGTTTTTCCCCACGGTTGTACAATATTATGGCAGTTCTTCTTTCTAGTCTTGGTCACAATAACTTTTCTCTCGTTGGTTTAATTCAGAGACCTTAAGCCTCATAATCTTTTGATGGACCGAAAGACATCAATGCTAAAAATAGCAGATCTTGGACTGGCCAGAGCATTTACTTTACCTATTAAGAAGTATACACATGAGGTATTATGCTTGTTTAGTTCTTCCGTCCTTCACATAAAACCGCAAATGCATTTCAATTTTTTACACTTTGAAACATAGCTTTATTTGTTATTACTTATTGCAGATATTGACTCTGTGGTATAGAGCTCCTGAGGTCCTTTTGGGGGCTACCCATTACTCCACAGCAGTGGACATGTGGTCTGTTGCCTGTATATTTGGTACTGTTTCCCTTCAATATTGTTCAATTTAGTATCAAAATTTACATATTGGAGATACTGACTGCAGTTGTAAATTTATCGAATTTCCTCTTCTCGATGTGACTCTAGCTGAACTGGTAACAAAGCAAGCACTATTCCCAGGAGATTCTGAGCTGCAGCAGTTGCTTCACATTTTCAGGTTTATTGAAATATAATCTGGTTTCAGGTTATTGAGATATTGCTGTCAATTATCCCAACTGTAAGAGTCTTTGGGAAATTCCATTGCAGGTTATTGGGGACTCCAAATGAAGAGATGTGGTCTGGAGTAAGCAAGCTAATGAACTGGCATGAGTATCCCCAATGGAAACCTCAGCAAATGTCATCAGCTGTCCCTAATCTGGATAAGGATGGTCTAGATCTGTTATCAGTAAGCTTTTCATTCTTGTTTTCCATTGATCTTCTGGGCTTTCAGCTAAATTAAAATCTTAAAACAATTTTTTTTTAATAAAAAATCTTGATAATTAACCTAGTCTTGGAACTTGCTTATTTTTTTGGGGTTTGCAGCAAATGTTGCAGTATGAACCTTCAAAACGGATCTCAGCAAAAAAAGCAATGGAGCATTCTTACTTTGATGATTTAGAGAAGGCTTCTCTCTAAAAATGTCACTGATTGTGACCAATCGAGCAGCTGATTTTAGGAATGCAGTTTTATCAGATTTTAGGACCAGCTCTTTATTGAATTCTATTGCTTCTCTCAAGCATTCTTCAGTCATGTCTAGAACAATTTGTCTTGATCACTTTCTTTTACCTTGCTGTTGACCAATGTTCTAAAAGGCGCTAGGCTGGAGGCGGGCGGCCAGGAAGGGCCTAGCGCCTAGGGGGCCTAGGCAGAATTTTTTATTTTAAGTCAATTTTAATATTTTATCCAAACAAAACAATAATATACTCCCTCCGTTCTTAAAAGATTGTCGTTTTATGAAGTAATTTTTGTTCCAAAAAGATTGTCGTTTTGAGTTTATCAATACACATTAGCTATTTTTTTCCTACTTTATCCTTTTTTAAAGTTTTCTCCTATTTAAAGCTTTGTTCCCTTCCCAATGATTCTTATTCAATTCAATGCTATAATCTAAGTAGTAATTGGTTGAATAAGAAGTAATTGGTTGAATTGAATAAGAAACATTGGAAAGATAATAATTGGTTGATACAATTAATAAGGGTAGTATAGTATTTTCGCTAGGTATTAATTACATTCCTTAATCTGTGTGCATTAACCTTAAACGACAATCTTTTAGGAACATAGGGAGTAAAGCAAAACAATTTATAATAAAGATAATAAAGGCATTTACTTAAAGTTCAAACACATCCATATTGTCAATGTCAAAGTTCAAACACAAACATGCAATTGTTCAAAGTTCAAACATATCTTTAACGTATTAGTTTTATTCATAAAAAAAGATTGCTATTAAATAATAAAATTTAAAATTTCAAGAATTCATTTCAATATTAAAACTTAAGAAATTAAATTTTTAAGAATTATATTGAATTAAACTAAATATTACAAATGTATCATCATTTATATAATTTGAAGTTGATACAAGTTCAAAAAATTACAACTATAATAAAATTATTCATTTTAACTTGATCTTGTTCACTTCTTGTTGTGATTTGATATGCTACAAACTACATTACGAATATGGTAAATCATTAGAAAAATAAATATATCAAGATCTGGTTTGGGTAGTTATTAAAATAAAAAAAAAAACCTCTCCGCCTAGGCCTCGTCTAATTTTTTGGAAGAATTTTTTTGCCGCCTTAGGCCTAGGTGAGGCGCCGCAGGGATTTTTAGAACACTGCTGTTGACCTTCTAATACGTCTATATGCTTATGAAGTTATGTTTTAATTGTATCGTCTTTTAATTGAAATGTATGAAGCCAGATGTTGAAAACATCATCTTTTCCAATTGGCATATGCTGTCCAAACTTCATAAAAAAGTTTTCAACATTTTAAAAAATACTATAGTTGTTCTGTAATCTTATTCTTTCATATAAAGTAGTCATAACTATTATTCACTTTCGCTGTATAACCTTCAAGAAATTGAAGATGATGATCATGATGATGACTACAAGAAATGGTGTGGAAAAGAAAGACAAGTAAGTTCTTTGCCTGATTTAAGATACTCCCAGAGTGATTCTTCACGGCTTTTCTACATCCTCAAGATTTCAGTACAATAAATTAAAATCACTTTCTTGACCGAAAGCCAAACCACATAATTCTTGTTTTAATCCATTTTCATCAAATGTCTGTTGAAAAGAGAAAGATTGTTAATTCAACCAGTCCTTACCGAACCCCTGGGTTGAGCAGAGGGGTTGACAGATGATTTCTCCCGTTCAGAAGCAGTGTTCGCCTTATTAGTCACCATGACTCCTATTGAAATTGTGGGTGATTGAAAAAATCAGTTAGCACTAAATACCCTCCTTCTAGCGTCAATATTAACGCCAAGATTCGTTCCACGTGTCCAATCACCGAATTACGCATCGAATCCTGTACAAAAACGAAGTCACACGATGGAGGCTTATAGATTAGAGCTCAATGAAAACGTTACATGTGAATCATAACGTAGCATTGTATTTATAGGGATAACACCACCAATATTTTGGTCCCCGAATTGGAATAAAATTCCTTGGTATGGTAGTTACCATACTAGGATGAAAGTCGACCTCTCCTTAAAGATGAGAAGTCGGATTCAATCCTGACTGCTCCTATAAAAATAGGAAATAAAATAGAACTAAGACTGAGATTCCTTAATGGTTACAACTTTCGATTAAAATATACTCCTACACGGGGAAAAACCTTCCACGTGGACTGGGCCCAACCGGATCACTCGGGCCCTAAAAATCAGGCCCCAACAGGTATGATCCGTTGTTACCTTTAAGAAGGTTAGCTCCAATTATTAGAGTGAGAGCTGGGATGGCTCCTTCCCTGCAGTGTAGGGAGCTTATGCACAGAAAATGATTGAATAAGAAGAAAGGAACAAGAGAGCATAAAACTTGAACTTGTTGCAAGTTGGATTTAAACCAGGTCCAAAATAGTCCATACATTTCAAGTTGCCAATCAATGGCTAATCAGACTGTCAAACTGCAATTTTGTTTGGCACATTTCTTTCAATCCGGCCAGGCATACTACCCTAAAAATAGCTATAAACCAGTACCTCAATTGTTCACTCGCGGAATATTTAAGTCAGACAAGGAATAAACAAAATTAATCTTCTCTAGCTCAAAAAGACTAGATTCCTCTTAATGCTATAAAAAGCAGTTTTTATAAGAAGGTTGGAGATATGTTCATATCAAAAAGATGTCTACAAGTCTTTCGGTCTGTGCCATATTTAGTGCAGTTGTTCAGAGTCAGGTTAGGGGTTCCTAACCCACTTAAGTTGTTTTGAGCAGTGTTATTATATACTCTCGTTGACCTAGTAAATCGTGTATTGGTACTTGTGTACCCAAACAAGATACTCTTACGTACCAATACTCTCTCCCTCTATAACTTGCACAATCAGGCGAATTTTTAATTATATTTTGGTGATGTGGAAACTCGCAACCGCTAACCTTTAAGTGTGCTATGGAAAATCGCCATGTCCATGCAATACCTCACAAAAGGGCGAATCCACGACAAATTAGATTTACCATTAATTGAAAAAAGAGAGTTCATATCCATTCGTAAGTAAGGAAAATGGAAGAATTAGCAATCAGCCTAGTCTCATCTTTATCCCTAGGTCCTGGTTCTCCAGATTGAGCTTCTCTGAGAGATCCACACTATGCTGCTTTATCTGTGAATGCCAACTGTCAAAAAAGTCCAACTATTAAAACAACCTGAAATAAGTTTTTTTTGTTACTAAATGAATATGAATATCAATCATACGTAAATACAACTACAAAGAGTAACCGTAAATAAATAAAGCGACGACAGTAAGCAAAAGGCTTCTAAATATATTACAAATATTCACAACGGAATAGCAAAAAGACACTTAATATATATTTATCTCCGCTCTCTAATTATTATGATATCTAATTTCATGTTTATATTTTATTTAAAAACAATCTCTAATTTAAAAACTATCATACCTAAACTTAAAATCAAACTATGAAATAGTAATATTTATCTTTCTTGTTCGTTTTTCTCCAATACGCAATAGTAAAAAATTTTGACTTTCGGGTCTTCTATATTCTTCAAAATCTCTTCATGTCTTCACGAAAATTGTACCTCTTGAAAAGATACATAAAATAAGCTCAATAATCTTTTAATTTGGAGTTAATATGACTGAATTATGAATTTTTAAAATTAGGATTGAAAAATAGTGGTGAAAATCATAAGATGTTGCGGTTTTCAGCAATTTAAGACATGAATATGACGTCAAATAACTTTTCTTCATAATTGCAAAGAACGAAAATTTGAAAAAATAGGTTTTGGATTCATTCAATTTCGACATCGGATGAATTAATTATAATTTTTCTAATGAGTTGCCGTGCGTATAAGTATTCTAGGAAAGAATTCAACTAATCAAATTAAAATAAGATTAGGGCTTTATCTCCACTTTTTAAATATAAATATAAAATAATATAGGAGTTACCAAAATTCTAATGAACTATTTAATTTTAATTAAATCAATTATTTAGTTATCAACTAAAACAATTTAACTTTCAAAACGAAAAAAATAATTATAATAACTTACCTTTTTCAAGACAATTATATTTTTAAAAATTAAATAAATTAATATTTAATTATTAACAAGCTTACGAGTTATTACATACCATATACTCGTTATTCATTAATTACTTATTGAACAAATTCTTGATGAACGAGTCAGACCTTAATAACTCTTTTAACTTTAAGTCTTAATTTTTTTTAATATTCAATTCGGTTAGTCAATTAAATTAACCGAATAACAAAAAATCACCGAAACACTAAAATGATTATAACCGAAATATAAAAAATAATTGAATACCAAAATATTTGGGTTAAGAAAATTCGGTTCAATTCGGCTTTTACCGGTTATTCGCTCAGCCCAATTCACCACCAACCGTCCCCTCATCCGCCTTCCTCACTCAGACAAAGTTGACCAACAATTTCTGATCTAAAAGTAAATCAAACAATAAATAGTTTTTGGTTGATTGACATTTCTGTCCCTCTAAGTTGTCACTCACTTTCAAAGTCGTTCCTAAAATATCATTTTCGTCAGTTAGGTCCTTAAAGTGGCATTTTATTGGCGTTTCTGTTCCTTCAACCCATTTTAACCTAAACCCGACTCATTTTGATCAAGTTTAATCCAACCCGACCCAATTTGACCCAACCCAAAATTTTAATATTTTAAAATATAATAGTATTTTTAAAATAAGTTTAAAATAATAATTATATTTAACATTTTAAAAAAATAATATTTAATTATTTAAAATAAATTATTATTATTAAAATAATTATTATTTTGATATTTTAAAATACAATAATTATTTTTAAAATAGTTATTTTTAATATTTAAAAATAAAACATTAGTTTTTTTATAAAAAAATTAATAATTATATTTAATATTCTAAAATAAATATTTTTTATTTTTAATATTTTAAAAGTAAAAAATATTTTTGTAAATATTATTTTTAAAAATAATATTTACTTTTAAAATATTAAAAATAATATTTAGTTCAGAATATTTAAAATAACAATTATTTTAGAATATTAAATATAATATTTATTTTAGAATATTAAAAATAATATTTAATTTAGAATATTAAAAAAATTAATTATTTTAGTTTTTTTCTAAAAAAAAATTTAAATAATTATTATATTTATATTTATATTTATTTTAATTTTTTAATATTTACTTTTAATATTTTAAAATAATAATTATTTTTAATATTCTAAAATAAATATTTTTAATAATTATTGTTTTTGAAGGAAAAATAATATTTAATATTCTGAAATAATTATTATTTAATAATTATTAAAATAATCTTAATAATTATAATTTTAAAAATTAAAATAATCTTAATAATTATTATTTTAAAAATTATTATTTTAAAAACTAAAATAAGCTTAATAATTATTATTCTAAAAATTAAAATAATCTTAATAATTATTATTATTAAATAATAATTTTTTTTATTTTTTTAATAAGTATTTCGTAATATTAAATATTATTTTTCCTTCGAAAACAAATATTATTAAAAATATTTATTTTAGAATATTAAAAATAATAATTATTTTATAATATTAAAAAATTAAAATAAATATACATATAAATATAATAAATATTTAAAAAAATTAAATTTAAAAAATTATTATTTTTAATATTTAAATATAAATATTATTTTTAATATTCTAAAATAAATATTATATTCAATATTATAAAATAATTATTATTTTTTATATTCTAAAATAAATATTATTTTTAATATTTTAAAAGTAAATATTATTTTTAAAAATAATATTTAGAAAATTATTTTTTACTTTTAAAATATTAAAATAAAAAATATTTAAAAAATATTTATTTTAGAATATTAAATATAATTATTATTTTAAAAAAAACTAATATTTTATTTAAAAATATTAAAAATAACTATTTTTAAAATAATTATTTTATTTTAAAATATTAAAATAATTATTATTTTAATAATAATAATTTATTTTAAATAATTAAATATTATTTTTTTAAATGTTAAATATAATTATTATTTTAAACTTAGTTTAAAAAATACTTTTATATTTTAAAATATTAAAAATTTGGATTGGGTCAAACTGGATCGGGTTGGGTTAAACTTAGTCAAAATGGGTCGGGTTTAGTTTAAAATGGGTTGAAGGAACAGAAACACCATTAAAATGTCATTTTAAGGACTTATGTAAGACCCCAACTTTTATGAATAAAGATTTAATTTTCTTTATATATTATTTCAAAACAGTAAGGTGTTGTTTTGATAAATATGAAAGTTATGGGTGAAATGTGCAAATATTTTAAAATAAACAAGTGGTTATAAAATATTCTTGTTGTCGGGGAATAATCGTTTGGTCGTGAAATATTCTTGTTGTCGGGGAATATTCGTACGACGGTGCAGCTATTTGTGGACCCCACAACGGAATAACTGTCGGATATAGAAAGCGACAGAAATAACCTTTTTATAAATAACGGCGTAGTTGTTACCGTTAGTACTGTTGAAATACCCGGTGGTTAAAATACAGTGATACGCGGTGTTGCACAGTAGCACACGGTATTGCATAGTATTTCGAATTACTGAGTCTTACGTGAAAAGAAACTTACTCAATTATTGTTACAGTAATTACTGTTCAATATTTTATATTATTGACTCAATAATTGCTACGTTGATATTTTATATTATTGACTCAATAATTGTTACATTGATATTTTATTGACTCAATAATTGCTACGTTGCTATTTTATATGATTGATTCAATAATGGCTACAGTTGATAGTTTGTATTATTGATTCAATAATTGTCCTTGCACAGTGTTTCACATTAGCAATTCAATAATTCATATTATTTGAATAATATTATTAGATAGCATTATTGACAATGTCTAAGGAAGTTCTGTCTAGGAGGGGTTATTTAATTGCGCGCCAGTAAGGAGAAGTCCTTATCGGAAGGCCCCCTCTTTCCTGGGAACGACCTGGTTGTTAATATTGTAGTTCTATAATATTATTTGTGAATAATTAATTATTGATTTATATGATAAGAAAATATTTATTTTGTGGATATTAAGGAAGGAATTAGCACTGATGTGTTTTTATCAGTATTTTGGTATGGAAAATCATCTGGTTGTGGATTTTGGATAATTTATGTTTGGAATTTGGAAAAACTTTCTTCTGCAAAGTTGTAGAGAATTAAATTTCCTATAGAAGGACATCGAATTTGTATTTTTCTGACGAATGGGCTATTTATTATGAATTATTGAAGTTTCGGAAAATAAATATTTTTTAATAAAATGGTGGGCCCCACTTTTGTTGTTGGTTGAAAATCTGATTTTCTTAGCAGCCGGCGGCGGAGATTGTTTTAAAAATAATATTATTTTATTATTTTAGTCTCCTTTGACATCCTAAACTTTTCTTATAAATAGGGTGCTTAGGTTAGAATTGAAAATCACACCAGAATCAGAAGTTTTCTCTCTCTATAATATTGAGCGTATTTTTGTGAGTATTTCGATACTTTGAGTATTAGTATTCAGCGCAAGTTTCCTTCGATATTATATCCGATATTCCAATCAGAGGTACTATTCTTTTGAGGTAAGGGATGTTATTTTCTTTCGTAAATGATGTTATTCTTTTCAATATCATTATACCGAAATATTGGCATGGATTTTGTTATGAAATTCTTACTTTTTTCGTCGGGGTTACTATTCACGTATACGACACTATTCACGAAAAAACTAAATTTTCTTTTATTTATCCAAATTACTTGTTAAAGTTCTTATCTTTGGTTGTATCAAAGTTTTGAGCTCTATTCTTGAATTTTGCTCCATAATTAATTATTACGAGGTATTTTTGAATTGGATATACTAAGATACGAATCCTTAGTCTTTGTCTTTTATCTCACTGGATTCATTTTTTTAAAATATTTTTCATCATCCTTAGTCCTAAAAGGTGATATGACTGAATATCTTTGGCCTGTAGAGCAAAGATGAATGATTACTTGATGAATATCTTTGACCTGTAAAGAAAAGATGAATGATTACTTGATGAATATCTTTGGCCTGTAGTGCAAAGATGACAGGTGTTGAGATGAACATGACCACTGATGATACAAATGAATATCTTTGGCCGTAGTGCGAAGATGAATATTTGATTTGAGATATATATTGATTGATGTTACAGGGATAAAATATTGATGATGGACTTTTAAATCATAGAAGATAGTATATTTCATTCTCTACTTAACTCTTCTAATAAATTGTTGTTTCCGCTGCGAATATTGATCTAAGATTGGTTGTCCATTATATTTTATCTGATTTATTGAAGGCTAACGATAATTTATTTTCCATTATCTTAGTCATAATATTTTTTACTGGGCCAGTTGAGCTCACCCTTTTCATCTGTTGTCCTCTTCAGGAAATAAGAATGTCGCGGGAACTAGTCGGGGAACAGAGTGATGGTTCGAGTTAGAGCAGTAGTAGTCCTCACTATTTCTGATAAATAGTGTGATAATAATTATAATGAGGACTTAGTTTGAATCTTAATATTTTCTACATATTTGTATTGACACTCACAGTTGTGTGGTCATATTTTGCACGACCGTATGATATAAAGTTGTATTTGAATTTTGTACCATGTATTTGAAAACTCATAATGGGTTGGGTTGACTGGACCTATTCTGGGGGCGTCACAACTTAACTGACGAAAATGGTACTTTAGGGACGACTTTGAAAGTGGGTGGCAACTTGGAGGGACAGCAGTGTCAATCAGCCAATAATTTTTTATACAAACAATAAACATCGGTTAGTTTTAATTGTAATTTTTTTATAAATAGTTTATTTTATTTTAAATTTTATAATATACTTTTATTTATAAATTAAATTTATTTTTGTGTTATATAATATTTCTATATATTTTAATTTTTAATATTTTTAGTCATTTTTGATTAAGTAAATATGTTGTTATTATGATAAAAACAAAAGAAATTATACTAGTTTTTTATACTTACAAGGCCACATTAGTATTTAGGGATTCTTTAAATGCCATGTGTCCGCCTAAGAGAGCTCTTTAGTTTCTGCTTGTAATTAGTACGTATTAGATATAAACTCGCGCGTTGCGACGAGATTATTCATTTTGTTAATAATAAATTTATACGTGTAATTAATAAATTAAAATATAATAAAAAGATGGTAGATTGTTGTGCGATGATCAAATTTTTATAGCATATGTTACATAGAATTGGGTAAAAGTTTTGTGCACAAATACATATCCAAGTATAGAATTAATCACTAAACTCCAGGATATTATATAACAGTTGTGTGTGTATATATATATTAAAATCTTGATAAAAATATTTATAATGTAACTAATAGGGTTAAAAATGGGAACTTCTTTCATTCTAAAGTACTAACAAATATTTAGAAATTGTAATGCACAATGTCATCGAGTTATTATATTGATATGATTGCTAGTGACATATTTGAAATCTGTTACACATTACACAAACCTCACCAAGCC
This sequence comes from Panax stipuleanatus, assembly GCA_020205555.1. Lineage (NCBI taxonomy): Eukaryota > Viridiplantae > Streptophyta > Magnoliopsida > Apiales > Araliaceae > Panax > Panax stipuleanatus. The sequence goes on from CM035118.1 coordinate 156,586,596, forward strand.
TCAAATAATAAGATAAATGTTTAGCAAAAAATAATAAGAATGAAATAATTGTTTTAGCATGAGTTGTTACATAATAGTTGATATGTATTTATAGGGAGAAAATTAGGTTAAATAACGGAGAATAATGATAATAGCTCACTAATGATAATATCATAAAGTAGTAATTTTAGGAGATAATAATTAAATTAGAAAAGATAATATCAAAATAGTTGACATTACCAAAACAGTTTGTATTTGTAGTGATTTAGGAGATTATAAATTCAAAATATTAATTTTGGATTAAAAAAGTAGTGATTTTAGGAGATAATAATTAAATTAGTAATGATAATATTAAAATAATTAACATTATCAGAACAGTTTAGATTTGTAGTGATTTAACATGAGTTGTTGCATAATAGTTGGTATATATTTATAGGTATAAAATTAGGTTAAATAACAGAGAGTAATGATGTGACACCTCCAAATTCGGGTACTTCAATTCCACGAGACTTGGTGTTCACTGTACGAATATCATCTATCTATCTACCCATAGTAAATGCAAATCATACAATAAATAGAATTAAATCCTCCTTTTATGGGGTTACAACATCTGAGTAATAAATAAAATAAATCCCAGGTCATACTAACCTTAAACATCTGTGCGGAACATAAACAAATAAATAAGTCTTACACAACTCTAATATAAGTCTGAAACATAAACACATAAAATAAACAACAAGTCTTCATCACTTGTTGACCATGCCCTTGCCTTTGCTAGTAGAAGGCTCGTTGGATCTTTCGTTCTTAACTGCAATGTTATTATTACGCAAGAGTGAGCACGATTGTCCACAAGTATAATAATATGACAACAATATAATAACATGCGAGTGAATCAAAGATATCTGAATAAAGAACCTTAACTTTTGACTCAAGAATGAATAACAGGAATCAAAAGAACGTCTGAGGGTCATCAGACCTTGAACTATGTCATAGGTTGTAAAATTTTTATGCTTTAAACCTTTAACAGTCATAAGACTATGGACTCTACTTCTCGTACTTAGGGGGATCAGCCCTTAGTACCATACTGTGCACAATATCTCAACGCTAAAGCGTAAATCATCCCCTTTACAGGGTTGTTCATCTCAGTTTTGACATCAGAGTCCACACCAAAGGAAGTTTGGTTTGGATAAGCTCAATAAGTATTCTAGAATTTAGAACGTACATCAACTATGGACTAGTCGAATAAATAAGGGTTCACTAGTCCTATAAGTTCAACAATAACATCGATATTCAACTTGAATAATAAATCTCAAGAGTATACAATCGAATAAGTATTGTATAACTGAATCATGCTTTTAAAAGAGTTACAATATATAATATGAATTTTGAACTGGAACAATTAAGAACACGAGCTTACTCGATATAGAAATACAAGTCTAAGACTTAATAAATGAATAAATTAGAATTTAGGGAACTTGCTAAATCAATAAGTTAGGGATAGGATACTTGCCTCTTGCACAAGCTACAAATATAATTACAATTCACTTTCTCAACGTCCTACACATTACATTATGTATACGACATCGATTAGTTTTCATAACTACCATGTTTAACTGTTGAACTATTCACTTAAGTTCGACTTACAACTTGGTTTATAATATTACTCAATGGCTAACCACATAACATGAATATAAACTCACAACATGCATATCACACATGTATAGCCCTTTAAACAATCATAATCAAGTTTTACAATTACGATATTCAAGTTCGCACTTAGTTTGTTAACTTGAACCTTCACATTATCTTATACATGTCAATAACTTAATTTATTAATCATGAACTTCAAATCATATAATATTCATGTATGTAACTTAAAACAACATCTTTTATTATTGAGAATACTACACTTGTGTGTGTGCATGTCCGAAGCCCTCCGATTGTCTCCGAATACGCATCAGTCACAAAGATGGCTATTTTTACCCATTTTAACGATTTTAAATTGAAACTTAAAGAATGAAAGTAGTAGGTCTACTCGTTATCTTTCCGAATCATCTTGAATCGCCTTAATCGGAGTTCGTATGAAAACGTTATGCTTATTTTACTACAGGAGGTCAAAACAGTCTCAGAAATCAAAAAAAAAAAAGAAGCTCCCGAACAGCCCTTATACCCGCTGGGGCGGGTCCTAATGCCCATGAACACCCGCTGGCGTGGGTATCCCTGCTGGTGCACTCCCTGATTCGCGATGAACACACAGAGTAGCCTAAATAAATCCAAATTAAACTAACGTAATGAATTATAAGGCTATCCATAATGTAAAAATTTCACATAAATATTATATAACATTTCTAGCATGATCTTAGCATTTTAAATCACGTATTTACACAATTCAAGGCATCTATTTTCACTGTTTTCAATATTTTGTAAAGTTTTGAAGGAAAACAAGAAATTCAACGTTACGGATTCGTTATAACACCGATTCGTTATAACACCGAATCCGTTCGTTTAACTTCCATTTTGTTCGTTTAAACGTACATAATTACATGCAAGTATCAATTTAAGTTAAATAAACGTATAAGGCGTGTAAATTTTGTACGTAAGGGCCATATGGGCCATATTTACAATTTTAAACTCTGTAACTTTTGAAAACTCAATTATCAACAAAATTCCATGGTGTGATCATTGAAAGTTATGCATATATGGCATATAATATGTTATAAACACATATGAACACACATAAAGCCATATAATGAACAAATATCAATTTTTTCATTCACAGAGAATTTTTAAAGCACGTAAATGGAAAAACTCTGTAAAATTTTGAAAACCCAATTAAGGCCTAATTACATGAATTCGATTATTTTAATTCATTCATACAAAATACAAAATATGTTATAATGATATAATAACACATATATAAGCATATAATCAAAAATTGCTATTTTTTTCCATACACAGGGAACTCATAATATATGTTCATGAAGGAAACATAGTACGTGAAATAAAACTGGGACAAAAGAATTACCCCTTGCAAACTCTGTAAAGATGATATGGATTCTAGTTCCAATCTCTCAATTCTCTCTGTGTATTTCTCTCTAAAATGTGAATATCAATATAGAACTGATATGATATGTATATAAGATATAATATAATATGTATATACGTAATATACGAAATGGGTAGAGTGAGTGGTCAGTTGGTCCCTTAGTGGGTTAACTGGCTAACTCTCCCTAGGGCCGTGTTTGGATTGTCCTTTATTCCTCCTTTCCCATTAATTTAATTACTTACTATTATATAGTTAATTAAATGTCACACCCAATTAATCAAATAATCCTATTTAAATCAATTAAATAAAATTACATAATTTCATAATAATTCACATAGTCACATAATTAAAATTCTTATTTATTAATTATGTCAAATCATTAAATCTCTAATTAATTATTAAATTAATTAGAATAATATTATGCTTATTAATTAATATATTAATCAAATAAGCTCAATTAAATACATACTTTGAATATAAAAATTCACCACATTAATTTAACTAATGTGACACGTATAATTAAATTAATCTACCACAATTTCATCAATTAATTATTTAACTCAATAATTAAATCATCAAAAAATATTTATTTAATTCAATAAATATTCAAATTAAATTATAAAAATCTTGTTCGTCACAAATGATAATAGCTCAGCAATTAAAATATTATAAATTAGTGATTTTAGGAGAAAATAATTAAATTAAAAAAGATAATATCAGAACAGTTGACATTAGCAAAACAATTTAGATTTATAGTGATTTAGGGGATTATAAATTTAAAATATTAATTTGGAATTTAAAAAATAGTGATTTTAGGATATAATAATTAAATTAGTAATGATAATATTAGAACAGTTAACATTATCAAAATAATTTAGATTTGTAGCGATTTAGTATGAGTTGTTTGCATAATAGTTGGTATGTATTTATAGGGAGAAAATTAGTTTAAATAACAGATAGTAATGATAACAGCTCAGTAATGATAATATCATAAAATAATAATTTTAGGTGATAATAATTAAATTAGAAAGGATAATATTAGAACAGTTGACATTATCAAAATACTTTAAATTTGTAGTGATTTAGGGGATTATAATTTTAAAATATTAATTTGAGATTAAAAAAGTAGTGATTTTAGGAGATAATAATTAAATTAGTAATGATAATATTAAAACAGTTAACATTATCATAACAGTTTAGATTTATAGTGATTTAGGAGATTATAAAATTAAAATATTAATGTGGGATTAAAAAGTAGTTATTTTAGGAGATAATAATTAAGTAACGATAATATAAAAATCATTTAGATGATGAAAATAATTTATTGGATGCTAATTTTTTTTTTAATGATGATGAAAATAATTAACCAGATGCTAGTACTTACCAAATCATGCAAAGCCACAATCCAGATAATAGAATGCAATAGTTGAAAAAATCATAAATATAAACACCGTGAGATATACCGGATGCTAGTACCATAATGCCAAAAAATAGTAATTTAGGAGATTAAAAATCAACATAGTAAGTTGTGATTGATATTATTTGTTATTTTAAATATTTTAAACTGTATAATATTATGTTGTAATATAATTATATATTGTATAATATTATGTTGTAATATAATTAAATTAATAATGATAATATCCGCACAGTTTAGATAGGTAATGATTTTGTTATATACATGTATTATAATATTATACCATACATGTATGATACAATGTATGCTATAATTATGAATAGTATAATATTAGAAAAATAGTGATTTTAGGATATAATAATTATATTTTAACATAATTAAATTAGTAACAGTTTAGAAAAGTAGTGAATTTTGGGGATTATAAAATAAACATATTAGTGTGGAATTATATATATGACTATATGCATGATATAATGTATGGTATAAGATTATAAATTCTAAAAAACGGATTTATTGGATTGTCACGGTTAGTAATTTGGAACTTATATATATGTATGGTATAATATTATAAAAAATATAATATTATAAAATTCAAAAACTGGTGTAATTATGTAGGACAGGTGAAAATGGATGAACACATTAATTATGTAGGACATGTGTTGTAATTTGGAAATGACAAATGTCATGCAATGGTGTTATGTACTTTAATTTAGTACTCCCTCCGTCCTATAATAAGTGACGTTTTAGGTAATTTTATTTGTCCCAAATTATTTGATGTTTTAAAAAATCTAGAAGCATTAATTATAATATTTTCAAAATTATCCCTCATTACTCCTACTTCAATACCCAGATGCTTTTAACTCTCTCTCTCTTTATTAACATAAAGGGTATTATAGACAAATGATACTATATTTAATGATATACAATCATTTCCTTAATGATTGTGCTCAACTCTAAAACATTACTTCCTCCGTTCCTTAAAGGGTGCAGTTTTAATCCAAAAAAATTGTTCCTTAAAAAATGCAGTTTTAGGAATCCAAAGCTTCTTTTTTCAAATATGCCCTTGTTTTAATTAATGCACTAAATGAGAAAGTTAATGCACTAAAGGAATAGAAGGGTTAACTTTGTTATTTTATTTCACTTATTAATTTGTGCGCTTTTAACTAAAATTGTATTCTTTAAAAAATAGAGGGAGTATTTATTATAGGAGGGAGGAAGTATATTTAATAGATTCCCTTCCCATAAACAGTAAGTTTTCATACTAATAAAGCTCGATTCCGGATTAATGTGTACTTTAATGCAGGATCGCACAAATAAATACTCCTATGGCTATGGTGGCAGTATTTCTGTACATCAGTAAATTAGTAAAATTTTAAGGGTTATTTTAGACATTTTTTATTTTATAAATTTTATTAATCCAATCCAGGTGTAATGTTAAAAGGTTGAGCCAAATACGTGCGTGCTTTCGAAAAACGCAGGCAGAAGCAGAGCCAAGACACAGCAAGCGGTGGTCGTGTTTTATCTGTCCGCTGGACTGACGATTAACCGGCGATTTTAAACCCCCAGAGAAAAAAGATACTTCTCCTCGGCTACCGGTATGTGCTCCCTTCACTTATTCGTCCTTTTGTAATCGTTAATTTCCACGTCCGTATGTTTATAGCCGTTATCACGAACATAACATACTTTGTCTCCCTGTACATCCAATCCACCACCTCCTCAACTCTGAAGAAAACCCTAGTTAGGTTTAACGACATTGCTTCCCTTTGAAAAGCTCTTTCTTTCTTCTCTATCCGTTAGGCTCGGTTTTATGGTGGTTTTGGGCCCCAGATTCAGGCATGATTTCCCGACAATGCATGCTTCTCCCTAATTTTTTCTCCTTCTATTTTTAATTAGTAGTTAGGTCAATTCTTCTTAACTTATGTTATATTAAGCCACGCGTTTCTGATTATTTTCCCTTGATCTAATTTAGTTCCCTCGTTTTGATACAGCTAGTTTCTAGTGTTTGGAGGATCAAGGGCATAATCAGTTTCATGAATTTATATTTCTTTATTATATGTTCTGTTTTGGATTTTAATGATGATTTGTTTATATACATGTTTTTTGTTACTTATCATTATGTTTATATACAGTACAACTTGTAGACATGGAGGATGCTGAGAATTTTTCAGTAGATTCAGCAGAAGGTAAACCAGAGATGGAAAACAGCAATCAAGGTGAACAAGAAGGGGAGCACAAGCAGCAAGAAAAATTGCATGGGGAGGACCCAAATTCCTGTGAAAAAATGGGGAAGAGAGACCAGAACATTGTAGAAAATGTGGCGGACCATCAAAGTGATAGTGTGGGAAATGGCATGGAGGTCCAAGGAGTGCCTTGCAAAATTTTGGAGGAGCAAAAACCTAACCAGAATGCCAATGACATGGAGGGAGAGAAGGGTTCTAGTGACAATGATATGCAGGGAGGGAAGAAATCTAGTGAAGATCCATATCAATTTACTGAATCCCCTCCTGGTAATGAGACTGAAGCTATTCAAAGTGAGAAGGGAGGATTGTTGGTCGATGAGCCCAATGACAAAACCGTCGTTACTACTGTTGCTGCTGATGGTGATGCTGTTTGTAGTGAAATGCCAGAAAACAACGATGAGGTTGGTCAAGTTGAACCAGTTACACCTTATGCTGTTGTTAAATATACAGGTGAAAAATCCAGGGATGACAGTGGGGACACTAGTGGGACAAAGGTATTTCCAATCCGAAAAGAGTTCTAAGTGTTATTACTGATAAATACCTATTTATCTATTTGTGGTTTTTAGATGACTGAGGAGGAGGAAACTGGGACACCAGAGGATCAAGACGCATTCATGAAGGAACTAGATAGTTTTTACAAGGAGCGGTCAATGGATTTTAAGCCCCCTAAGTTTTACGGCCAGACATTAAATTGCCTGAAGTATGTTATCCTCAGGTTTTGATTGTGTCATAGCTTCCTTTTTTTTTATAGCTAATACTAAATTTTATGGTCCTTGGTTACTAGGTTGTACAGATCTGTGACTAGACTGGGTGGCTATGATCGGGTATGGTGGTGTCTTCTCCTTTTTATTACTTTTAGGGTTTCTAATTCTGGTTTCATTATCCATCACTTCCGTGCTGACCCTTGTTATTAATGATTGGAACAAAATAAAAGGGAATGCAAATAGAATTTTGTTAAATGATTAATTTTTGTTAGATTTATAAAATAAGCCCAAAGTCTAGTATATAAAGACATCAAGCTCTCTAACTCAAAAACAATTGACAATTAGAAGAGTTGGCACAACTCATTATATACTAGACATACTTTGTCAAAGTATTCAATGTGGGACAAGATCTATACTCTTAACACTCCCTCCACGTGTAATCTGGTGTATTGAGGGTTGCACGTGGACCTGATGAATATGAGCAACTATTGGCCCAATTGATAAATGGTATTAGTTAAGAAATGAGTAATTTTAACCCTTTAAGAATGGATTGCAAGTGGGTTAGAATGTAGGCTAAGAAGAGTGTGTTTAATTAGTCTCAAGGATAGGCCAGTCCGACACTATGTTAGATTTATAAAATGGACCCAAAGTCTAGTATATAAAAACATTAAGCTTTAACTCAAAACCAATTGGCAAAGAGTTTCTCAACTCATTATATAGTAGACATACTTTCTCAAGGTATTCGATATGGGACAAGATATATACTCTAACAATTTTTAAATAGAATTAGATTGATAGTATTAAAGTTCCAGATTTAGAATGTTTGTTATTTAGTTGCTAAAATTTGTTAAACATATATTGTATTGAACTACATGGTATAGTTAACAAATTTTTCATTTAATTGTGTTAAAAATCAACATATTTGAGCAATTTGTCACACATTTTCATTTCAATCATATCCTTTAATTTGTCCCTGATGTGATTTCTTTAATTCTACTTAGCTGCTAAGGGCAGAGCCTGATATAAAAAGATATTCAGCTTTATTCTCAATTTATTTCCTTCACTTCTCTCTCTCTATATGCATTGATAAACACTTCTTTATACTTTTTAGGAATTGTGTGTTTGGATGGAATGATTTAGTATGAATTACTTCATTTACAGTTTACAAGACATAATTGTAAATGTGAGGATTATAGTCCAAATGAGGTTTAGACAGTCCTATATGCGAGTCAAATGTTTCCAAAATAATATTGGACTATTGGAGTGAGCTTGATTTCGAGCATGTTTCCTCACAAATTGATTAAAAAACCCTCGCGTGGGGTGCTCCGTGCTTGAGTATTTTAGACATACTGGTACACATAAGGAGCTTTTATATTTGCTCTTCACATTGTAAAGATGTTTATATAACTTGGAGTTTAGGAAATTTATATGTAAGATACGTTGTAGACAAGAGTACGATGAAGCTAATGATTTTTTTTCAGTTACAAGAAAGAAGATTTGTGTATTTATTTATTTTGATGAACAGAGAAGTAATTACAAGGCATGTCAAGGGCAAGAAGCCCTCCCAAAAGAAAGCAGAGGACAAATGAGTGGAAAAAACATTAGGCATTACTGAAGCGCCGACTGCCAATCCCTATGAAGATTTAGTAAAGAAATTCCTCAAAATGCTCACTATGCATGTGCCCAGAGAAGCAAAAAGACGCTTTATCCAAGTAAATCGATATTCATTGTCACATATAACCATATCATTCCTCTTATCCAAATCGTATGCTTCCCACTACCAACACCTGTGAAAATGCATAGGAGAAAATATTCGAAGAAGGACAAATCCAATATTTACCCAATACGCCAAATAAAAAACACCACAACCCCCAAGAGACATATAGTGAATACAGATATGAGAATGAGACTCTTCTTCCTGCATACGCATAATAGACAGTTGCATATAAAGATTTATAATGCCTATGTCACTGACACGTCATTGTTGTTAAGTGGACCAAGGGTTGAGGACCAAACAAAAGTATTACTCATTTACTTGACCCAAAGATAAATGTCCTTCTTTGACATATCGTCAAATTCACTATTATTAAAATTAATAATTAAACACGTTTCTTTAAATTTTTGAAATCATGAATCTTGAAATTAGTAGTAAATTTATTGTAATTTATTATGGTTATATTCTCTTTGCTTCTGTGTAGAAGAATAGTAAGATTCATTGATTTTAAAATAGTCAACTCGACAATAAAATTTTAATTGGGACATTTATTCCAAGACGAATATCGTAATTTGAAGGGAAAGTTTGCCAATCAAATGCTAGAGAAAAATGTAGTATTGGACGATAACATAGTAAGTGAATAAAACTGAATTGATAAGATTTCCTAGGGATTAAAGCACCAAACATTCATTGAGAAATATAAGCTAAATTAAGAAGTTGAAGAAATTAAGAAAATTGCTTAGTTTGCTTGCCACTTAAATTGCAGGAAAATTAGAAAATCCAAGAATCTCACCCTCCCACATAAAACATTAAAAGGGAGAATTGTACTTAAACAAGAGGTAATAATTACAAAGAAAAGCTGAAAAAAGGAGAACCCTCGACCCTAGATATCCCATAAAATTACATATGCAAAATTAGATATGCATGTCATTACTAACTTGAAGCTAAACAAGTAATTGTTTAACTGGGAGATGAAGTGAACTTCCAAGGATCAGAGAAGTAATAGAAGAACGATATGAATTTTCATCCAACCCGTTATCTTGAAAATCATACTTGTTTCTGATCACTTGATCTAAAGAGAGTCAGGTTCCAAAGGAAAGCGATACGGTCGTTTGCCCACAAAGACATTTACTTGGATACCGGGTTTCCAAGTCCTAAACTCCTTCACTATTCCCAATCCGCGAAAAATTACACATAATGCGCTCAAGCTACTGAGCCACCCTTATTGAGATTTTAAACAATGAATAATAAAGTTTAATACTTGCTAGACATGCCTGAATAAATGTAATCTTACTTAGAGCGAAGTAAGTCCTTTTCTAAAAGTTAGGTCTCTTACCCACTCGCTCTAATACATAATTTTAAAAAGTCTGATATCTCGGATTACCTCATAATAAAGGGACACCTAAATAAGTTATAGTCTTAAAGTCTCCACCCAACCATGTCATCTGGAAGCAAGAATACCCTCCTCAATATTCACACCAATAAAGCTAATGAATCGGATATGCTTCTTGTTGTTCTGTCTGCGGATTAGATTGCTATGATAAATAGAATATGTAAGATATTTAGTGGAATTAGGCTCTAAAAGGCAAATTAATGGTTACACATTTGTATTCTTGCATCCATAGTTATTAAAGGCAATAAGCGCACCAAGGAACAAAGTCTCCCAAGAGCCAAGGCGAGGGGTGCCTCATCAAAGTGAACTGCACATCCTCAGAAAGTAAAATTAAAATACATAGTGTCATATGACTCATATTTAATATTAAAGTATGTTAGGATATAAATGAACTATATGTGTAGTAGCTAAAGCAGTAACGAGTTGGTAGCAGCGAACGGTAGCTATGAGGACTATTTTTTTCTATATTTCAAGCTCAGGGAGAGAGTGAGTGCCCAAGGGCTGCCGTTTTTAATTTATTTAATGCTGAATTTTATTTCTTCCAATTATGTTCTTGTACCCTAGCCTTGAAAAAGACATGAATAAACACTAGATAGAGGAAAGAAGATAAACAGGGGAAGATAAAGAGGCGAGGGGAAGAAGAAAAAAAGGGGAAGAGAAAAGAGGAAGAAGAAAAAGGGTGAGAAAAAATAGGGGCAGAATAAAAAGTGATAAAGGAAAAAAAAAGTAAGAAAATAAGAGGGATGAAGAAAATTTGAAGGAAAAAAGGTGAGTAAAAAGGCGAAGAAAACGAAAAAGAAAAAGAAAAAGGAAATTAGGTGGAAAAATATTACATGGAGCTTTGTCTTAGAAGACTTAAATAAGGCAATGCTTTGCATGTTCCTTGCACCTCAGGCATAGGCCCAAAAGGGGCGCGCCTCACCTTAGCCAAGATAAGGTCCTATAGGGGCCGCGTTGCGTCTAGTAGCGTGCCTTTAATAACAAATGCTTGGATCAAGCGTAAGATTTGTGTTTTGATGCATGAGTAGAACTATCCCACATCAACATATTGTTACCTACTAAACCGCTTGTAAACAAGATATCTAATGGATTTGAACAAACTTACTGTTGTATTTGCGGATCAGTGTGATGTTATAATTTACACTATCTTAGATATTTAGTGGATCAGGGCCATACAGACAAATTGATGGTTACGCATCTATATACTTATATTTCCCCTTGAATTGTTTTGTACCTTTACATGCTCAAGAGTAAAAATTTAAGCATCATAGGAACTTGGAAAAAACTTCATTGTATGAGAAGATATTGATTGAGATGGCAAATTTTAAATCAGAGCAGGAAAGTATGATGCTCTTGCGTCGATATTGTTCTATATGCTTAAAAAATGGGGAGCATCCCCCCCCCCCCCCCCTTTTTCTTTTTCTGTGAATGGGTTGATTACTGACAAATAGTTCAATATATACTCAAGTAATAAAATTATGATTGTAATACCTAATGTGTTAACCTGTAAAGGTTATTTTATGCTATATACACACACTTACATATAATATATTTTCGTTCTGTTAGTCTTATCAGGATCTCTGTTGCGCGCCCCTGTACATATCTGTTTTTGTCCTGTTTCCTATGTCAAACTCTTTTTACCAATGCCGGGATATGTATTTTTACAGGTTACTGGAGCCAAGTTATGGCGGCAAATAGGAGAATCTTTCCATCCCCCCAAGTAAGAAGAATGTGATTGTTCGTTTTTATGTCATTTTCCCCCTTTCGATAAGTAACATTTTGACCTTTGTTGTCCTTTTCTTGTAACATGCAAACAATCCACTGTTTTGAGATGCACTTTTTAGCACTAACCTTTTTTATGATGCTACTTTTGACTCTTTTGTATTTCCTTTTGAGGTATAATATATATGTATGTGTACACACACAAAGAGAGTACTATAGAAATCCTACCTTCTAAGTTTTAGAGTTTGCCAGTTGAGCCTATCCATGCCTAAATTGGTTTTGTGGTTAATCACATTCGGAGGCTAATCTGTTCACTTAATTATGTATTTAAGTTGTGACTCTCTCTCTCTCTTTCTCAGGACTTGCACAACTGTATCTTGGACATTCCGCATTTTTTATGAGAAGGTAGTGCCGTAACAAATTTCACCCTTTATACTTGAATGAATATTGATGTTCTACATTGTGTGCTAGCCTAATATGAGATTTTAATTATTGGGCATCTGGTTTTTATCCTTTGATCAGTTGGATGAAAGCTTTAATGCTGAGAAGTCTTAGTACATGTTTAACTATTTGAAACATTTCCGACATATTTGTGAACCCTCTATCCTCTAATCTGATGGTTCACATCTCATTTTCTATATGCGTAATATTGCTCTTATTATTATTTTGTCTTACGCTATTTTGATTTGGAATGGTTTTCCCTTTCAAGGCATCTAGAGTTTTGGTGCAGCAAACACAAAAAACTACCAAAAAATTTGATTTTAAAATTGAAGTGAAGCAACATCATGTCCAGGTTTCAGGGTTTTGGTTGGAAGAGATATGATAAGGTGGTCCTCTGGCGGTGTGGTTGTTTGTTATTTGGTCAGACAGGAATTCTCATGTTTTGAGCAACCAATTCATGTTTTCTCATCTCCTTTGTCATAGGGTTATATTTGTGGCTACTTTGTGGTCTTCAGCAATTGGTGCTTTTGGTGGGATTTCGTGTTCAGGTTTGAATAGGGTCTGGAGGGATGTCCTCTTCTAAGGGATTTCTACTTTCCATTTTTCTAGTTTGTATCATCCACTTATCATTTAGTAATCTCTTTTTACTACTAAAATTTCCATTTTCTATCAAAAACTAAAATAAAATAAAATCCTTAACCCCTACTAATGAAACCCTTGAAGGTCACATCTTTTAACTTATAAGCTGAAAGAAAGAAGTAACATATTTCTTATTCGTATATAAATTGAGTTGTACTTTTATATTGTATAAGAGTTGTTACATGATGTAAAAACAAGCATTGAAGCTATCCTTGGCAAACCAGAACTGAAGAATTTTGTGGTTTCATTATGAGCTACAGGGGTTTTGTGCCTCAAAGTTTGTCTAGATATTGGGAATTTGTTCTGTAAATTATGTGAAAATTCACTAGGAATTGGGGATTAATTGGCCATGTAAAGGAGACTCTTTGGCATCGTCAGTGGAAGGTTTTTACATGTTTTCTTTTTTCTAGGTTTACAAGGACTGAGTCTTTGTTGGAGGAAATGTCTTGACTTGTTCAATTGGGATCTCTAGGCTTTAGAAGGATTGCGTTTTAGTACCGGTGTAATACTAAATTTAGTAGTAGAGAGAAGAAGAGAAGGCATGATTCAACATGCATTATACTTGGGGGCTGTTTGATAAAAGTCATCTAGATTTCCAATAATATGCGTCAGTCATCTTTGTAAATCGTGTTTGGTATGTCGTTAATCTTACATTCCCAGTAATCATCCATACCCGGTAAAGTGTCAAGATGCCCACACGAGGTGGGTATCAGGATGACCAAAAAATAGGTGGTAATCTTAGATCACATGTTTGCATTCTAATCCTTCTGTAGCACCAATCATTTTAGCACTTGCTTCCACTTTCCAGTGGTTGCTTTAGGGTGATACAGTATTAGCTTTAATCTCTATCAATTGCTACCGTCCATCATCAATATGCAATTAAATTTTCGTGTTTTTTGTCCCTGGTTCTTTTCTTCTTGTGAAGGCACTGTTGGAATATGAAAGACATAAGTTGCAAAATGGTGAACTTGAACTCGCTCTTGCAGTTATACCTGAGCCTTTAACGGTTGAAAATGAGGTGAGCTTATATTTCAGTTTTATGAGTGCCTTGGTTGGGAGTTCACATATTTTCCTACATTTTTTTTGATGTAATCATATGTGTACATAATTGAAGGATCTGCAATAGCTTGAAAAGAAATCTGACACAGTGTGACTTGTGATTTATGAGACAATGGGTCTGCCTAGTCGTGTACATTACTGTTAAGTAGGCTGATTGGCAGATGGAAATCTTCGTTTCTATGTCTACGAACTAAATTACTGAATCACCTTCACTGGAAAATGGTTATCAGACTCCAGGTTCAGGTAGGGCAAGGAGAGATGCTGCAGCTCGTGCTATGCAGGGTTGGCATGCCCAGCGTCACTATGCCTATGGTGAGGTTGGGGAGCCAATTATCAAGGTCCGCTGAGATTCAAAACCTTCCTCAAAACTGTGATTTGATTTCATTCATACATATTCATATTTTGCTGTTTTTGTAGGACAAGAACTTGAATAAGCGTGAAAAAAATCTCAAAAGCATTGGTATGTTTCTTAGATCAATGCCTTTCAAAGTCTAAGCATTATCAATCATGAATTCAGTATCAACATGTACTCTCCTTTGAAAGTGTTCCATTTTTCTCTTTCTAACTTTAAAATCTTACCGACAAGGTTAACAGTAAGGGATTGATGTTTCCACAAGTAAAAGTGATTTTTCCACAAGGTCCTCACATTAATAGTGAATCCCACACTCATGTGACAGAGGAACTTGTGGATAAGTCAATTTTACTTGTAGAATATAACTCTAGAAGTATTATGAGTAGTATATTATGTTGCTTGGTACATTCAGGATTGCTTTCCTAATCTATTGGTACAATTCTTCGTGTATTCATTCTGAACTTAAAGTTTGCCTTTGACTCAGGTTCACTCAAACACAAGAGACCGAGAGAAGTGGAGAATCAGCATCCCGTGAAAGCTGCTCGAACTGAAACATCTAAGCAGTTAAGTCTCAATTATATCTTGAATTCTTGATCTATTGGCACTTTGCCAATATCTTTTTTGACAAATTGGATTTCGATATCAGTAAACTATGAGGGTACCGACTACTATTTTTGTAGTTGTATCTTTGTTACTATCTAGCTCCTTTTTCTTCAAAGTTATAAGTTAGATAAATCACTAACCGAAATGAAAAATGCTTTTGAGCAGTTTTGAGTGGCAGTGTAAAGTTTATCAACTTGGATTCCTACTTCCTCTCTCCTCCAACCCTTTGATGCGGCACAGAAATATACTCCCAACTTAGCTTTGTTTTCTTGGGTGCATAATTTTGTCCTTTTATGTATATGATAGGTGTCCTTGTATGCATACCTATAACTAAACATGTACCTCTTAACCCTGGACTACTAATTTTAGTAAGGAAGGTTTCAGCCTTGGCAGTTATGTAAACTGGAGACACAAGTTATATCTGGTGATTCCCTTAACAAGTGCTCTAATAAATTTGATTTTCCTTGTTACTTGTAATTGTGATATTACTGGATCTGTTTGCCGGCTAGATCAAGATATCTTCTCTGCTCTTCTTTTTCAAGTAACTATTTCTTGTTTTGTAACAAATGTTGGTTTAGTCAAGTAAGGACACCTTTTAAAAATCTTGTGGTTATGTACTTTCCATTATACAACTATTTCCATCTGTTTAAAGTCTTTGGAGGCTTCTTGATATGTTTCGGTAACAGTATAGGCCATAACAACAGATTTGAACATTTTGGCACCACGCAGCAAAAACTCAGGGTGATACTACAAATTATACCTATTCCTATAGTACATGTAGTTAAATTTTCTGCATTATAAAACTATTTTAATTGATTGATTATTCAAATTTATGTACTAAAAATTTCTGTATTTCCAAGACAGTTTAATTCTTATTGTATAGTACTACAACTGTTCTAATTTTCATTATTTTTTTTACTAAAATTTTATTGTTATATGTCATATGTATCTACATCTTAAATGTTTGTGTTTCCCCCATCCCTTACTGGATTTCCTTTTCACACCTGCAATTTGTTGTATCTAGTGAATGTTGATGCTTTTCGGCAATGTGCAAAATGTTAATTATGTTTTTTTTCCTTGGCATCTTTGTCCATATTTAGTTGGACATGGATACCTTCTCTCCTACGTAGTGTCTTTGCTTTAGAAATGTGATATTCTGAGGTATTGCGTAATTAGCCTGACAATCGTGATGGCAGTTGTTCCAATATTGGTGAACAATGCTAAAAACTGGCTACTTTTTCTTATTTTTTTTTTTCCTCCCGACTGAAATGAAATAGCATTAACTCTCCCTTCTCCAGGAGCCCTTCTTCTTCCCTTCCTCTTTATGTTCTCCCCCCAGCATCTGAAAAACTTCTAAATTGCATTTTGTTTCTAGACTGGTCACTACAGTAGTCGATGTTGGCCCTCCTGCTGATTGGGTGAAGATCAATGTACGAGAAAGTGTAAGTTTGTAAGAATCTTATAAATTATAATCATCTCATGGTTAAGTTTCTTCCATTAAAATTCTGACAAACTATGATGTCTTTAATCAGAAAGATTGTTTTGAAGTCTATGCTCTAGTCCCGGGGCTTTTGCGCGAGGAGGTATGCACACCTGACTCTGTTTCAACAGTTTTTTTTCCCTTCTTTCAGTGGGGTCATATTACTGTTTGGTCCTGGTGTGATATAGTATTTTGTTTCTGGTACAATACAGAATAACAACCACCAAGGATATTCATGGTTGCTATAGGGAAAGTAATTTTAGTAGAAACATACATAAAAATGATCTTCTTAAAGGGCCTTCCGATCTGTTGTCTTTGCCTGAACAGTAGCACTATAATCTTACAAAGGGTATTTATTTTTGTTCTTTTGAGGTCAGGCAGAGGGTATTTGTCAATTACAGTAGAAATAGTTGTGTGCATTAGCAAGCACTAAAGATGTCAGAGTCGGCGGTGATTATCTCTGCTTCTCTTTGAAGAAAGATAATATATTCCACACATTATAGGCTTAACTCTATCATTTCCTGTATTTTGCACTAAACCATGTGGATACTATACTTTGTCTTGCATTATCTGGGTCTTCCTTTTTTTTGTTGTCCGCACACAGAAATACACATATGCATGATCCAAATTGTGTGAGTATTTGAATGACTGAATTTTCAATGAAATCCAGTTTTATGTTTTCCGTGAGCACTACGGTAGATGAAGATGAACTTGTTGCGCAGTTATAATACATTGCTTTACTTTCATGGACTTGTACTGCTATTAGATTTAAGACATCTCTAATAAATATATCTGGTCTTGTTTCTTGGTGGATTCAGGTTCGAGTACAGTCAGATCCAGCAGGGCGTCTCGTCATAACAGGTCAACCTGAGCAGCTTGACAATGCATGGGGTATCACAGCCTTCAAAAAGGTCCTCTCTGACTTTGTGTATATAGTATTTATTTTTGGTTGCAAGTAAGTTTCCGACACAAATATAGTTAAGTGGTGAGTGGTCTAGCAAATTCGAGTTCAAAAACATCAGCAAGCAGCAGCCTGCTCAATCTCCATTGGGGCTGTCTCCACAAATGTTCTGGATCCCATCAGTTCTGATGTTGATGGGACACAAAAAACAGAGCTTGATACCTTTTTAGAATTGTTCACAGCTCAGTACTGTCAGCCAGATAGTATTTATTATATGGTGATAGATGTAGATAAACCACCGGCTGTATGTAGTGCTATAAAAGTTCATTTAAATTTATTTCAAGGTTTTTGGGATCTAATTTGTGCAAATATGCAAACCGTTTGGTTTGTATCCACTTGGCTCCTCTGATTCTCTGAATGCCCTTGTATTGCCCGGGGGGGGGGGGGGGGGAGGCATGCACTAGTAGGGTTATGATCCATCTTTATTAATATTCTTAGTTAACCTCTGATTGTGGTTGTCAGGTGGTCAGCTTACCTGCAAGAATTGATCCCCTTCAGACATCTGCTGTTGTTAGCCTGCATGGACGGCTCTTTGTTCGTGTGCCTTTTGAGCAGTCCAATAGTTGAATCAAAAGTTTCACAACCATGAGGTCTTTCGGAGCACTAATTGGGATAGAATCAGCATAATTTTGTGAATTAACAACAGCTTTAGGTATCTTTTGTGTATGACTGCTTTCTTCAAACTAGTTCACATAGGTCCCTCTAATCCAGTTAGTTGGAAGTTTTTGGGCTGATTGTAAGGAGGCTTTTTCGGCTTAGGCCGCCGCCCCTCCAATAGCTAGCTTGCTCATGGCTTCAATGTAGAACCAGTGACACAGTGTAGCAGTGGTAAAATTCCTTGGAATCGTTTTAATTTGAAGACTTTTGGTTTATTTTTTGTCATGTGTTATTTTTTGGCCGCAGCAAGTCCATGCACACGCTTGGATGATACATCGATACATTTGCCAAATAATACCCCTTTTTGTCCGAATAATATGTTTCAGACCATGAAGTAAATGTGTGAGTATGCTATATATTGGGGAAATGATATTTTCATAAGATAATTTGATATTTTCACAAGTGAGTTCTATTTTTAATTAAATCAACTCTTTGTGCAATAAACTAACTATAGAATTTAGTTATTATGTTCAAATTATCTCACTTGATAAATAATTAAACATTTAGTTGTTTAACTTTATTTGATTATTAGTGTAGATAATTTTTATTTATTTAATTATTATGATAGTAATAATATTATTAATAATTAAAAAGTAGTTAGGAAATAAGTGAAAAAAATTATTTATACATAAAAGTTAGGATCCAAGGCTTTCTCTCATCAGGGAAAAAAATTAATTTTAGAATTTCTATTATCATATCATATTACTAAATTAAGATTTTTATGAAACAAATTATACTTATAATTTATATAAGACTGTAAATTTATATATAAGACTCTGTAAATTTAAAATTAAACAAATTAAATGTGTAAATTTTATATATAAGATTGTAAATTTATATATAAGACTGTGTAAATTTAAAATGGATAAACTTTACATATAAGACTATGTAAACTTTATCATATCAAATTACTAAATGTGTAAATTATTTTCAGAATATCTATTATCATATCATATTATTATATTAAGATTTGTTTACAAATTATACTTAAATTATAATGTGTAAACAAATTATACTTACATTAAGATTTTTATGAAACAAATTATAATTAAGATTTTTATAAATGTGTAAAATTTATATTAAGTCTTTTTCCATATATATAAAATGTATATTAGGCTGCCCGATGGATCATAAGATGATAAAAATTTGCATGTCTTGTGATCCGAAGACTCCGAACAAATAAACATTTTGAAACTTCTATTTTATCTTATTACATCAATTTTTATAAGATTAATTCAGATGAGCAGTTCTAATGTCAAACTTAAATTAATTTTTACAATCTTATAAGATTAATTTTTACATAGTCTTATATATAAAGTTTACACATTTTAAGTATAATTTGTTTCATAAAAATTTTAATTTAGTAATATGATATGATAATAGAAATTCTAAAAATATTTTTTTTCTCTAGTGGGAGAAAGCCTTAAATCCTAATTTTTATGTGTAAATAATTTTCTCACTTATTTTCTAATTATTATTAATATTATTACTATCATAATAATTAAATAAATAAAAGTTGTCTTCAAATAAAGTTAAGCAACTAGATGTTTAGTTATTTATTAAGTGGGGATAATTTGGACATAAGAACTAAATTCTATAATTAGTTTATTCCAGAAAGGATTGGTTTAGTTAAAAATGGAACCCACTTGTGGAAATATCAATTCCGTATTTATAGGGAACAGATATTTTTATATAAAAAATTGATATTTTTACACTATCCATCTCACATGAATAGTGAGTAGGTCTCACTTCTATGCGAGTGAGACTCGTGTGGAAATATTGTAGAAATATCAATTTTCTACTCTTATTTTATTTTGATCTGAAATTTTAAATTTTAAATTATGATTTAAATTTAATTTTTTTTTTAAAATAACAATTCTTTAATTATTAATTTTTTGAAAGTAATGTAAAATATTAATCTAGTTTAAAATTTTGAAATAACATTTCTTAATTATTATTTGTTTGAAAGTAGTGTATAATAATAATCAAGATCAAATAGTTTTCAAAAAATTAAATAAATTTATGTCAATTATTAATTTTCGTCGCAAATAAAACCTCTTTTTGTGGCCGAGGGAGTATTATATATAGTTGTAAAAAGAACTAAGGAGAAAGAAAAAAATTGAGAAAATCCATGAGTTATTTTATATTGTTATCATTAAAAAATATATCTGCTATTAGATTGAGAATATTGAGTTATTTTATATTGTTATCATTAAAAAATGATTTTTTTTGGTGTGGAATAATATCTTTTTGCAAATGAGATTTTTGTGTGAAACAAAGTTTATTTAATAAATTAAAGGAAGATGATGAAAAAAAAAACAAGGCGCAAAATATGTGCGTCACTTGATACGGTGAAAAATAGTTAGAAAGATTTGGATTTTCATATATTTTAATATTTATGAAAATTTAATTTATTTGATGTATTTTTATTTATTTGTTAAGAAAATTTAGTAGCTAAATTTATATTTATCCCATTTATATTTTGAGCTTTAGTTTTAATAATTTTATTTAGTAAAGGATTTAATTATTTTTTTTTTTCAATTTGTCATAAAAAAGTAGTTTAGTATTATAAATATACTTTCTAAGGTTTATTTAAGGTAACAATTATTTTATCAATTGAGATTATTATCTTTGTTCTATTTGTGAGCTTGTTTATTCCTTGTGGATTCAATGATTTATATTACGTTCTTGTTGATACGTTTAAACTTTCAAATCGCGTTTATTTAGTATTTTCTCACTTATTTTTAGTATTATTCTTTGAGAAGAAAAAACATGCAGTTTTGATCCCGTGAAGATTGAAGATTCGTACTTGGTGCTTGATACTTGTTTATTTTAAAATTTGAGGACGATTTTTTTTCTAAAAAATGGAGATTGATACAGTGGAAAATAACGAGAAATATTTTGGATTTCCATATATTTTAATATTTATGGAACTTTGATTTATTTGATATATTTTTATTTATTCTTTAAGAAAATTTAGTAGCTAAATTATATTTAGCCCGTTTATATTTTGGGCTTTAGTTTTAATAATTTTATTTAGTTTAGGATTTAATTATTTTTATTTTTCAATTAATCATAGGAAAGTAGTTTAATATTATAAATATGTTTTCTAGGGTTTATTTATAGGTAACGATTATTTTATCAATTGAGATTATTATCTTTGTTCTTTTTGTGAGTTTGTTTATTTCTTGTGAATTCAAAGGTTTATATTACGTCCATGTTGGTACGTTTAAACATTCAAAGCACGCTTGTATTAGAACGTTACAATCTAACCATATTCCGTTGCGTCACCATTCCAAACTGGCAGGGGTGGATCTGTGTGAGGGTGGGGGGGCAATTGCCCCACTGAATTTTGAGGGGGCATATTAAAAATAAAAAAAATTAGGAGGGTGTTAAAATGAAATTTTATATTTTAGAATTAAAAATTATTACAATTCCTAAAGGACCAATCCCACATTCTCTCATGGACCTCACCCACATTATTCTTCTCTATAATTTCCTAAAAGACTGTTCTATTTTTAGTTTTTTTAAATTTTGTAATTTATTTTGTAATGTTGCTTGTTACTTGTTTGTGGTTTAATTGAGATTGTTTATTGTTGGTATTAATTACACTTGACTATTTATATTGTATATTGATCTTGTTTTGATGTTGAATTAGTTTTTAAATATTTATTAATTATCAGGCATGGACATACGTAATTGGGTTACAATAACTAAATGTACAAAATTTGAATCTATACATTGAGCGTGATATTTTTGTAACTATTAAAAATGAGGATATCATGCAACAATTTAAAGCAATGAAATCTCGAAAAATGTTATTGTAAACAATATTTGAAGATTATTTAGTTTTTTGATTTATTTTATTAAATTTTTATTCTTAAGGAATTTTTTTTCGAATTTGTCCCCACTAAACTTCCAGACTGGATCAGCCCCTGCAAACTGGGCGATATTATATACCAACAAATATTGTGGAAAAATTGTTAAAAGTTATGAAATTGTAGTTTTATGATTTTGTCTATTGGCAAATTAGAATTTTTAAGTTGTATTGAATCATTTGGGCCATTTGGTAAATGAAACCAGATCCAAGGAAAATGAAACGCAGAAAGCGGCTTTGTGAGCTTAGCAAGCTGGTACTTGAGGATATCAATAAGTCTTGGCAGACATGGAAATTGGACATTTTTAAAAAAATTTTGGTTTTTTTTTTGTTTTTGTTGTGACTCCCAAAAAATGTATAGTGTTTATTTCAACTGAAATTTTTATAAAAAAAAATATTTTATGTGTAATTTAGATACATATACAAGAACAGTGTTGTACATCTTGTATATGTACCCAAATTACACCTAAAATATTTTTTTTTTTAAAATTTCAGTTGAAATAAATACTATACATTTTTTATGAGTCACAACAAAAAAAAATAAATTAAAAATGTCCAACTCCCATGTCCCCATAGAAGGACTCTGAGGATATATGTGACAGCCACAACCCTTTTGATACAAGTTCCATTCGCTATTTTATTTTTTCAAAAAATAATATTTATTATGAATATTTATGTTGATTTTTTAATTGCACTAAATAAGTATTAGTGTGTTAGAATTATTGGATCACAAACACACACGATTATAGAGAAAATAACACAACACAATAGATTTATGTGGTTCTCCAATTTGGGTACGTCCACGGGAGAGGCGTTCTTTTTCTTATTCAGAATGAGTCAGTTACATAGAATTTTATAATAAGGATTATTATACCCCCAATAATTCTATTCCAACTCTACTTTATATTATGACTTATATCCCCATAATATCCTTTACAATCTAAATAGAAATCTGACTGAAATCCAAGCCGCATAAGGCTTCCGCCCGTTTCCGCCCCCCTGCCGCAGCGGGGGTCCTCCTTCTTGCCGACCCGCCCCAACGGGGCTCTTCTCTGTCTGGCCAGAAACTTCTCCCGCCCCGGCGGGGTATATGAGTCACCGTCCAACAAACTCCACCTTGACGAATTACCTCGCCCATTCAAAAGTTTAAGACATTTATTCCACTCAAATCCGGGGTGGTGTTCCCTCCTATTAACATTCGGAGATATTAATCAAATCCAAGCAATGCTTGAACTTGTTCGTAGTCACAGTCTTTGTTAACATATCAGCTGCATTATCAGAAGTGTGCACTTTTTCCAATATCACATCACCCATAATAATTAATTCTCTCACCTTGTGATATCTTACATTAATATGCTTGGTCCTCGCGTGATATACATGATGTTTTGCCAAGTAAATGTCACTCTGACTATCGCAATACAACTGTACTCCACCTTGATCTATGCCCAGCTCCGTCACAAAACCCTTTAGCCACAACGCTTCTTTTCCAGCTTCAGCCAAAGCCATATACTCAGATTCAGTAGTCGATAGAGCTATTAGAGATTGTACCATGGATCTCCAATAAATCGGTCCATCTACTAAAGTGAACATATACCCTGTTGTAAACCTCAAGTCATCCAACCTTCCAGCGTAATCTGCATCTACATACCCCACCACTGATATCCGATCTTGCCTTAAAAACATAATTCCATGATCCGCAGTACCCTTCAGATAGCTGAATATCCACTTTACCGCTTTCCAATGTTCTCTTCCTGGATTTTCCATGAACTTACTTACTATGCTGACTGCATGTGCCAAATCCGGTCTTGTACATACCATCGCATACATCAAACAACCAACTGCACTCGTATAAGGTACCTTTGACATATCCTGAATCTCTTCAGCCTTTTTCGGACGCTGTGCTGTAGACAATCTGAAATGACTCGCCAATGAAGTGCTGACCTGTTTAGCATTAGTCATGCTAAACCTCTCCAACACTTTTCTCACATAAGTCTTTTGGGACAATCATAGTTTCCCCGCTGACCTATCCCTGCGAATCTTCATTCAAAGTATTTTCTTCGCCGCACCCAAATCCTTCATATCAAACTCCTTTCCCAACAAGGCCTTCAACTTGTTGACTTCACCCATACTTTTCGCAGCAATTAGCATGTCATCCACATATAGTAACAGAAAAATATGGGAATCATCCTCAAGACTCTTAACATAAATGCAGCAATCATACTCACGCTTTGTGAATCCAATCCGGATCATAAAAGAATCAAATTTCTTATACTATTGTCGTGGAGACTGTTTCAGCCCATATAATGACTTTTTCAACCTGCAAAACATGTGCTCAGTCTCCGGCTGCTTGAATCCCTCAAGCTACTCCATGTATATAACCTCC
Source organism: Panax stipuleanatus (assembly GCA_020205555.1). NCBI lineage: Eukaryota > Viridiplantae > Streptophyta > Magnoliopsida > Apiales > Araliaceae > Panax > Panax stipuleanatus. The sequence goes on from CM035118.1 coordinate 156,611,263, forward strand.
TCCAAATCACTATAGAGAAAAGCTGTCTTCACATTGAGCTGCTCTAATTCCAGATCATAGCTAGCCACCAATGTCAATATAATCCTGATTGAAGTATGCCTCACTACCGGAGAAAATACTTCATCGTAGTCAATCTCCTTCCTCTGTGAATATCCCTTTGCTACTAACTGAGCCTTGAACCTTTCCTTTTCCTTTTCTGCTACCGCTTCCTTTTTCTTGTATACCCATTTGCACCCTACTGGTTTTATCCCCTCAGGCAATTCTTTCAATTCTCAAGTCTTGTTCTTATTCAAAGATTCCATCTCTTCCACCAGGGCCTCCATCCATCTGTCCCTTTCAGGACTAGTAATTGCCTCCTGAAAAGTAGACGGATCCCCACTAGTAGTAGAGAGTGCAAATGCAATCATATCATCAAACCTGTACCTCTCAAATGGTTTGATAGTGCGTCTGGGTCTCCTTGCGGCTATGCTCTCCTGCTGTTGCTGGTCAACCTGTTCTTCTAGGGGTGGATTGCTAATGTCAGAACTTTCCAGCTCAACATGTATGTCCTGCTGCTGTCTGCTGGTGTCTTCCCCAGCTGCGTTTTTCTGAACTTCTTGATGCGCCTTAACCATTGAAGCTTCGTCAAAAACTACGTCCTTACTGATCACCACCTTCTTTGCTTTCGGATCCCAAAGCTTGTACCCTTTCACACCTTTCTTATACCCAAGAAAAATACACTGTTTGGACTTTGGATCAAACTTGGATCTCTCATCACCGGGAACATGAACATAGTCTGGACACCCAAAGATCTTCATACCAGAATAGTCTACCTCTTTGTCTGTCCACACCTCTTGTGCTACCTTATTATCCAAAGCAGTACTCGACGACCTATTTATAATGTAAACTGCCATACTCACTGCCTCTGCCCAGAAATCCTTTGAAAGTCCTGCATTCAACCTGATGCATCGTGCCCTCTCTGCTATAGTTCTGTTCATCCTTTCTGCCACCCCATTCTGCTGCGGTGTCTTCCTTACAGTCCAGTGCCTTTGAATCCCTTGCTCTTCATAAAACTTCACAAATGGCTCATACTTGTACTCCGTTCCATTGTCTGATCTGAGACACTTTAATTTCTTCCTTGTTTGGTTTTCCACTTCAACTTTCCACACCTTGAATTTCTCAAAAACTTCAGACTTGTGTTGCATGAAGTACACCCAAACATTCCTTGAATAATCATCGACAAAAATCAAGAAATACAGTGATCCTGCTTTTGAAGCTACCCTCACTGATCCCCAAACATCAGTATGAACATAATTAAGTATCCTCTTAGTTTTGTTCGCCGCACGCTTAAACGACACCTTACACTGTTTTTCCAGAACACAAAACTTGCAAAAATTAAGGTTGCACGATTTCACCTCTTTCAATAGGTTTCTCCTATGTAATTTCAGCATCCCACGTTCCCCCATATGCCTCAACCGCATATGCCATAATGAAGTATCATCAGTATTATCAGCTGTAGTGACTGCAGCCCCACCTACAACTGTGCTCCCTATCAAACGATAGATATTTCCATTTACCTTCGAACCTTTCATAATCACTAGCACACCCCTTGTCACTCTCATAGCTCCACCACCTGTTTTATACTCACAGTCATTAGAGTCTAGGGTTCCCAATGAAACTAGATTCTTCCTCAATCCTGGTTTGTGCCTCACCTCAGACAGAGTTCTCACGACACCATCAAACATCTTGATCTTCACTGTGCCAATTCCAATGATATTGCACGAAGCATCGTTACCCATCAAAACGGTACCACAGTCCACAGATTTGTATGTGTCAAACCACTCCCTGTTAGGTGACATGTGAAACGAACATGCTGAATCCAGAATCCAAGAATCTGCCACGTCTGTGTTTATTGAAACTGACAACATATCCCATCTTCCGATGACTCTTCCACAACGTTTGTCAATTTTGTCGATTCTGACTGCTTTCCTGTCTTCGTTCCATTATCCTTATTCATCGGACAGTCTTTCTTGAAGTGACCTGTCTCGCGACATTTATAACATCTATACTCCCTATACTTAGGAGTCTTTCCTCTAGATTTAGATTTTCCATGCGTTCCTGATTTTCCCCTTTCTGATTTTCTGCTACGTTGCTCTCCCCCTTTTACCATCAGCCCTTCACCCGAAACACCCTCGATCTGAAGTCTTCGCTGATTAAACATCAGAAGAGCGGATGCGACTTCCTCCAATTTCAGAGTCTCTTTCCCCCATAGCAGAGTTGTTGTAAGACCCCATATTTTATGAAATAAAAGTATTCAATTTTTCTATTTAGTAAATGGTTAAATTGATAAAAGTTTAAAGTTAAGGGTGATATATGTAAATTTTTTAAAATAAGCAAGTGGTTATAAAATATTCATTGTTGTCGGGGAATATTCGTTTGGTCGTGGAATATTCTTGTTGTTGGGGAATATTCGTACAACGGCGCAGCTATTTGTGGACTCCACAACGGAATAACTGTCGGATATAGAAAGCGACAGAAATAATTTTTTTACAAAATAACGGCGTAGTTGTTACCGTTAGTACTGTTGAAATACCCGGTGGTTAAAATACAGTGATACGCGGTGTTGCACAGTAGCACACGGTATTGCACAGTATTTCAAATTATTGAGTCCTAAGTGAGAAGGCACTTACTCAATTATTGTTACAGTAATTACTGTTCAATATTTTATATTATTGACTCAATAATTGTTACATTGATATTTTATTGACTCAATAATTGCTACGTTGCCATTTTTATGATTGATTCAATAATGGCTACAGTTGATATTTTGGTATTATTGATTCAATAATTGTCACAACACAGTATTTCACATTATCAATTCAATAATTCATATTATTTGAATAATATTATTAGATAGCATTATTGACAATGTCTAAGGAAGTTCTGTCTAGGAGGGGTTATTTAATTGCGCGCAAGTAAGGAGAAGTCCTTATCAGAAGTCCCCCTCTTTCTTGAGAACGACCTGGTTGTCAATATTGTAGTTCTGTAATATTATTTGTGAATAATTAATTATTGATTTCTATGATAAGGAAATATTTATTAGGTGGATATAAAAGAAGGAATTAGCGCTGATGAGTTTTTATCAGTATTTTAGTGTAGAAAATCATCTATTTATGGATTTCGGATAATTTATGTTTGGAATTTGGAAAAACTTTCTTCTACAAAGTTGTAGAGAATTAAATTTCCTATAAAAGAATATAGAATTTGTATTTTTCTGACAAAGGGGCTATTTATTATGAATTATTGAAGTTTCAGGAAAATAAATATTTTTTTAATGGGTGGGCCCCACTTTTGTTGAAAATCTGATTTTTGAAGAGCAGCCGGCGGCTGGAGATTTTTTTTAAAAATAATATTATTTTATTAATTTAGTCTCCTTTGGCATCCTAAGCTTTTCCTATAAATAGGGTGTTTAGGTTAAAATTGAAAATCACACCAGAATCAGAAGTTTTCTCTCTCTATAATATCGAGCGTATTTTTGTGAGTATTTTAATACTTTGAGTATTAGTATTCAGTGCAAGTTTCTTTCGGTATTATATCCGATATTCCTGTCAGAGGTACTATCTTTTTGAGATAAGGGATGTTATTTTCTTTCGTGAATGATGTTATTCTTTTCAATATCATTATACCAAAATATTGGCATGAATTTTATTATGAAATTCTTACTTTTTCCGTCAGGGTTACTATTCACGTATACGGCACTATTCACGAAAAAATTAAATTTTCTTCTATATGTTCAAGTTGCTTGTTAAGGTTCCTATCTTTGATTGGATCCAAGTTTTTATCTTTATTCTTGAATTTTGCTCCACAAAATATTATTATGGAGTATTTTTGAACTTGGAGATCGATGTTTTGATCATATTATTTTTATTATCATATATAACATTTTTATAATTCTGGTAATGAAATTTCTCTTTGACTTGAGTGTAAAGATAGGTAGATTATTGGTATGATCATGACTATAGATTTCTCTTTGGCCAGTAGTGCAAAGATGAATTATTGACTGGTATGTTCATGACCATTGAATTTACAATTGAATATCTTTAGCTTAAGTGCAAAGGCGAATTGATCAACCCGGTTATAATTATTGTTATATAAATTCTGGAATGATTAGATATTTTTTTGAGATACGAATATCTTTGGCATATTGTGCAAAGATGACCTGTTGTTGAATATCTTTGGCCCGTAGTGCAAAGATGAACTATTGATGAATATCTTTGGCCCGTAGTGCAAAGATGAACTATTGATGAATATCTTTGGCCTGTAGTGCAAAGATGAGCGGTTGATTTGTGAATATCTTTGGCCTGTAGTGCAAATATGAATGATTAATTGTTGAATATCTTTGGCTTGTAATGCAAAGATGAATTGATTAGCATAATTATGAACAGGAACCGTGATTTGGTATAACCATGATCTTTGGTGTTTCAGGTAAAGACAAGTGATGAGAATTATCTTCGTCCTGAGTGCGAAGAGGAATTCATCAAGATAATTATGATCATGAACTTACATGATTGTGGACAGGAATTGCTGATTGATGTTACAGGGATAAAATATTATTGGTGGACTTTTAACATGGAGAAGATAATAGACATTATAGTCTATTTGACTCTTCTAATGGATTGCTCGTTCCGCTGCAACTATGGTTGAAAAGTTTTACCATATGTTTAAATCTCAGATTTATTACTGATGAAAACTATTGATAATATAATTATCTTTAGTCATGATATTCTTTACTGGGCTATTTGTGCTCACCCTTTTGCTTCACAATTCCTTTCAGGTAATAAGAGTATAACGGGGTCGAGCAGGGATAATAGGGGAATAGAACGATGGTCTTTAGCTGTTGAGGTTTTCCATAAAACAGTATGAGAAGAATTATATTGAGAATTAAAAATGTGTGTGTCGTATTTTATATATTATTTTAACAGTTGATTTTGGTGAACCAAATAGGCTGAGGTAAACCCAACTTTGGAAGGGTGTTTTGCCACTATCGTACAAGATGTCTAATGACATACGACTTCGTGTTATCATAAGACAGGGTTGTGCACATCCACTTGCTGATTATATCTATGAGCACTACCTATATAATATTAGAGTTTGGTTGAAATATAATTCTCAATTGGAGACAATTATATGGCAAGAGAAGACTCACCATTGGAAAGAACATGATAGTAATCTTCTCATTTTTCTTTGGGGTCTATTGGGTCAACCAAGGATAATTCTCAAGTCATATGATATCTATTATAACTTAGACGCATGGCCTCCCATGTACGAAGGTTTCCTTGAGCATTTTCTAAAGATTTTAATTCCTAAAACAGTTATTGACTGTACCTTTCTGTAACGTATTATTGATTTGGAGTATGGGCACTGTATTTGTATTGAAACTCACAGTTTAATTGTGGTCGTATTTTGTACGACAGTTTAAAAGTTAGAATTTGAAGATTTATATTTAGAATTTTTGTTGAGTGTATTTCGTGGCGACCCAGAATGGGTTGGGTAGATTGGACCTATTTTGGGGGCGTTACATTTTGGTATCAGAGCCTAGGGATATGGTCTCTGGCGGAGATCGGAGTCTAGAAATAGAAGGGGAGGAACGAATAATATACTTCGCTAGTGTGTGACTTACCTAAGCTGACTTTTCTTACTTAATAAATTGACAATTATTATATGTCAATTAACCTTGTTTTGAAGCGGTATTCTAGAATGAGCAATGGAGAAATCAGGATGATAAGGAAGATGGAATCTGAAATGAAAGCAAGGTATTCTCAACTTTTCAAAATACCAGGTATGTAAATTTCGGGGACGAAATTTCATAAGGAGGGGAGATTGTAAGACCCTAGATTTTATGAAATAAAAGTATTCAATTTTTCTATTTAGTAAATGGTTAAATTGATAAAAGTTTGAAGTTAAGGGTGATATATGTAAATTTTTTAAAATAAGCAAGTGGTTATAAAATATTCATTGTTGTCGGGGAATATTCGTTTGGTCGTGGAATATTCTTGTTGTCGGGAAATATTCGTACAACGGCACAGCTATTTGTGGACTCCACAACGGAATAACTGTCGGATATAGAAAGCGACAGAAATAACCTTTTTACAAAATAACGACGTAGTTGTTACCGTTAGTACTGTTGAAATATCCGGTGGTTAAAATACAGTGATAAGCGGTGTTGCACAGTAGCACACGGTATTGCACAGTATTTCAAATTATTGAGTCATAAGTGAGAAGACACTTACTCAATTATTGTTACAGTAATTACTGTTCAATATTTTATATTATTAACTCAATAATTGCTACGTTGATATTTTATATTATTGACTCAATAATTGTTACATTGATATTTTATTGACTCAATAATTGCTACGTTGCCATTTTATATGATTGATTCAATAATGGCTACAGTTGATATTTTGGTATTATTGATTCAATAATTGTCACTACACAGTATTTCACATTATCAACTCAATAATTCATATTATTTGAATAATATTATTAGATAGCATTATTGACAATGTCTAAAGAAGTTCTGTCTAGGAGGGGTTATTTAATTGCGCGCCAGTAAGGAGAAGTCCTTATCGGAAGGCCCCCTCTTTTCTGGGAACGACCTGGTTGTCAATATTGTAGTTCTGTAATATTATTTGTGAATAATTAATTATTAATTTATATGATAAGAAAATATTTATTTTGTGGATATAAAAGAAGGAATTAGCGCTGATGAGTTTTTATCAGTATTTTGGTGTAAAAAATCATCTATTTATGAATTTCGGATAATTTATGTTTGGAATTTGGAAAAACTTCCTTCTACAAAGTTGTAGAGAATTAAATTTCCTATATAAGAATATAGAATTTGTATTTTTCTGACAAAGGGGCTATTTATTATGAATTATTGAAGTTTTAGAAAATAAATATTTTTTTAATGGGTGGGCCCCACTTTTGTTGAAAATCTGATTTTTGAAGAGCAGCCGGCGGCTGGAGATTTTTTTATAAAATAATATTATTTTATTAATTTAGTCTCCTTTGGCATCCTAAGCTTTTTCTATAAATAGGGTGCTTAGGTTAGAATTGAAAATCACACCAGAATCAGAAGTTTTCTTTCTCAATAATATCAAGCGTATTTTTGTGAGTATTTCAATACTTTGAGTATTAGTATTCAGTGCAAGTTTCCTTCGGTATTATATCCGATATTCCTGCCAGAGGTACTATCTTTTTGAGATAAGGGATGCTATTTTCTTTCGTGAATGATGTTATTCTTTTTAATATTATTATACCAAAATATTGGCATGAATTTTATTATGAAATTCTTACTTTTTCCGTCGGGGTTACTATTCACGTATACGACACTATTCACGAAAAAATTAAATTTTCTTCTATATGTCCAAGTTGCTTGTTAAGGTTCCTATCTTTGATCGAATCCAAGTTTTTATCTTTATTCTTGAATTTTGCTCCACAAAGTATTATTATGGAGTATTTTTGAACTTGGAGATCGATGTTTTGATCATATTATTTTTATTATCATATATAACATTTTTATAATTCTGGTGATGAAATTTTTCTTTGACTTGAGTGTAAAGATGGGTAGATTATTGGTATGATCATGACTATAGATTTCTCTTTGGCCAGTAGTGCAAAGATGAATTGTTGACTGGTATGTTAATGACCATTGAATTAATAATTGAATATCTTTAGCTTAAGTGCAAAGGCGAATTGATCAATCCGGTTATAATTATTGTTATATAAATTCTGAAATGATTAGATATTTTTTTGAGATACGAATATCTTTGGCATATTGTGCAAAGATGACCTGTTGTTGAATATCTTTGGCCCGTAGTGCAAAGATGAACTATTGATAAATATCTTTGGCCCGTAGTGCAAAGATGAACTATTGATGAATATCTTTGGCCTGTAGTGCAAAGATGAGCGGTTGATTTGTGAATATCTTTGACCTGTAGTGCAAAGATGAATGATTAATTGTTGAATATCTTTGGCTTGTAATGCAAAGATGAATTGATTAGTATGATTATGAACAGGAACTGTGATTTGGTATAACCATGATCTTTGGTGTTTCAGGTAAAGACAGGTGATGAGAATTATCTTTGTCCTGAGTGCGAAGAGAAATTCATCAAGATAATTATGATCATGAACTTACATGATTGTTGACAGGAATTGTTGATTGATGTTACAGAGATAAAATATTATTGGTGGACTTTTAACATGGAGAAGATAATAGACATTATAGTCTATTTGACTCTTCTAATGGATTGCTCGTTCTGCTGCAACTATGGTTGAAAAGTTTTACCGTATGTTTAAATCTCAGATTTATTACTGATGAAAACTATTGATAATATAATTATCTTTAGTCATGATATTCTTTACTGGGCTATTTGTGCTCACCCTTTTGCTTCACAATTCCTTTCAGGTAATAAGAGTATAACGGGGTCGAGCATGGATAATAGGGGAATAGAACGATGGACTTTAGCTGTTGAGGTTTTTCATAAAACAGTATGAGAAGAATTATATTAAGAATTAAAAATGTGTGTGTCGTATTTTATACATTATTGTAACAGTTGATTTTGGTGAACCAAATAGGCTGAGGTGAACCCAATTTTGGAAGGGTGTTTTGCCACTATCGTACAAAATGTCTAATGACATACGACTTCGTGTTATCATAAGACAGGGTTGTGCACATCCACTTGCTGATTATATCTATGAGCACTACCTATATAATATTGGAGTTTGGTTGAAATATAATTCTCAATTGGAGATAATTATATGGCAAGAGAAGACTCACCATTGGAAAGAACATGATAGTAATCTTCTCATTTTTCTTTGGGGTCTATTGGGTCAACCAAGGATAATTCTCAAGTCATATGATATCTATTATAACTTAGACGCATGGCCTCCCATGTACGAAGGTTTCCTTGAGCATTTTCTAAAGATTTTAATTCCTAAAACAGTTATTGACTGTACCTTTCTGTAACGTATTATTGATTTGGAGTATGGGCACTGTATTTGTATTGAAACTCACAGTTTAATTGTGGTCGTATTTTGTACGATAATTTAAAAGTTAGAATTTGAAGATTTATATTTAGAATTTTTGTTGAGTGTATTTCGTGACGACCCAGAATGGGTTGGGTGGATTGGACCTATTTTGGGGGCGTTACAGTTGTAATAAGATTCTCCATAGAACCCGGCAAGGAACACAGTAACATCAACGCTTAGTCTTCCTCTTCAAACTTCACCTCAATCCTAATTAAATAATTGATAATTTGATTGAACGTGTGAATATGTTGAATGAGTTCTGAACCTTCACTCATCTTCAACCCAAACAACTTCTGCTTCAGAAACAGCTTGTTTGTCAGAGACTTAGACATATACCTGGATTCGAGTTTACTCTATACCCCCGATGGCGATTCATCACCGATCACGTGATACATAACCTCGTCTGCAAGACACAGACGAATTGTACTCACCACCTTTGCTTCGAGTTCCTCCCAGTTTTTCGCTGTCATAGCCTCTGGCTTCTTTTTCAACGCCTTCACCAATCCCTGCTGTACCAACAGATCTTTGACCCCCTGTTGCTATAACCTGAAATTCCCTGTTCCATCAAACTTCATCACGTCGAACTTTGAAACGGACGAACTTGATTCCATCGTTCTTCGTGTTCAATCCAAACATATCTAACCTAGCTTTAATATCAAATTGTTAGAATTATTGGATCACAAACACACACGATTATAGAGAAAATAACATAACACCACATATTTACGTGGTTCCCCAATTTGGGTACGTCCACGGGAGAGGCGTTCCTTTTCTTATTTAGAATGAGTCAGTTACATAGAGTTTTACAATAAGGATTATTTATACCCCCAATAATCCTATTCCAACTCTATTTCATATTATGACTTATATCCCCATAATATCCTTTATAATCTAAATAGAAATCTGACTGAAGTCCAAGCTGCATAAGGCTTCAGCCCGTTTCCGCCCTCCGCCCCAGCGGGGGTCCTCCTTCTTGCCGACCCGCCCCAGCGGGGCTCTTCTCTGTCTGACCAGAAACTTCTCCGGCCCCAGCGGGTGTTTCCCCCATCCATCTCCCCACCCCGGCGGGGTATATGAGTCACCGTCCAACATAGTGGTAGGCTTGACAAAATATGATTGAGTTGATTTTTATTTACAAAATTTGGTTATGGTTTTATTTAAGAATGAAAACTACATAACATATTTTTAATATAGGTTGAAACTATATAGTTATGGGCTAAATATAGGTCAACTAATATTTTAAATTTTAAGTTTACCATTATTATGGTCCAATTAAGTAAATTGCTTAATATATTGAATTTTTTTACCTTCCTTTTAACTTATCTCTCTAAAATTTTTATACACTATATTTCTGTGTAAAATTTAATTACTTGTGGTGCTTCTAAGTTTTCTGTGAAACAAAATTAACTTTTTTTCAAACTCATGCACCAATTAAACATGAGAATTAATTAATCCAAATTCAAAAATACCTAACACTTGATTAATGTAGAAGAGAATAAGTGGCCTAGCATCAGTGTTAACATATGTACGTACGAAACATACTTAGAAAACACATTTATTTAGAAAAGTCCCTTCGTCAGAAAATAACATTTTCTTTTCTTTTTTCTTTTCGTTAAATATCAAATACTATGTATAAGCATTTTTATAGTTGCATTCTACCTTGTACTCTTAAAAAGAGTTTTATTTGTATTTTTCAAAAAAAAGAGTAACATCTTCGTTTCAAAATTAGAGATACATTGACTTTTTAAAGTCAATTTGTGGAATCCTAAAACTCCAAATTGATATAATTTCGTTCAAGTTTTGAAAACAACAAAGATGATAATTAGTAGTACTTTATAGTTAATTTATAATTGTTTTATTTGTTTGTATTAAAAACTAAATAACTTCATATAAATTTTGAATTTTAGGATTTCACGAATCGACTAAAAAAAGTTAAAATGTATCTCTAATTTTAAAACGGAGGGAGTAATATTTTTATTGATCTAGTATATATTGACATAATGTCATAATAATTTTATTATTATATTATTATTTTTAAATTAATCAATTTTTTTAATTGAACATAAGTATAAAATCCGTTGAATCAATGTAACCCTTTTGAGCTTCAAAGTATCGCCTTGAGATGCAGAAATCAAGTAGACAAAGCAAAGTAAAAAAAATAAAAAGGACAAAATTAGTTAATTGGTTTGAGTTTGTTTTTCTTTTGAAAAATATGGGTTCAAACTTTAAACAATTCAAATAATTTAAAATAGTTAACCAACTCAAATGGTTCTAATTAATATAGGTTAACCTATTAGTTAATAAACCAAATTATCAGGTCTAATTAGTGGTAACCTTTTTAAAAAAATGTGTAATAAGTTGTATCCTCCTTTAATTTCCTGATATATAGCACGACTCTTCTTTTTCCCCTAAAAAGAGTCCTCTTTTAATTATAATATTCTAAAATAACATAATATTTTAAAATTTTCGTTGAATTTTTTTATTATACAACTACTACTAAATTCATAAGTTATTATCTAGGAGTAATAAATATGGAACAAATATATGCATTCTTAATTGTGTAGATAAAACTCTTTTTGAGAAGTCGTAGAGAATATCTACTATGCAGCACTATCGAATATCAGTGGTTTTTCCAAAACATATATAGTTATATATATCTGTATGTCACCAATTTTAAGCTAGTATACAGCTGGAGGAGCTATTAAAGAGTATGGGCTATCTGAATTTATTTAAGAAAATTCTTGATCTTGAAATTTTTTAATATTTTTACATCAGGTACGTATTTATGAAAAAAAAAAATTAAGTATATATATATATATATTTTAAAAAAAAAAGAAAAAAAGAAAAAGAAAGTTCTTCCTTTGTTCTAAGTATAGGAGGTTGATTATTTTATTTCGATTTAAAACATGGGCAATATATATATATCATAGTTATTTTCTGAGTACGTTGTACAAATATCACATTCTAGGGTTTCAACGATATACAGAGTATGAAAAACCTAATTCAACCATATGAAGTACAAAGTTGGAGAACGCTATATATGTACATATCCAAGGACAACACTCGTGTCCTAGCCTAGCCTAGCCTTCGGATCGGAAAAAACTTTTTGGCTTGGTGATCTAGCTGGCTGGCTGACTTTGTTTTATCTTATTAAATTGTGGTACAATTTTGTGTACCAATTTCATGAGCTACTGACTGACTATTTCACCCAATCCGGATCCGTATCATATGGTTATTATTTGACCAAACCCAGATCCATGTCATATGGTTATATATATATATTTATATATATATATTGCAAATTTCTGTGCTCACACGCCACACTCACACACTCAAATAATCGAACTCTTAACCTTATGAAATCATAAGATAAGTTATCACTGGACCAGAACCATAAGGTGTACTCGTATATTTTAATTTACATGAAAAAGAAAAGATAGAAGCAGAAAATTTTAAAATTCATCCGGATTTTCCTTTATCTTTTACAAGTTTCATTGCCACAAACTTGCAAGGCGAATTCCTAGCTCATACATGGCTCGACTACAGTAATAGTAGTAGTAGTAATTTCTTAATCCTGAAAGTAAGAGTGGGTGGGTTTCTCTCTGTTTTGCCAATTAGGGTAGATATTACTTGGAATGAGCAATCCAATTTCTTTCAGAATCTTAACTGGCCCTCTTTCACTTTTCCAGTGATATATATATATATATATATATATATATATACACACACGATAAGGATCTTAGACTCACTCAACTAAAAGCTCACCTAAGCTCACCTTCCTTTAGCGACGGACCGGGCGACGGTTCGTCCGTCACTATATATACAACCGTCGTCTATATGTTGTCCGTCGCTATATGTTGTCTGTCGCTATATGTTGTCTGTCCTAAAAGCTAAGACGACAGTTGTATATATAGCGACGGACCAAACCGTCACTCAGTCCGTCGCTATAGGAGGGTGAGTTGGGTGAGTTTTTACTTGAGTGAGCTTAAGATCCGGACCGTGTATATATATATATATATACACGAGTATTTTAGTGACTGAACCGAACTTTCTTTTTCCTTAGCCGTACTTGGAAACTTAACGTTTCTGCAAGTTTTAATTCTCTGGGCTTTTCGACAGGAGGCTAGGGCTAGGGCTTTTTTTTTATGGACGGGGGAGCTAGAGAATCAATTAGCTCTATTAAGCATTTTCAAGTGTCTTTTTCTCTGAACTAAAGAATAAGAGGCCAAAGAATATGGATTCTTTATACATATATCTATATAATAATAAAGCTTAACATGCAAGACAATCTAAGCTAGTGCAGTTTAATTTGGGCAGGATGATCGGTACGTACTGAACCCAAAACTATTATACACTTGTAAAATATCATACATATTGTTTTTATAGAGATACATATACTCAGAGCCGGACCAGACGGTGAAAACTAATTAAGAGGTAGACTGTAAATTAAATAGTATCATTCTAGAAAAATACGGCACATGTATATATTTATTTAAATTGATCAGTGCATGTATTGTCTCAACTAATAATAAAATAAAATTGAGTGTGTTTTGTGCACATGCATGTGTTTGACATGTCACCACTGAAACACTTAAATTAAAAAAAAGAATTATGTGCAGGAAAAAATTTATAATTAGGATTCAGATTTCATAGTTTAGACCTTTAATTTGGGAGAAAGTGTCAAATCAATGCCCTAAATATATTCTATTTACAAATTAAGATAAATGATCATTTTATATTTTTAAATAAAAGAAGAACGTACGTATTAGTAATTTAACAAAAAAAATTAAACTAACTTCATATATTTTTTCTTTAGGGGCAGAGAATATATATATTGTTGTTCTAATATAATTTAGTTAGAGTACTCCTAATTAATGCACATATTTATATTTTCAGACACAAGTGAAAATATTAATTTCACAAAAAAAATAGTAGTTTATAAATAATAATGTTACATATTCACATTTGGGTTTATATATATAAAGAACATGACACAATTAAACAAACAATATGAATATGTAATTTCTTGATAATTTAGCACTTGGGTTCATGCATGAACTCAAATGTGATCTTCTATATGTATTGATTAAAGATGATAATTTTAATTTTTTTTAAAAAAACATTATAGGAAAAAAAATACTTGGCAGCTGCACTTAATTAAGAGAGCAAGATATGCAAAATTAGACCATAGAAATGTGCACCGCATAATAGTAGATTCCCATATGATCAGTTACATGGATCCATCCAAGGAGAGAAAGAAGAAAGGGATATATATCAACCAAATAAAGGAGTAAGTCCAAATAAAATGTACAAAATTAAAATTGAACTAGATCACTGACCTTGTTATGAATTAATATATATATACCTCCAAATTAGGTTTGAATTTGATCTTCCATATATCAATCTTCAACTGAAAACATGCACATGATCACTACCAAGATTACAACTTATACATATCCATATATCCGGACCAATATCCCTCTTTCTTCTTCTCCTAGTCCAAATGAGTTGATAGGTTTCCAATTTCTTAATTCCAGCATTTTTAATTTTGTCACCCCATCGATCAAAAGCCAGCTAGCTTCCTTCATAAATTTTGTACCTCTCCTCAAATGTACTCCTCCTCGATGATCACTGCATGTTCCAATAATTAAAGCCTAGGGAATTGATTCAAATGAACTAAACCCTAATTGATATATATATACACATATATCAATCACACAATCAGAAATAAATTATATATATATATATATATATATATATATAATACTTTAAAATGGAGGCCTTGCTGCATTACTACTTGCCCCCCATCCAAACAAATCAGCTAAGAATGGATAATTTGGAGGAGCCACATTGCCAGCTGATCCCACATTAAAAAAAGTACCGCCGCCCCCTCCAGTCACACTGGAAGACTGCGACGCAGCAGGCTGTACCTGCGACACATGATCAGGAGGAGGAGCAGCCGCACTAGTACCCTCCTCCGCTTGATCCTCCAACGGTAACCTCTCAAGCGCCGCATTCGCAAAAGACGCCGCCATCAAAACCACAGGACCCGAAGCCATCAAGGGCCCAACCACACTCCCTCCAACCACCTGTCCTTGTCCGCCAGACAAGAATATCGACATCCCACCCGCACCGGGCGGTGCCGGTGGCGGCAGCACCGTCCCCGAGAGCGACAATATCTCGAACCTTCCGTGCAGCGTGACAACGCTCCCGGACGGAGCGGCAGGCTGGCGAAGGTTGACATCGGAAACGGTGCCGCTCCCGCTCAGCACGGAAACTCCCCTCCCCCTTCGCCTCGCATAGATGGAGACGCTCTCCATGACGTCAGCGCCTCCCGATATTTCGAGAACGTGAGATCGGAGCGCGTTAGGGCTGTCGCGTGTGACAATTATTGGAGGCCTGGGCTTGTTCTTGGAGCCCGGTGGGCGGCCTCGCTGGCGGCGGTTTGAGGTTGTTGGACCGCTAGATCTATCGGTGGTGGTGGTAACATCGAGTTGGGCCTTGTGATGATGATCATCATCGTCATCATCTATGTTGTCTTCGGCAGCGGAATCTGAGGGCGGGTGGTGGAGATCCGATGGGAGGAGGTGGTTAATGTAGCGAGAATTACCTCCGTAACCTGCCATACTCACTGCACATCATCTATCCTTTAGTTTCCCCACAATTGTGTGTTTTGCCACTTGAGCTAAAAGAGAAAATGAACGACTAACCTGTATGTAACAAATAATTCGGGTCAAATTTTGAGTCCGAATCAAATCATAACTTACAAAGCTCTAATTTACACTGTATTACTCAAGTTTTCACAAACTCAACAACTTGAAATCCATTGGCAAATAGAAATTAATTCAGGAAAAGAAAAATACGTAGGAAGAATTTCGGATCCAAATGAGTAATAAATTAAATTAATTAATGACTAGAATATTCCAAGAGGATTTGATGGGACTACGATTGATCCGTTACATTACATGTATAATTTTACTTTCACATGACTAGACAAGTCGATCAAACTAACTTGAAGAAATTAATCTTTCTGTAATTTCTTTAATTTAGATTAGTAGTAATTACTAAAGTAAAGAAGACGACTTGAAATTCGATCTGAAACCTCAAGTACTATTCATTAGTTTTAAGATCGAGGATGAGCATTAATATATATGCATAAAATTTAAGAATCCCAAATTAATATATAATCTCTAGCTAGGGTTAATGTTTATATATAAATAATTTTGGGTAGTATATAATTATATATTCTCACCATATATATCCAAGAAGCTAGCGTGCGTAAGTAGAGATGATGTTGAGAAGCAAAATAAGAAGTAGATGATCGGCTGGCAGCTAGCTAGCTAGCTAGCTTGGTATTTAAGATGTGAAGAAGAATTAATGAAAGCGATGGATCATGGATATAATTAATATAAGAACAAATATATAATTTTCCCTCAAACAAGTTGGTTCGTGTTTGTCACTTGTGATAATATATAAGGAGGAGGAGGTAGAAGAGGGAAACAACAGAAGGAAAGGGCCGGGGAGAGAGAAGAAATTAAACGAATATACTTATCATTTCTTGGTACTGTTACAAGCTCTTCACGGCCACGCGCTTAATAAATCATGAATCAGCAGGTAAGCAAGCTGTTTTTTATTCTTCTTTTCTTTGGGAGCGAGAGCGAAAGAGGAGAGTTTTGAGGAAAAGCGGGCAGTAAATAACAATTACGTACCAAGACATCAAATGATCAAAGACAAGTAAAATTAAATTCCTCTTCTTCTTCTTCTCTCTCTCTCTCCCTCCTATTTAAAATGTTTCATTTTTCACAGTACGTAATTTATTAATTTTAGTTTGTTTCCTCTATCATCCCGTGTGTTATGTTCATAGATTAAACTAAGTACAAGCAATTTATTGGGTCATATATCTCCAAATATAGTTAACTGAATTAATGAATATATATATATATATATAGAAAGGGCTAATCACATAAAAGAATTAGATGATATATATAGATGATGTGACGACTGAATTAAAAGGCAATTAATTCATTAATTATTTAGCTAGCTAGCTAGGTAGCCACTGTTGTATAAATTATTGGAGTTGGGACAGATCAAGGAAGCGTAACCTCTAGTCATTTTCACTTGCATGTCGTGTTAATTTGTTGGCCCTATATCTATCTATCTATCTATCTCAAATCCTCATATAGTCGCCGTATGTCAGTATGAATTTGCACCAAAAAAATAATTAATTAATTGTCCAATCTAGGTTTGAAAATTGCAAATACTATGCCTTAAGTTAAGCACTATGACTTTCTGACAAATTAACATATACGGCGTGAAGCATTTATGTTTAGAATAATGTTAGAAATATAATTTATTTTATAATTATTTTATAATTTATTAAATATATAATATTTTTTTTATTATATTATAATTTATTAATTGTACATATAAATTTATTATTAACAAAATGAATAATTCCGTTGCAACTCGCGGATTTGTATTTAGTTCTACAACTATTTTATAATTTTTTAATGTGGAATACTCTACCTTAGCTTTTATGTGGGGCCGAAGATTATATTGAAATAATTTGTTCATCAATATGCTGAGATGAAATATGTTACATCATTAAATTATAAAATAATTATAGAATAAATTGTGTTTCTAGCTTTACACTTATATTTATAGAGGTGTTCGTACATACGTGGCCTAGTTAATTGGGTTTTAACTGCGTCTTACGTACGTACGGCCGTGTTTTTCTAATGGAGTAATTAATTAATGTGATATAAGCATATACTGCAACAGCCTCTTCAATCACTTTGGAATACTCAAATAGGTGAGTCACATCAGAAAAATTCTCTCCAACAGTCTCTTCAACCTTAGTCATCAAATCTGCAATCTCCTTCTCACTCTTCAAATCTATAATTTAAGATTAAAAATATTTATTACGCTTGATGAGTTTGATGTACAACTCATTAATTGAAGAGACTGATTAGACACAAAATATAAAAATAACAAATAATACTTTTTAAATTATCATGTAGATCAACAAATTTGAATTAATTTTTTTTTTTTATTACTACTCTTGAAGATGCTCTTACATTTGTTGAAACATATAAATTTGCTTAATTTGTGATGGATGTATGGTGCGAAGATAGCTAGCTCAATAAGTCCGCATCGGCGCGCATGATAGTGACAACAAATTAATTCCTAATATATTAAGTAATTAAGAAAGAAAAAATAAGAAACAGAAAGTACCAGCGAATATAATATTAACGACTAGAATACATACATATATATATATATATATGTATATATGTTTAGGGTGTTCGGTCCGGACTAATAATTTAAGATTATCTCTATTTCAAATGAAATAGAAACTCTTTAATTTTTGTATATTAATAATTATCATTTCTTATTTATATTATTATAATATTATATTTTAATACATTTTAAATTTAAATTTTAAAATAAAAAATATTCATTTCATTTGAAAAGATCCTAATTCATCCGGCTGGTTTTTGACATTTGGAATGTTCGTATAACCAAAGAATATATAATGGTGGAGTAATAATAATATTCGAAGGGCATGCAACCTAAATTTATTAACATGACTAATTAATGTATGTGAAGTGAAAATTAATTTAAACAGCCGCAAAAGAGATGATGATGATGATGATGATGATGATGATGATGATGATGATGATGAGATTTATTTATTGTTATTATTATTATATGAATGAATGAATGGGAGGTAGATATATACTACTATAATTATAGCAAGGAAACCTGCGTCCATAGGATGTAGTATTAAGGAAGCAATATTATATTTTTCTCCCTGTAGGCTGTAGTTAGCCACTCCATTAGATTGATAGCGGAGGAGAGTAATTCTCCCTCCCATTTATAAAAAAATTAAATGGAAAATTTTGAATTTTTTTGTTATTAATTGTAATATATATAATATTCTCAAATTATATAATATAAAATTTTAATTTATTCTTTCATCACTATTAAATTAAATACTACTACTGAATATCATATGCATAATTTCATTAAAAGAGTTTAGCTCTTGGACTAGTCAATTTAAGATATTATAAAATTCAAAATTAATTCTAATTTGTTTCATTTTAGTTAACATCATAGTCAATCATAGATAATCGTACAGAAATATTATTAAGTGCAAAAATATCATTTTAAAAACTTTTTACAAAAAATCACATCACAATTTAAAATTTTAAAAATTTACAGAGTATTAAACTCACCTAATTTTTTTATATATGAAACTGAGAAAATGTTTAAGAATATATATAATAAAAGAATAGACTTATAATTTATAAATAATATGACTATTTTTGTGGAATTAAAAAATAAGTGTGAGCAATTTATATACATGGGATAGAATAGAATTGAAGAGCCAAACATATGAGAAACAATTTTTTTTTTTTATGTAGTTAATACTACTGCTATATATATATAGTGGCAGTGGTCTGGTGTGGTGTATTGTTTGTTATTAGTGGAATTATATTATGGAATTTTTTAACATGTGTTCTTAAAGTACATGCTAAGCACACAGTTAAAGGAAATATTCTCTCAAATTTGTGTATATTTCTTTGAACTTAGTGTAAATGTAAAAATCAAAAAAATATACACACTAATTCAAAAGAATATTCTCTTAAATTATGTGATTAATATGTGTTCTAAAGACACATATTAAAAGGACTCAAATATTATTACTACAAGTAAGTAAATGAAGAGCAGTACACGTAGAGCAGTGGGCGAGGAAGAGTGAAGTCACGTTGGCTCATATCCACACACATATACTCCACTCCAGAAGCTTATATATATCTTGCTGTGCTGTCAGATCCACGTGGAGATTGTCGGAACATCGGAACTTGTCAACCTTATCTTTTTTCTAAAACGGGCATCAATCCATCAATCCATCCATCCGTTTGTGTTTGTGTGTGTCACTCATTCTGTCTTTCTCTCGTGAGTGACTTTGATCAATTTATATGGATCCAGTTACTATAAATGAATATGCGATCCCCTTAGTCGGTCGTTAATGATAGTTTTAACGATCGTTATTAGCGACGGGTATTTAAATTAATCGCTATTTTATATTAGCGATCACCGTATAGTCACTAGATAGTCGTTAATTTGAATTTATCATTTTTAATTTTGGCGCAAATTTTAGTAGAAAAAATTAATGGCGGTCGCAGAATGTTTTGACTTTCTCAGAAGTCTGACTGTCAAGGCTATCAAACTCAACGACAGCAGGCGGTCGCACATCGCGGTCGCCGATTGTTTTAAAATAGATCTGCTTATGTATCGTCTGCCGGAAGGAAGAGAAGGAGAAAGAAAGAAAAAGAAGAAGAAAAGAAAGAAAGAAGAAGGAGAAGACGTCGTCGATCGTCGCTCGCCGCCTTCACTGACCGCCGCACACCGCCTGCCGTACTTAGCCGCCGCCATATATGTAGGTATTCAATCTATCTCTTTTCATCTATATAAAGTGTAAGACCCCAACTTTTATAAATAAAATTGAATTATCTTTATATATTGTTTTAAACAGTAAGGTGTTGTCTTGATAAATGTGGTAAGTTATGGGGAAATGTGCAAATTTTTTAAAGTAAAAAAATGGTTATAAAATATTCATTGTGTCGGAGAATATTCGTTTGGTCGTGGAATATTCTTATTATCGGGAGAATATTCGTACGACGGCGCAGCCATTTGTGGGCTCCACAACGGAATAACTATCGGATGAAAAAAATGACAAGAATGAGTTTTTTAAATATAACAGCAAAACTTTTACCGTTAAAACTGTTGAAATACCCGGTGATAAAAGAACAGTAATACGCGGGGTTGCACAGTAGCACACGATATTGTACAGTATCTTTGATTATTGATGCTTACGTGAGAAGTCACTACTCAGTTTTATTTAATTATTGTCACAGTAGTTGCTGCATAGTATCTCACATTATTGATTCAATTATTGTCACAGTATCATCTGCATAATATTTTATATTTTTAAATCAATAAATGAGACGACACCGTTATTCATATTATTATTTTTATTATTGACAATGTCTAAAAAATTCTGTCGAGAAAAGGGGTTTGCTCATCTAATTGCGCGCCAATAATGAAAAGTCCTTATCGAAAAGCTTCCTCTTTCCTGGGAATGATCTGGTTGTTAATATTATGAGTTATAATATTAATGATGAATGTTATTAAAAATGTGTTTGGTGAAGCCAAGTGAATTGAGATAAATAGGAGAAATTTTTATGAAGTATTTGTTGTAAATTTGACTTATTATATGGACCCCCACTTTTTTATTTTTCAAAATCGTCGAAAAAAAGTTATCTCAGTTTTATATATATATATATATATATTATATAAATTATATATATATATATTGCCTGCCGTATAAGGCAGGTAAAGTTGTAAGACCCCAACTTTTATGAATAAAAATTAAATTTTCTCTATATATTATTTTGAAATAATCAGGGGTTAATTTGATAATGTGGAATGTTATGGTTAATATGCGCAAATATTTTAAATAAATAATTGGTTATAAAATATTCATTATTGTCGGGGAATATTCGTTTGGTCGTGAAATATTCTTGCTGTCGGAGAATATTCGTACGACTGCGCAGTCATTTGTGGGCCCCATAACGAAAAATTGTCGGATGAAAAAAATAACACGAATGAGTTTTTTAAAATAACGGCGTAGTTGTTACCGTTAACACTGTTGGAATACTCGGTGGTTAAAATTATGTAATACGCGTTGTTGCACAGTAGCACACAGTATTGCACAGTATTTTTATATTATTGTTAATTCAATAATTGCTACTGCACATTATTTTTCATTATCATATCAGTAATTTATATTATTTGAATAATATTATTAGATAGCATTATTGGCAATGTCTAAGAAAGTTCGGTCTAGGAGGGATTATTTAATTGCGCGTCAGTAAGGAGAAATCCTTATCGGAAGCCCCCCTCTTTTCTGTGAACAACCTAGTTGTCAATATTGTAGTTCTATAATATTATTTATGAATTTTATATGATAAAAAAATATTTATCTTATATGGATAAATGGAGGAATTAATGTTGATGTGTTTTATTAGTATTTGTCGGTATTTTGGTGTGAAAAATTATTCGTTTGAGGATTTCGGTCATTTTTCTTTTGAAATTTGGAAAAACTTCCTTCTGCAAAGTTGTAGAGAATTCAATTTCCTTTGGAAAGGACATAAGATTTGAATTTTTCTGATAAAAGGGCTATTTTTTATGAATTATTGAAGTTCTGAAATATTGAGTCAGAAGTGATTTTTGGGGTTAAAAATATTTTTTTTAATAAAAACATTTTTTGTGATGTGGGCCCCACTTATGGAGTGCTGGTGAAAGTGAGAAGTGTTGTGCGTGAATTTTTTTTAAAAATTATAATATTTTATTAAATTTTCTGCTTTAGTGTTCTAAGCATTTTCCTATAAATAGGATGCTGAATTAGAATTTGAAAATCACACCAGAATCAGAAGTTTTTTCTCTCTATAATATCGAGCGTATTTTTGTGAGTATTTGGATACTTTGAGTGTTGCTATTCGATGTAAGTTTTCTTCAGTATTATATTCGATATTCCAGCCAGAAGTCTGATTCTTTTGAGGTAAGGGATGTAAGGGATGTTATTTATTTTCGTAAATGATGTTATTGCTTTCAATATCATTTCATCGAAATATTGGTATGAATTTTATTATAAAATTTTTACCTTTTCCGTCGGGGTTACTATTCACGTAAACGGCACTGTTCACGTATACGGCACTATTCACGAATACGGAACTATTCACGAGTACTATTTACGAAGTATGATTTTTCATATGAAATTCCTACATTTTTCATGTTGAGGTTACTATTCACGTATACGGCACTATTCACGTATACGACACTATTCACCGAATAATAAAATAAAAATTTATTTGTCTAAGTTGACAATTATGGGTCCTATCTTTGATTGGATCCAAGTTTTGAACTTTATTCTTGCATTTTGCTCTACAAATGAGTATTATGGAGTATTTTTGAACTTGGATAAACTGAATTACGAATCCCAAAATTTTGTCCTTTATCTCACTGGATTCGTTCTTTAAAATATTTTTCTGTCCTAAATGGTGATATAAATGAATATCTTTGGCCTGTAGTGCAAAGATGAACGATTACTTGATGAATATCTTTGGCCTGTAGTGCAAAGATGACAGGTGTTGACATGAACATGACCAACCGGTGATACAAATGAATATCTTTGGCCCGTAGTACAAAGATGAATATTTAATTTGAGATATCTATTGATTGACAGGGATAAATATTGATAATGGACTTTTAAATCATAGAAGATAATAGACATCATTTTCTACTTTATTCTTCTGATATATTGTTATTTCCGCTGCAGTTGTTGATCTAAAACTTGTTGTCCATATTATTTTATCCGATTTATTGAAGACTAACGATAATTTATTTTTCATTGTCTTAGTCATAATATTCCTTACTGGGCTAGTTGAGCTCACCCTTTTTATCTATTGTCCTATTCAGGAAATGAGAATGTTGCAGGGACTAGTCGGTGAGCAGAGTGATGGACAGAGTTAAAAGCAGTAGTAGTCCTCACTATTTTTATAAAATAATGTGATAATAATTGTAATGAGGACTTAGTCGGTGAGCAGAGTGATTGGACCTATTTTGGGGGCGTCACAGTTGGTATCAGAGCTTAGGAATATGATCTCTGGCAGAGATCGGGGAATAGAACTAGGAGGGGAAAGACGAGTAAATCCTTCACTAGTATGTCCTACCTAAGCTTGTGTGGTATTTAATAGGTCAGTTGAAGCATAGGATTAATATGTGATATGTTAATTTATTTAATTAACCCTTATTTTATGGCAGTATTTGAGAATGGCAGCTGAGAATGCTAACAATAGAGTGAATGAGACCGTGGAGACATCTTTAATCACCAACCAGGAGAACGTGTAACAGGAAGGCAATGTTCATCCTGAAAACAACAATGATCAGACAATAAACGATGAGATGTTTAGAAGCTTTTGTAGTTCATGCAAAATCAGACGAGGGAGACTCGTGTGCAAAATACAGGTGGAGATAATAGCAACTCGCGGCTTGTCACTGCCAAGCAGTTCAAAGAGTTGGTACCACTAGAGTTTCAGGAAAAGCCAGATCCAATCAAGGCAGAGACGTGGGTTAAGCAAATTATCAAGATATTTGATGTCTTAGAATGCACAGAGAAACAGAAGGTTCCATTCGCCACATTTATGTTTCGTGGAGAGGCAGATTACTGGTGTGAGTCTGTGAAGCGTACCCAGTCTGCCGCACTCAAGATGTCTTGGGAAGCGTTCCAGAAACTGTTCAATGACAAGTATTTTTCTAAAAGTATTCGTCATATGAAGAAGGTAGAGTTTATCAGACTGGAACAAAATAACATGACTGTGTCCCAGCATAAGGCTAAGTTCGCAGATTTGTCCAGATTTGCATCTCATTTGATAGAGAATGAGGAACGTATGACGCGAATGTTTCTGAGAGGTTTGAAACTCGAAATTCGTCAATACCTCATTTCTCACAAATTTTCTCTATATTCAGATGTAGTAAACAGGGCTCAGTTATTAGAACGAGATAATGAGTCTGTTCAACCGAGGGACCACAACCTGGGTCATATCGGTGGCAACAATTGTAGGGTTTTCGGCACATAAACGCAGCGGAAATTAAAAATTTTCGAAACCCTAAAACAGGATCCATGCGAAAACATATTAATTCAGAGGTTAAGATATGTTTTATCGATTATTCAAGCCTGAAAGGAGACGATGGAGATTCTGGAACTGCTTCGAATCCTCAACGCAATCCAACGGAACTGCGCCTCTACGGTATCCACACGAACGTCCCGCGAATCGTCACACGATCTGCAGCAAGGAAAGCTGCAGTACTAGCCGCCAAGGATCTGGACTTTTCGAAATTTTTCTCTCTAGTCTCTCTCTAAGAGCGGC
Source organism: Panax stipuleanatus (assembly GCA_020205555.1). NCBI lineage: Eukaryota > Viridiplantae > Streptophyta > Magnoliopsida > Apiales > Araliaceae > Panax > Panax stipuleanatus. The sequence continues at coordinate 156,636,333 of CM035118.1, forward strand.
TAGGGTTTTGATATCTATGATACCCTAAACGGCTGATATATCATATATATAGCAGTTAAAGGAATTAACCAAAACCTAATCCAATTAGAAATATAAAATCCGAATTTATATATATATATATATATATATATAAATTATCCTATTAATTTAAATTCATAATTTAAATACTATCAATCATATTGATATATTTAAATCCATACAATTTAAATTAATTCCCTTTTAATTACGTTCTAAGTGTGCAACTCTATAGGTTATTATTATGTTGGCAATAATTTTAAAATCATATTATAAAATTATAAACAGTGAGCGGCATCTAGTAATGCATCACTGCAACCCAAATAATAATAAGATCGGTGATTCGATACAACCTTTTCGTGACCAATGTTTCAATGTAATTTAATCCTTTTAACCTTGACATCCTAGATTAAACTCGAGGCATGGAATGTGACATCCTCTTCATAATTTAATCTGAGTTTTCTTGATCGATGAGTAGACTATAGGAAACAAATCACTATTTGAGCATGGCCATGCATTTCATAGTCCTACTCAATCAAGAGGCCTATGGATATCACCCCTAATATATAGGAGGGTTAAATTTCATCTAGATCACTCATATTCCTCACACGATTCATGATATACCCAATAATCAGCTTTATCGTCCACCTATTAAAGGTGGCCTTTGATGATATCAAAGTACATAAATTCTCGTGTAGTAATATAGTGATTCCAGGTCGGAGGATCATTACATCATTGTCACTATGAGAATTGCTTATGACACTTTGCATAATGCTCCACGTAAAATTCTCATGGTGGGTCTGCCTAGTACATTGTTCTCTAACATGTACCTATGCATTGACTCAATATCTCATATATTTATGACCAATGAGATTTGGCCATCAGTCAATCCACATACTAGTCTCAATGTATCAATGTTGTCCCATTAACAATGACACTCGACTAGGGACATTTAAGAGTAATGATACTAATTGTAACTATATGATCTCATGTTCAAGTCACATACTTGAAGCCATATAATTTGTATCACTATTCTAAGGACTTTTATTATGTTAACATTTATATAACGCAGTAAATAAAACCATAATAAAATAATTCATTTATTCAATCAAATATAATATCAAAAAATGTTTAAACAATTACATCAAAGAATTAGCCTCTAGGGCATAAACTCTAATAGCAATCATCAGAACAATGACAACCAGCAGGGAGGAAAGTATCATGACAGAAGCGGTAATCACTCTGGTGGTAATCGTGGCCATGATAGTAGAAAAAGCGAATCGGGGGGAGATTTCAAGAAAAGAAAGTACAACAATGAGAACGTGAAGATATCGACAGCAGCACCAGCATCAACTATTTATAGGGGAGGAGAACGACCACCGGTCGTATGCTATAAATACGGGAAAGAGGGACATATCAGCCCAAATTGTCCACAACAATTCAAGGTATGTTATAACTGTGGGAAGGAAGGTCATATGGCTCGAGATTGTCCTGTAACGAAACCAAGTCCAGCAGGGGTGGTGATTCCAATGGCGGTTCCGGACAAATCAAAGTCGGTGGTTCCTGGAAGAGCGTTTATTGTGACTTCCCAAAATACGAGGAACCTGAACGAATTTATCACGGGTTAGTTAAATCGTATACTTTAGCGAATTTTATAGTTTGTTAGATACCAGTGCTATCCATTCTTTTATATAACCTACTTGTGCTCAACGTTTGAATTTGACACTTAAGAAGTTAGACTTTGACTTATCTGTTGAAACTCCGTTGGGTGAAACTTTGGTTACATCTACAGTTTATAAATTTTGTTTTATTCAAATTGGTACCCTCACATTATCTGTTGATCTTATCTCTTTGAAAAAATAGTAGTGTCATTTCATAGTTGTCGTTATTAATGACATCCTAATATACTCCAAAAGCCTTAAATATTTTTCCAAAAAGAACTCAACATGCGACAATGACGTTGGCTCGAGCTATTGAAAGATTATAAAAATACCATTCAATATCATCCTAGAAAAGCGAACGTGGTAGCTGACGCGTTAGGAAGAAGATCGCATGGGGGTACAAGTGCGATAATGTCAACACGAAGCCCATTTTGTATAAAGTATAAAGGATGAAGATAGAGTCAAGACTCCGGGGACCCACGTGATGACATCAAATATACGCGTAGAACCAATTTTAATTGATAAAGTTAAAACTGCTCAAGCTATAGACTCGGAGCTGATGAAGATGAAGAAGAAGGTGCTATTCTAGAGGCAAGAATCGATGAAAATAGAATACTTTGAGTCAACTCTAGACTTTGTGTTCCTAACGATGCTGATTTGAAGTATAAAATCATGATGGAAGCACACAACACACCGTTCGCAATAATACCAAAATGTATCGTGATCTTTGACATACATTTTGGTGGAGCAATATGAAGAGAGAGATCGCAGAGTTATCTCGAGGTGTTTAACGTGTAAACGTGTCTAGGCGGATCATCAAGAGCCATAAGGTGTGAAGAGCCCCGAGCCTCTCGCTGGTGACTTCTTGTGTGGGGTGCACCGAAGCAAGAATCTCCGTAGGGGACGACGTTTTTGTGCGGTGGCAAACTGATAGGTATCATTGTGAGGTACTATGGTTGAAGCACCATGAGAGTCACAATTGGAAACGAAGAAATGACCTGGGAGTTAAAATTGAAAATAAAAACGATGTATCCTTACCTTTTCGAAACACCAGGTACGTACGTCAATTTTGAGGACGAAATTTCATAAGGAGGGGAGGTTGTAAGACCCCAACTTTTATGAATAAAATTGAATTTCCTTTATATATTATTTTAAACAGTAAGGTGTTGTCTTGATAAATGTGGTAAGTTATGGGAAAAATATATAAATTTTTTAAAGTAAGCAAGTGGTCATAAAATATTCATTGTATCGGAGAATATTCGTTTGGTCGAGGAATATTCTTGTTGTCGGGGAATATTCTACGACGGCGCAGCTATTTGTGGGCCCCACAACGGAATAACTGTCGGATGAAGAAAACGACAAGAATGAGTTTTCTAAAAATAACGGCAAAACTTTTACTGTTAAAACTGTTGAAATACCCGGTGATAAAAGAACAGTAATACACGTGATTGAACAGTAGTTGCTGCATAGTATCTCATATTATTGAGTTAATTATTGTCACAGTATCATCTGCACAATATTTTATATTATTAAATCAATAAATGAGACGACACCGTTATTCATATTATTATTTGTATTATTGACAATGTCTAGAAAGTTCTGTCGAGGAAAGGGGTTTGGTCATCTAATTGCGCAACAATAAGAAGAAGTCCCTATCGGAAAACCCCCTCTTTCCTGAAAATGATCTGGTTGTTAATATTGTGAGTTATAATATTAATGATGAATGTTATTAAAAATGTATTTGGTGAAGCCAAGTGAATTGAGATAAATAGAGGAGATTTTTATGAAGTATTTGTTGTAAATTTGGCTTATTATATGGACCCCCACTTTTTTATTTTTTAAAATCGTCGGGAGAAAGTTATCTCAGTTTTGTTATATATATATATATATTATAAGTTTTGTTTTATTAGATTATAAATAGAATATATTTTATTTTATTTAAAGTTTTTGTTTTATTAGAATATTTTATTGCACAGTAATGAATAGTAAATTAAATTTTTTTTCGCCGGTTGCAGCGCCCGTGAGAAATCCACTGTTGGTCTGTGATTTTTATTTTCAAATAGTATCCTTCCATTCTCCTATAAATAGGATGCTTAGTTTAGAAATAAAAATCACACCAGAATCAGAGAATTCTTCTTCTATAATATTGAGCGTATTTCTTTTGAGTTTAAGAAAACTTTGAGTGCTGCAAATAGTGCAAGTTTTCTTCAAGAATATCTCTGCCATACCAGTCACAAATACTCTCCTTTTAATGTAAGCGATGTTATATTTTTTCGTAAATGATGTTATTCTTTTCAATATCATTATACCAAAATATTGGCATGGATTTTATTATGAAATTCTTACTTTTTTCGTCGGGGTTACTATTCACGTATACGGCACTATTCACGAAAAAAAATTAAATTTTCTTCTATTTGTCCAAATTGGCTATTATGGGTCCTATCTTTGATTGGATCCAAGTTTTGATCTTTATTCTTGAATTTTGCTCCACAAAATATCATTATGGAGTATTCTTAAACTTGGATAAACTAAATTTCGAATCCTTAATCTTTGTTATTTATCTCACTGGATTCGTTATTTATATTATTTTTCATCATCCTCAGTCCTAATGGTGATATAACTAAATATCTTTGGCCTGTAGAGCAAAGATGAATGATTACCTGATGAATATATTTGGCCCGTAGTGCAAACATGGACAGGTGTTGAGATGAACATAACCAACTGGTGATACAAATGAATATCTTTGGCCCGTAATACAAAGATGAATATTTGATTCGAGATGTATATTGATTGATGTTACAGGGATAAAATATTAATGATGAACTTTTAAATCATAGAAGATAGTAGACTTCATTATCTACTTAATTCTTCTAATGAATTGTTATTTTCGCTGCGAATATTGATCGAAAACATGTTGTCCATAATATGTTATTTGATTTATTGAATGTTAACGATAATTTATTTTTCATTATCTTAGTCATAATATTCTTTACTGGGCTAGTTGAACTCACCATTTTCATCTATTGTCCTCTTCAGGGAATAAGAATGTTGCGAGAACTAGTCGGGGAACAGTGTGATGGTCAGAGTAGAGCAGTTGTAGTCCTCACTATTTTTGTAAAATAGTGTGATAATAATTATAATTAGCTGATGACTGAATTTGAGTGTTTATATTTCGTATTACATACGTTTGTATTGACACTCACAGTTGTATGGTCGTATTTCTCTCGACCTTTTGTTATAAAAAATTTGTATTTGTGATTCTGTACCATGTATTTGGCGACTCAGAATGGGTTGGTATTGAACCTATTTTGGGGGCGTCACATAAAGTGTTCAATTTGGGTTTGATTTGAAATTATATATATTGCGTACTTATGTATTTTTATGAGTTTGATTTGGCTATTTAGCATGTTGATTATATAATAACAGTGTGATATTTAGTTTTAATTTTGCTTTAATTTATGTAATTTTAGGGCATGCATGTTCATAATTTGATATTAAGACTTATGTTAATGTACTGAATGAGATAATTGCTTTAATTTAAATTTTTTTCCCTAGTGTATAAATTTATGTTATAATTTGTAAGTTGTTTATAGTGGTTAGACATAAATTATAATTAAAATAATATAATGTCTATTATTATATAATATTACTAAAATATATTAATTAAATATTAAACTGAATTAAATTAAATATAATAACATATAAATAAAATAAAACAACAAATAATAATACAAACTAAAGTAAAGAAAATAAAAAAATAAATTTTCTGTGAGACCTACTCATCTAAGGAATTCAAAGTGATGAGAAGCTGTCTATTTCATGGATTAAAACCCATATCAAGCGATGATTCATTCCTAGTAGAGAAGTGATCGTTTGTTCATCTAGAGGGTTAATTAACTTGAAACTTTGTTCAACAGCTTAATGACCCTCCTGCGGGATGTTGTCATCTGTTATGATGAAACAGTTAGAAATGTCTGCAGTAATTCAATAATTTAATTCAAGTATGGGACACAAACAGGAACTGCGACCCATATTTTTTTTGCTTCCGAGGAATCAGTTGGAGTATTAGCTGCAAGTGCTATGTCGAATCCTGCATACAAGGAAGTCATTGATTCTTCTCCTAGTAGTCATTACTCATGGGCGATGATGAAGGTATTTGTTTTGCATTATAACTTAAAGTTTTCATCTAATTGTGACACGTTATCTTTCAGTAAATACACACTTTTATCTTTCTCTAATTTGTTGTATATATTTCAGAAATACTGTTTTGTGGAGTCAAATTCAAGACTAATTAGGTTGATCGCAGATTCATATTATACATTTATGATAGAGATTGTGAGAGAAAGTATTTTTCAAGAAAATGCTGATATTTGGTTACAAAATATTCGAAATAAGTCGGTCTTAAGGAAGCTACAGTTGAGTTATTGATAGAGTATGTTCTCTCTTTTATTAATTTTAATTAAATCATTGTCATTCTTTTTTTTAATTAAATCGTTGTCATTTGAGTATATAAACATATATATATTTCATAATTTAATATAAGCATCTTGATGATTTTATATTCTGTAAACAAACAGATTGTGATTTCTCATTCACTATAGATTGAAGACTAGAACGATAAAAATTTCCCCCAGTACTCCTTGAGAAGTGTAAAAACTGGTTTGACCCACCTCTCTATGAAATCGAAAAACATCATCGATCGGTTTTAAAGCCCTAGGCCTTTCAGTTGTTACTCCTGTTTTTTCAAAATCAGCTGCCATAGAATGAAGGGTTGTCAGCTGAGATATTTTTTACTCATAGTCTTATCTGACTCAAGATCTGCATGTACTAAATGTGCAGTAGAAATTGTACCCAAGGTATCATTGATCTAATAATTATTCAACAAAGAACTTTTTTATTTCATGCAAAATAAGAATTATTAGGAAATATGAAAGACAAAGGGAGAGTTGCATGAAATTCAACAGTTCCCAATAATTGGTTCAATTAATTTAACTGTACTTCCTCTTGAATTCGTGAACAAAGTGGTTAAACAGTGAGCCACTTTGTTCGAGAGCAACTTTTGTGACGCTCCCAAAATAGGTTCAATACTTAACTCATTCTGATTCGTCAAATACATGGTATAAAATCCAAATACAATCTTTCATATCAAACGGTCATGCAAAATACGATCACACAACTGTGAGTGTCAATACAGACATGTAGAAAATATTAACATTCAAACTAAGTCCTCATTATATTTATTATCACACTATTAAATAAAAAAAATAGTGAAGACTTTTACAGCTCTAACTCGGACCATCACTCCATTCCCCGACTAGTACCCGCGATATTCTCATTTTCTGAAGAGAAAAATGGAAGAAAAGGGTGAGCTCAACTAGCCCAGTAACGAATATTATGACTAAGATAATGAAGAATAAATTATCGTTAGTTTTTAATAAATCAGATAAAATATTATAGACAACCAGTTTTAGATCAACAACTGCAGCGAAAATGACAATACATTAGAAGAGTTAAGTAAAAAATGATGTTTCCTATCTTCTATAATTTAAAAGTCCATCATCAATATTTTATCCCTGTAACATCAATCAATATTCATCTCGAATCAAATATTAATCTTTGGCACTACGGCCAAAGATATTCATTTGTATCACAAGTTGGTCATGTTCATCTCAACACCTGTTCATCTTTGCACTACGGGCCAAAGATATTCATCAGGTAATCATTCATCTTTGCACTACAGGCCAAAGATATTCATCAAATAATCATTCATCTTTGCACTACAGGCCAAAGATATTCTGTTATATCACCATTTAAGATTGAGGATGATAAAAATAATACAAATAACGAATCCAGTGAGATAAAGGACAAATATTAGAGAATTTATCCAGAGTTCAAGACTGAAGATCAAAACCTGGATCCAATCAAATATGATTTGGAAAGAAAAAAATATATTTTTTACCATGAATAGTACCCCGTAAATAGTAATTCATGAATAGTAACTCGACATGAAAAAGTTAAAAAATTCACAAGAAAGTTCAGACCAATATTCTAGTGAAATGATATTAGATGAAGAGCAAAACTCAAGGAATTTTTGATCATTTCAGGAATTATAGAAGCAATATTTACCGTAGTAAGTTTAGAGTTAGGAATCTAAAATGAAACAATATACGAAACTGCAATTGAATTTTCACCCGTCAGGCGGTAGTCCACTCAGACAGATTATTTTCACAATTTAATAACAACTGAATACGAAGGGTTATTCACCAAGCATCGGTAGTCCGCATAGACAGGTTATTCCCACAGAATAATAAAGAATGGAATAACAACAGAATTTCACCATGCATGCGGTAGTCCGCGTAGACAGGTTATTCCAACAGAATAATAAAGAATGGAATAATAACCCTTACGAATATTAAAAGAAAATAACTCTCTTCATGAATACGAAAGAAATAATACTTACCTTAAAAATTTGGAGACTGCATTAGTGTAATAGCAGAATACTCTTCTTCTTTCTCTCTTATTCTCTCTATACTTTCTCTCTCTATAGCTTTAGTGAATTGGTGAGGAATAATGAAAAAATGAGCTTCTATTTATAGGCTTGGCAGAGTAAGGGTAAAATAGTCTTTTGCCATAATTTATAATATCATCGCTTACATCATCGATTCTATGACATCATTGCTTATCTCATCGCTCCGATGACATTCTTGCTTACCTCATCGCTCCGATGACATCATTGTTTGCATCATAAGAGTTCAAATTCAATTTGCACTCTTCCACCTCGTTTAACTTTTATACCATGAATTTACTATAATAATGTTACCATTCAAATTCTAAAAATTATACTATTATATAATCACATCATACTACTATAATGTAATATTATAATAATATATTTGAATGAATTATTTTATCGGATAAGATAAAATACAAACTTTCAACAAATATCACATGTTAAAAATTCCTCCGTTTAAATCCACATTGAATAAATATTTTCTTATCATATATATCAAAAATTAATTATTCACAAATAATATTACAGAACTACAATATTGACAACCAGGTCGTTTCCAAGAACGAGGGGGCCTTCTGATAAGAATTTTTCCTTACTGGCGCGCAATTAATCAACCCCTTTTCTAGACAGAACTTCATTAGACATTGCCAATAATGCTATCTAATAATATTATTCAAATAATATGAATTATTGATTTGATAATTTAAAATAATGTGCAATGACAATTATTGAATCAATAATATGAAATAGCAAAGTAGCACTTATTGATATAAAATATCAACATAGCAAATATTGAACCAATAAAATATTATGCAATTATTGAATCAATAATATAAAATATTGAACAGTAATTACTGTAACAATAATCGAGTAAGTGCCTTCCTACGTAAGAATCAATAATTCAAAATATTGTGCAATATCGTGTGCTACTGTGCAACACCACGTATTACTGTATTTTAACCACCGGGTATTTCAACAGTACTAACGGTAACAGTTTTGCTGTTATGTTTATAAAAAAATTACTTCTGTCGCTTTTTATATTCGACATTCATTCCGTTGTGGGGTCCACCAATGACTGTGCCGTCGTACGAATATTCTCCGATAAAAAGAATATTTCTCGACCAAATGAATATTCTCCGACACAACGAATATTTTATAACCACTTGCTTATTTTGTAAACTTTGCATATTTCACCCATAACTTATCACATTTATCAAATCAATACCTTACAATTTCAAACTAATATATAAAGAAAATTAAATCTTATTCATAAAATTTGGGGTCTTACAACCTCATCTCCTTATGAAATTTCCTCCTTATGAAATTTCGTTCTCAAAATTGACGTACATACCTGGTATGTCGAAAAGGTAAGGATACCTCGTTTTCATTTCCGATTCTAACTCCCAGGTCATTTCCTCGATATCATGGTTCCTCCACAAAACTTTAACTTGAGGTATAACCTTTGAGCGTAGGACATGTTCCTTCTTATCCAAGATCTTGACAGGTACCTCCTCGTACGTTAAATCTTCGGCTATCTCGTTTGATTCTAATTCAATAATGTGGTTTGAGTCTTTCACATATTTACGAAACATGGATATGTGAAAAACATTATGAACACGAGACATGCTTGGAGGTAAGGCGAGTTTATAGGCCACCTTTCCTACTCGGTCAAGGATCTCAAATGGACAAATGAATCGTAAATCGGTGTCCATAACTTTCTGCAAACTGACCCTTTGGCACTCGATGCTCCGCCTTGACATGTTTACACGTTAAACATCTCGAGATAAACTCCGCGATCTCTTTCGTCATATTACTCCACCAATTTGTATGTTGACGATCACGATATATTTTGGTACTTCCAGGATGGATTGCGAACGGTGTGTTATGTGTTTCCATCATGATTCTATACTTCAATTCAGAGTCGTTAGGAACACAAAGTCTGAATTTGACTCGAAGTATTCCCTCTTCATCGATTCTTGCTTCGAGAATAGTATCTTCTTGCACCTTCTTCTTCATATTTGTCAGCTCCGGATCTATAGATTGAGCAGCTTTAACTCTATCTATTAAAGCTGGTTCTACGCGTATATTTGACATCATTACGTGGGTCTCCGGAGTTTTTAACTCTATCTTCATCCTTTGTACGTCATACAAAATGGGCTTCGTGTTGACAATATCGCACTTGTACCCGCATACAATCTTCTACTCAACGCGTCAACTACCACGTTCGCTTTTTCTAGGATAGTATTGGATGGTATGATTGTAATCTTTCAACAGCTCCAACCAACGTCGTTTTCACATATTGAGTTCATTCTAAGTAAAGAAATATTTGAGACTTTTGGAGTATATTAGGATGTTATTAATAATGACAACCACGAATTGATCCAAATATTTGATACCAACTGTGACCCTCATGGTGCTTCAACCATAGTACCTCGCAATTGGTCGAACAGGTCATCAATACGAGGTAACGGATACCTATTCTTGTTGGTGACATGGTTCAACTTTCGATAGTCAATATAACGTCGTATACTACCGTCTTTCTTCTTTACGAATAAAACAGGAGCAGCCCACGGAGACATACTAGGACGTATAAAATCGATGTCTAACAACTCCTGTAGTTGTACCTTTAACTCCTGAAGTTAAATAGGAGCCATTCGATATGAGATTTTAGAAATGGGTTTTGTACCAGCCTCAAGGTCAATAAAGAATTCAAATTCACGTTCTGGGGGTAGACCATGAAGTTCTTCGGAAAATACATCAGAAAACTCATTAACAACAAAAATATCATTCAAATCTGATGTATTCTGATTTAAATCAGTGACATGGGCAAAGAAAGCTTGACATCCGTTTTTCAATAAACGAATAGCTTTATAACTTGAAATGACATTGACTGATTTTAGTGGTTTGCTGGTTTGAATTCACACAACAGGTTGGTTAGGAATATGAAAACTAACAACCTTACGAAAACAATCAATTTTGGCATGATAAGTGGTTAACTAGTCAATTCCTAGAATTACGTCAAATGTAAGTATTTTCAAAGATACCCAAGTAGGGTGAGGGTACCAATTTGAATCAAGCAAGATTTATAAACTGTGGATGTAACGAAGGTTTCTCTTAACGGAGTTTCAACAGATAAGTCAAAGTCTAATTTATCAGGAGTCAAGTTCAAATGTTGAGCATAAGTAGGTGAAATAAAAAAATGGATAGCACCGGCATCTAATAAGGTATAGACTTCGCAAGAGTTTATGACTAGCTTACCCGTGATCACCTCGTTCGGGTTCCTCGCGTTTTGGGACAGTCACGACAAACGTTCTTCCAGGAACCACCGACTTTGGCTTGTCTGGGACTATCTTTGGTTTCAATATCCTTGCTGGTATTGACTTTGCTATAAAGTTCATTCCACCCTCAACTGCTTCGTCGCACTCCTGATCCATGATTTGAATCATTACTTTTCGATCTATATCGAATTGGGGTTGATCGCTATGCACAGGGTAATTCCAAACTCGATGTTGGATTCTCCCAATTGTTGTTCAAAAAGTAAAATCCATGTCGTCTATTTTGGCCTTCTTGGATCGGACATCTCTTTCTAAAATATCAACGCGTCGTGCGGCTTTACCTATGCATCTTCAATTTTTACTCGTTCAATTGCTTCTTCTTTCAGCTGATCGTTGACATTTGCATTTTCAGATTCCAGCTCTAATATCATATGTTCTGCCAGAGAGAGCTTCTGTTCAAGCCTCGCATATCGAGTAGCAAAATCTTGAATTTCTGTATCCCTTTCTTGAATTGTTGTATCCTTTTGTTCCACGACCGCCTGCCGTTCTTAACCTTGTTCTTCTAACTCATGAATATGATTTTGCAGTTCTACATTTCGATCATAAAATTCTCCTAATAAATCTTTCTCAGGTTTCTCTTCTTCCTCACTCTCAACTGCAAGCTCTGCGATCAGCTCGAGTGCAACTATTAATTCTTCACTCACCATATGGATATCTTTAATTTCTTCTTCGCCTGACATCCCATCATTCATCGTTTCTTCGGTAGTGTTGTTTACAGGAGGAATATTGTCTTCTTGTTGCACGTTCTCCTGGTTGGTGATTAAAAGTGTCTCAACGGTCTCATTCACTCTATTATTAAGATTTTCAGCTGTCATTCTCAAATACTGTCACAAAACAAGGGTTAATCAAATAAATTAACATATCACATATTAACCCTATGTTCCAACCGACCAATTAAATAACAATTAAGCTTAGGTAGGACACGTTAGCGAAGGTTTTACTCGTCTCTCCCCTCCTAGTTCTATTCCCAGATCTCCGCCAGAGATCATATCCCTAAGCTCTGATACCAACTGTGACATCCCCAAAATAGGTTCAATACTCAACCCATTCTGAGTCGCCAAATACATGGTACAAAATCCAAATACAATCTTTCATATCAAACGGTCGTGCAAAATACGATCACACAACTGTGAGTGTCAATACAGACATGTAGAAAATATTAACATTCAAACTAAGTCCTCATTACATTTATTATCACACTATTAAATAAAAAAATAGTGAGGACTTCTACAGCTCTAACTCGGATCATCACTCCATTCTCCGACTAGTACCCGCGATATTCTCATTTTCTGAAGAGAACAATGCAAAAAAAAATAGTGAGCTCAACTACCCTAGCAAAGAATATTATGACTAAGATAATAAAGAATAAATTATCATTAGTCTTCAATAAATCAGATAAAATATTATGGACAACCAGTTTTAGATCAACAACTGCAGCGGAAATGACAATACATTAGAAGAGTTAAGTAGAGAATGATGTCTACTATCTTCTATAATTTAAAAGTCCATCAATAATATTTTATCCCTGTAACATTAATCAATATTCATCTCGAATCAAATATTCATCTTTTGCACTACGGCCAAAGATATTCATTTGTATCACCAGTTGGTCATGTTCATCTCAACACCTATCCATCTTTGCACTACGGGCCAAAGATATTCATCATGTAATCATTCATCTTTGCACTACAGGCCAAAGATATTCATCAAGTAATCATTCATCTTTGCACTATAGGCCAAAGATATTCTGTTATATCACCATTTAAGACTAAGGATGATGAAAATAATACGAATAACGAATCCAGTAAGATAAAGGACAAATATTAGAGAATTTATCCAAAGTTCAAGACTGAAGATCAAAACCTGGATCCAATCAAATATGATTTGGAAAGAAAGAAAAATATATTTTTTTTACCGTGAATAGTATCCCGTAAATAGTAACTCATGAATAGTAACTCGACATAAAAAAGATAAAAAATTCACAAGAAAGTTCAGACCAATATTCTAGTGAAATGATATTAGATGAAACGCAAAACTCAAGAAATTTTTGATCATTTCAGGAATTATAGAAGCAATATTTACCGTAGTAAGTTTAGAGTTAGGAATCTAAAATGAAACAATATACGAAACTGCAATTGAATTTTCACCCGTTAGGCGGTAGTCCACTCAGACAGATTATTTCTATAATTTAATAACAACTGAATACGAAGGGTTATTCACCAGGCATCGGTAGTCCGCGTAGACATGTTATTCCCACAGAATAATAAAGAATAGAATAACAACAAGATTTCACCATGCATGCAGTAGTCCGCGTAGACAGGTTATTCCAACAGAATAATAAAGAATGGAACTAAAAACCCTTACGAATATTGAAAGAAAATAACTCTCTTCATGAATACGAAAGAAATAATACCCCTTACCTTAAAAATTTGGAGACTGCACTAGTGTAATAGCAGAATACTCTTCTTCTTTCTCTCTTATTCTCTCTATAATTTCTCTCTCTATAGCTTTAGTGAATTGGTGAGAAATAATAAAAAAAAATGAGCTTCTATTTATAGGCTCGGCAAAGTAAGGGTAAAATAGTCTTTTTGCCATAATTTATGATATCATCGCTTACATCATCGATTCTATGACATCATTGCTTACCTCATCGCTCCGATGACATTCTTGCTTACCTCATCGCTTCGATGACATCATTGTTTGCATCATAAGAGTTCAAATTCAATTTGCACTCTTCCACCTCGTTTAACTTTTATACCATGAATTTACTATAATAATGTTACCATTCAAATTATAAAAATCATACTATTATATAATCACATCATACTACTATAATGTAATATTATAATAATATATTTGAATGAATTATTTTATCGGACAAGAAAAAATACCAACTTTCAACAAATATCACATGTTAAAAATTCCTCCGTTTAAATTCACATTGAATAAATATTTTCTTATCATATATATCAAAAATTAATTATTCACAAATAATATTGCAGAACTACAATATTGACAACCAGATTATTTTCAGGAAAGAGGGGGCCTTCCGATAAGGATTTTTCCTTACTAGCGCGCAATTAATCAACCCCTTTCCTAGACAGAACTTCCTTAGACATGCCAATAATGCTATCTAATAATATTATTCAAATAATATGAATTATTAATTTGATAATTTAAAATAATATACAATGACAATTATTGAATCAATAATATAAAATAGCAAAGTAGCACTTATAGATATAAAATATCAACGTAGCAAATATTGAACCAATAAAATATGATGCAATTATTGAATCAATAATATAAAATATTGAACAGTAATTACTGTAACAATAATTGAGTAAGTGTCTTCCTACATAAGAATCAATAATTCAAAATACTGTGCAATACCATGTGCTACTGTGCAACACCACATATTACTGTATTTTAACCACCGGGTATTTCAACAGTACTAACGGTAATAGTTTTGCCGTTATTTTTATAAAAAAGTTACTTCTGTCGCTTTCTATATCCGACATTCATTCCGTTGTGGGGTCCACTAATGACTGTGCCGTCGTACGAATATTCTCCGACAAAAAACATATTCATCGACCAAATGAATATTCTCCGACACAACGAATATTTTATAACCACTTGCTTACTTTGTAAACTTTGCACATTTCACCCATAACTTATGTGAGACCCCAAAATTTTATGAATAAAGATTTAAATTTTTTTATATATTATTTTAAAATAGTAAAGTGTTGATTTGATAAATGTGATAAGTTATGGGTGAAATGTGCAAATATTTCTAAATAAGCAAGTGGTTATAAAATATTCATTGTTGTCGGGGAATATTCGTTTGGTCGTGAAATATTCTTGTTGTCGGAGAATATTTGTACGACGGCGCAGCCATTTGTGGGTCCCACAACAGAATAACTGTCAGATATAGAAAGCGACAGAAATAACCTTTTTATAAATAACGGTAAAACTGTTACCGTTAAACTGTTGAAATATCCGGTGATAAAAATACAGTAATACGTGTTGTTGCACAGTAGCACACGGTATTGCACAGTATTTCAAATTATTGATTCTTACGTAAGAAGGCACTTACTCAATTATTGTTACAGTAATTACTGTTCAATATTTTATATTATTGATTCAATAATTGTTACGTTGATATTTTATATAATTGATTCAATAATTGCTACCGTTGATATTTTGTATTATTAATTCAATAATTGTCACTGCACAGTATTTCACATTATCAAATTAATAATTCATATTATTTGAATAATATTATTAGATAGCATTATTGACAATGTCTAAGGAAGTTCTATCTAGGATGAGTTATTTAATTGCGCGCCAATAAGGAGAAATTCTTATCGGAAGGCCCCCTCTTTCCTAGAAATGACCTGATTGTCAATATTGTTGTTCTATAATATTATTTGTGAATAATTAATTATTGATGTATATAATAAAAAAATATTTATTTTGTGGATATAAAAGAAGAAATTAGTGCTGAGGTATTTTTATCAGTATTTTTGTGTGGAAAATCATCCGTTTGTGGATTTCGACCATTTTTCGTTCGGAATTTGGAAAAATTTCCTTCTACAAAGTTGTAGAGAATTAAATTTCCTATATAAAGGACATAGAATTCGTATTTTTCTGATAAAAGGGTTACTTATTATGAATTATTGAAGTTTCAAAATAAATGTTTTTTAAATAAAATGGTGGGCCCCACTTTTGTTTTTTTATGGAAAATGCTGATTTTTGGAGGCTTTGAATGAAATGGGCAGCAGCCAGAGAATAATCAAACCATGTGTGCGCTACGTACAATAAGTCAGCTTTGGCATCCTAAGTTTTTTCTATAAATAGGGTGCTTAGTTAGAAATGAAAATCACACCAGAATTAGAAAATTTTCTCTCTATAATATCGAGCGTATTTCTTGTGAGTATTTAGATACTTTGAGTGTTGATAACAGTGCAAGTTTTTGTTCACATAATATCTGATATTCTAGCCAAAATTACTCTCCTGTTAAGGTAAGGGATGTTATTTTCTTTCGTAAATGTTGTCATTTTTTTCAATATCATTATACCAAAATATTGGCATAGATTTTATTATGAAATTCTTATTTTTTCCGTTGGAGTTACTATTCACGTATACGGCACTATTTACGAAAAAATTAAATTTTTTTCTATTTGTCCAAGTTGCTTGTTAAGGTTCCTATCTTTGATTGGATCCAAGTTTTGATCTTCATTCTTGAATTTTGCTCCACAAAATATTATTATAAAATATTCTTGAACTTGGATAAACTAAATTACGAATCCCTGATCTTTGTCCTTTATCTCACTGGATTCGTTATTTATATTTTTTTTCATCATCCTCAGTCCTAAATGGTGATATAACTGAATATTTTTGGCCTGTAGAGCAAAGATGAATGATTACCTGATGAATATCTTTGGCCCGTAGTGCAAAGATGGACAGGTGTTGAGATGAACATGACCACTGGTGATACAAATGAATATCTTTGGCCCGTAGTGCAAAGATGAATATTTGATTTGAGATATATATTGATTGATGTTACAGGGATAAAATATTGATGATGGACTTTTAAATCATAGAAGATAGTAGACCTCATTCTCTACATAACTCTTCTAATGAATTGATATTTCCGCTACAGTTGTTGATCTAAAACTTGTTGTCCACAATATTTTATCTGATTTATTAAAGGCTAACGATAATTTGTTTTTCATTATCTTAGTCATAATATTCTTTACTGGGCTAGTTGAGCTCACCCTTTTCATTTATTGTTCCTCTTCAGGGAATGAGAATGTTGCGAAAACTAGTCGGGGAACAGTGTGATGGTCAGAGTAGAGCAGTTGTAATCCTCACTATTTTTGTAAAATAGTGTGATAATAATTATAATTAGTGAGGACTGAATTTGAGTGTTTATATTTCGTATTACATACGTTTGTATTGACACTCACAGTTGTATGGTCGTATTTTTCTCGACCTTTTGTTATAAAAGATTTGTATTTGAGATTCTGTACCATGTATTTGGCGACTCAGAATGGGTTGGTATTGAACCTATTTTGGGGGCGTCACAACTTATCACATTTATCAAATCAACACCTTACTATTTTAAAATAATATATAAAGAAAATTAAATCTTATTCATAAAATTTGGGGTCTTACAACTTTGTTCTGAGAATTCAAGAAAAAGTACAATATGGTGAACTACTTATTGAAAATTGTTAAATTTTCTGCAACTTTTCCTTTGTCTCTCATATTTTTTCCAATAAGTCTGAGTTTGTAAGAAATATTGTGGTTCTTTGTTGATTAATTATCTAATTAATGATACCTTGGGTACAATCTTTACTGCACATTTAGTACATGCAGACTTTGAATCAGATAAGACTATGAGTAAAAAATGTCTCAGTTGACAAACCTTCACTCTATGACAGTTGATTTTGCAAAAATATGAGTAACAGCTGAAAGGCCTAGGCCTATAAAATCGAGGATGTTTTCCGATTTTATGAAAAGGTGGGCCACAACTATCTTACACTTCTCAATGAGTATTGGGGACAACTTTTATCGACGACGACCGACTATCAAGATCGTAATCTACTTCTTACATTTGATGGACATTAACTTATGCAGTGGCGAGATCAACACAATAGTAGGATTATGATGCCGAGGTAATTTTGTCATGAATTTAGCTTTATGTTTAGTTACTTATGGTTCTTCTATTGTTTATCTTTTTTTCAGGAGGAGTTTCTCTTTGCAGGAGTTCTATAAATATGACTGCTAAGAGTACTTGCTGATGCTATATATATATATATATATATATATATATATATATAGAGAGAGAGAGAGAGAGAGAAAGAAAACAGAAAAATTTTAGATTGTAATATTCATTTTCACTATGATTAATCGTTTGATTTTTGAGTTGTTTGATGTCAAAGGTAATGGAGTTAATTATAGTTTTAGATTCAATATATAATTTGTATATAAATTTTAGTTGTTCGGTTTATTTATTGTGTTGGTTTTATGCACGTGGATCGATGAATTTGTATAATTTTGGTGATTTATATATATTGCTATGTGTTGAGATATAAAACAAGTACAAACATGTATAGATTTTTAGAGAAATCCACAAAACAGATAATTTTTTTTTAAAAAAATTATGAATCAGCGACCGCGGTTGATTTGAGGATGTCAGCGACCGTGGTGGTCGCTAATAGTGGTCGCTGACACGTGGGCCACGTCACCAATGAGACTTGACTCACAGTGACTCAGCTTAACGACGACATCGATCGCTATATGTCGATCGCTGACGTTTCGGTCGCTAACATTGGTCGCCGATGTACAATCAGCGTTCAGAATATATGCGACCTCTATCTGCAATTGTATTCGGTCGTAGATAGGTATCTGCGACCGAATACGGTCGCAGATAGGTCACTAATAAGTTTTTTTCTTGTAGTGATGGTAAGTTCAATACAATACTGACACGCAGGGAGATAGATCACCTATCGATCTGCTTGTTGACACTGTATTGATCAATTGACCAAAGTTAACTTTATGCTAACTACTCTCAATTTATATATTGGTCCAACTGATCTCCTTCATACATCTCCAATTACTAGTAGAGTAAGGGGCTGTTTGATTAGTACTGAATGGCTAAACAACTGATCGATTCAGCCATTCAGTGCGTTTGTTTTGAAAAAAAATTGTATGAATGACTTAATCGGTCAGCCATTCAGACGATTTGGGTTAATTGGTTTAGTTCCATTTTTTTGGCTGAATGAGTTTTTTTTTTTACAATATTAAATAAATTTACAATAATATTTTGAGTTTTTTCATATGAGTAAAATAATAAAAATATGTTATTTAGATAGTTCAGACATGTCAATTATCAGACAACTTTTTTCATTCAGATTCAACTCATTCAAATTCAGATTCATTTAATTTTTATCAAACATCCCCTAAGAGAGTAGTACCAACAAATGTTGAGAGGAGCAAATCCAGAACAAAATCCGACAATCGTATTCATTTTTACTTTACTCAATATATTATTATTAGAGCAATGCTACTATCACATAATTTGAGTTATATAAAGTTCACATACACATATATACATATTTACAGATCATGCATGTCACGTAAGGGTTCACAGTATATATGTGTATATATGAGTATTATGTGACCTAAAATTATGTTATAGTAGTATTAATTTTATTATTATTATTATGATTACGATGATATATGAATGAAGCAAAGCAAGTTGGAGGATATTATATGACTAGAAAGTCGAAACTGATGGACTTCGCATGCATATATATATAATTTCCACATCACCCTAGCTAACATTAATTCAACCCACCACTTGCTGCATGCACCCCCACTCCCATACCTTAATTGTCAAATATTGAATTAATTGGTCAAATAATTTTTCACAAAAAAGAAAAAAAAGTACTTCAGAAATCTATTCTACTATAAGAAACTTCCACCCATTTTCACTCTCAATTTCTGAAAAACAGTAAAAAAAAAAACAATATCTAAAATTGTAATTATATATGTTTCATAAAGAAAAAGATTTAAGGATTAATTTGAAACTTTAAAAGGGCCACTTAATAATAATATAATAACCAAAAAGGATGTAACATTAAACTTGATAAAGGCCTTTAAAGCACCACTACATATATGTCTCGATAATAAAAAAAAAGCTTATTTAATTAATCAAGTTGCATTTGCTTTATAATTATAGTGCCCACACCAACACTTATCTTGTCGTTTTCTTACTGATCTTTCTTCTAATCGCCAACGGCTGACAATTAAGATCACTTTTTACCAGTTCTAATGATTGACCCAAACCTAAACTCGTCCATTATAAGTAGCTATCTAATTCTTGATCATTACATGCATGCCTATGTGGATGCCATTTGATTAGTTATATAATTATGTTTGCTTTTTCCTTTTTACAAAAATTGTGGCTTTTTCTTTGTCAAGAGATGATTATTAAAGAGAGTCAAAATAATTACGTGAGCAAAGTACACTTTATATACATATTAAGAAAAAAAAAAAAAGAGTAAAAAGTTCTAAAGTTATTTTTAACGGTCCCACAAGATCATATATAAAAGAATTAAAAATATTTTTTATACTAATGACCGTTACCCTTCATTTTAGATATTTTATCTAATATTTTTAAGGATAAAAAAAATTATACAGTTGGGGAGGGGAGTATAAGATATAAAAAAAATCAATTGTTTTTAAATCCATGGTGTAATCTTTTTGAGATGAAAATATTGTAGCAGGATGAAAGAATACAAATTTGGACATATTAATAAAGCACACCATGACCGATGAGACTTGATTAATTTGACCATTTATGAAAGGGTGATCTTGTGGAAAATCATACACCCCTGCTGCGTACAGAAACTCGCAAATAATTTATTGATTTTTATTTTTTTGTCACTACAAGGTAGAAACAAACAAACAAACAGACAGACACCCTAATAATTTCCAAGTAAGCTTATAAATATATTGATGGAACCGGAACCTAATTAGTAATCCGACAACTATATATATAACCCAGCCGGTTGGTAGCAGCCAAGCAAAGCAAAGCAAAGCAAAGCAAAGCAAAGCAAAGCTAACTTACAGAAGGTTAGCAATTATTCCAGGCGTTTGTATTGCCGCCATATATATATTAATATATCAATCCCGTTTCCTACAAAAATTCAAACCATTTATTTATCAACAACATCATAAAAAATGAAGTCAAATAAAAGAGAAGAACGTCATATGATCTGCCCAAATAAAATTAGTAAAAAAGAATGAGAAAACTGATACCCGGCCGGGGAGGATCGGGAACGGGTTTGCGTTTGTAAATGTAACGGTAAGGATCAGAAGCTACGTACAGCCAGAGCTAGTCTTGCCTGAAATAAAAATTAAATTAAACAATGAAAAATTAAGATTAGTTTTTCTAGGGTTCTGGGGAGTCTTCCTAATACATTTTTAGAAAAAATTACAACAAAAGCGCATTTATAAAATATTTTTAAAATTAATACATTTTTAATATTTTATTTACAAAAGTAGTGTATTTGGTATCCCTTTAATTTAGTTGGAACCGCCTGCACTATGAAATGGCTCTGATCCCCCCTCATACCTCCACCACCTCTCCGAGAAACGGTTAGGACTAGCAGTTGTCCTTCTATCTGTTGCGTAACGGTTAGGACTAGCAGTTGTCCTTCTATCTGTTGCGTAACGGTTAGGACTAGCCGTTGTTCTTGACGACGAATTATAATTCCGGCGGCTTGGGCTTTTTGTTGTGGTCTGACGTGGTAGTAGTGACTTTGTCGAGTTGGGTGCAGCCGCCAGGGTTGAACACTGATCATGGCGAGCTGCTTAGGCTATAACGGTAAGGCGTCTTGAAATGGTTGCCAAGTCGATGGGAGAAATTTCGGACTGAAAAACCGAGTGTGGTAATAAAAAGTAGATGTTCCCAAGCTGAAGTTGGGTGTGGTGAGCCAGTGGCTTTGAGTCCAGGCTCAGAAGTTGAGCCTGAGCAAACACAAAATGTTTTGGTTGCTTTCTGGTTACTTGCCCCATCGTAATAGGAATTAGTGCATTTTTCATAGTGCAGTTGGTAGCCAAACTTTCATACAAAGGTAACCGATTCAGTTTTATTGGGTTACTAATTAATTATAAAAAATTTAAGAACAATTTTCAAGTGTTACTTGTATTTGTTTTCTTCAACATGTGCACTCATGAACGATTTTATTGGATTCTGCAATGGTCGTCGTCGGTACAATTTTTTTTTATAGTGCAGTTGGTAGTCAAACCTTCATACAAAGGTAACCAATTCAGCTTTATTGAGTTACCAATTAATTATAAAAAATTTAAGAACAGTTTCCAAGTATTGCCTGAATTTGTTTTCTTCAACATGTGCAACCATGATTGGATCAAAGAGTAGTCGTGTGAATTTCCTCTTATTTTTTTCAACGCTTTCTCCTTTGATCTCCATGCTTTTTGGTAAATGTTACGTGATTATTGTGTTGCACTCTTTTTGTAATTATTTTGTGGATACACTAATCTTATAATTATATTCTAATTGTTGTATAATAGTGTAAATAACTTTTTTTTTAGGGATTGTGCATTCATTTGACTTGCCAAAGGAAAAAAAGCACAAGTTAAAATAATCCTACATAAGTACGAGGGATAGTATTTATTTTATTTATTGTTCTCAAGTCCAAACACATTAAAACATTACTTACTATTAATGTAATAGTTTCCAAATACTACTAGTAGTACTTGAACAAAATCCAAGCAATCTTCCCTAGATTCGAATATCAAACGAGTGCGCTATGGTGACCAAAAATAATTACAAAAACTAATTTACAAAATGATACAACAGAGTGTAATTAATGGATAACACACTATATATGAATAGACGGACCTACAGATAACAACCAATCACATCATTTTATAAATAACTTTTTGTAAAATTCTTTTACCATCAAAGTATGTATTTATGCAACTTGCATCAATGTCACCAAGTCTAGTGGAGAACTATAAAAACAATCGCTCACTCTGATCTGATGCTTGAAAAAATATTCAAAAAGAATAATAAAATTACTGTTTGAGATATGCGCACCACATGAAGAACCCACACAAATTCAAAATGATAACAAAAAGATGACAAACTAACATTCGAGTTCTCCAAATCCAATTTCTTTGAAAATTCTCAACCTGTACAATTGAGAAGCAAATAGGAAAACATAAACCCCAAATCTTTTCATCAAATTCTAAGACAACATCGGCCCCCTGCCGAGAAACAATTACAGAATTATCTAAACAACAAACAGAGGACATGCAGGCAAAAAAATACAATTGGGACTCCTTTTTTTTATTTTTTTGGGTGGGGTGCTTTGTTGTCATTAGAGATTGTTGTTCATTCCCATTGAGATGTATTAGAGAGTGCAACCATGCATGTTAGCTTCAACTTTCTCACTTCAAATGTTTGCTGAACTTACAGCTAGAACAAGATGCAACCTCGCATGGGGCATGTTTCCGAATATCCTCCCCTTCTTTGTCTCCCAGTATATCTTTAAATGTTTTAATTGATGGGAGTTTTTTTAATCCTTGCACACAAATTTGGAGATATCCCTGCTTGACCTGTTATATTTCATATGGTTCTTAACAAGCTGGCCGGCTGCAATGGCAGACATCAAGGACAGCTCTCCTGCCAAAACAGAACCAGCTACTATGGTGGCCAAGAGCCTCGAGTTTGATCCCGGGGACTCTTTATTTGCACCCTTTACACCAAGCAGGTTCAAGCAAGCAGACTGAGATGCCAATTGAGTTCCACCTCCAACAGTACCAACCTACATGTAATATACTATACTAGAGTTGGATTCAATTAATCTTTTCTATGAACCCCTGGAAAGACCATGAGCTAACACGAGTTTTGATTCTGATACTGAAGAAACCTAGCATGACGACAGATGGGTTAACCAGTTTATATGTTCTAACAGAACTGGACAATGGATTAGGCTCCTATGGGAATGGCCTTAGCCAAGATCTTTATGTGAGCAACTTCACCTCCCTCTTCTACTAAACACTTACAGATATCGACGAAACCACCTTGCAGTAGCACATACTAAATATATTCCAGATTTTTCTTGAATTCCAAATAAAAAGACGACTCTTTGATTGCATAGTCGAGCAAATTAATTACCTCAATTGAAGGCATGGTGACAGAGATGTGAAGATCCTTTCCATCGTTAATGGCCTCCATCATAGTTATGCAGTGAGAACTTTCAATATTTTGCGCTGGGTCCTGGCCAGTGGCTATGAAAACTGCAGAGACGATGTTGGCAGCATGAGCGTTAAAGCCACCAAGAGCACCAGCAACAGCAGAACCAGCAAGATTCTTAAGCATGTTAAGCTCTACAAGAGTAGGTACAGTGGTTTTCAATACCTTCTTCACCACGTCCTCAGTAATAATTACCTCACAAACAACAGACTTTCCTCGCCCTTCGATCCAATTGACTGCAGCTGATTTCTTATCAAAACAAAAATTTCCTGGCAATTAAGAGAAAAATAAAAACCAAGTAGAAAACCAAGAGTATATAGCAAGTAAATCAAAGAGATGGTCAGCCCCATCAATAGATCTGATGCCGATGTATTATCAAATGTTTTATGATGAAACAGAGATGAAGACAGAGATGTAGATGGTGATGGAGATGGAGATGGAGAGAGATGGATATGAATCTTAGATTTCACCGTGATTTGTGAAAATTGACAAAAAAATAGACATTTTTGAAATTGGCACAGACATTTCTTAATCCTGCAGCAAATTTCGGGTTTTCTACAGAATTATATCTATACTCTAAATCTACCGCAATTACCGTCAATCTTCATTTTCATTCCAAACCCAAAAATAAATTGAAGAAATATACATATTCCAAAAAAATCAACCCCGCACAAATTAAAATCTTCCCCCACTGTTACAATCTTCTTCTTCAAGAATAGATCAATCTAAAACACAAATACATAGATTAACAAGAAATTCCTTTAATTTTTCTCTTATTTATAATTTTTTTTTATAAATTCAATTATTAAATTGAATTCAAACAAAAATAAACCAAATGTCAAAACCTATATATGTTGTTTTAGGAAAAACTTTAGCCCATATTACTTTTGCCTACATCAGATCTACAGAAAAATAATACCAAATCAGTCGTCGGAGCCGCCATCGACGGAGTTAATCTATGCAAATAAGTTTTCCAAATCTTAGATCTGATGCCGATGTATTATCAAATGTTTGATGATGAAACAGAGATGAAGACAGAGAAGTACATGGTGATGGAGATGGAGAGAGATGGATATGAATCTTAGATTTCACCGTCATTTGTGAAAATTGAAAAAATAAAAAAATTGGGGTTGTTGAGATGATTTGGTTTTCTTAATATTTTGATTTGTTGTAATTTTTTTTAAAAAAATTCTTTTAATTTGTAATTTACTAAAACTATAAAACTTTTTTTTTAGCATATTTTTATTTTTAAAATACTTTTTTTTTATCTTTATATATTATAATTCCACCATGACAGCCACATAGACTAATCTTGAAAACCCACGTGGATAGTTGAATAAAATGAAGATTTTTTATTTTTTGTGGTTAAAAGTCAACGGGTTTGGACTAATTTTGTAATGTTTTATTAAAAAAATATAGTACAATGAGTCGAATGAAAAAAAATCAGTTTAATAATGCATTTGTAAACCGAGGTCGAGTTAAAATATTTAACCCTATTCCAGATCGGTGTCTTCTCTTCTTCTTTCTACTTCCTCTCTCGCATGAAATAAAGCGTTTCAATATGCTTGTCTAAACTGTGAGATGGTATCGAAAATTATTTCGAAGAATAAATTTATATAATTAAATTTGTAATGGAAGGAATATATATCTGAGAAAATAAGACATACTTTGTAATTAATTTGTGTCTTAAAAATACATAAATTTATGTATTTTTTATTTTAAGGGATTTTATTAATAATATTTTTCTTAAAATATATATTTATTTTTTCTTTATATATATATATATCGTAGAAAACAAATTATAAGCCGCGTATTTTATTGCGACATTCTTTATGTGAAAATATCAAAAAATCATGTTAAAACGGATACGGTTATCATGATGTTAACTTCATAGTAAGTTAGTCAATCGATCAATACAATGCTGACACACAGAGGGAGAGATCACCTCCCGATCTGAGTGTCGACACTGTATTCAGGGGCGGTCCAAACTTTTTGGGGGTCTTAACCAAATCTTAAATTGAGGGTTTTTAAAAATCAATAAATACTAAATTAAATTAATATCTATGATTTTTTTAATTATAATTTAATTTTTATTGCTCTTTTAGATACAAAATTATTGATCAAATTTTTATAATCAA
Source organism: Panax stipuleanatus (assembly GCA_020205555.1). NCBI lineage: Eukaryota > Viridiplantae > Streptophyta > Magnoliopsida > Apiales > Araliaceae > Panax > Panax stipuleanatus. The sequence goes on from CM035118.1 coordinate 156,662,792, forward strand.
TTTTTTTTAACATATTATTTTCAATTGATAAAATTCCTAATTCACTTAATCTTTATTGGGACATCGCCAATTTATAATCAATTTTCTCTAAATTATTTTTTTTAAGAGAGAGTTGTATCTCGTCTGAGAGATATAAATACTGAATAATTTATAAAGGTTCACTGGTAGAAGGAGAGAAAGCGGTAGAGAGAGTAATACTGTAAGATCCCAAATTTTATGAATAAGATTTAATTTTTTTTATATATTATTTTGAACTAGTAAAGTGTTGATTTGATAAATGTGATAAGTTATGGGTGAAATGTGCAAAGTTTACAAAGTAAACAAGTAGTTATAAAATAATCGTTGTGTCAGGAAATATTCGTTTGGTCGAGGAATATTCTTTTTGTCGGAGAATATTCGTACGACGGCGCAGTTATTGGTGGACCCCACAACGGAATAAATATCGGATATAGAAAGCGACAGAAGTAACTTTTTATAAAAATAACAGCATAGTTGTTACCATTAGTACTGTTAAAATATTCGGTGGTTAAAATACAGTAATACGTGGTGTTGCACAATAACACACAGTATTGCACAGTATTTCGAATTATTGATTCTTACGTAAGAATGCACTTACTCAATTATTGTTACAGTAATTACTGTTCAATATTTTATATTATTGATTCAATAATTGCATAATATTTTAGTGGTTCAATATTTGCTACGTTGATATTTTATATCAATAAGTGCTACTTTGCTATTTTATATTATTGATTCAATAATTGTCATTGCACATTATTTTAAATTATCAAATCAATAATTCATATTATTTGAATAATATTATTAGATAGCATTATTGGCAATGTCTAAGGAAGTTCTGTCTAGAAAAGAGGTTGATTAATTGCGTGCCAGTAAAGAAAAATCCTTATCGGAAGGCCGTCTCTTTTCTGGCAACGACCTGGTTGTCAATATTGTAGTTCTGTAATATTATTTATGAATAATTAATTTTTGATATATATGATAAGAAAATATTTATTTAATGTGAATTTAAACGGAGAAATTTTTAACATGTGACATTTGTTGAAAGTTGATATTTTATTTTGTCCGATAAAATAATTCATTCAAATATATTATTATAATATTACATTATAGTAGTATGATGTGATTATATAATAGTATGATTTTTATAATTTGAATGGTAACATTATTATAGTAAATTAATGGTATAAAAGTTAAACGAGGTGAAAGAGTGCAAATTGAATTTGAACTCTTATGATGCAAACAATGATGTCATCGGAGCGATGAGATAAGCAAGGATGTCATCGGAGCGATGAGATAAGCAATGATGTCATAGGATCGATGATATAAGCGATGACGTCATAAATTATGGCGAAAAGACTATTTTACCCTTAATCTGCGGAGCCTATAAATAGAAGCTCATTTCTTCATTATTTTTCACCAATTCACTAAAGCTATAGAGAGAGAAAGTGTAGAGAGAATAAGAGAGAAAGAAGAAAAGTATTCTGCTATTACACTAGTGCAGTCTTCAAAATTTTAAGGTAAGAGGTATCATTTCTTTCGTATTCATGAAGAGAGTTATTTTCTTTCAATATTCGTAAGGGTTGTTATTCCATTCTTTATTATTCTGTTGGAATAACCTGTCTACGCGGACTACCGCATGCATGGTGAAATCTTGTTGTTATTCCATTCTTTATTATCATGTGAGAATAATCTGTCTACGCGACTACCGCATGTCTGGTGAATAACCCTTCATATTCAATTGTTATTAAATTATGAAAATAATCTGTCTGAGCGGACTACCGCCAGATGGGTGAAAATCCAATTGCAGTTTCGTATATTGTTTCATTTCAGATTCCTAATTCTAAACTTACTACGGTAAGTATTGCTTCTAGAATTTCTGAAATGATCAGAAATTCCTTGAGTTTTGCGCTTCATCTAATATTATTTCACTGAAATATTGGTCTGAACTTTTTTATAAAATTTTTATCTTTTCATGTCGAGTTACTATTCATGAATTACTATTCACGGGGTACTATTGACGGTAAAAAAATAATATTTTTTTTCTTTTAAAATCATCTTTGATTGGATCCAGGTTTTGATCTTCATTCTTGAACTCTGAATAAATTCTTTAATATTTGTCCTTTATCTCACTGAATTTGTTATTCGTATTATTTTCATCATTCTCAGTCCTAAATGGTGATATAATTGAATATCTTTGGCCTGTAGTGCAAAGATGAATGATTACTTGATGAATATTTTTGGCCTGTAGTGCAAAGATGAATGATTATCTAATGAATATCTTTGGCCCGTAGTGCAAAGATGGACAGATGTTGAGATGAACATAATCAACTGGTGATACAAATGAATATCTTTGCCCTGTAGTGCAAAAAATAAATATTTGATTCGAGAAGTATATTGATTGATGTTACAGAGATAAAATATTAATGATGGACTTTTAAATCAAAGAAGATAGTAGACATCATTCTATACTTAACTCTTCTAATGAATTGTTATTTTCGCTGCGAATATTAATCTAAAACGTGTTGTCCATAATATTTTATCTGATTTATTGAAGGCTAATGATAATTTATTTTTCATTATCCTAGTCATAATATTCTTTACTGGGCTAGTTGAGCTCACCTTTTTCTTTTATTGTTCTCTTCAGGAAATGAGAATATCGCGGATACTAGTCGGGGAATGGAGTGATGGTTCGAGTTAGAGCTGTAAAAGTCCTCACTATTTTTTTTTAAAATAGTGTGATAATAAATATAACGAGGACTTAGTTTGAATGCTAATATTTTTTACATGTCTGTATTGACACTCACAGTTGTGTGGTCGTATTTTGCACGACCGTTTGATATGAAAGATTGTATTTAGATTTTGTACCATGTATTTGACGACTTAGAATGGGTTGAGTATTGAACCTATTTTGGGTGCGACACAAATACGTAGAGAGAGAGGGAGAAAGACTGAAAACAATGGCCAGTGGGCTTTGGTAAAAAATAATACTCCCTCCGTCCCTTAATATAAGACGTTTTAGAGAAGTAATTTTGTCTCTTAGTATATGACGTTTTGCAATTTCAAGTAAGCATTAATTTCTTAGTTTTTAATATTACCCTAAATAATAAATATAACTTTGGTTTTCTCACTATTCTTGGTCCAATAAATAACACTCTTTTTTTAATACAAAGACAATAGAGACAATTGATATTATATTTAATTCTATACAATCATTTCTTAATACTTGTGCACAACTCTAAAACTACTTATATTAAGGGACGGAGGGAGTAATAAATATTTACTAGACAAAAAATATCTTGTATGATTGTACTTGTAGTTACTACTGCCTCCGTCCCTTAATATAAGTCGTTTTAGAGTTGTGCACAAGCATTAATAAAATAATTGTATAGCATTAAATATAATATCAATTGTCTACATTGCTCTTATAATAAAAAAAGATAGTGTTATTTATTGGACCAAAAATAGTGAGAGAACCAAAGTTATATTTATTACTTGGGGTAATATTAAAACTAAGGAATTTATGTTTACTTGAAATTGTAAAACGTCTTATATTAAGGGACAAAAATACTTCTTTAAAACGTTTTATATTAAGGGAAGGAGGGAGTACTTTGTTGGGTTTTTTTTATACTTTTTTAATGGGCTCTAACATATATAAATTATTAAAAGGGATAATTACATTTTCTAGTATATTTTTAGAAAAAATTACAACAAAAGTGCATTCAGAAAATATTTATAAAATTAATATATTTTTAATAGTTTATTTACAAAATTAATGTATTTATTATCCCTTTAATTTAGGTGGGTGTTTTAATGAATTGCTGATGTATCAAATCAGTTTTGTAATTATATAACTGTTCTCGTTTTTTTTGATCAGATACAACTAATTATGTAATTATCATCTTCATTGCTGTCATCATCATCATCATCATCAAAAAGAAACACAGACCCAAAAAAAAGAACGACCGAAAGACCCCTACCTCCTTTTATTTTATATCTTATCTCTCCTCCTCCAGTTTAAGAATCAATTCGCGAGTGAAGAGTAAGGTAAGAGATTCGATTTACTCCGTAACTTCGCCATTTTATTAATCTCTCTGCTTATATTTTATTACTCTGTTTTTTTTCCTTTTTCTAGATTTTGAATCTATGTGGTACATAATAGAGTAAGGTAATGAGTTTTTGCCGCTGTAAATTTCGTTCATGAACATTTATCTACATCTGATTTTCAAAATGTGTTTCGAATCAATTTTTGTTTCTACCCGTATATATATATATATATATATATATATATATATATATGTATGTATGTATGTATGTGCAACAATTTTCTTAAGAAAATGTAATGTGAATTTGATATGTTCATATATGAGAAAAATGTAGAGAGAGAGAAAATGATTATTGTAAGACCCAAACTTTTATGAATAAAGATTTAATTTTTTATATATATTATTTTGAAATAGTAAGGTATTGATTTGATAAATGTGAAAAGTTATGAGTAAAATGTGCAAATATTATAAAATGAGCAAGTGGTTATAAAATATTCATTGTTGTCGGAGAATATTCATTTGGTCGTAGAATATTCTTGTTGTCGGAGAATATTCGTACGACGGCGCAGCTATTTGTGGGCCCCACAACGGAATAACTGTCGGATATAAAAAGTGACAGAAATAACTTTTTTATAAATAACGATAAAACTATTACGGTTAAACTGTTGAAATACCCGGTGATAAAAATACAGTAATACGCGTTGTGCACAGTAGTACACGGTATTACAGTGTATTTTGAATTATTAGGTTCTTACATAAGAAGTCACTTACTCAATAACTGTTACAGTAATTGCTGTTCAATATTTTATATTATTGATTCAATAATTGCATGATATTTTATTGGTTCAATAATTGCTACGTTGATATTTTATATCAATAATTGCTACGTTGTTATTTTATATGATTGATTCAATAATTGCTACCGTTGATATTTTGTATTATTGATTTAATAATTACTGCACAGTATTTCACATTATCAACTCAATAATTCATATTATTTGAATAATATTATTAGATAGCATTATTGACAATGTCTAAGAAAGTTCTGTCTAGGAGGGGTTATTTAATTGCGCGCTAGTAAGGAGAAATCCTTATCGTAGGCCCCCTCTTTTCTAGGAACGACCTGGTTGTCAATATTGTAGTTCTGTAATATTATTTGTGAATAATTAATTATTGATTTATATGATAAGGAAATATTTATTTTGTGGATACAAAAGAAAGAATCAATGCTGATGTGTTTTTATCAGTATTTTGGTATGGAAAATCATCCGTTTATGAATTTCGGATAATTTATGTTTGGAATTTGGAAAAAATTCCTTCTACAAAGTTGTAGAGAATTAAATTTCCTATGAAAAAGACATAAAATTTATATTTTTCTGACAAAGGGCTATTTATTATTAATTATTGATGTTTCAGAAAATAAATATTTTTTTAATAGGAGGTGGGCCCCACTGGTGGCTGATGGTTTTGGGTCAACAGGCGGCCAGATTTTTTTTAAAAAAATATATTATTTTATTAAAAAGTCTACTTTGGCATCCTAAGTTTTTCTTATAAATAGGGTGCTTAGGTTAGAATTGAAAATCACACCAGAATCAGAAGTTTTCTCTCTTTATAATATCGAGCGTATTTTGTGAGTATTTAAATACTTTGAGTGTTACTATTCAATGCAAGTTTCCTTTGGTATTATATCCGATATTCCAGTCAGAAGTACTATTCTTTTGAGGTAAGGGATGTTATTTTCTTTCGTAAATGATGTTATTCTTTTCAATATCATTATACCAAAATATTTGGCATGGATTGTATTATGAAATTCTTACTTTTTTCGTCGGGGTTATTATTTACATATACGGCACTATTCACGTATACGACACTATTCACGAAAAAATTAAAAAAAAATTATTTGTCCAAGTTGCTTGTTAAAGTTTCTATCTTTGATTGGATCTAAGTTTTGAGCTTTATTCTTGAATTTTGCTCCACAATTGATTATTACGAAGTATTTTGAATTGGATAAACTAAAATACGAATACTTAATCTTTGTCCTTTATCTCACTGGATTCATTCTTTAAAATATTTTTCATCATCCTCAATCCTAAAAGGTGATATAACTAAATATCTTTGGCCTGTAGAGCAAAGATGAATGATTACCTGATGAATTTCTTTGGCCGTAGTGCAAAGATGGACAGGTGTTGAGATGAACATGACCACTAGTGATACAAATGAATATCTTTGGCCCGTAGTGCAAAGATGAATATTTAATTTGAGATGTATATTGATTGATATTACAGGGATAAAATATTGATGATGGACTTTTAAATCATAGAAGATAGTAGACTTCAATCTCTACTTAACTCTTTTAATAAATTGTTATTTCCGCTGCGAATATTGATCTAAAATTTGTTGTCAATAATATTTTATCTGAATTGTTGAAGACTAACGATAATTTATTTTTCATTATCTTAATCATAATATTCTTTACTGGGCTAGTTGAGCTCACCCTTTTCATCTATTGTCCTCTTCAAGAAATGAGAATGTCGCAGGAACTAGTCGGGGGACAGAGTAATGGTCCGAGTTAGAGCAGTAGTAGTTCTCACTATTTCTGATAAACAGTGTAATAATAATTGTAATGAGGACTTAGTTTGAATGTTAATATTTTCTATATATTTGTATTGACACTCACAATTGTGTGGTCGTATTTTGCACGACCGTGTGATATAAAGATTGTATTTGAATTCTGTACCATGTATTTGGCGACTCAGAATGGGTTGGGTTGACTGGACCTATTCTGGGGGCGTCACAATTATTCTTTGAGATGTTTGATATTTGTGTAGTCAAACCTTCATATAAAGGTAACCAATTCAGATTTATTGGGTTATCAATTAATTTAAGAACAATTTTCAAGTATTACATGGTTTTATTTTTTTTAACATGTGCAATCATGAACAGTTTTATTGATTTCTGAAATGATCGTCGTCGGTATAGTTTTTTTTCCATAGTGCAGTTGGTAGTCAAACCTTCATACCAAGATAACCAATTCAGTTTTATTAGGTTACCAATTAATGTATGATTAATTTATTTTTTTTAACAGAAGGTGCTGATGGTATCTGCAATGTCATGTAAGAGTTTCCATTTATGTAGCTGTTGGTTACTTATAAATAACCTTTTAAAAATAAATTTATTTTAAATATGATGAAATTGGTAGCCAAACCTTTATATAAAGGTAACCATTTTAATTTTTGTGGGTAACCAAATAGTCATAAAAAAAATTTAGAACAGTAACTCAGGTACTTCCGGAGATTCGCGACGGAGGAGGATGATGAAGGGGAGGAGAGGGCGATATAGCGGCGGCGCAACCAAGGACGAGGGCGATGTAACTCAGGTACTTCCGGAGATTCGCTGCGGAGGAGTATGATGAAGGGGAGGAGAGAAGAGGCGGTGAAGGAGATGAAGAGAATGAGCGGTGAGGGAGATGAAGATTAGGATGAGTCAGGTTCTAAGAAGAGAGAATATAAATTTTTGTTTTCCCCTTCTTTTGATTTGAATTATGGATTTGTTTTGGTTGTTAGATCACAAAGATTTGGTAACTGCCGTATATGACAGTTACTTCTCCTTGATTTCAGATTTCCTTATTTATGTGAAATTGAATGATCTGATTTTGTTGCCCTCTTTTTGAAAATATTTAATGGATGAACTAATATTGTAAATATTTTATAAATATTTTATAACCCTTATTAAAGTTTAGATCAATTATATTTTCTAGTACATTTTTAGAAAAAATTACAACAAAAGTGCATCTAGAAAATATTTACAAAATTAATATATTTTTAATAATTTATTTATAAAATTAGTGTATTTAGTATCCCTTTAATCGTGGCCCACGATTCTCTCCTGAAATCAAAATCAAACACGTCTCCCCAATCTCCACAAATTTTCATCTGCCATTCATATGCGTATCACGTGGTCACCACCCCCATATATGAGGAAGATGAAGGAAATGTATAAGAATAAAAGTGTAACAGTGTGTGTGTTATGAGAGAGAGATGTAGACCTTGGGCTTTTCATCAATGACGGAGATGAGATCTGAAAGGAGACCGAAGCAGAGAAGAGGGTCAGGGGATTTATGAGCTGCGGATGCAACAATAGACTCTAATTGTGCCACCAGTACTCCGAATCTAGATAAAGACACATTCTCTCTCACGTAAGCTTTCGCCATTGACACCAACAGAAACACAACCAAATCTACTATGTATCTAGCTACTGGTACTTGTGAGGGATAGTGAACAACACCGTTACTGTGCGTTTCAAGGAAACAACCAACATACTAGTGAAGAATTTGCTCGTCTCTCCCCTCCTAATTCTATTCCCCGATCTCCGCTAGAGACCATATCCCTAAGCTCTAATACCAACTGCGATGCCCCCAGAATAGGTCTAATCAACCCAACCCATTCTGAGTCGCCAAACACATGGTACAGAATTTAAATATAAACTTTTATATCAAAAGGTCTTGAGCAGGACGACCATATAAGCTGTGAGTGTCAATACAAATCGTATATCATACGAAATATAAACATCCAAATTCAGTCCTCAATAGTTACAATTATTTTTACACTATTATATAAAAATAGTGAAGACTACTACTGCTCTAACTCTGCCATTACTCTGTTTTTCGACTAGTCCCTGCAACATTTTCATTTCTTGAAGAGGACAATAGATGAAAAGGGTGAGCTCAACTAGCCAGTAAAGAATATTATAACTAAGATAATGCAGAATAATTTATCGTTATTCTTCAACATATCAGATAAAATATTATAGACAATAAATTTTAGATCAACAACTGCAGCGGAATTAACAATGCATCAGAAGAGTTAAGTAGAAAATAATGTCTACTATCTTCTATGATTTAAAAGTCCATAATCAATATTTTATTCCTGTAACATCAATCAATATATATCTTGAATCAAATATTCATATTTGCACTACGGGCCAAAGATATTCATTTGTATCACCAGTTAGTCATATTCATCTCAACACCTGTCCATCTTTGCACTATGGGCCAAAGATATTCATCAGGTAATCATTTATCTTTGCACTACAGGCCAAAGATATTCATCAAATAATCATCCATCTTTGCACTATAGGCCAATTATATTCATCAAATAATCATCCATCTTTGCACTATAAGCCAAAGATATTCTTTTGTATCACCATTTAAGACTGAAGATGATAAACAAATATTTTAAAGAAACGAATCTAGTGAGATAAATGACAAAAATTAGGGATTCATAATTTAGTTTATCCAAGTTCAAGAATACTTCATAATAATCAATTGTGGAGCAAAATTCAAGAATGAAGATAAAAACTTGGATCCAATCAAAGATAGGAATCATAATAGCCAACTTGGATAAAGAAAATAAAATTTAATTTTTCTGTGAATAGTAATGTATTCGTGAATAGTGCCGTATACGTGAATAGTAACTCCAATATGAAAAGATAAAAATTTTACAGTAAAATTCATACCAATATTTCGGTGTCATGATATTGAAAGAAATAACATCATTTTAAAAAAAAATAGCATCTCTTACCTCAAAAGAAGAGTACTTCTGACTGAAATATCGGATATAATGCTGAAGAAAACTTGTATTGTATAGCAGCACTCAAAGTATCAAATACTCACAAAAATACGCTCGATATTATAAAGAAAGAAAACTTCTGATTCTGGTGTAATTTTCAAATTCTAACTAAGCACCATATTTAAAAGAAAATGCTTAGAACGTCAAAGCAGAAAATTTAATAAAATAATATTTTATAAAAAAAAATTTCACGCCCACCCTTTGACCAAATTCATCAGCACACCAGTGGGGCACACCAATATTTAAAAAATATTTTTCTTTTAAAAAATATTTATAACCACAAAAATCAATTCAGACCCAATATTTCAGAACTTCTATAATTTATAAAAAATACCCCTTTTATCAAAAAAATACGAATCTTATGCCCATTTAATAGGAAATTTAATTCTCTATAACTTTGTAGAAGAAAGTTTTTTTAAATTTCGAACGAAAAATGACCCAAATTTAAATACAGATGAATTTGCATGCTATAATCAAACTTCACTCAAAAACGGGGCCCACCAACATATTTAACATGTTTTTTATAACAAAAATACTCCGGACCCAATTTACTCTCTTTCTCCTCATTTTATTCACATATCGTGCATTCATTGTAAAAATATCACCATTATTATATTATTATATTATTACATCATACACTTATAATGTAATATTACAATAATATATTTGAATGAATTATTTTATCAAAAAAGATAAAATATCAACTCTCAATAATTGTCTCTTTAAAAATTATTTCATTAAATAAATATTTTCTTATCATTTTTATCAATAATTAATTATTCACAAATAATATTACAGAATCACAATAATGACAATCAGGTCGTTCCGAGAAAATAGGGGGTTTTCCGATAAGAATTTCTCCTTACTGGAGCGCAATTAGATTATCTAACCACTTTTTTAGACAAAACTTCCTAGACATTGCCAATAATGCTGTCTAATAATATTATTCAAATAATATGAATTATTGATTTGATAATGTAAAATATTGTGCATTGACAATTATTGAAATAACAATAATATAAAATACTGTGTAATACCGTGTGCTACTGTGCAACAACGCGTATTACTTTATTTTAGCCACCGGGTATTTCAACAGTGTTAACGGTAACCGTTACGCTGTTATTTATAGAAAACTTATTCTTGTCGTTTTTTTTATCCGATAATTTTTTGTTATGGGGTTCACAAATGGCTGCGCCGTCGTACGAATATTCCCCGACAATAAGAATATTCCACTACCAAATGAATATTCCCTGACAACAATGAATATTTTATAACCACTTGTTTATTTTAAAATATTTGCACATTTTACCCATAACTTACCACATCTATCAAATCAACCCTATACTATTCAAAATAATATATAGATGAAATTTAATTTCATTCATAAAAAATTGGGGTCTTATAAATGTATTGCAGTTGGTAGCCAAAACTTCAGGCAGTTGGTAGCCAAAACTTCATACCAAGGTAACCAATTCAGTTTTATTAGGTTACCAATTTATTTTGAATGCGATGCAATTGGTAGCCAAACCTTCATACAAAGGTAACCATTTTAGTTTTTGTGGGAAACCAAATAGTCGTGAAAATTTTTATAACAGTAAATGTTACATGTATTTATTTTCAAAATTATGTTTGTGGGGCGAATCTTCTCCTTATTCTCATTGACGTTTTGGACAACGATTTCGAGTTCTTGAAGGGTTTCGGGCTAGAGAAAAACCTGAGTCTGGACCTCATACAAAGGTAACCATTTTAATTTTTGAATATGATACAGTTGATAGCCAAACCTTCATACAAAGGTAACCATTTTAGTTTTTGTGGGTAACCAAATAGTCATAAAAAAAATTCAGAACAGTAAGTGTTACATCTATTTGTTTTTAAAATTATGTTTGTAGGACGAATTTTCTCCTTCTTCTCATTGGCGTTTTGGACAACGATTTCGAGTTCTTGAAGGGTAGCGGCGGCGCAACCAAGGACGCGACGGAGGAAGATAATGAAGGGGACGAGAGAGGAGGCGATGAGGGAGATGAAGAGAATGGGCGGTGAGGGAGATGAAGATTAAAAAGAGTCAGGTTTTATGGAGAGAGAAGAAATTTTTTGATTTTTTCCCTCTTTTTGATGTGAATTATAGATTTGGTTTGGTTGTTAGATCCCAAAGATTTTGTAATTGCTACTTTTCCTTGATTTTAGATTTTCTTATTTATTTAAAATTGAATGATTTGAATTTGTTGCCTCTTTTTGTAATTATTTTGTGAATGCACTAATGTTGTAATTACTTTCTAATTATTGTATATTACTGTAAAGAACCCGTAAAATTTAAAAGTCTTTTCAATTAAGGGCCTCAAGCTATTGCTTAAATAACTTAATATATGGGCTGATCATGACTATATTAATTAATTGACCAAAGTTCCCCGCTAAAACTAAGCTAAGTTATAAAACCCGTTAAAATTAAGTTGCGTTATAAAGCCAGCGCTAAAACAGCTGCGTTAAAATAATAAAGTTGGTCGACCTTAAAATAAGGAATTTCTTAACATGTGCCCTTAGGGAACATGTTAAGCACACAGTTCAAGAGAATATTCTTTTGAATTGTGTGCATATTTTCTTGAACTTGGTGCAAATGCAGAAATCAATAGAATATATATACAGTTCAAAAGAATATTCTGAATTGTGTGCTTAGCATATGCCTTTAAGACACATATTAAGAAGACCCTTAAAATAAATCTGCTTGTCTTTTAAAAAAAGAAATGTGGTACGAAGTTTTTCTCTCTACATGTACTCTACACTCTATACTCTATAGTATACTCTATACTCTATGGACGTGCAATCCCTAGTCCCTAGTTTGCATCACCCAAGACGACAGCGTTTATGTGTAAACCTTTGAATTGATTGATTTCGATCGGGAACGAGTGTTTTATGCTCAATGAGGTTGACCGGTTGAGTGTGTATTTTGGGGTATGGTGTGGTGTGTAACGATGAGGCGTTCCAGATCTTCTGTATTCAGGATTTAAGGAACCCTAGGCCGTGCCAGCCGACAGTTACAGGGATAGAGGAGTTCTCGGCTTCTCGTTTTGTCTAGCTGTGATTCAGCCTCAGTACACAATTCGGGTAATGCGGAGGTGTTGCTTAGTGTTGGGGATCAAATTTTTATGGTTTAAGAATATGCGGTTCAGCAGTTGAGTGTTGAGCTGGGGCCGCTACGGATATGGCGGTGTCCCCAAAGGCAAAGTTTCTGGCAGCACCTTGTAAGAGTCCTTCTTGGGAGACATTTTTGTAGTGACATTATTTTTTTTTATTTTTTATTTTTTATTTTTCTTAGAGTACCTCCCAAAAAATATAAAAATGTAATAGTATTTATTTTAATTGGAATTTTTATAAAAAACAGTGTTTTAGGTATAATTTGGATACATACAAGAAACACTATTCAAATTACACCTAAAACAATATTTTTTATAAAAATTTCAATTGGAATAAATACTATACATTTGAATAAATACTATATATTTTTTTTTTGAAAGTACTCTAAAAAAAAACCAAAAAAAAATAAAATAAAAAAATAATGTCACTAGAATGTCACTAAAAAAATATGTCCACCTAGAATGATTGACCTTTTAATTATGACTACTGACTTCTCCGACATTATTTTCAAGTATAATTGAGAGGTTGATTTTCAATTGTCTTTTGTTTTGTTTTCAATTTGTACAATAATGTAGTATGTTCTTGGTTTATTTGCTTGTGATTCATTGTTGTAGAATCATTTAAAACATAGTTGGCTATGTGGGATTTTGTTAAGAAAGAGTTAGAGAGAAGACATGTTGCTTAATTCATAAAATATTAATCTTGGTTTGTTGGATGAGATAAAACATGTGAACATTATATTGCAATAGAATAATTTTTACTTTTAATTGCATTTTAAGGTGCAGATGGCCGTCCAAATATGCCAAATGCTTTATAGTGTAGAGAAGAGACGGTTCAGTGGTGCAGTATAACCTATTGCCGAGTTTGGATTGTGGTTTCGTCATAGAAAGGATTTCCTGTGAGTACTTAATCTCCTTTAGCCACTATTTGAGTTCCTCTATTTACAATCATTTGAAGGCCTTAAGTATATATGAGCAATTCGTACCCTTGGTTGATCAGTTGAGTTAAAGATAGTTTCTTGTTTATTTTTCTTTGTTTTGTAGATGCTTTCTTGTAAAAGTTTTGACGCAATTTTAGGCAAAGGGTCTCGAGAAGACTAACTAATAGAGGTTCATCAATCACAACGGATAATAAGATAAATTATTTCCTTTTGGTTTGTTGTCTATCTTTAGGGTACTCAATTTGGATTATTACGCATTTTTAAATTTTGGTATCCATCTCTGATTATGTTTTCACATGGAAAATTCTATTACTATGGCAGCACGTAGGAACCTTCACTTTGCTATGCTATTCTTCTCCTTCGGTGGCGGCTGGATTTCACCCCTCTGCACAAACTCACTGCTAATTTTGGTGTTTCACATAAGAACCCTAGGTACTTGTCAAGGGTTTCCCCCTTTCATTGTAGTTCTGTATTCCTTCAATTCAATGTTATTTATTATCCCTTCCATTAAATAATTGTTTTTCTCAAAGTTGACTATATTCTTGTAATCCATAACTTGTGGGTTAATAAAAATTCGTTGCTTTTGAAACTTCAACTCAAGTATGTTGATAGTATGTGGTTCATGACTGTTGTGAGTTTGGATTGTGGGTTTGTCATAGAAAGGATTCCCTGTGGGTACTTAATCTTCCTTTTGCCTCTGTTTTAAATTTGAGTTCCTCTGTTCACAATCATTTGAAGGCGCTCAAGTTTATATGAGCAATTCGTACCCGTTGCTTATCATTTGAGTTAAAGATAGTTTCTTGTTTATTTTTCTTTGTTTTATTTTGTTGAAGTTAGTTTGGAAAAGTTTTGATGCGATTTTAGGCGAAGTGTCTCAAAAAGACTAACTGATAGAGGTTCATCAATCACAATGAGTAATAAGATAAATGAGTTCTTTTTGGTTTGTTGTCTATCTTTAGGGTACTCAATTTGGATTATTGCACATTTTTTAATTTTGGCGTTTATCTCTGATTATGTTTTCACATGGAAAAATTCTATTAGTATGGCTGCACATAGGAACCTTCACTTTGCTCTGCTCTTCTTCTTCTTCAGTGGCGGCAGGATTTTTTTCACCCCTCTATCTCAAATAAACTCACTGCTAATTTTGGCATTTCACACGAGATCCCCTTTGCGTACCACAAGTACTTGTCAAGGGTTTCCCACTTTCATTGTTGTTCTGTATTCCTTCAATTCAATGTTATTTATTATCCCTTCCATTAAATCATTGTTTTTCTCAAATTTCAGTTGACTATATTCTTGTAATCCATAACTTGTGGGTTATTAAAAAGTATTTACTTTTTGATACTTTAACTCAAGTATGTTGATAGTATGTGGTGTGGTTCATGACTGTTATACAGTTTGGGCCAACCATATGTACTTCTGTTGAAGGGTCTAGCATGATGACGTTAGCACATAATATCTCCAGCCGGAATGAGGGCCAAAAGCATAAATTTCCTATTTATTTTTTTTCATTTTGCTCGATTTTAGAACTTATTTGAACTGGATATAATTAGGGCCCAAAATTGTGCATTCAAAGTGTATGATGAAGTGCCAAAATGAATTGCCAAGCCTATTGTACACATAGAAAACCTTCACTTTTAGATAGGCAGCACTAGTTTAAGTGATGTATACACACACACATAGATAGGATAAGTTATCAAGGATAACTAAATTTACTCTTCCACTTTTACACAACTAATTTAAATTATGAGATCACATGGGCTTCAAGCTGTAAAAGAAGAAGCTAGAATAAGTTTAAGAGATGTAGGTTATAAACTTTTCAGTTATGTTAGTTGATGACTTGCTTCAGATTGTAGCTTGATTGAGATGCTTCATACGAATCATACCAGATATCTTCTTTTATATTTTGAAATATCTCTGTGAATGAGTTATTACTCTGCTATTGTTGAATACTCTGGCCGGTTCATTCTATATACGCGGAGTCCGATCATGTTTTAGTCTTTTATTAATGGAATGGCTTTTCTATCTATCTAGTGTCTAGGATTCTTGGCATATGTTCAAATTAAAATTAAAATAATTCAGGTCTGCATCATTTTGATGTCTTATTAATGCTGAAGCTAATGTATCATTATTACCCACCTGTCTGTCTGAATTCGTGAAAGCATGCTTGAATTTGACCAGCCATTTCCTAGTCCTTTAAAAGAAAGTGTAGTGTCTTATTACATTGCCTATGCGAGTTAACATGCTCTTAAATCACATATGCTTGTCAAGACTCTGTATAAACATCATGCTAAATCTGTGTTGCTTTAGCATCCCTTCTATTGGACTTAATTGCTGAGGCAAATCTAATTTCAATTCTTTACTCATAGCTTGTTTATACTCATGAAGGAAATATTCACTACAAGAATTTTTTACTATAGTGACGAGCTATAGGGGACAGAGACATTATGTACCCAGACTAGTGACCTTTTTGGCTTACAAATCAACAAATATGTTGGTTCATACTTTTGTGTTCATTATTTGATTACATTATTTAATGAGCATGTCTATTGTGACTTACATGTAGCTATGTCCAGATTTGTCCACTTTAGACTCCTTTTTTTTTCTTTCTTCTTTTGAGTTATGTTTATACGGTCAAATGTTGATGAATTTATTTAGGCCATACCAATTTAGTGTATTTCACAACTTAATTTTAAAGATCTTCTTTTGGTCTATATTTTCAAGAGATTATTCAGTCTACTATGAAAGTTCACTAAATTGGCCTCAGTAATCTTAATAAACTAAACATTGTTCTGAATGTATTTATTCAGCTAATTATGTACTGCCACCAAATTATACTATTCTGTGCAGGAGTTGAGCAATCTTTTTGTTTATAGCGGGATCGAGTAGTTGTGGTTCAGAAACATGGTAAAAAGATTTGCAATATGTTGACAAAAGCGATACAGGTTGAGCAGGATGCTGAACTTCAATCAAATCTTGTAGTCCAATACAACTTGTGCACCATCTGTTGGCAACAAGTCGAGACAGAATTTGAATGAGGTAGCAGAGGTTCCACTTTCCTCCTCCTTATTTTTATGTTGTGTAATTTAATTGATTCAACCTTTTTGCTTGAGGCTAGAAAGGAAGCACGGGTGTTAGCAAAAGAGAGTCAGCTAGACAGACAATTTGTTGGAGACAGGTAAAGGTTGTTCATTTTACCCTGTTCACATTAACCACCATATAGGTTGCTTTAACTGATAAATGTGTTTGATAACAGCTTGTAACTAGCTCTGATAATTTGAAGTTCTGTTTGGAAGTTTTACTAGACTAGCCATCTATTGTTATGCATGAGTTACCACTGTCTCGGTTTAAGGCAAAAAGGATTATTATTTAGCTTAGTAAGTTATGTGTCATAGTCTATATGCTTATGAATATTGAAATTGGGGTTAGTTGTTACACCTTTACACATGGAGACAATAATGAATAGAAATGCTCTTGTTGAATGAACTATTAACATATGCAAGCAATTCAAAGCTTGTAAAGTTATAAGATGAATATGCATTCACTGCCAGACAATAAAAACGCAAAACCATTAGTTGTACTTCGTTCACTGAAGTAGAATTTTATGCTGAAACAAGTGTTATGCATTCACTGTCATATAATATAGGGAAACTATTGCCTAAATAGTATGGGAATTTTCAATTACTATGCATATTATCATGATTATGCAAATGAAATATATGTGAGACTAGGAACTATGGAAAAGCACTTTTATGCTTGTTATGCTTAGCCAAATAAAGTTATCGTTTGCACATGAGGGCCACCGCTATTAGATTGGAAATCTTCTTTATGTTTAGCCAAATAAAATTATTTATTTTTAATATAGTTTTATGAGTTTCAAAAAAGAAAGTTATGGTCTAATTTTAAAGTTTATGGGACACGGGTTTCAAAATAATAATAAAGTAAACATTTTAATATTATATTATGATTTGTGATTGAACACTGCTATGGAGAGGCTCAGCACTTTCCAGGTAACTTAATTTAGTTTTCCAGGTAACTTCTTACATTATCAGCAGTCTCAGCACTTTCCACAATAACCTTGAAACGCATGTATCCTAAGCTTTGTGTCCTTTATTTACATCCTAAATCTTTTTTTTTTTTCAGTACCTTTACCTTATAAATTATTTAGAAGCTCTTCTTTTTTCAGAAAAGGGAAAGGAAAAAAGCAAAACAACATTAGTCAGTACGTAATCAACACACTTGTACCACAAGACAATGAGTAATGGGTTCACAATGCCTTGTATGTTGAAATTCTCTCAAATCCAGTATATTTGTCTTTTTCCATGTTCTGATGTACATGGATGGCACCCCTTGGTGCCTCTTTAAAGATATTACTACTTGTCAAAAAGGAATATTGAACTGCATTATTATTTGGATGAAACTTAGCAACTCTTAATGACTGAGGTTCTAGTAAATGGTGAAAAATATGTACATTTAACAATTCGATGTCATTTGTCCAAAAAAATGTAAAATGACGATAGCACCTATGGGCCATTGTTTGGTATGTGTTGTTCAAAAGCTGCACTGACTCGCTGGAACACAGATAAGTTTTAGGCATCAACTTAATGATTTCAACCTCACAACTCGATAAAGGCTGATGAAGATAGGGCGTGCTGTTTCTAATCTATATTTCTAATGTCAGAACCTAAATGGAATATAACTGTGTAATAATATATAAAATTTCATCTTGAGGATATTGTCTAGAATATATGGACAGTTCCTTTTTGTTTTGTATTTCTTTCTCACCTCCGTTGTTTGCTATATACATACTTGCGAAAAAGAAATCAATATTGCTTGCTTGATTCATTTTTAGACTTCTCGGATTTTCAAATACACCATGAATTTCATTGCAGTGCTAGTGCTTTAGAAGCGCTCCAGCAACTCCTGGTTGATCAACCCAACATCCCCAAAGAGGAAGGTACTTGATCACTACATAGTGGAGCTTGCAAAGTTATAAATTCCTATTGAGGTTTTAAAAGAATCCAATGAATGGAGTTCAGAATTAATCATGTAGCTTTGACTACATTGTCACATGGATTTCTGCTGATTTTGTTTTTGCCCCTCTGATTTGCTTCAATCTATTTGCAGTTCAATTTATATTTGGCATACTATTTACTGAAGAAATCTGTTGACATGGAACTCTGGCACATCAAATCATATCCTTTCAGACGGAAACTTTGTTTGAATAAACCAACTTATCCATGATTTCTGGGATCGAATTTGGTAGGATTGTCAGGATCATTTGAAGAGTAGATTTGTCAAGGTTTTTGTAAGGTCTTTGCGGGATGGTTTTGTGTTTGATAATCAGTTTTCTTTTCTTCATGTAAGCTGGCTGTACTGGGGAAAGAAAATGTTGATGTTTTTTTTGGGGGTGATTTTAAGACGCGTCATCAAAACATTACTTGGCATTTGAGACTTTTATTTAATTAATATTAGTCTTTTCTCTTCTTTTTTTCGCCTCATTTATTGTTAGGAAATGACCTACTTATTTTCAACTTAATGAATGGTGATTTATTTTTTTATTTTTAAAAATATATTATTTAATTTGCATACTGTGTGTTGTGATGTAGGCTTGGAGCCAACATTAATCTCAACGGTAAATGTATCAAATACGTAGTGGATAATAGATTTTTGTCCATTTGGCAGTAATGGTCACCAAGATAGATTCTTGAAGGAAAACCTGTCTGCTTGTTTGGGAATTGTGATAGGACTTGGGAGGAGAATATACATACCACTTGAGATGTGTCCAATTGAATTGAATTGAATTTATATGCAAATGCAAATACAAATTACAAAATTTTTGGCGACAAAATCAATAATTAGTTTCCCCATCAATGGGATGAATGGATTCTGCTGTATAAATCATGAACAAATTTAAAATTTTTGTAGACAAAGTAAATAATTAGTTTTCAATTATGGGGCGAACGAATGAAACCCAATATATAAATCAGTTAATAAAAAAGGAGAAAAAACAAAAGAAGCTTTTATTAACCGTACGGCACATATTCATTGGGGTTTGGGCTTCGTCGTATATTATCCTCAATTTTATTTTTTTAACTTTAACCCCCAACAGTACGGACAACTCATTAGAGTGCTGTTGCAGAGAGAGAGAGCCTCCATACAAATAAATACAGGGAATTGATATTTTCACAAGAAAAATTAATATTTTTACAAGACTTTCTTTACATGAATAATAAACGGGATTCACATTCATGTGAGTGAGGTCTTGTGAAAATATTAATTTCTTTTGTGAAAATATTAATTTCTTTTGTGGAAATATCAATTCTCTAAATCTATTTAATAAAATATAAATAATTTTAATTTTTTCGCTCAAACCAAAAATTATATGAGCTGTCTAAAGTTTCGGATAAATTTCACCCTCCGTATGTAGCGCAGGAGGCACGGGACACAGTTAGTATACATTCAATACACAAATTACACACCCTCTCTTTCTCTCTCTCTCTATATATATATATATATATATATATAGCCGTTCATATGTCTCTACTGAGTAGTACTCCTAGTATATAGTCCATTTGAATCAACCTTCTCTCTCTTCCTGCCGTAAAAACTACTGGACTATTTTATTTTTTATTTTTATGTATTTGTTGTTTTGTTCTTCAACCCACAAGGGCGCAAGGCCGAGGCTACTACTTTTCTTTCTCCCACCCCACATTCCAACGGAACGGTACAGAACAGAACATCAAACCTAATAATTCACCAATCTATCCCTAATCTTCTACACAAGGAGCTTACGACGAATGATGATAATTCATCCTCCAATCCGAATTAGGGCTTGTATCAACTTCTTTCGGCTTCCCAGCAGGCACTAATACTAGGTAATGTTTCTCTTCATTTATTTCTCTTTGTTCTTTTGTGTTTATTCTCTTTTTTGGTTTTGATGTTATTGTTTTCTTTTTATCTCACATGGACTCAAAAGGTCTTTGTTTTACACTAGAGTTCAGATAGGAAGTTGCATTTCTTATTCTGGGTCTGAGAACATATTGTTCAACTGGGATTTGTCAGATCCTTGCAAATTTTCTTGTTTGGTAATATCAGGAGCCAGGAGGCATCTTTGTCATTTGGTTAATGGGTAAGTGGGGAGTGTTGATTTAGTAGTGGGAGTAATTGGAAACAGAGGGTTGATGAGTAATTGTGCATAAACACTCTTGAATCATTTAATTCTCTTTTTTAATTGAGTGGTGTAGATGGGAATCAAGGTTTCCGATTTCTGAGCATGGTGCAATTTAGGATAGTTGGGATCTTTTAAAAGTACATGGAAATTATGGATTTTATCTATCCCAAATTGCTTGAGCATAAGTTATATGTTTATGCTGTACTGAAAATCTAAAAAAACTAAGTGAAATGAATGGATAACTGGAGAAGAACAGAACGTGACAAGTAGAGTTGACCCGTGGGTGGCAAATCCATGTTCAAAGTGAGGTTTTATTTTCTCAGAACACCAATTCCACGTAGATCTACTACTTTGTGTGTTCTGCCTTTCCTCACTTCAGGATCTTTTGGTTTATGCTCTTTACTTTTTGTGAAAAATTCAGAAAGAGAAAGAAAAATTAAGGAATAGGAAGATACCACCCTAAATTTGTTTTAATAGTTCAGTTTACTATGATTTACCACTTCCTTGGCAGCGTACTTACATGTTTAAGGTGGTGTTGTTTAGATCCACTGTTATCTCAAGTCGCATGCCCTTCAAATTAAAAAGCTAATTATGCCTTGCTTTGCATTGTGGTTGATGTAAGGTTTTGACTTTCTCTGTTTTGTAACCAGTTTTGTCGCCTCATGAAATTTTCACTTATCTCATTGTTATTATTCACAAATATTGGGGAGCTAACAGTATGTAATGTTACTTTCATCAACAGAAAGTTTGGATCTGATGGCTGGTAGCTGGGATGGAAGTTATGACCAAGGTAGCCAGTCAGATGATAACCATCAATTTGAGAGATTTCACATAGAGCCTATTTATGATGCATTCATCTGCCCTCTAACAAAACAAGTGATGCGTGATCCTGTTACTTTGGAAAATGGTCAAACTTATGAGCGAGAAGCGATTGAAAAGTGGTTCAAGGAATGTAAGGAGAGTGGAAGAAAGCTGGTTTGCCCACTAACACTAAAAGAATTAAGAAGTATGGATTTAAACCCAAGCATTGCTTTGCGCAACACGATTGAAGAATGGAATGCTAGGAATGAAGCTGCTCAGCTTGATATGGCTCACAGATCATTATTTGTGGGCAATGCAGAAGCTGAAATTCTGCAGGCTTTAAAGTTCATTCAGCACCTTTGCCAAAAAAATCCGTTAAATAAGCATGTTGTTCGTAACACAGAGCTGATACCTATGATTGTTGATGTTTTGAAGAGCAGTAGTCGTAGAGTAAGATGTAAAGCTTTAGAAACGCTTCGCATTGTGGTAGAGGAAGACTCTGATAATAAGGTTGTTGAAGGTTTGCTTTTTCATTTTTCAGATCTTTTGACATACTTTAGGCGCAAGTAGTGCCTGTTATTTATGTCAAATTTATTTTGCAGGAAATTATGGCTGAAGGGGACACTGTTCGAACAATAGTTAAGTTTTTGTCTCATGAACAATCTAAAGAGAGGGAAGAAGCCATTTCTTTGCTTCATGAGCTTTCAAAATCTGAAACTCTGTGTGAAAAGATTGGTTCTGTCAGTGGAGCAATCCTTATTTTAGTGGGAATGACTAGCAGCAAATCAGAAAATCTTTCTACTGTTGAGAAGGCTGATAAAACCCTAGAAAATTTGGAGAAGTGTGAAAATAATGTAAAGCAGATGGCTGATTATGGTAAATTGCAGCCACTTCTGACAATACTCCTTGAAGGTACTTCCACAGTTCCACTATCCTAGATAATATTTTGCTTGCGAAGATAGTTTAGTCGGTTGTATTTTCTTTTGAGTCATGCTATATATGATGACTTTTGAGTCATGCTATATATGATGACTACTGACTTATGTGCATACATGAGATGGGAAGGAATTAAGAACGACTACCCTAATTTATTCTATCTTGCTGCTTAAAGTTCCACGTTAGTTGCAATTTAACTTGGTCATAGATTTGTGGACATATAAATCATTTCCCTTTCCTTTACTTATCAACTAGGTGCATGGTTCCACAAATGCAGAACACAACTGCACACATTTATTCTGGTGTTTATGTGAAATGGATGTTGCAGTTTTCCTATCAAGAGATAGTTTCATGTGGCAAAAAAATATTTAGAAATTTATCTCTTTCAAATTTACACTACCATGCTAACTACTTTAATTCAATATTGGTAACTTGGGCGGGATAATTAGAAGACTTAATTATGCAGTGGAACTGCCGAACTGCCCTTTAGGTAATTGAAACTCATTTCAACTGAGTTCAAGAATTTGTATCTCAAGCCATATCAATAGACAAATGCAAGTTTTACTTGGTTTAGAAAAATAAGGACCTTCATTTTAATAGTTTGTTTGTGTTCGATTTACCCCCCAGGGGTCTGTAAATTTCTTTTCGCTGATTCTGTAGGAGTTGAGTGGCTTCACTACGGCTAGCCCTTCGTTTGTAACCTGATGTACCAAAAAAAGAAGATAAATTAAATTAAAAAATAAGCCCAGAACTGCAACTAAGACATTTAATTTGAATGATTGCTAGTTGTCCCATAATGTCACAAAGTTAGGTTCATGTTTCAAGTAAATTCCTCTTCTCTTATTACTTGATTATATGATTAAATTACCTTGTTAGTATCAATTTCAACATAGATAATTTCCTAGGGACTAAAGAAAGAGACTTGAGGGTAATTGGGGGCTTAAGTGGGTTTTTTCCTGGTTAGTTGGTAGATCTCGTGAGTTGTAGTACTTCAATTGGTGGAGTCAAATTATGGTTTGTGACATCTGAACAAATGTATTTCCTGCTATATTATATGACTCACTCCTGTTTAACTCTTTATTGCCATATGGATTGTTGCAGGTCCTCCAGAAACCAAACTGTCCATGGCTGAATACCTTGGTGAGCTGGTTCTCAATAATGATGTGAAAGTCCTTGTGGCTAAAACTGTTGGTTCATCACTAATCAATCTCATGAGAATTGGTAATATGCAGTCTCGAGAAGCTGCCCTAAAGGCCTTGAATCAGATATCATCATTTGAGGCAAGTGCTAAGGTCTTGATAGAGGCAGGTATACTTCCCCCTCTTGTGAAGGATCTTTTCACCGTGGGCGCCAACCAGCTTCCCATGCGACTAAAGGAGGTTTCTGCTACAATTCTTGCAAATATTGTGAATTCAGGCTCCGACTTTGATTCCATCCCAGTTGGACCTGATCACCAGACTCTAGTCTCAGAATACATAGTTCACAACCTACTCCATCTCATTAGCAACACTGGGCCGGCAATAGAATGCAAGCTGCTCCAGGTTCTTGTTGGACTCACTAGTTCTTCCGCTACGGTTCTCAGTATTGTTGCTGCCATAAAAAGCTCTGGTGCTACTATCAGTTTGGTGCAGTTCATTGAAGCTCCACAGAAGGATCTCCGTGCAGCTTCCATAAAACTTCTTCAGAACCTTTCTCCACACTTGGGCCAGGAACTAGCTGGTTGTCTACGTGGTACAGCTGGCCAGCTAGGAAGCCTAATCAAAATCATATCAGAAAATATTGGTATTACCGAAGAGCAAGCAGCAGCTGTTGGGCTTCTAGCTGATCTCCCAGAAAGGGATGTGGGCCTCACTAAGCTGATGCTTGATGAAGGTGCCTTCCAGTTGTTCATCTCCAGAGTGGCTAGGATCCGGCAGGGGGAGACTAGAGGCGGTCGCTTTATGACCCCTTATCTGGAAGGTCTTGTTCGGGTTCTGGCAAGGATTACCTTTGTCCTGGCTGACCAGCCTGATGCAGTTACACTGTGCCAGGAGCACAATCTTGCTTCTGTATTCACTGAACTGCTTCAAGCAACTGGGCTTGACAATGTGCAGATGGTTTCAGCCATGGCTTTGGAGAATCTATCCCAAGAATGCAAAAACTTGACCAAATTGCCGGAGTTGTCATCGCCTGGTTTTTGTGTCTCAATTTTTCCTTGTTTTAGCAAAACACCTGTCATAACCGGATTATGTCGAGTTCACAGAGGGACATGTTCACTCAAAGAAACTTTTTGCCTCTTGGACGGAAAGGCTTTGGAGAAGTTGGTGGCCAATCTAGATCACGCAAATGAGAAGGTGGTTGAAGCAACCCTTGCAGCAATGTCGACTTTATTAGAGGACGAGGTTGATATTGAAAATGGAGTTACCGTACTGTGTGAGGCAGAGGCAATCAAGCCCATACTTGATGTCCTACTTGAGAAACGAACAGAGACCCTGAGGAGGAGGGCAGTTTGGGTAGTTGAAAGACTTTTGCGGAGTGATGACATAGCCTATGAGGTGTCTGATGATCCCAACGTTAGCACAGCCCTTGTTGATGCTTTCCAGCATGCTGACTACCGAACGCGACAGATTGCTGAGCGCGCCCTTAAGCATGTTGACAAGATACCAAATTTCTCTGGTATTTTTCCAAATTTGGGACAGTAAGTCTAATTCCTTATTGAATTTTTGGCCCCTTGCTAGGTTCTGAGATGCATCTAAAGTTTTGTTTGTGAAGCATCAAGGATCCGGGCAGATAGAATTTTTCCTCTTTCTTAGTTTTAAAGGGTTTGGGAACTTTTATTGGGTTCTCTCATTCATGTTGTTTCTCTCGGTAATTTTCTTTTCATGGTCTGTATATGTTGTATACTTGGGGTGTGGGAATGTATTTATTGATCATCATTTCTGTCAAAGACCTGATTTCTTTTAATCAAAAAGAAATAAAAGTGTATGATTTTCTTTATCCATCCATACTACGTTTCAAGACACATGCTGAATGAATTGTGCAATTTTTTCTCAGGCTACCCCCTAAACAAGTTTCTGAAAAATTTAAGACTTCGCCTTTCTTCATTCGTGCTCCTCTCCCATTTCAAATTGCAGTATGTCAAAAATTCAAATTTAATATGTGGGATGTGCATTGCAGTTGTGGTGATGCACACTGTACAGAATACATATGGTGCCAACTTGTGGAAAAAGCTGGTTCAGAGGACAACCTCCTTGATGATGATGATGGTTAAGATAAGGTTCTAAATCTCAGATTTACATTAATCTAGTCCATTTAAAAGGTTTAACTGGTACAAATGCTTAATACGTTCGTCAACAAACCGGTTACTAATGAATTCAGCATATACATTTCCAGCACATGTACATAGAATTAAAATATAAAGATCGGTAAAAATGTGGGCTTTAATAATTGCCAAAGGAAACAGGGTTAATACTCCTCTTGAAGAAAATTTCAAAGGATTGTCGCTTATATAAATGAAAGAAAAGTGACTAATACTTGAGGAACTAACAAAAAAAATACCTGCCTAGCCAGCTTGCGGAAAATAACATAGAAGTGTAAGTGGAGCAAGAAATACATGATCTATTTTTTCCTTGTGACCAAGTCGCAAGAAACCAAATAGGATTAACTTAAATAACATTAACATGAATAACAATGCAATATCAGATGTGGTTGCTATACTACAAGCTGAGTAGAACAAAATAATTCAATTGGGAAGAATACCAAATTCCATATGACCACACTAATGTACACAAAGTTTCCTTGGAACAAATTACAGGGCCAGCCAAGGACACTACAAATGTAGCACTGCCATTGATTTTGTCATGCAAGAAGAAGCATCCAGCTCGCGCGCAACATGATTCCTCGAAATATGACTCCAATCTGTTTCAGTGTCAGACACATCATACATAGTCAAGAAGTCTAACACCTGCCCAAATATTTTGAACATTTCAACCCCAAATATCAGGTTTCTGTCGGCAATGAATGCAGCATTCCAGTCCATGGGAGCATCGGGATGAACTGAAACTTCAGTCCAAGTAAGATACATGAGATCAAGTTCCCACAACTTTCTAACTGCTTTATTTCTCCTCCCTATTTGACCATCCCCTTCACACCAGGAGACGGAAAGCATGAATAGCCGCCTGTTACAGGATACGAGTTTTGGGTAGTACTCATGAACACGGGGAGGAGATGGAGTTGTTTGGATTCCAACCCAAAAGCCTCTTTCTATGTCATACCCTGCAAGCTTATCGGTTTCTGAATAAACATAAAACATCCCATTACAAACAACCCCAGAACAAACAACCCCAAAATCTACAGGCAACCTCTGGATTTCCATCCATTTATTAGATAAAGAATCATAAATTTCCCCAGAATCTAGAGGTTCATCCCAGTTTCCAAGACCACCTACAGCAATTAGCACCAACCTTCTACGATCTTTTGCATTTGAATGATCACTTTTTTGTCTAACAACCTTGTATGGCTTCATATTAGAAAAAAATGAAACCTCATTGTCATCTAGAGAGTTCCTCAATTGACGTCTAACAGAAAGCCTGTGAGGATCCTCATAAACATCTGATACTCCACCAATACGTGACCTGAGGAAACGCCTCTCTTGCCGATTTTGCTGATTTTTCATAATCCAACAGTCCGGACTGATTTCATATGTTCCTAAAATGGGTGCTGATCTTGCATACTTCATGGAGGCAACTTTATGCCATGATTTAGTTAAGGGGCTAAATACCAGTACTCCTTTGTGTGTCTTGAAGGAGCTTCTATCCATTTTACCAAAGTTGGCCAGGCTAGAACATCCTCCAACAATATAAACATCATCTAGGATACTGGCAACTGAGAACAGGAACCGTCCTTTGAGAACTTCAGCATCGATTTTGTGCCATTGGTTAAGGGAAACATCTAATGAATGTATCTCTCCAGAGCAATAACCGTCATTAACAACACCAAACAGAAACAACCATGGACTCTGATATAAAGATTCACGTCTCATCTGCATGAACTGAGATGTTGTGGTCAAGTTTCTCCACTTCTTGCACACAAGGCGTGCAGTCATGAGACAGGTCACTGGAAGTCTCATCAAACACATTTCTAAAATATCATCAGGAAGAAATACATGCATGCCACTGCTTCGTTGTGATTCTTTTTGTTCTAAAACCTTTCTGTTATTCTTCTTCCAAAACCTCTCCTTCACTCCATATGAAAAGCAATCCACAGTGGTTTCCTCAGTTTCACATACTGTTGTGTACCCTTTGCCTTCTTCACTGGCACTTGACCGTCTTTGACCACTCATATCACCAAATTCTTCCCTTGTATCGGCACCTACTTTACAACCTCCACCCCTACCATACAAAGTAAGACATCTCAAGGAAACACCCGTGGTGTCATCCTCTTCTTCTGCTTCACCTCTATGATTTTTCTTTTTCAGTTTCTGGCTAACACTTCTGACAAGACGTTTTGATGCACTCGAAGCCTCAAGATCCCGATGGAAAGATGTTTCTCCAGTCAATCTTTGAGACATCATTTTGTTTTATAAACGCATAATATGCCAACTAAACCATCGTTGTCCTTCAATTTGCAGCCATCATAATTCTCAATCCTGCTTAGGTGCCTAGACAAAGAATTCTAAAGAGTTTAGGTTTATAATCTCTCTTACCAGAAACTCATTACCAAAAGGGTGTTTATCAAAAGTTTAACTCAAAATGTACTAGTTACAGTTTGTTCCCGAGGCTTACCATTGAAAATATGAAAGTACGAAATACAATGTCATACAATTATGATGAATAAACTAAAAACTCGGAGTGAAGAAAAGAAGAAAAAAGTCGGTTAATAAATCTTCTATTTTATGTTTTCTTAGCACCTATGACAAGATAGATCTGTTTTACTTTTCTAATTCCTCTTTTCCTCCAATTTGTGGGAGTCACCTCAATTTGAAAATTATAATATAGCTATTCTTCATGCCATAAATATGGTAAAATCCAGAAGGTTGTGAGACTAGTGAATTTTTCCTTTTATCTCCACAGCATCAAAACATGTTAAATTTCCAAAAGTATTTTGATGTATGAACACATTAGCAGTTTCCCGTGCTTGGAACTTATTTCACTCCTAGTAATATATGAATTTCATATGAAGCAAACAAGTTGGGAACCATATTGAGAACCAAATAATGTGCGTGTATGTGAGCATGTATAGACTATGTTGTCTGGAAGGATAACACAGCTTTATGTAATATTGGTAATTTGGTATAATGAGGAAGTGCAAACAAAACATAAACTTTCTGTTAATATAAGATCAATGTGAATGATACTCTGAATCTCAGCTACATATTTTGTTTCCTTATCCAGGTCAAATTAAAAATAACCAACAAAAATTTGGCTTTACAGCTGATTCGGCACATTTTAGTTGCCCTAGATTCTTTTTGTCAAGAACTCTCGATTTTTTTTCAATTTATTAGTTTTTGATATTGTTGCCAACTCAATCTATCTAATCTCTACTTTGGGTAATTGATAGCCTTGTATATCCGCTCCACTTATTTTAATAGAGAATATGACAGCCAGATCCGTGCCATATAAAAAACATACCAAAGAACAAAATCATTCCTATTATAGAATATACACACCAATCCATCAAATATAATAATAATTAGATTCAGCAGATGGACACTTAGAAAAATAGATACACAGCAAATTCCAGATAGAAATCAAGCATATATAGATAGGGAAAGACATATATACCTGAGGAAGCTGAAACAGCGATACAGTAAAATCAAGGTTGATTATAGAGAAGATAGAATGTCAATATACAAGATCTAACGGAATTAACATCTTCCAAGAAATATTCATAAGATTTAAAGCTAATTATAGAGAGAATATGATCTTGATCTTATGCCATTACCATTACTACTCTCCCTCTCTCCCTCTCTCTCTCTCTCTCTCTCTCTCTCAATATTTAGTTCTCTCTCTCTATATATATATCATTGTACAAGAGCTAGCGTTCCCCTCCCCAGTACTTTTTCTTATGTCGACCTTATCTGGACCCTTGGATTATATTTTATTTTCCAGATCCCGAGGCAACTTTAGAAGAAGAAAACAATTTGTTGGCTCAATAAGTTAATTTTGTGTTAAAGTCGTAAAGGGAGATGTAGAGTGTAGCAGAGAGAGTCACTTTCCGTTTGTTTTTATAATTAATTAATACTAGAATTGAATTTGAGTGCTTTAATGGTGAGGACATTGATCCACGTGTACCTATCCCAAATAACAAAGATACTATTACATAAAAAATCTAATATAATGTTCATATGTACGTATATGCATACTGTGAGCCTCAGTCTGACATGTAGAACTCGTAATACATATGTGTGTATGTGAACGAGATTATTTATGTGATAGTAGCATTATTTTATCCCAAATATGAGGCAATCAAAGTGCTACTGCTACTGGACCTACTGTAATGCTTATGCTTATGGAGGTGGACTATTTGAGCCGCTCACGTGTGTTTCACCCCAGTCCAACCTAGTACCGGGAAGGAACAGGCCCAGGCCCGAATAGAACAGACTTGTGGGCTGCAAGAACAAAGTGGTGAAGCATATATTACAAAAGTCGCTTACTATGAAGTATGAAGTCAGAGAGGAGTGGTTAACATAAAATTAATTTTAGTTAATTAATTAAATATATTGTCGACACACAGGTCAGAAGGTGATCTCTTTGTCTTCATGTATTGATCAATTAACTAACTTACTATGAAATTAACTTCATAGTAACCGAATCCTAGATTCAAACAGCAGAAACAAATCTATGGATGAATTATTGAGCGAAAAGATTTTCTTGTACAACAATTACAAAGCACCCTTCCAAATGATGATATTATACACTAAAAAAGAAATGATACAACATAACTTTATGACAATGTACATTATCTGAGAAAAATAAAATAAAAATTAACTAACTAAATTAAATAAAATTAACCTGTTTATTTCACAACAACAAGGATAAAGGAGGGGGTGCAGCAACAAGGGGTTAAAAAAAAAATGAACCCCAACCTGTTGTTAATTCCCTCAAGAGTTGCTATCCAATACACCTTTAAGAAGATTCAATCCCTCAGTTGATATACTCCTACGAACTCGAGTTTGGGGGATTTCTATCCGAGGGGGAGGGGGGTCTGGGGAGAAACATACTACAATAACCGTCAGATTATCGCATGTGTGGCGTTTCAGTGCTTCCCTTACCAGCTCTCTTGAGCATCTTTCAGGATCATTGTGTGACATCAATTCCTTCCTTGCCGTTGTCACCGCACACTGGCTGCTCATTACATCCCACAAACCATCACACCCAATAATCAGGAATTCATCCTCCTCCCCCAATACAGTCTCCTGCAACTCCGGCTCCGCGCTCAAGGGGCAGGCACACCCCTTGGAGCTTTTCATGTGCCAATCTCCAAGAGCTCGCGATACAGATAATTGACCATTGAGGTATCCGTCATATATGGCTCCCCCGAGTTTTTCAATTCTTGCTCTTTCGGATGTGCAATTTGGCTTGTGATCTTTGGACAGCTCAACCGCTCTACCTCGTTTCCCCAGCACAGCCCGACAATCACCAGCATTTGCAACTACCATCATTCTGCCAAGAGTATAACCATGTTAGCAATCCCCCACAAAAAAAATCTCAAAACTCAAGACCCTACAATGCATAAGCCTAACCCCACAACAGGGCATCTGACACATGTCAGCGGCATTCGTTGATAAGGACTGTTGATCGAAAAATCATGTAAGTATTCAAGGTGGTAAAAGATTACGCAATAACACAAAAACACAATGCCATATTTTAATGAGTGATATGATGTCCAAATGAACCTCTAAATGTATGATCCTGATTTCTCCCCCTCACACACACAAACACAAGCCAGATACACTGGCACATCCACGCTCCAACCACACAAAGAACTTCATACGTAGTGTGGAATTTCCATTATTCCTTGCAAACATTTGCCAGGGCTTAAATCCAGTGGTCCATCATGCTCATGATTTTGTCTTACGGATGTGTCTTGTGAAAATTAATCTCTCTCAACTTCAAGGTAATAAGTAAACAGCCCAATATATATTATTGACGATCACCTTCTCATGAATACAGGGAAAGTCATTGGCTCATTGCACCAGACAAAAATCAAAAATCACATCTAGTAGCAGTCTCTCCTGTTCCTCTATTTTCCCGTTTACCTCGTATGACATCTTTCACAGAAGTTGCATTTGTTTGCAGTAATTGCGTCTGATGGCAATATTATCAGTCCCACTATCTAGATCATAATTCCGATGGGTAAAGACAAATCAAAACCTCTAAAAGCACAGACAATCTTACCTTCCAAATATGAGAGCAGTAATTGCAGTGGTCCCAGAGGAGATGTCAAGAGAACTATCGTCTGCAAAAGCATGATCAACTTTCAAAAATGCATTCTTGATTGCCTTCTCCAAACATACAGGGAAATGAGAGTCCTCAACTATAAACTTGAGGATGTTTTTTCTAATAAATGATGCTGCATCAATACCACCATGGCCATCAAACACCTGTTGATGTAAGAGCACTCAATGTCAATTCATGGAAAGAATAAATGAAACACATTCAATTTTAGTTCATGGAAGCTGAAATAAGCTTTAACTATATACTCATAACCTCTCAATCCATTCCAATGTAGTTCAGTGCATAAGAGGCACACTCCCACATACATGCTATCCTATTCTTTCAATCCCCTATAATTTCCAGAGTAAAATAAAGTGACAATATTTTTCAAGAAGAGAACCAAACAAGTTTGCTCCACTTTGAATGCTTAAAAGCACACTTGGTAGTTCAAATCAGATTTGCCAAATTAGTAGATGTTGCACAATCCTAGCGGACAAAAAAAATTAAAGGATGATGCATTATTCTAATGTAAGATAATTAAACCTTTCCTAAAATGCATTCTTTTACTAGAGAGCAAGCTACTGGATACACACATTTAGTTTTGAGTAACTAGATACTCTTTTCATGTCACCTAACTATATGTGAAATAGTCAAATAAAAGCACTAATTAAACGATAAGATCAGTCATTATTGTTACCATTTAGAGCAATCTCTCAATGAGAGGTGACTGCACAGAATGTGCATACCTCGTTTATAGAAAAGAAAGCACAATGATGATGTTTAGCAATATGATGTCAAATTGGATAATTAATCAACATGGAAGTTGTACATAACTCAAATTGTAAAAGTATAAATAAACAACACACCCCATAGAAAGCTCCAGGGGAAGGGAAACCTGCAGTTGCACTTGCACCTAATTGTTCAACAAGATTATCCAGGCATATGTGCTCATCCTCCATGTACAGCTTCGGTCCTTTCTCAGCGCAGCTTCCTGATCGAAGCACAGGCAAGAAGTCTGATTTTGCATCTGTAGGCGACTTAATGCCAAGGACTCCATAATCAGATTCCTGACCAAGTTTAATCAGGAAATGTCAGTCGCACAGCTTTAAAGTCTGTGGGAAAAAGATTCCATAATCATACACACACGCACGCGCGCGCACACACCAAAAAAATTAGTTAAGTGGGCACCAAACTACTATTTCTTTGGGCAAAAATGACCAGAAAAAATGAGAGAACTAATCTTGTAATACATATGGACTTGGAATACTTGTCACAAAGTTTTGTTTTCAACTTGGAGTAGGCAAAGCAACATAAACATCAGAAGTACCATAACCTCGTAGATATTATTATATTGGCCTGCTTTCTTTAACTCAAAACAAACAGGAAAATGGGTTGTGAAGTTATTATTATTGATTCCGATTCGACAAAGGCAGAATGTCAGTCGAGTAGTTACTTAAGATAAAACATTTTATGATATATTAAAGCCTCCATGAACAATCTTTTCTATTTTACAGTAAAAAGTATGGCCGCAACTGAAAGACCAAACCACAATATCAACAACTGTCTTCACTTTTCCATGTGGAAGCGGATTAATCTCACATAGTGTAAACAAGGTCTTTCTAAAAAATTAATTGGTATATTAATGCATTATTGGGTCAATAACTTATTCACATACATAAGTAAAAACAGTTAAAGTAGGCTACTATAAAGCATCCTATGAAATCCGTAAATTGCACAGATTCGCTTCCACAATGCAGCAAATTTTGAGGGAACCTGATCAGTACAATCAGTTAAGGAGGCTCCGCTCTAAGAAACAAATTTGAACCAGCATACTATGATTTTTCTTTTTTTAGTAAGTAAAATTTTTCAAATAAGACAATTGCGGCTCCATGCAGTGTCCAAATTCGGTGCAATATGAAGTGACCCAAACTAAAAGGCAATACTGATCTTAGTTCTTCAACTTCACTAGCTTCGTAATTGCTTTGGTTAATTGAATTGAACAGAAGTTTAGAACAAAACTAAACAGAAAGTTCCTGACAAACCACAAATAGACAACTAAGCGCTTCAATATCAACTTGAGATAGTAAACTTCACATACAACAGATTTTCTTACCAAATCAACAGCTCCTGTTATTGTAGCAGAATCTATACTATGCCGTACAACTGAGAGGTGCCGTGGAGGTTTACCGTTTGTCATCTTCTTCAAGTCCTCTGAATTCTCACAGATTTCATCTTTTGTGATAGACGCATTATCTTTATTGTAACCACCTTCTAATACCGTAAATGGAGGTGAGAAATCAGTACCCGCAGCCATATTGCTTCATAATCGTAAAATGAGTCCTTTAATACAACTTAACGTTCCCTTTGGAAGAAGGAAACAGAAAAGGAAATCACAGAAATCTAGGCAGTACAAACTCTATCGATACTGTAAATTTAGTAGAAATCCAATTGGCCAAATAGTGTTAACCAAATGAAGAAATATGAGAAATCCCCAAGAGCTTCAAGTACATCAAAACTGTAATCTTTGTCGAATGTTGTCCTTCAACAACATGATAAAGAATAACAAACAAGCAGCAATCACTTGAATCTTCAATATCCCGCTAATTTTTAATCAAGCAATCTTCAATATCCCGCTAATTTTTAATCAAGCAACAATCAACCCCAATCAATTCAAAGTTCACCCAATTCAAAACTTATCCAATCCTAGTCACTTGTTGGAAAATCAACCAAACATACCAAACACAGAAACCAAACACGAATCCAAATCCTCCAAAAATCCAGATCAATTTCAACAATCTCCACCAAAGTCAGAAACTTGGTCCAAAATATACAACCGGAAATAACAAGTTACACATACAAGCTACGCGAATATCGTACAACCCAGCAACAGAACCAAATAATTAATCACAATTTCATAAACAAATGAAGTAAATAACCAAAAAGATTGATTCTTTTTTCCAGGAAAATAAAGAAAAATAGAACCCCAGATGAAGAACAAGAATTTCTCACAAGGATAAAGAGGATGATTGTAAAGCTTATTCGCCTTTCTGAGAGTTGACAGGCATAGAAAGAAGCCAAGAAAGGAAGGCCGTGTGAAAGGGAGAAGTCTGGAGAGAGAAAGATGACAGTTTTAGAGAGAGAGAAAAAAGAGATAGGAATGCCGGAGAGAGAAAAATGGAGAGATTTCTCTCATGTCCAAAAAAACAATAATAGAAAGAGGGAGAGAGGGGAAACTATTCAACTAAAAGGGCACTTTCCTTCATGGCTATACGGTTGATGACCGGCGTAAACCGGCCGGTTTAATAGCTGTCAAGGCGGGAGAGTATAAGCTGCAACGTTGGTCGAATGTTATTCGTAGATTTCCGGGTCACGTGTTGGTCCACCGGTCGATAGTGGGAATTGCGTCCCGACCGTTGGATCGTTGCATGGAAGAGAATGGGCGATGAGGATTTATTTCAGGATGGATGGGTAGGTTAGTTATCCCGCCGTATAAGCCTCTTTGGATTCTTTGGATACGTAGCCATTGGTAATTGGAGGCATATGGCCACTTCAACACTTGAAAAGGGCAAGGAGGAGGGAAAGTGAAAATAAAATATTCAGTGTTTATTTTTTTAAACCATAAACAGAAAAAACGTGGTGTAAAATTGTGTAACTAATATCTTAATGATTAGTATATTTTAATAAATTAAATTATTAAATTGAAATATCATATAAATTTAAATAATTATTTAATAATTAAAAAATATAAAATATGAATGACATTTAAATTTAAAAATATTTTAAATTACTTTTTTAAAAATTAATAATCATCTTAAAATTTAGAACAAAGAAAAAATAATATTTATAAAAGTCCCATATATTTAAATTTTTTATTAAGTGACCGTTATTAATGATTTGAATTTATATCTTTCTCCTACCGATTAAGAATCAAATAAAATTTTATCAAATAATTTTATCCTGATACCGAATCAGATCTTAAATTATTAAAAAATATTAAGAGATAAACAAATACCACGGTTAGTGTTGGCAATTTAAGTGGAGAATGGTCTTTACTATTATTATGCTTATAGTTTAAAGTCACGTTTCCTACAATATTTATAAGAATAATCGATGGATGAATCAAACCGAGTTTTAGGCTGATGTAAGTTTAGTGATTCATAATCATGATTGAATCCACAAAGCAATTAACATATCAACTCTTTGCTAACCACTTAATTAGAAGTAGAGGAGCAGTTACACTGTGGCGGGCCCATAAATCTTATGTTGTGGGGGGTGGATTTTTATCTTCAATAAGACATTTTTTTTTAATTCTAAGTAATTAATAATGTTTTAATTCATGGAGTGTTCATTTTTAATGTTTTTTCTTTTGAAAAGAAAATAATATATGTGACCAAGTACTGATACTAACATATGTCTAATAAATTTATTTGAAGTATATTATAAATGAAATACATAGATGTTAACGTCAAGTTTTGTCGGCGCGTTCAATCACCAAATTCGCGCGCTCAAACCTGCACAATAACACATCACAAACAAAGTTTGACGGCTGGGGCCGCCGGGTGATAGCTCCGGTGTGAGA
The DNA here is from genome assembly GCA_020205555.1 of Panax stipuleanatus. Lineage (NCBI taxonomy): Eukaryota > Viridiplantae > Streptophyta > Magnoliopsida > Apiales > Araliaceae > Panax > Panax stipuleanatus. Next base: position 156,699,458 of record CM035118.1, read on the forward strand.
ATAAGTACAGGTTGGTCACAAGGTTAACAATGGAGGCAGTGGTGTATAGTGCTCAAGTGAATATTACCTGTTACCATTAGGTCAAGCCTTGTATTTATAGTTATTCTCACCGCCTCTAGAGTCCATGTCCCAGTCGAATTAGGACTCCTAAACATGACAGTTACCATTGTTTGGGTCCAACGCAATCTCCTTTAAAAGTACAAGTTGGTGGTTATCCAACCACTTGCCTTATAAGAGTTGGTATTGAGATAGGATTAGGGTTAAAACCCTTAATCCTTTAGATTCCTTATTGCTCCGGGCTCCATCCGAGAAATAACCTTCGGTATGGGCCTTACAAAGTGGTCTGAACCACGTCCCGAAGGGCTCGGTAGTCCGATCCCGATCATCATTATGTTGGTCTGGGCCCCGGTCTCGCAGGACTAAGATGCCCGATCCGGATAATACCAGCTGGGTCTGGGTTCTGGCCCAAAGAGCTCAGATACCCGATCCCGAACTCTGCTACCCCAATCTTGGCTTCGGCCCATTGGGCCCGGTAAGCTCCTCTCGGCCCAGGCCTTCTGTCCATGTAGGGATCAGTGGATTATATCCGATCATTACCCCCCAGTCTCTCATTATAACAAGCCTTTAATGGGATATTTAATGAGAGATTTGAAGAGATGCCTGGGTAATCCAACTGACCTAATTAATGCAGTACACGGTACACAAGAAATGAACGGCCCAACGTCATTATTAGCCGCCTATTGAGATTCGTGCCGCATCAGTATAAATACCTCCCCACCCCACGACAATCACTTTTTACGAACTCTCTTTCTCTAAGCTCATTTCAAAAGACTTTTCGGTGAGCACGATTTCGGCGAGAGACTTCTCTTACTCCAATCAAGCTTTTTACCACCCCAGATCACCTCATTTCCACCGACTTTTTGTTCTAATGGCTGATTCCGGCATCCTCCCAGCTGTTTCTACCACCGACTTGACCCCCACCATTGAGGTCACTCCTACTTCTGCTGAAATAGTCGCCACCGTCACCATCGCCAGCACTGATTTGGTGCCGGTTGATTTGTCGGAAGTTCTTGTTGGTGACATCGCCGATGGTACCGAGGTTGGGATTCGGGCTGTCTACCGATCTGAGGCGGACTTCTCCCATATCAACACCAAATTCGCCATCACTCCCACCCAACTTTTTGACGCTCGGGAACTTTTCAACATTCCCCAAGAGTACAAGCTTCGGGTGCCACAACCCGATGAGAGGATGTTCTGGCGCCCCGAAGGCAAGTGGGTGGTCGTCCCTACATACGCTCTGAGGTATGGGGTCCGCTTTCTACTTCACGAGTTTATTGTGTCCTTTCTCTACTTTGTGGGGATCGGGTTCCCACAGCTTGTGCCGAACTCATATATCCACTTAGTAAGCTTCATCGCCATCTGTCAAGAACTAGGGGTTTCCCCCGGTCTTGATTTCTTCTTCGTATTATTTTCTGTCGGCAAGTCCAAGGAGCCTGGCTTTCGTCAGTTGAACCGGATTTCTGGCCAAGCTACGTTTGCAAAAACCCCCTCTAGCAACAAGATATGGCACAACCAGTGGATGTTCGTCAAGGGGACTGATCTGCAGTTACTTCCGAACTAGTCGTCTCCTGATGACACCATTGTGAAAGTAACCACCTTTCCAACTGCCCGAAGAGATGAGTTCCGAACCTTCTACCGGAAGGTGAAGAAGACTATGTGGAGCCTGGATACTCTGGCCAATGAGGTCTGGCTGTACAAGCATGGATGCAAGCTTTTACTCTCGATCTCGCTTGTCTTTTTCTTCCCTTCTGTTTTGTTTTGTCCTAATTTCTGATGTGTGTATTTTCCTTTTGTAGTGACCATCTTCAAGCCGAAGGGCATCGATGAGTCTATCTCTCCTCTCCCCGTTCGGTCCGGCCCGATCCACCTACCGCTTGGGGAGGGTGTCACCGAAGGGGAGACAATGCCAATCTCTGAGCTCTCCGTGGACTCCTCTCCTGCTCCCCCGAAGGATGTCACGCAGATGTCTCAGGCTGAGAAGGTGGCTTTGCTGAAAAAGGGAAAGAAGAGACCAAGGTTCTGACCAAGGACCCCCCCAAGCCATCTTCTCAGAAGCCGAAGGTGTTGGAGTCGGCTCCTCCACCAACTTGTGAAGTGAAAGTCCTTGAGGATCCCGAGGAGACCGAAGACGAAGTTGTCGAACCTCGCCCCAAGAGATTGAAGCAGAAGTTGGTGGATGAGCCTGATCTCTAGGTCATCCCGGTTCCTACGCCTGTTGCTGAGGTCGATCCCTCTCCCAAGGCCGGTCGGTCCTCTGCGTCTGGCTCATCCAGGGGTTCGCCTCCGACAAGCTTTTGGCCAAAGAGCCCTCTGAAGTATTCCCCTTTGATGCCCTGGATCATTTCAAACTTCCCGGAGATGATGCTCGGTTCAAGGGGCATTCTACCGAGGGCCTCTTGGTCTCTTATATTAAGGCCCAGTGTCAGGTAATTCTAAAGGCTTTAGACTCTGTGTCCTATGAATATATGCCTGTCCATTATTGACCTGTTTCTTTTTCCCCGATGTAGGCTAACGCTATTCTGGCCCTAGCTATCCCCCCGGTCGTTAAGGCTACCCGGAAGGAGACTCAGCTTCTAGCCGAGGTGGAGATACTCGGGGCGGAAGTTCGGGGGTTATCAGCTGATTTGGCCAAGGAGAAGGAAAATCATGCCGATACCCGTAATAAGGTGACCTTCGCCGAACGTCAAGCCAACGAACACCAGAGGCTCCATCATAATCTGCAGAAGGAGTTCGTTTCCCTTAACGACCATAATAAACAGCTCCTCGAGGAGAGGACCCTTCTGAAGGAGAGGGACCTGGACCAGCAGAACGCCCTTCTGATCCTCCAGAGTCAAATTTCTGAAATGCACGCCCAACAGATGGTGTTGATGAGGGAGAATTCGTCTCTGGAGTCAGAACGTGCCGAAGCCATGCAGCGAGCTATTCAACAATACCGAGAGTCTCCCGAACTCCGTGATATGGTCATGGCCCAGTTTGCTGAAGGCTATGACTCTCATCGGAAGAGTGCTCGAGGTAAGATGGATGCCGCTGGTTTGGATGCTGCTGTTCTCGATTCTTCCGAAGGAGAGTCTGATGCCGGAGATGATGCTGATGGCGAGGCTCCTGATCCGTAGTTTAGGATTTCACTTGTAATTTTTTGTCTTTTTTTTTTTACTTTGCCCGATCGGATCTGCGTGTAACTTTGTCCGATCAGTTCAAGTTGTTTTGTAACTATTCTGATCGGATCTGTTCATCGCTAGTCCGATGGGATTTGTAGACTTTTAGAATATAAATGAAGATCAAAAAATTTTGCGAAGAGAAATCCATTTTATTTTATTGATGTATAAAGCAGCTTACATAAGCAGAAGTAAAGAATTACATGACTCTTACTGATAATATTTTCTAAGTCTTCCAGCATACCATGTATTCTTTACCTCTATTCCATCTAATGTTCGAAGCCAATAAGTTCCCGATTTCGGCACTTTAGTTACTCCATAAGGTCCCTCCCAGTTCAACATTAACTTGCCCGTGGTCTGGGGGGTTGATGCCTCTGCTTCCCGAAGAACCAGGTCCTCGACCCCAAACCTCCTTTGCTTCACATTCTGATTGTAGTGTCGGGCCGTTCTCTTCTGGTATATAGCTAGTCTTATCGATGCTGAATCCCGAACCTCATCCAACAGATCTAGATTCAATCGTAAACCATCATCATTGTATAATTCTTGGTATTGACTGATCCGAAGTGTTGGTGATCCGATCTCAACGGGTATCAGTGCATCGGTTCCATATGTCAGTCTGAACGATGAGTCCCCTGTTGTGGTCCTCGGGGTAGTCCGATACGCCCATAGGACGCTGAGCAGCTCTTCGGGCCATCTTCCCTTTAATTCATCCAACCTTCTTTTAATTCCTGTGAGCATGATCCTGTTGGTGACTTCTACCTGTCCATTGGATTGGGGGTGTGCCACTGAAGTCTTTCTGTGTTGGATGCCTAACTCTTTTAGGAAAATTTTGAACTTTGACCCCACAAATTGTCTGCCATTATCCGAGACCAAGACCATCGGAATGCCGAACCGGTAAACAACATACTCCTTAAAGAACTTGAGGCATTCTTGTTCGGTAATCTTCTGTAACGGTTTGGCTTCCACCCACTTTGTCATGTAGTCGATTGCGATGATTACGAAAGTGGCCTGCCCTTTGGCCTTCGATAATGGTCCCAAGATATCAATCCCCCACATAGCAAATGGAATCAGGGATAAGACCGAATACAACTCCTCGGGAGGTCGATGTGGGATAGAACTATATAACTGACACTTAGGACATTTTTTGACATAGTCCTTTGCTTCCTGGAAGATGGTCGGCCAATAGTATCTTTGCCTCAGAATTTTGTAAGCCAATGACTTGGCCCCCATGTGATCCCCACAGATTCTTTCATGTACTTCCCTCAGTGTGTACTCAGCTTCCGAAGGCGTCAGACACTTCAGTAAAGGAGAGGTGAATGCCCTTCGGTACAGATCCCCATCATTAAGAACGAAGTTAGAGCTCCTGTGTTTGACTTTTCTAGCGTACATGTGATCCGAAGGCAGAATCCCCTCGGCCAAGTAAGTCATGTAAGGCGTAAGCCAACAGTCGAGCCGATCCAGGGTCAGTACGTCTGTCCTTTGAATACTAGGTTTGTCTAATACTTCCAAGTATACTGATCCGATGAAAGAACTTGCTTCGGTTGTGGCTAGTTTGGCTAGGGAATCTGCTACTGTATTGTTTGTTCGATCGATCCCTAGACAGTTGTACGACCCGAAGTACGAGAGTTCGTCCTTTACCTCTGCCAGGTATTTTGCCATTCGGGCCCCTCAGATCTCATACTCTCCCGATATTTGTTTAACCACCAGCTGGGAATCACTGTACACCACTATCTTTTGCACCTCCAGGCATCGGGCTAATCTAAGTCCGGCCAAAATAGCTTCGTACTCGGCCTCGTTGTTGGTGGCCTTGAATCGAAACCTAATGGCCTGTTGGACCCGGAACCCTTCAGGACTAGTCAGAATGACCCCCGCTCCACTGATGTCTGAGGTAGATGACCCGTCCACGTAGAGAGTCCAGATAGTTTGTAGTGATCGAGCTTCGGTGACCGAAGCCACATCCAGTTCGGTAAAAGAACACTCCACGACAAAATCCGCTAAGGCCTGTCCCTTAATTGCCGTCCGGGGATAGTATTCTAAGGCGAATTGAGTTAGTTCCATTGCCCATGCGGCAAGCCTGCCTGAGACTTCAGGCCTGTGCAGTACTTTTTTCAATGGTTGATCTGTGTAGACTATCATCAGTCGACCTTGGAAATAGTGCCGAAGCTTCCGGCTTGCGATGATTAGAGCGTAGGCGAACTTCTCCAGGTTAGGGTACCGGGTTTCTGCTTCTCGAAAGACGTGGCTGACATAGTAGATCGAAAATTACTTTCCCGCTTTTTCCCGTACCAGTGCTGCCCCCTCCGCCATCGAGTTTGCGGCTAGGTATAGATATAGTGGCTCCGAGGGGATCGGTTTCATCAGCAAAGGTGCCGAGGACAAGTATTGCCTGATCCCCTGGAAGGCATTTTCGCACTCGGAGGTCCACTGGAAACTCTTCTCATTTTTTGGCCCCTTTAGAGTGTCGAAGAATGGCAAACACCTTTCCGCTGATTTTGATACGAACCTTCGAAAAGCCGCTATCCGACCTGTCAGCCTCTGCACATCTTTGTACGACTTCGGGGATTTCATATCCAGTATCGCTTGAATTTTCTCCGGGTTTGCCTCGATGCCCCTTTTGCTAACCAGATAACCCAGGAACTTTCCTGATCCCAATCCGAAGGTACACTTTGTTGGGTTCAGGCGAAGCTTGTATTTTCGAACCGTTTCAAAGCAATTTTCCAGGTCCACCAGATGATCTCGGACTGACACGCTTTTTACAATTATGTCGTCTACGTAGACCTCCATGTTTCAGCCTAGTTGCTTTGTAAACACATAGTTCATCATTCGCTGATAAGTGGCCCCTGCGTTGAGCAGTCCAAAGGTCATCTTCCGATATGCATAAATAGCCCGATTTGTGATGAAGCTCGTCTTCGGGATGTCCTCCTTAGCCATTGAGATTTGATGATATCCCGAGAAAGCATCCATGAAGTTCAGCATGCCGTACCCTGAAGTGGCATCAATCAATTGGCCAATGTTGGGCAAAGGATAGAAATCTTTCGGGCAAGCCTTGTTCAGGTCTGTGTAATCAATGCAGATTCTCTATTTCCCATTCTGTTTTTGAACCAACACCGCGTTTGCCAGCCACTCCGGATAGTCAATTTCGAAGATAAACCCTGCCTCCAGTAATTTAGCAACCTCGTCATCGATGATTTTCTGCCTCTCCGGGGCAAAAATTCTTCTTTTCTGTATAACCGGTCTCTTATTGGGATCCACTTCCAGTCGGTGTAGGGCTACTGACTTGTCCACCCCGGGCATATCACTGGGTACCCATGCAAAAATATCCGCGTACGCCCGAAGCAGATCGATCAACCCGGTCCGGAAGGGTTCTGTCAATCTTGAGCCAATCTTTATCATTTTTTTCTCGTTTCCCAAGATCAGTTGTATATTCTCTGTTTCTTCGGTTGGTAATGCAAGTGGCTCTGCGCTACCTTCTATAAATGGCTCTATCTCGATAGCCATCGTCTGCTTCTGCTTACTTACCCGGTTCCTGAAGAGATCAATGTATTCCGATAACACCAACGAGCAATATCTAGGTCGCCTTTTACCTCCCCGATCCCGCTCGGTGTTGGAAACTTGATCTTGAAATGAGGTATGGAGGTGACTGCTTGCAAGGCTGCCAGGGTCGGTCTTCCCAATATGGCGTTGTAAGCCGAATCCACCTGGACAACGAAGAATCTGACCATAACCTCCATTTGTTGAGGAGCTGTGCCAAACCTAATCGGCAGTTCGATGGTGCCCGACACATGCATCGGGTCGCCACTGAATCCGTACAATGGTCCTTCTCCCCCCAGTTCCATCTTCTTTCCCCCTAGGTCCATCCTCTGATAGGCATGTGTATATAGTATGTCGACCGAGGATCCGTTGTCTACCATCATCCGTTTCATATCCACTGGTCCGACTTGAGCTGTTATCACCAATTGGGAGCTGTCGTTTACACTCCTAAATTTACCTCACTTTCACTTCACGAATTCAAACAATTAGCACAATAGTAAGTAAGGATCGATCCCACAGAGAGTGATTTATTTTTTATTTATCCTATGATTTCTAATTAAAGGGGGTTTTGAATTGATTAAACTAAATTAACAAGAATAAAGTAATAAGAATTAACAATGAATAAAAAGCTTCAGTTCTTCAGTTCAGTATCACCTTTTCATAATTATGGAGTAATCAAGTGTAACATTATTTATCCTTCAATGAAATTAATAGCCCTAGGTAACAACAAGCTCTGCTACCCGAAACTCCCCTTAGATTGTCACTCAATGAAACAAGCTCTTCACAAGATTCTAACCATTATATAACCTAGAACAAGCTCTCTAGATTTAATATAACAGCAGCATTAAGAACTAGGGAATTAGACTATTCCAAGCAACAAACACATAAGCTCGATTTGTTTAACTTGTCTTCTGATAATCATAGCAATACTCAAAAGCTTGTCCACAATCAGGTATTACTAATTACTACTTGTGATGAAGACAGATATCAATTACACGTAATACCAATTTTAATCTAGCAGATGATATCAATTCACTAATTTAATCCTGCAGAATCACGTTAGTAAATTGAATAGCATACAAGAAATTAAAGTAGATTATCAGAATAAATCTCATGTAAGAAAAAATAAATAAAATAAACTAGATCAAACCGATAATTATGAATAAGGTTCAACATCCCTTCCGAACTGAATTGAAAAAATTAATTCATAACTCCAAATAAACCTAGATCTAATATGAAAGAAAAAAAAAATAATATGATAAGAGAATGGATCCCCTATTTATAACTCAAGAGTTGCAGCCCTAATATTCATATTTAACTTCCGTCCAAAACCAATCCACAAAAGGAGAAGACCTGCTGCTGACTCGCTTCCCCGCCCCAGCGGGGATTCCTAAACAATACGCCCCGCTCCAGCGGTGCGTCATACTGTCCAGCCGGCTCCTCAATTATTTTGCATGTTCGTGTATTCTTATTTTGCATCCCCCTTCTAATTTCATGAGCTGCATCATTTAAATCCCTTGCCCACGTCATCCACATATGCTCATGATTTAGTTGCCTGTTACTTTCCTTTGCCAGATAGGAACGTGAGCTACTAGAAATTCACGTTGACTACCAACATGGGCCCATGTCATTCCGTTGCAATGTTGGCTGTGTGGGCTAACAATCCTTTAGGAGCTGCTTGGAACTTCTAATTGCTTCAATTGTTAATTCAATGACCACGTGAATGGCCCATAGAATAAACTTTCGTCATCTGCTGAAAGTCATGGCCCATGTAACGTGATCCTCCTTTTCAAGCTAGCCAAAACCGTGAGCTGCTAGGCTTCTTAGCTTCTAGGACTTGTAAGCTGATCCAATTCTCCTTTGCCACGTGAGCTGCTCTATTTAAATTATGAGCTGCTTCCTTTGCCTTGCTAATTTGGAATGCATGCAACCCAGGCCCATTTGATGATTAAGCAAGCTACTTGGACTTTGTAAGCTCCTCCAACCGTGGCCCCCACTTGAATTAAATCCCTTGGCAATTTGGAATTATACAATCCATGAGCTACTATGCTTGGCACGTGAGCTGCTTGCTTAAATCCATTAGCTACTTGGAATGCTTGCTTCTAGGAAATATTAACCAATCACTAATTGCATTGCCCAAGCTAAATCCTTGTTAAATTCGGAATTGGCCCATGTAACATTTATTCAACCTAGCTGCTGAAATCCACTTGGGTAAAAAAAAAACCCCACAAACTTATTCCTTTTTCATCACTTCAGCCCTTTAGCTCAAATTCCACCTGAAATCAATAAATATCTTAATAAGTTCATATACACTATAAAACATATAATAAACTAAATATAAAGGAATATAAATAAATGAATATTATGCACTCATCACCAATGCCTCATTATGTGACTCTATGGGATTAGAAGGGTAGTCTTCATCTGAAAAGGAAATAACTGCCCCCGGGAAAGCCCTTTCCTTTTTTACCATGGACCCAGCAACCGATAAGACCCCCATCTAGATGTTCACTTCTCTTCCGTCCGGTCACGCGCCCTACCGAACCTCCGGAAATAACATCAATCACCCCCCGAGCGGGCTGGTTCTGATTTGGCTGTGTGTCTCGGGCCTGAGTCCTGTCATCTTTTCTTGGTTGAGTTCCGGTATTTTCCCTGCCGGCCACATACTGAACCAACGTCCCATTCTGAATATTCTTCTCGATGAGATCCCCCAGATCCAGGCATTCCTCTGTCGTATGGCCCGCATTCTGATGATAATTGCAATACATATTTTTGTTGCGCCTCCCAGGTTTCGGCCTCGTCCTGCAGGGCTCATAGAAGGGTTTGTCCTTGATGTCTTCCAATATTCTAGCTCGATCGGTGTTGAGGGGAGTGAAAACTTTGTTGACATTTCTGCCCGGGAAGGGTGGTCGGCCACTGCCCGATCCCCCACTATTATAGTTTCTTTTCCCTTGATTATCCGATCTCCCTTATTATTGTCCGATCGTTGGTTGTTCGGCTTATCTCTGTCCTTGGACTTGTCGTGTGAAGGTGGCTTGAAATTTCTCATGGCCTCTTCAATGGCAATGAATCCTTCGGCCCGGTGAAAGGCTTCAGTCAAGTCCGAGGGTGGGTTGATCACTAGGTCTTTCATCAACTTCTTTGACCTCCCCATATCCAAACCCGTTGTGAAGAATCCCAAGGCCTGCGGTGAATTCAATTCTGCCACCGATCCCACAGCTTCCCGAAACCTCTTGACGTAGGTGCCGAGAGTCTCGTCCGAACATTGTTTCACTTGCATGAGGGAAGCTGTGATCTTTCCCCTTCTCCTGTTGTTTCCGAACCTAGCGTGGAATTTTTTTCGAAGATCGTTCCATGAAGTAATTGTTCCCGATGCCAAAGTTTCCATCCACTCTCTGGCACTCTTCTTCAATGTGGTTGTAAACATATGACATTTTGCTGCGTCCGAATGCCCATAATATGTCATCAACCTATTATATCCGTCCGAATGGTCATACGGGTCTCCCATTCCGTCGTATGTCTCCATCGATGGCATTTTCTTCTTTGGGTCAGCAGTGACTTGATTGATCTGGGGCGAGAAGGGCGAACTGTGGCAGCTCGAGGGTGTTCCCACCTGATTTTTCGCGGTCAGAAGCTTCTCCAACTCCTCAACTCGTCGAGCGAGGGGGTCGGTATCTTCCTTACGGGAGGAAGGTCTGCGCCTGTCCCCCTCATATTCGGGAGATTAGATTTTCGCCCTCTGTCCCGATCGGCCTAGGCGTTCAGATCTTCGTTCGGGGGAACGACTCCTTCTTTGGCTTCTCATTTCCCGAGAATGGCTTCTGTATCGGCTTCTGTTCCTTCCCGTCTCACCTCGTCGTGGAGATCTGGATCGGCTTCGATGCCTGCGCTTCTTCGAAGAAACCTCCTGTTCTCCAGCCACCTTACCTATCTGCAGCTCCAATTCTTCTTGCTGGAGACGCAGGGCCAGCATGGCGTCCTTATTCTGCTGTATTTTGGTCAACAGAATAAACTGACGCTGGCCCTTGCTGTTCTCCACCCGATCCTTATCCCGTCTTTCATAGGCCCGAGATTGGTTGTCTCCCACGTGGGTGTGCTGAGGGATCGGAGTATGTTGACTGGGGACGAACAGCTGCCTTCGTGCCGACTGGACCTGCACCGAATTGCCCTCCTGGTTGCTAGGTCCCAATCTATCTTTGACCGATGCCCTTACTAGGGTCGTCGGGCTTGGCCTTTTCCTGGTTGAAAGCTCCATCGTCCTTACTGGCCATGTCCTTCTACCGGAAAAGTACAAACGTGATTGATTAAGGCACTAATTGCCCTCCTTCTAGTGCCAATGTTAACGCCAAGTTTTGCTGGCGCATTCAATCACCAAATCCGCGCGCTCAAACCTGCACAATAACACGTCACAAACAAAGCTTGACGGCTGGGGCCGCCGGGTGATAGCTCCGGTGTGAGAATAAGTACAGGCTGGTCACAAGGTTAACAATGGAGGCAGTGGTGTATAGTGCTCAAGTGAATATTACCTGTTACCATTAGGTCAAGCCTTGTATTTATAGTCATTCTCACCGCCTCTAGAGTCCATGTCTCAGTCGAATTAAGACTCCTAAACATGGCAGTTACCATTGTTTGGGTCCAACGCAATCTCCTTTAAAAGTACAAGTTGGTGGTTATCCAACCACTTGCCTTATAAGAGTTGGTATTGAGATAGGATTAGGGTTAAAACCCTTAATCCTTTAGACTCCTTATTGTTCCGGGCTCTATCCGAGAAATAACCTTCGGTATGGGCCTTACAAAGTGGTCTAAACCCCGTCCTGAAGGGCTCGGTAGTCCGATCCCGATCCCGATCCCGATCCCGATCATCATTATGTTGGTCTGGGCCCCGGTCTCGTAGGACTAAGATGTCCGATCCGGATAATATCCGCTGGGTCTGGGTTCTAGCCCAAAGAGCTCAGATATCCGATCCCGAACTCTGCTACCCCAATCCTGGTTTCGGCCCATTGGGCCCGATAAACTCTTCTCGGCCCAGGCCTTCTGTCCATGTAGGGATCGGTGGATTATATCCGATCAATAGATATTATTAATTTGCAAAAAAGAATTGTACTTTTTTATTGATAATATAAAATGATACTATATTCCTAAATTCTCCATAAAAATTCATACAATCAATATAAAACTAAACACTGATTAAACAAAAAATTGATCTTTAAAAATTAAAAAGTATGCAAAGAAATCTCTTTTTGTAGAATAGTATTGACTAAATTAAATTAATTCCCTTAGTTTTAAATTTTTAAAATTTGGAAATCAAATTTAAAAAGTCAAAATGGAACTCATTTAGTAAGATAAATAAAATATTAATTATTATGTTGATGCATATTCTTCTCGTTATTTTGCCCTCTCAAAAGGAAAGAAGGGGGAAAAAAAGAAAAAAAGAAATAAATAAATGTAGAAAATCAAAAGGGAAGGAAGGAGAAAAGAATCAACTAATTCAAATCTAATAAATCTAGGGGGCTGGTTTAAAGTGACCGGTTAATTTTTTTTTGACTTTTAAAATATTTATAATATGTTTTAGAATTAATTTTTTTACAGAATTCAGTAATTTTAGTGTAATTTAAAAATACGTAAAAAAAATAAAATTATGTAACATGTGCAATTCTATTTTTTATATATATCTAAATTACACCAAAATCATTAAATTTTATAAAAATTTCAGTTGCAATCAATATTATAAATATTTTGGGTTTTAAAAAAAAATTTGACTGGTCACACTACTATCCGCTCGCCCAAGAAGATTTACGTCACGTTATTCTTAACTTCATCAAGTCAATGAATACAGTAAACATTATACTATCGCTCACCCAGTAGCCAGTAGTAGTAAATTTTGGATTCTGTCGGTTCCAGTTTTCTCCATTAACTAAACTACTAGTACTATACTGTTCATGAGATATGTTTCACCCAAACCCTAAACCTACTACCATAATTGTAAGTTTTTAGTTAAAATTTGAACTTCAAAAGGATCCTTTTTTAAGGTGAGTTGCCTTTAATATGGGTTCACATCACAAAACCCGACTGACCCATATATATGAATCTTCTGTATCTCAATTCTCAGCTAATCTTCTAGATATCTATCTATCTTCTGTTGAACGCCAGGTTTCCTTTCTCTAGGATTTTGAGAATATGTAGTTATTTACGTTGTGGGTTATGGGTCATGCTTTGAGGATAGCATCTGATTCCTGTCTCTCAAGTCTCATCTCTGGAATCTGTCTCTCCTTTTTATTTTTGTTGGTCTTATTCTTTGCCCACTTCCCCTCATAGTTAGCAGTGTTAAATTGGGTTTACTGACAAAGAGTGTGCATATGCGTATTGATTTGAAACAATTCACATCATCATTGTCTTGCAAGAAGTTGTAGTAATTTTAATATCTGTTTTTTCCAGCTTTAATGTGAAATTTTGCAAACTCTCTTGCTATAGGTGGCTGGTCGGAATCGGATTGATACGAGTGATGCATAGATGGTAGTGACATTCATATAAAATGAATGTGATTTCTGTTCTTCCTTTGTTGTTACTATTCTCTACTGGAGTTTTGTCAAACGGGCTTAGCAGAAACATTTCGTCAAGACCAGCTATTGTGAATATTGGAGCGATATTCAGTTTTGACTCTACTATTGGTAGACCTGCTGCAATTGCAATTAAGGAAGCTGTGAAAGATGTGAACTCCAATTGGAGTGTTCTTCATGGAACCAAACTTCATGTAGATATGCAAAATTCCAATTGCAGTGGGTTTTTTGGCATGGTTGGAGGTACGTTTTTTGTGCAACCAATACATGATAATTCCCCCTTTATAGTTTCTGAGAGGAATTAGGGAGAAACTAATATGCTACACTCTAAATCTTCCTCGCGCCGCTTTGACTGTTACTGGCAAGCTCCTTCAATAATCAATATAGTTGTATATACTTTTGTTGTCTTGTCTCAGATAATAGAGAATTTTATATTTTGTTTGTTTTCGTATGTTTAAAAACCAACTAGAAAAAAAGTTATTTTTTAGGTCCTTACATTCATTATATCCAGCTGTTGTGTCTATCAATCCCAAATAGATAGTCATAACTGGTTCTTTCTTACAGCTTTGCAATTTATGGAGGCCGATATTGTTGCTGTTATAGGCCCACAATCTTCTGTAGTTGCCAATGTTATGACCTTCATTGCAAATGAACTACAAGTCCCTATCTTGTCATTTGGTGCCACAGACCCCACTCTATCCTCTCTTCAGTTCCCTTTTTTTGTCAGGACGACACAAAGTGATTTGTACCAGATGACTGCAATAGCTGAGATTGTTGATCATTATGGTTGGAAGAACGTCATTGCGATTTTTATTGACGATGATTATGGAAGAAATGGAGTGGCGGCCTTAGATGATTCACTTGCAGCGAAGCGCTGTAAAGTCTCCTATAAGGCAAGGATTCCCCCTGGACCTGGTGTCAGCCGGGGTGATATCATGGACATTCTTGTTAAAGTTGCTGTAATGGAGTCTCGAGTCATAGTTTTGCATGTGTATCCTACGCTGGGTTTCACAGTGTTTTCTGTGGCACATTATCTCAGTATGATGGGTGATGGCTATGTGTGGATAGCAACGGATTGGCTTTCATCTGTTTTAGACTCCTTTTCACCCCTTCCTTCAGAGACTACGGATTCAATGCAAGGAGTTCTTGTTTTGCGTCAACATATACCAAATTCGGATAGAAAGAAAGCATTTTTCTCTAGGTGGAACAACTTGACTGGTGGTTCTATTGGGCTGAATACTTATGCCCTTTATGCTTACGATAGTGTTTGGCTTGTTGCTCATGCTATTGATTCATTTTTTAGTCAGGGGGGAATTATTTCTTTTTCTAATGATTCTAACTTACGCAGCGGAGGTGGTAATCTTCACCTCGAAGCAATGAGCATTTTTGATGGAGGAAAATTCCTGCTGAATAACATATTGATGACTGATTTTGTTGGCTTGACGGGGCCTATCAAATTTAATCATGATAGGTCTCTTGTTAATCCTGCATATGATGTTATTAATGTTATTGGTACTGGTTTTCGTAGAATTGGTTACTGGTCTAACCATTCTGGGTTGTCAACTTTACCTCCTGAGACACTCTACTCAAGGCCAGCTAATTTCTCAAGTGCTAAACAGCAACTGTACAGTGTTGTTTGGCCAGGACAGACAGTTACAAAACCTCGAGGATGGGTTTTCCCAAGCAATGGGAAGTTGCTGAAAATTGGAGTACCAGATCGTGTAAGTTACCGGGAGTTTGTGTCAAAAGTGCGAGGCACTAACACTTTTAAAGGGTTCTGCATAGATGTATTCACAGCTGCTGTGAGCTTATTACCGTATGCAGTTCCATATGAATTTATCCCCTACGGAGACGGCCTGAAAAACCCAAGCTACATGGAGCTTGTGACTAAAGTTGCAACAGGGGTGAGTACAAAGTAAGAAAAGAAAAGTCGGTCTCTAAAATCTCAGAACGACAGGTTTATGCTTAGCTAATTCTTTTGATTTTTGCCACAGGAGTTTGATGGTGCAGTCGGTGACATTGCCATTGTCACAAATCGAACAAAAATTGTGGATTTCACACAACCGTTTGTGACATCTGGACTTGTTGTAGTTACCCCATATAAAAAGTTAAACACAGGTGCTTGGGCGTTTTTACGACCATTTTCTCCACTATTATGGGGAGTCACTGCTGCTTTCTTTATTGTTGTTGGTATAGTTGTTTGGACTTTGGAGCACAGGATAAATGATGAGTTCAGAGGGTCACCTAAGAAACAGCTAATAACCATTCTGTGGTGAGTTCTTTTAGCTAGATCTGGCTATTGTATTACATGGTAACTTCTCATTTATATTTCTTGTTAAACTATCTCTTTCTTATTGATGCAATTTCGGAACGAGCTAGGTTCAAAAAAGATGAACCCACCCTAAAACCATAATAAAAGCCGAAAAACAAAATTAGTAGTTTTAGTTGACAAATGTACCTCTTAATTGCAAAATCATGTGCCAGTGGGATGAATACCATTTAAAGTGTCAACTCCCGCAGGTTTTATGTTAACAAGCTGTAACATTAATTGTGCAGACAAGTAATGGTCAATATTTGTTGTGCAAACTTATGTTTTTTTTGGTATGCGAGTCCTTATTTTGATAACTAATCTAGGAAAACTGAATATTAGAGTTAACGAATACCACTCTTTTGGGCGGATATTAAAGTGGAAACTTGAAAAACTTGATAGATGACTCTATTTTCAGAATTTCCACAGGAGAACATATTCAAGGTTACACAATCTTCTTTAAAGTTATAACAAAACTAAGCCAAACAAAATAAAATTTAGAGCTTTAAATAGAAAAGGGAACTTTGTATTTGATCATAATGACAGGAAGTATTTTGCATCACATCTCGTCTCAGGGCGGCTGAACAATTTGCATGAACATAAAATCTTGTCACCCCTTGATAACTGTCTCTTTTCAATAAACTGAAGGACTATTACAACTGCATTTACTCATAAATGTATATTGCAGCAGTTTTGATCATAAGTAGAGCTCAAGTTTGACAAAATTCATTTCCATCTTCCATTTTGGGAGGGATAGAAGATATTACAAGGGTCTCGATTATTTAGTCTTGAATTTTCTGCCCGGAGAATACATCTTGATAACTGATACAGCCAAGTCTCCTCTAGGCAAAGGCTGGACTAGGATGTCAAATCTACTATCTAGTAGCTATGACATGGCCCCGCTTTCCAAAATGATTTGATTAAGGTTTGACCTTTGTAGTATATTTTCTGGGGTGGGAGATGTCATATGAGGAGCAGATACCTTTCAGGAATTTCAAGGATAAGATAACATATAATATTGAAATGGTTCATTTACGAAGTAAATATCATTATTATGGCCTGAGGACTCAAACCTCTCCACTTTTTAGCATGAGGTTTGAGTCTTAAATGTCAACCATTTCAGGCAAGGCATTTTAAATGTATATTATAGTGCACAAAAATGATATCTATTCAATTCTGATATACTGAGTATATGACAAAGGTGTAGTGTTGGAGAAGCTAGGGAAGATCCCTTATATTATGCATTACACTTAAGGTGATTCACGTCACAAATAAGCTTAGATTTATGTTCCTGAATAAATCAATTTAAATACAGTGAATGGCTTTGTAACAAATTATGCAATGTTTCACAGCAACTGCAGTTTCGAACTTGTTTGTGTCTTATGGTTTTCTTGGCTTGTGGAGTAAATCATGTTGTTCAAATTGTATAATTGATGAAGATGTACACACTCTCTCTTTCAAAAATGCATCACTTTGTCATTGTAAATGAACATGTCATAACTATATATATATGAAGTGTATGAACTTGTCATATGGACTGATCTCTTCTTTAGCAAGGTGAACATCTACCTTCTCATTACTAAAGTGACTTGCGTGTGATGATATTTTGTTTTCTTTCCTTTCAGGTTTAGCCTCTCAACTCTATTTTTTTCCCACAGTAAGTGAGGCTCTTGTTCTTGTGGTTACCTTATATAGATAGATATACATGTATGTATATATATATATGGCAGGAGGAATGAAACAGCAGAGTTTATTTCTGATTCTGTCTATTCAATGCAGGACAGAACACTGTGAGTACCCTTGGTCGTGTAGTGCTAATACTATGGCTTTTTGTCGTTCTGATAATCAACTCAAGTTACACTGCAAGTTTGACGTCTATCCTCACAGTGCAACAGATGTATTCTCCAATTAAAGGAGTTGAAACCTTGAAAAAATTGAATGAGCCTATTGGATACCAAGTGGGCTCTTTTGCGCAACATTATTTAAGTGAGGAAATTGGTATAGATGCATCAATGCTTAAACCCCTCGGGTCACCAGAAGAATATGCTACAAAACTTGAACTTGGTCCCGAGAAAGGAGGTGTTGCTGCTGTGGTGGATGAGCGTCCATATGTAGATCTTTTCTTGTCAAGCCAGTGCAAATTCAGGATTGTAGGTCAGGAGTTCACCAAAGCTGGCTGGGGTTTTGTAAGTTTCTATGTTATTTTACTGCTCTATTTATGTCCAAACTCCGAAGAGCATGTGCGATACGAAATAGATATTGTATGTGATTTTGTAGTTAAATTCTCTCCCAAGGAACCTCTCCAAAAAAAAATTTTAAAATAGAAAAACAAGCATAGTTTACATGATACCAGTAGAGAACTAAAGTGATAGATCTCTTGAACAAATAGAACTTGTTCTAATTTCTTCTGAACAACATTTTAAGGCGAAATTTTGTCTTCTGAAATATATTACTTGCATAGTATCTGTCATTTGCCACACTTGACACTAGGAATGATAGGAATAGAATATTGTGGTTTAATTAAAATGTGTATTAGGAGATAAAAGATGTATTATTGTCGAAGAATATAAATCGAACAATGCTTGAGTCCCTTTCGAAGATCTTTTAGACTCATTTTCGATGTGCTTCCACTTAGGAACTAGTGATTTGTTGGAAAGCTGTAAGCCTGTAGTGATTTCTACATGGGAAGAATAGGGGGAAATCCATACAAACCCAAAAATGACTGATGGTGTTCTACTTAGGTTTGAATATTGAACATAGCTAAGTATGTGTTTACAAAGTTCTTACTTTTATGTTTGTTTCGTGTTATCTTTTGACACTTGTCTGGTTTTAAAATAATATGTTTTACGTTGGAAATACTTTCTTATAGAAGGATTGATAGTTCAATTAAGATTTATCTACCAAACAGTGTTCTGATTTGGAAAAATAACATCTACTTGACAGACTAGATAACTTAACTACATATTCAGATGAAACTGCGTAGTTTGTGGTAATATGTATAAAAGTAATGTGATGGTGACCGCCACTTAATACTTTATATATTTAAGCTATGTATAGTTTTTATATATTTTGCTGATTTTATAGTTTTTAGGATTAGCTCAACTGGATCATCTATTTGAAGGCCCAATGCTTCGTTATGAGAATAATGAAGCCAACAAAATCATGAATATGATGTCTAGTATCCAAAACTAAGCTTCAGGTCTACATTGATCTAGTGTCCATGCGTCTAAATCTTGGCTCTTTGATTCAGTGCTCTCGCTTTGTCTTCTAGGTGGGAGAGATGTTGGTGTGAGATGAGAGAGAGAAGCTAGTGAGAAGAGAGGTGATGAGGTGGGAAGCAGAGGATTTATGGATCAAGTTGTGTGAGCTGAACTGCATATTGCAGACGTGCCAATTCATCAAAACTGCATAGTTTTGACTTCTGACTAAATCTATAGAGAAGTGATCAAGCGTGTCAAGTAGATGTTAATTCTCCAAATAAATATATAGTGCAAGACTTTCTGAGACAATCAAATGGTTTTGAATAATTACTTCATGTTTTTGTGCTTAATTAATAGCTGCTTGCTTGAGCTAACTGGTATCTTTTGTCTTTTGTAGGTTTAAAGACTATATAATATGTTAGTTACTAGCGTCCTATTGTCTTCTCCTTTGTTTTGATTGTATTTTTAGTCTGTGAACCAATAATGCACTGCCAAAAAGAATAAAACTCAACATACTTTCTGGTAAACTTCTACGTGGAAGTGCTTTCCTAACATCCTAATCCTCTTTCTAATTTGAAGTCTGAACATGAACAATTGAATTAAATGTTTCTTTTGATGACCAGAATCCTAATACATTTCTTATTTGATTTTAGCCACAACCTTGCTAGTTAATTATTCACTCATAAAACTTAGTTG
This sequence comes from Panax stipuleanatus, assembly GCA_020205555.1. NCBI lineage: Eukaryota > Viridiplantae > Streptophyta > Magnoliopsida > Apiales > Araliaceae > Panax > Panax stipuleanatus. The sequence continues at coordinate 156,718,965 of CM035118.1, forward strand.
GATGTTTGATATACTTGAGGCCCAAAATTTTGCATCATGTTTTGCGTAATTCAAAACTCATTTCTGCACTAAACTATCCCTCACCATTTAATGGCCATACTCTCTTTACTTTGCATAGTTGCATTTTGTCAAAGTTGTTTTAGAATATTAAATAAAAGTGTAAAACAATGAATGGGTTTGCAGATATAAAGTTGTAATTCTTTCTCATTTCATTTATCTTTTTCCAGGCATTTCCACGGGACTCTCCCTTGGCTGTCGACTTGTCTACTGCAATTCTAACACTATCAGAGAATGGAGATCTACAGAGGATCTATGACAAGTGGTTGACGAGAAGCAGCTGCAGTTTAGAGACTGCTGAACTTGAATCTGACCGCCTTCACCTGCAAAGCTTCTGGGGCCTCTTTCTTATTTGTGGGATAGCTTGCTGCATTGCTCTTTTCATATATTTCTGGCAGATTATTCGTCAATTTCGCCATTCTGCCCGTGCTGATTCTATTTCAGATGGCGGGCAGGGCAGCGTACGTTCTAGGCGTCTTCAAAAATTATTGTCATTAATTGATGAGAAGGAAGATCTGTCGAAGAGGCCTAATAAAAGAAGGAAAGTTGAGATATTGACTCCCGAGGATTTTGAATTGGGAAGAAATCCTCCTGAAAGGAGAGGAACACAACTATCTTCTTCGGTGAGCAATATCAACGAGATTTGATTTCAAGTGGTGAAGGTCTCGATTATATGTGCTAAAAAATTTCTTACTCTCCAGCCAGTACAGGGTGAGGGTGGGTAACTTTAATTTTTTAAAATCGGATAAATGTACACATATATATATTATTGATAGGCTTTTTTACTGGTAATTAAATTTCGTTTGAATTGGATGTCTGTATTGTATTTTAAAGCACTAGAAATTTGAAACCGAGTTGAGGCGGTATACGTATATTAATTGATAGATTATTCCCTTCGTCCCATAATAAGTGATGTTTTAGGTGATTTTATTTGTTTCAAATTATTTGATGTTTTAAAAAATCTAGGAGCATTAATTACAATATTTTCAAAATTATCCATCATTACTCCTACTTCAATACTCAGATGCTTTTAACTCTATCTCCTTACTAACACAAAGGGTATTATAGACGAATGATACTATATTTAATGCTATACAATCATTTTCTTAATGGTTGTGCCCAACTCTAGAACATCACTTATTAGGATTGAGGGAAGAACCGGTACAATATGTATCGGTCATTACTACAGTGCAAATTGTGGACCATTAGATCTTTTAAAACAGATCTGATGATCACAATTATTTCCCTCAAAATCTTCATTCTTTCCTTCCTCCGCTCCCCTGATGCTTCAAATTGACTAAAGAATGATTGAACCCCAGAAATAAGGTTCACCAAAATTATCAAAAACCCAAATCAATCGATCTAAAGGGTGCTCAAAAACCCAAAAAATGAAATTAAAAAATAAATATAAAGGGTTGTATAAAAATCTGGAAGAAACCAAACCCGGATTACCCAGATAAGAATCTAAGTAAACAAGTAAGGGAAACGTGGGAGAGAGATATGGTGGGAGAACTAAAAAAAGAAAGAAAAAGAAATTTGAACCCCAGAAATAAGGTTTACCAAAATTATCAAAAACCCAAATCAATCGATCTAAAGGGTGCTCAAAAACCCAAAAAATGAAATTAAAAAATAAATATAAAGAGTTGTATAAAAATCTGGAAGAAACTAAACCCGGATTAACCAGATGAGAATCTAAGTAAACAAATAAGGGAAACGTGGGAAGAGAGAGATGGTGGGAGAACTAAAAAAAAGAAAGAAAAACAGTAGAAAATGCAGGGTTTTAGTCTTTGCTTTATCTTTCCAAGAAGAAATTAAAAATATTTAGGATTCGGTAGCTCTGGTGAAGGAAAGATGGAAGGAAGCAGCACGGAAGCGGAGGAAGGAAGGACCGGAGGAAGGAAGCAGGGGAGCGGAGGAAGGAAAGAAGATTTTGAGGGAAATAATTGTGACCATCAGATCTATTTTAAAAGATCTAATGGTCCACAATTTACACTGTAGTAATGACCGATACATATTGTACCGGTTCTCCCCCTAGTCCCACTTATTATGGGAGGGGGAGTACATGATACTACTACTATATGATTGTGTTGCGTTGCATTACATTATATTATATATATATATATATATATATATATATATATATATATAATAAGTCTTGGACGACAGGTTTGTACCGACCGGAGTGGCGATCGGCCGGAATTTTAATTTTAATATTTTTTTTGTTTTGCTTTTGACTCCCAAATACTTTAATGTGATTTATTGAAATTGAATTTTTTACAAAATGCAGTGATTTAGGTATCGTTTGGATACATGTAAAAAACAGGGTTGTACAGACATTAATTATTTGGGAGTCAAAAGCAAAAAAATAAAATAAAATTCCGGCCGGTCGCCACCCCGGTCGGTGCAAACCTGTCGTAGCAGAAGGACTGATATATATGGTCTATATGTATATACACAGCTGTGTATTACACAGTCGCCTATGTCGACGAAGACGGTTTATCCGTCGTCATAGACCAGAATAACCATAGCGACGGGTATAGCCCCAAAAAAAACTTCGTCATAGACGATTGTGTACTACATATACATTTATTAAGATCTCAAATTTGGATTCACAACTCCCTTCCTTGATTCTTAAATTTATAAACAACTCGCTTGGAACCGATTCGATCTCTTGGAACAACATTAATAATAATAATACTCCCTCCGTCCCTTAATATAAGACGTTTTAGAGAAGTTTTTTTGTCCCTTAATATATGACGTTTTAGAATTTCAAATAAGCATTAATTGCTTAGTTTTCAATATTACCCCAAGTATTAAATATAACTTTGGTTCTCTCGCTATTTTTTGTCCAATAAATAACAATCTCTTTTTTCAATACAAGGACAATATAGACATTTGATATTATATTTAATGCTATACAATCATTTACTTAATGCTTGTGCACAACTCTAAAAAGTCTTATATAGGGACGAGGGAGTAACAAATATACAAGCATTGAATGGTAAGAGAGCGAGCTAGCTGGCTGGCTGTTGCAAAACATTCTCAATTAACCCTGATTTTTTTTTATAATTAATTAATTACAAGCCGAGTAATTATTAATCATAAACTTTGCATTCCTCATCAGCAGGGTTTGTCTTGCAGAAATCGTCCAATGGGTCTCCACTTCCTTCTGCTGCTGCCACACCCGGCCATTTGCTTGCTACCAGATGTGCCAAATCCACAACTCTTTGGCTGCAACATATAATTAATTACATTCTTAAACAAACTCAACTGTAAATTAAGCACAACTAATACTATAAAAAATGGCAGAAAGACAACTACCTGTATCCCCATTCATTGTCGTACCAGGCCACAACCTTGACCATATCATCTCCCATGACCATCGACAAAGATGAATCAATGGTGCAAGAAACATCAGAGCACCGGAAGTCTACTGACACCAGAGGGGAATCACACACCGCCAAAATGCCCTTGAGTGCTCCATCAGCTGCCTTTCTAAAGGCATCATTCACATCTTCGGCTGAAAGTCCTTTCTTGGTAACATTCACCACAAGGTCAACAACCGATACGTTAGGTGTGGGCACTCGAAGAGCAATGCCATTCAGCTTCCCCTTTAGTTGGGGTAGAACTAGAGACACAGCCTTGGCTGCACCAGTACTTGTTGGGACTATGTTCAGTGCTGCAGCTCTGGCCCTCCTCAAGTCCCGGTGTGAAGCATCTAATAGCCTCTGTATACAATGTACACAACATTATCAATAATCATGTCTTTCTGGACTTAATCATCCAGAATAGTATTTCTAAATTGTGCGAGTACCTGGTCACCAGTGTAGGAATGAGTGGTTGTCATTGTTCCCTTGACAATACCTGCATATTAAATGATTGGGGAACATTTCAATCCTTCAAATGGGGTATCTTTTGTGAGTACTGACTGAGTGAGGCTTCACATTAGTTTAAAGGATGCTCACCGAATTCTTCATCCAGGACCTTCACGAAAGGAGCCAAACAGTTTGTCGTGCAAGAAGCATTGCTGCAATGGCAAAATACAAAAAACAAGCTCGTATTTAGATTCAGTCATAAGAAAGATACAAGTCTATGGGCTTAGCCATAACTTGTTCATTTTTTTCTAGGTGGAAATTTCTTAGATATGCTGACCTGACGATGTCAGCAACATCATGGTCATAACCCTTTTCGTTTACTCCAATAACGTAGGTAGGAATGTCAGCTCCTTTTGCTGGTGCAGTTATGATAACTTTCTTGGCACCTGCTTGGATGTGCTTCCCAGCTCCGGGGCCATCCACAAATACACCCGTTCCCTGTAGTTCACATAATAATTCAGTTAGTTTAAACCAACTAAAATTAAGTTTATATATAAGCTTAAAACCTGACGGGTAAACTTGGAAATATATATGTGTTCTAGTTTCTCCTGATGTTGGTGTAAAACTAAACTCTCCAGGTCTTGCAGAACTATAGTTAGTTCTGATAACTTTTAGGTTAGGTGATACCTGCTGAGGTACAGATTGTTTCCAATGACAATGGATCAAAGTCATACCTCGATAACAATGTCGATTCCAAGCTCCGCCCAAGGAAGCTGGAGAGGATCTCTGTTAGAGACAACCTTGATGGGCTTCCCATCAACGCTGATGGTTTCATTGTCCACTATTTTAACATCGGCCTTGAAAGTACCCAGCATCGAGTCATACTTGAGCAAGTGAGATGCCTGTACTTGCAATGCAAATTAACTGACTAGTTAACAACTAGGTGAAAGATTTCATTAATTACCAAATCTCCACGAACGAGTTAAGAAGAAAGGGTAATATATATATATATTTACTCACATTCTTGACACCACCACTGTCATTGACAACTATGACTTCAAGCGGTGAGTCCTTGCGCCCGTGCCAGCAGCGGAGAAAGTTTCTGCCAATGCGTCCAAAACCATTGATAGCTACCTTCAATTTGGCAACTGTTTCTCCTTTAACAGATGATGATCCAGCATTCTAATTTTTTTTTATAAAAAAAGAAAAAGAAAAGCAGAACAACTTATTACTGCCAGATTTATCATTTATGTAAGAGAAAGTATCATCTAGTCAGTAGTTATGCTTTCTGAAAATTCATCTGTATTCAGTTGAGCCATATTCCGTTTGATTTTTATACATACTACTAATTATTGTTATTCTTGTTTTTAAGATTGTTTTAGAGTCATATAGTCTTAAACACCTAATTGTATACAACAATTTCAAATATGAGTCCCAAAACCGAAAATTGAGCATCTCAAATACTTTCCAAAAATGGGCAATTCTGATATAATTATGGTAAGCATGTATTATAAGAAAACCGATATGTGAAGTGTGAAGAATGTCAAATCAGAAGCAACCTATCTATAAAAGTTTACTAAAAAGCCAAACCTTAGGAGTAAGTTGGGCAGCCACCACATGAAAGAAGGATCCTTCCCTAGCATTCTTGGCGTATGTCAGGGAAACACTGGATCGAAGCCCGGAGAAGTCTGCTACTTCAAGTCTCTACACACAGAAAAGATAACAAACTTAATTTCTGGTAATTAAAATGGAATCAAAGAGAGGGAAAGAACCTTGGAGAAGCATTGAGTAGGGAAAGTATGGGAGCTTTTGGAAGGAAGCTGCCTTAGTAGTAGTTGGAATTCTTGAAGAAGCCAGAGCTGCATTAGTGGCCATGGATGGCTGCTACTAAAGACTGCGAGGACAATTACTTCCTCACCTATGTACTTGTATTTTTCCCTTCAATTCTTATAATATTACAATTATGTCTCAATTGCCAGGAAAATGAAGGTTGCAGGAACGTGTGGTGAAGATAAATGTAAAGAGATCACGTTTTGGCTTAAATCTATTGTTCACCCTTTTTCATTATCTTTATATATATATGGGTGGCTGATATTTGGTTTACCACAGCTGCATGAGACGAAGCAAATAATTTGTCCACGTGGCATCCATGCAAAGGACAACGTCCCCACACTCTGTTTGTATCCTTTTCTGGCTTCTAGCAAATCAATCATGGACGAGCTTTGTAAGGTAGTAAATTCTTTGACAGAAAGATCAAATATCATTGGCAATCATGTTCCTGGACTCTCGTGGAAGGCAGGAACTATCAAAGTGCTACCTTACCAAATTTTGTGCGGGATTTGAATGTCGTCCTCTATTATATATATGATCACTAAATTGTGCTCAAAACCCAAATATAGAAATGCTTTAATAACCTTCTGTACAAAATAACAACTTCCGGAAGACGTACAAAACTGGATATTCAATAATAAACGGCAGTTGCTAGTTAAAACTCCAGCAGCAAGATATAGTGTTAGCCACGTTAGTAATAATCTTTATGCAGAAGCAGAAATACAATAAAAATTCAGAAAAGAATTCTATATTAATATTAAAGTAAAACACATAAACCTTTTTAACCTTAATACAATAGACGTTGAATAGACTAGAAGATTGCAGCTTTGAGAACTGTAAGAACAATTTCCTTAAGACAATATTTGGCCGTGGCAGGACAAATTGTCTCCCAGGATACAACAATGCTCGGAAGCGAACTCGACCGTGTGTAGGAAGATTATCACCGAGCAGGAAGGAAGAACAAAGAAGAAGGCCTAAACTATTTTTTCCCCACTATTTCCTATCTCTCTTTTTGGGAGAAGGATAATATTATATGAAGAGGAGAGTTCGAAACGGCCATATTTTCCAGCAAGGAATTAATCATCAGTAAATGGAATTAATCCCTATCATTGATGTCCATTAAGCCTTCATAAAGCCAGCCATCAATTTCTCATTCATATTCCATCCGTTTCTCAACAATACCCCACATGAATGAAAATTGAAAACAAAGGAATTTGATGTGGTGATAACTCTCTACAGTTGATATTAGCATAGGATAGGTAGGCATCAACCCTTGAACTTTCCCTTGTGAAGTATATTTACTTTACTGGTTGACTAGTAGACGTGATGTCCTTGAACTATTCTGCCGTTTGTGTAAACGATGATATACCTCACACAAATACCAACATAACACGGTTTTGGTTCTCATGGTTATGTTCATTATGGTCGTGAACATCTCCTGGTTCTGCAAGAATTTAAGAGAACTAAAACTCATTAGTTTTCCTTAAAGCGACCCCACTTCATTCTCACATAGGTGATTTTAATTTTTTTTTTGTTCAGATTACTGACACACAAGAATCATTAAAAGCATAGCTTAACCTTATTCGATTTCATATCACTGTTTACAGATAAGGGTTAGAACCCCCCCCCCCCCACCCCCCCACAATGATAATACATTGTCTATGCAATTAGGTTGTCCCATTGAACCTAGATCCTGGGATCTCCAGTCAACAAGGTTGGATTTTCCTTCACATAGAACCTTTAAATACTTATGACCATCAATCCCATTCTTCTTGATGTCGTTTCAACTTGATCTCGGTTTAAACCTTTGGTTAGCGGATCCGCAATGTTATCCTTTGATTTTACATAATCAATAGAGATAACCCCCGTTGTGATCAGTTGCCTAACGATATTGTGACGACGACGCATGTGTCTCGACTTACCGTTATACATCACGTTCTGTGCTCTTTTAATCGATGCTTGATTATCACAATGTAAACAAATTGTGTGCACAGGCTTAGGCCATTCAGGAATATCCTCCAAGAAGTTTCGTAACCATTCGGCTTCTTCTCCGATTTTATCCAGAGCTACAAACTCAGACTCCATCGTGGATCTGGTTATGATCGTTTGCCTTGAGGATTTCCAGGACACTGCTCCTCCTCCCAGAGTGAACACGTATCCACTTGTACCTTTGGAGTTCTTTATATCAGAAATCCAACTAGCATTAGAGAATCCTTCTAATACTGCAGGTTCTCTCGTATAGTGCAGTCCATAATTACGAGTGTATCTTAGATACTGAAGTATCCTAACGATAGCTTTCCAGTGGCTCTCCCCTGGATTACTCGTGTATTTGCTTAAACTGTTTACAGTGAAAGCAATATCAGGTCTTGTACAAGTCATGAGATACATCAGACTACCTATAACCCTTGCGTATTCTACTTGGTCAACGTTTTCACCTTTGTTTTTACAGAGATGCTGGCTGATGTCTAGAGGAGTTCTAGCTTCACTAGAATCATCCTTGCTAAACTTCCCAAGTATCTTGTCCACTTAATGTGACTGGGTTAAAATGAAACTGTTAGGTGAACGTTTGATTTGGATTCCCAAAATCATATCAGCCAGTCCTATATCTTTCATATCAAACTTAGAGTTTAACATGTCCTTAGTATTCTTCACCATATTTTCATTACTACCCACAATAAGTATGTCGTCAACATACAAACACATAATAACATATCCTTTGTTTGTGATTTTGACATAAATACATTTGTCACATTCTTTTATATTATAGCCATTAGCCATCATGACATCATCAAATTTCTTATGCCATTGTTTTGGTGCTTGCTTTAGTCTATATAAGGACTTCACCAATTTACAAACTTTTCTTTCCTGACCTGGATCTACACAACCTTCAGGTTATTCCATGTAGATCTCTTCATCAAGATCTCCATTCAGAAAGGCTATCTTAATGTCCATTTGATGTACTTCGAGATTCCGTAAAGCGGTAATATCAAGTATCATCCTAATAGAGGTTATTCTCGACACTGGAGAATACATATCAAAGTAATCAAGGTCTTCCTTTTATCTATGTCCTTTTATAACCAATCTAGCCTTGTACTTATCAATTGTTCCATCTGCTTTCATTTTCCGTGTGAAAATCCATTTAGAACTTAGTGGTTTTGTTCCCAGAGGAAGGTCCACTAATTCCCAGGTATGATTTTGCATGATGGAATCAATTTCACTTCTTATAGCCTCTTTCCATAAAGGACTATCTGTTGAATTTACAGCTTGACTGTAATTCTGAGGTTCAACCTCTAGCATATAGGTTAGAAAGTCTGGTCCAAAAGATTTTTCAACCCTTGCCCTTTTACTTCTTCTAGGCTCTACCTCTTCATTTTCTTCTACTTCAACTTCATGTTGAATGTCTTGACTATCTTCATTAACAGTCTCAAGAGATCGTTTAGAACCTGATGCAATCTCTTCACGTTTGCATGGAAAAATGTGTTCAAAGAATGAAACATTCTTTGATTCCATAAATGTGTTCTTGTGTATATCAGAATTCTTAGAATCATGAACAAGAAATTGATATGCGTTACTGTGAAGCGCATAACCAATGAAAATACAATCCACCATCTTTGGACCTATTTTCATTTTCTTTGGCAACGGAGCCAAAACTTTTGCAAGGCACCCCCACACTTTTAAGTAGTTATAGGAAGGTTTCCTTCCTTTCCTTAACTCATGTGGTGTCTTGTCTAATTTCTTACGAGGACACCTTATTTAAAAGGTAATTAGCTGATAAGACAGCTTCCCCCCACATGTTTTGTGGCAACCCAAATTGTTTAGCATCGCATTCATCATCTCTTTCAGAGTACGATTCTTACGTTCCGCTACCCCATTAGATTGAGGGGAGTAAGGTGGTGTAACCTCATGAATAATACATGTTGGGAGCAGAACTTACCAAATGGTTCAACGTATTCACCACCACAATCACTCCTTACCACCTTAATTTTCTTATTAAGTTGGTTTTCAACTTCCTGCTTATAAAGAACAAATTTCTCTAAAGCTTCATCTTTGCTTTTAAGCAAATATGCATAGCAATATTTTGTACTATCATCAATGAAAGTGATAAAAAATTTATTACCCCCCCTCGTTTGTATAAATTTTAAATCGCATACATCACTGTGTATTAGATCAAGTGGTTCTGTATTTCTTTCAACTGTATGAAATGAAGATCTTGTTAATTTTGATTCAACACAAATTTCACATTTATGTTTATGATCAATTTGGAATGTTGGAATATGTTGTAAATTAATTAACCTACGTAGGGTATCATAATTTACATGTCCAAGTCTACCATGCCATAAATTAAGTGACTCAATGATATAAGCAGAAGAAGTATTATTCTTATTATTGATCATTGCATTGGACATACAAGAGATGGCATTAATTTTCCACATGCCATTACAAACATACCCCTTTCCCACATACATTCCCCCTTTTGACAAAACAAACTTGTCCGATTCAAATACCATCCTAAAACCATGAGTTCTTAGGAGGCTACCAGGTACAAGATTCTTCCTAATTTCAAGAACATACAGAACATTCTTTAGAGTCACTTCTTTTCCCGAAGTCATCTTCAGAATTACAGTAGCACTTCCCTTGATCTTGGAAGTTACAGCATTGTCCATGTAGAGTTTCTCCCCATTCTTGCTGGGAAGCCAATTCAGCAAAGGAATCTTTGTCACAACAGATATGACGTGTGGCACTGGTATCCAGCCACCATTCCCTTGGATTTGAGTCAACGAGGTTGACTTCAGAAATCACAGCACATAAGTTGATGTCAGACACATCTCTAGCAATTTCTTCCACAACATGTGCTTCATTAGGCTTCAACTTTCTAGGCAGCCTACATTCAGAAGACTTGTGCCCCGCCTTGTTGCAGTTGTAGCATTTTCCATTGAATTTTGGTTTCTTGGAAATGCCACCCTTAGGACCTAGGTTGGACCCAGGTTGAGGCTTTTTGCCTTTCTTGGAGTCTTTATTGACCTCTACCACATTCACCCTAGCCTCAGACTGGCAGGCAACGTTGGAGAATTTCTTCTCCGAGCCTTTGTTGTCTTCCTTAATACGAAGTCTAACAATTAGCTCTTCAACTGTCATCTCCTTTCGCTTATGCTTAAGGTAATTTTTGAAGTCTTTCCAACCAGGTGGTAACTTATCAATAATACAAGCCACTTGGAAAGATTCACTAATTACCATACGTTCAGCATGAATCCCATGGATAATCAGCTGGAGTTCTTGATCTTGATTCACAACAGTTTTGGAATCAACCATTTGGAAATTCAGGAATTGGCTCACTAAAAATTTCTTAGCGCCAGCATCCTCTGATCTGTATTTCCGGTCCAAGGATTCCCAAAGTTCCTTTGTCGTTGTCTTAATACCGTATACACTATAAAGTGCATCAGTTAGACTGTTTAAAATGTAATTACGACAAAGGAAATCAGATTGTTTCCATGCCTCAATTGCATTGTAGGCGGTGACATTATCCACCTCATCATATCTGATAACAGGAGGATCATCCTTCAAGCAATTAGCCAAATTCAGCATAGTAAGGTAAAACAACATCTTCTGTTGTCAAGTCTTAAAATTCACACCAGTGAATTTTTCTGGCTTTTCACTGTGACTGACAGGTATGGTTTGGCGGGGAGCCGCAATCTGGAAACTAGACCCATATATAGGACCAGAACCAATGTCCTGTGAACCAGATACGTTTTGTCCATTGGTGTCATTCTGTGAACCAGAACCTAGATTGTTCTGTGGACTTGTTAGAACAATTTCATTCTCAGGAATATTCATTCTGAAAATACAAATAGACTAATTTAGTCTCAAAAAAAAAACAAACTGTTTTGAATAGGAAACAGATTATTATTTAATTATCCCAGAACAGGTGCAAGTGAATATTGACCAAGAACAGTCCAAATAAGAAAACCAAGTCAAGGTATTCCAAAGCAAAGGTATAATCTGCAACTTAATAAAGGATTAAACAAAACCAAATGAAATATTGTCTTAAGATTGTTAGCCACGTTAGTAATAATCTTTATGCAGAAGCAGAAATACAATAAAAATTCAGAAAAGAATTCTATATTGATATTAAAGTAAAACACATAAACCTTTTTAACCTTAATACAATGGACGTTGAACAGACTAGAAGATTGCAGCTTTGAGAACTGTAAGAACAATTTTCTTAAGACAATATTTGGCTGTGGCAGGACAAATTGTCTCCCAGGATACAACAATGCTCGGAAGCGAACTCAACCGTGTGTAGGAAGATTATCACCGAGCAGGAAGGAAGAACAAAGAAGAAGGCCTAAACTATTTTTTCCCCCCTATTTCCTATCTCTCTTTTTGGGAGAAGGATAATATTATATGAAGAGGAAAGTTCGAAACGGCCATATTTTCCAGCAAGGAATTAATCATCAGTAAATGGAATTAATCCTATCATTGATGTCCATTAAGCCTTCATAAAGCCAACCATCAATTTCTCATTCATATTCCATCCGTTTCTCAACATATAGTTCATAAAAAACACAAAGAGAAATCTCTCTTTGTTCAATTTATTTGCCATTTGCAACTTTTTAGGAGAATAAATTATTTACTTTCTATATTACCCCTAGATTCTCTCATTTTCCAATAAATTCTCTCTTGTATTACTAGTTTCCAACTTCACATAAAGAGATAGTAATGAAATTTTACACAAATTATAATAATCAAGTGATAGTATTAATGATGTTCTTAATCATGTACATGAAGCTAAAACGACTATTATTATGGAATGAAGGGAGTAATATACATACCAATTATAAGTAAACAAAGCATAGACACTCAAAATCTCAGTAAAATCGAGAAGTTCTAGGAAAAATAAAAATAAGAAGGATCAGCGTAAACGGAGTTTGATACTGAAAAGAGACCCTTAGTAACTTTTTCACTAATTAATATGACTGAATAAACTTTAAAGTAACTAGCTCAAAACACCCATTGACCACAGAGGTATAAGCTAGCACCCCATGTAATAATGAATCATCCAGATGGAATCCATCAAACACCTTAGGTGCATATACAGCGCCAAGCGTGCCAACAACTAGTCCTCCCAACACAAAGCCACTAATAAAGATGCTCCCACTGCTTGGCCTTCCACCATCACTGTGATTACACCAGGATTTTGTCACTTGGAACTTTTTGCTATACATATAAAACCATCAAGACAAAACAATTATACCAAAAAGAGAACATCTGATACTGAAGAACAACATCAATCATGAAATTACTTGAACTTAAACTTTGCATGTACATGAACTTAAACTTTGTTTAGGAGTTATGAGGAATCAAGTTTAATTAGTAATGCTACAATATGCAATAATAATATACTACACAAATAAGATGGAAACAGAAAGATCTACGCACGCCAAAAAGTAAATTACAGCAACCAACAGAGCAATTGGCATAAAAAAGAAGAAGAAGAAGAAGAAGAAGAAAATGAGGATTTTAACGTGTAATCAGATAGAAAATTTAAGTGATTGAAGTTACCTGGTGATAAATGGTTTGGAGAAGTTATGGCAAAAACCAATGAATTGGATAGAACAGTCATCGTACCGGGCCGAGAGTTAATGTCATAATCCCATAAAATAAAACAAAAATTGTGATAAATGAAGCTTGCACTTCACCGTCGCTAAACATCTGTAACGACACTATATCAGTTTATTATCGTAAGCATTGTATATCACTACTTTTCGGTTGATTCAACTCTCTATTTTGTCATTTATTGCGGCCGGCTAATATAATTTCATTCTTTTAACTGCATGAAATCCAAACAATATTCCGTCTTGTTAGTAAAAAACAATGCACATACCCGAATGTAACAATGGCAATGGGCAATGGCGCGTAAAAATGACCCTTACACACGTTTTCTCTACCAAGTGGCTCTGCTTTAAGTGCTAATGGTTGCTTAACTTGCCAAAGAATTGAAATTTGTTGTCAAAAAAATATCTTCCATTTCAAGGGAAAGACAGTTTGATTTGCAGTTAGTTTATGGCAGCAGGCTCAGGGGATGATAGGTCACTGCAGGAAACTCCAACATGGGCTGTTGCCCTTGTATGTGCAGCTTTTGTCATCATATCCATCTTCATAGAACATGGAATTCAGTCGCTTGGAAAGGTACATATAACATACTATCTGTCGCGATTCTTTTAATGGGTATATTTGAAATTATAGTTTTCGATCAAACTTTGATATTGAATTTATTAATATTGACAGCTTTTCAAGAAGCGGAACAAGAAGGCTATGACTGAAGCCTTGGAGAAAATTAAATCAGGTTGCAAGATTATTTGTGTTTATTATTTTAAGGAAAGTTTTTGCATTTGAGGACTGGAATTGATTATGAGGTGGTTTGTGATACGCAGAACTGATGCTGTTGGGATTTATATCCCTGCTTCTAAGTGTTGGTACAGCTTATGTGGTGAAAATATGCATCCCTATCAAACTTGGAGACAAATTGCTTCCATGTGAGGTCCAAAAGAAGGGAGGCTACGACCATGATGGAGATAAACGAGGAGGTGGTGGTGGTGGTGATGACAGGAGAAAACTACTTTCATATGCTGAGGATATTATATGGCGTCGAGCCCTGGCAGCCGGGGATGAAAAAGAGGACCACTGTGCTGCCCAAGTAAGTAAATGAACCAATGTTCAACATTATAAATTAGGGGCGTGTCTTAATTGTTGTGCCTTGACCATTTTAATGGCTAGATAATTGTTTACTCGATTTACTTTGCAAAAACTAATATCTGTCGAGAGAATTCAGTCAAATAAAATCCTGCGGTGTATTTTAAGATATGAAGCTAGATTATGAATTGACATCACCACCTTTACTTTTATGGTTGAAATCAGGGGAAAATATCGTTGATTTCATATACAGGGGTGCACCAGTTGCATATATTTATCTTCGTCCTTGCGGTGTTTCATGTGCTCTACAGTGTAATCCTCATGGGTCTTGGCCAAGCCAAAGTAAGTTTTAAGCAAGGGAACTGATAAATACACACGCTTGGCTTTGAACTAATTTCTTATGAGAGAGAAATTTAACAGATGATGAAATGGAAGACTTGGGAATCGGAGACTTCCTCTTTAGATTATCAGTTCAAAAATGGTATTTACCTTAATCCTGTCTATCTTGTAAAAGTTGTAAAATTATGTGGCTTAAATGGAGTGCAATTTTCTTTTTCTTTTGTATTTCTTTCTTGTTTTGTGCAGATCCAGCAAGATTTAGGTTTACTCATCAAACCTCCTTTGTGGAACGTCACGCCAGATTCTCAACAACACCTGGGATCAGATGGATTGTAAGTTACTGCACCTTCATTCCTCTCCTTTCAATAACTTAAGAGCTGTGGACTCTGCATACATTTAACATAAAATTGGAGTGGTGCATTTTCCACAAGAACAATTTTCCTTTATTGCAGGTGGCATTCTTTAGGCAATTTTTTGGTTCGATATCAAAGGTGGATTATTTGGCTATTCGCAATGGGTTTATCAATGCAAGTGGCTTCCCTCTTTTCTTTGGCCTTACCAGTACTTCTATCCAGTCCAATTAGTTACCCTCAAAATGAAATGCAGGCACATTTTGCTCCTAATAGCAAATTTGACTTCCATAATACATTAAGAGATCTATGGAAGATGACTTCAAGAAGGTATTGGGTATAAGGTAACGTTGTGCGTGCGTGTGTGTGTGTGTGTGGATTTTTGAAGTCGATTGCTTTAATCTCCTTGTGAATGTGTAATTACTAGCTCAATTAATTATACTAGTATTAAAGTGTATTTGAGATCCACACCCACAAATTACTTTCTTGTAAAAATCAGATTTGCTAACCTGCAGTAGCTAAACAAATGTTTTCCACAATTTCAATGCAAATATTTAATGTTTCTTCACCATTAAAACCTATACACACACACACACACACTAAACTCTCTTTCGTGTTGATTATGCAGTATCCCATTATGGATTTTTGCACTCATCTTCTTGCTTCTAAATGTCTACAGTTAGTAACTCTCTCTATCATTCTCTCTGTCTCAAACACAAATACACAATATTATGTATGAGATCAATCGTTGTAAGTACTATTTGTGTCCCTTGTTTTAACAATGTTGCAGAGTGGCATACACTAGCTTGGCTTTCAGTAGTGCCACTTTTGGTAAGATATTTGGTCCCTGACTTGATTAGCACAAACCCATGTCCGCTAAAATATGTGTATATATATATATATATTAAGCATCAGTACTCTTAATATGTACTAGCGATGGATGTCATGATTAAATTGGTGTTCATTAGATACTTGTGCTGGTGGGTACAAAACTAGAACTGGTGATCATGGAGATGGCTCAGCAGATCCAAGATCGAACCACCGTTGTAAGAGGAGCTCCTGTAGTACAACCAACTAATGAGTTTTTCTGGTTTAATCGACCCCACTGGATTCTCTTCTTGATTCATTTCACCTTGTTCCAGGTATTCAACTTTAGCACTAAAACAACTGTAGCACATGTCAAAAATAGTTTCAACTCATACTTGAATATTCCCGTGCAGAATGCATTCCAGATGGCATTCTTTCTTTTTACAGTGGTAAGTAGCAACTCTGAACCAATTGACTTTGTGCCAAATTCGACCATCACTTAACGGATTCGTCCAAATGCAGTACGAATTTCGGCACAAAACATGTTTTCATGAGAAATTAGCGTCGGTTATAGCGAGGGTTGTGCTTGGGGTAGGCCTTCATATCTTGTGCAGCTACATCACTTTCCCTCTCTATGCCTTGGTTACACAAGTGACTATCCTATCCTATCCTATCAATGAACTTAATTTATCTTTGAATTATATAACCAATGTTATATATATATATATCTATCTATAATGCCTGCCGTGCCGGATGGAAATTGGCAGATGGGATCGCATATGAAAACGTCAATTTTTGAGGAACAAACAGCAAAGGCTTTGAAGAACTGGCATAGGACTGCCAAGGTTAATAATCAAAAGAAACTGCGTAAAGCCACGGATGCAGCTTCTAGTGAAAATACACCAAGCCGAGGTTCATCACCCCTTCATTTGCTTCACAAGTACCAGTCCAACGCCATGGATCAGAGCGAAAGCATTCCCAATACTCCATTGTCTTACCAATCAGACATTGATCTTGAGGCGCCTAATCATGACTCTCGACGAGCTGATCATCAAGACAGAGAAGAAGATTGTCACGGTGATGGTTTTTCCTTCGTAAAGCCGTAGAACATAAATTGTAATATAACTTATATGTCGTAAACCAAAGTTGATACTACGTTGTTAAGACAATTATGCCCTTTTTACTGTGTTCGGAATTAAATAGCACCAATAAAATGCTCTCAAACTTCTCTCTCAAATAAATTATGAAGACTTGAATGCTTGGAAATGGAACTGAGGGATATGAATGCCCCCTAGTCTATTTATAAGAGGGATTAATGACCTATCAGATGGGTCGGGATCAGGTGGAAATCAAGGAGGCGGATCGGCCAAAGGCCGTGGGCAACAAGGCTCAGGTCGCGGGCTAGGGTCCGGTGAGGGAATCCGGATCTGGATACGGTGAAGGTGGTGGGTCAGGATCAGGGTACGGTAGCGGACATAGCATTTTTCATTATAAAATTCTTTTAATTTTCACTATAAAATTCAAAGATTTAGCAAGAAAGAAAAAAGAAGAAACTAAAATCAATTTATGTTTCACTCAATATATTTGTGCGCGTCGGTAGTCATCATGAGTGATTAGGGTTGAGCAAAAAACGGATATAACCGAATTACCGAACCGAACCGAAATAATTTAATCGAAATTTTCTGATAATTCGGTTATTTTCAACATTTCGGTTATATCCGAAATTTTTTTCGGTATTCGGGTAGGTTATTCGGATATCAATTTTGAGTTATTCGATTTAACCGAATAACCGAATTAAAACTTAAAATAACAATATCAGTATTCAGTATATCACGTCTCTCTGTGGTCTCTACTCTCCTAATTTCCTTTTCCTTTACTCTCCTACTCCAAGTCCAGATCTGAATCTCAAGTCATAAGGGAGTACTTCGCGACTCTCAGTTTCTCATCGCCTCTCATCCGGACTCTTGACTGACGAGTGACGACTCTCATCGCTAGATCGTCTCACTACCTGATCCAGTCGGCCAAATCTCCAAATCGGTCAGTCCCCAAATCCCTAACCCAGTCGGACTAAGTCGTTGCTCTCTTTCCCTCTTGTTATTTTTTTTTATTTCTTTTCAGCCTGAGGATGTATAATTCCCTTGTGGAGACATGTTTTACTGATTGTGTGGAGACAAGCAAGAGGAAACCTACAATTTGCTGCTCATGGAGACTGTAGTCATGTGACTCTGACTCATGTTCATGTTGCTGCAGTGCTGCTAGTTGCTGAATGCTGACTTGCTATTGCATGTTGGTCTGTTGGATGTTGTTACATAACTTTGTTGTTGCTGTTGGTCTGTTGCATGTTGGTCTGTAGGATTATAATTAGACTTTGTTATTAAGTCATAAACTTTGTTAAGGACAATTAATTTTGCTGCTGCACTGCTGCTGTGGTTCTTATTTTGATTGATAAATGAAAAAACTAGAGCACTTTTATTACCCGAATACCCGAATGTACAATTCGGTAATTCGGTTAGTTCCAAATTTCGATTATTGTTTCGGATAGTAAAATAATAGATAATTTGGTATTCGGTGATAACCGAATAGCTTATTCGGTTCGGTTATAACCGAATGATCACTCCTATGAGTGGTCATAATTCATTAACATTTTCGAATGTTTTCTATTTCTCTTTTTTGAAAAATATTTTCTTTTTGTTGATTAAAAGAGTCCTTGTGGGCGAATTCAAGATCTATGTTCTCTCTTAACAATAGCAAACAACTAATTAACTAAAAATAAAATCTTTAATTTGTCTCATCTATCTATATATATAGGACTAATGACTAAAACTGTCCCCCAAGTTTAGACGAAAATCAATTTGATATTCAAAGTTTGGAAATGTTCAATCAATACCTCTAAGTATTTTAAAACAACAAAAGTGTTCTTTTTTGGCCGGACCGACCAATTTTTCGTCAGAATACGGTTTGACTACCTTTTTTGTACGTTGACCTTCTCAATACATTTGACTTGTATTTAATAAGTATTTTCTCAAATAATATTTTTTCATTTCCCCCAACATTTAAATTAAAAAAATAAAATCTTAACATATTTATAAAATAAATGACAATAAATAATAAATTAAATATAAATATAATTTTCCTTTTGAGTGACACATTAGATCTACAAATAAAATATTTTTATGAAATCTATAAATACAAAATAAATAAATAAATTATAAAAAAAGAAAGATAATTATTCTGTAAATATCTCAAATACAAAACTTTGGTTGGATAAATATCTCATCATTATTCTGTAATTATCAAATAATGTTACGTAATGTATTTGATTTTTTAATTTTGTCTTTTTACCATTGATGTTTTTGTAATTAAATAAATTAAATATAAATGATTTTGTTGTTATTTTGTAATTGCTTTTTTTTATAAGTAAGTTATGATTTTGTTTTTAATTTTGTCTTCTTATCATTGATGTTTTATTTATTTAATTTGTTTTTATTTAGTTTTTTCTTTAAAGAGACTTTATGATTTTAATATTTCTTTTTTTATAATTTATTTATTTATTTTGTATTTATAGATTCATGAAAATATTTTATTTGTAGATCTAATGTGTCACTCAAAAGAGAAATTATATTTATATTTATATTTAATTTATTATTTATTATCATTGATTTTATAAATAATATTAAGATTTATTTTTTTTAATTTAAATGTTGAGGAAAATGAACAAACATTATTTGAGAAAATACTTATTAAATACAAGTCAAATGTATTGAGAATGTTAAAGTAAAAAAAAAGATAGTCAAACCGTATTTCGACGAAAAATTGGTCGGTCCGGCTAAAAAGGAACACTTTTGTTGTTTTAAAATAGTTAGAGGTATTGATTGAACATTTTCAAACTTTAAGTATCAAATTGATTTTCGTCCAAACTTAGGGAGACAGTTTTGTCATTAGTCCATATATGGACTATATATATACATGTATTATAATAAAACACTATTAAAGTCACTTGCTTTTATTTTATTAACTACTAGTATTAAAATACTTTTTAAACTTAGAATTTAACTAGAATCAAAATAATCCTAAAAAATTTAGAATAACTTATTATTTTATGATAATTTTATTTATTATATAAGTCATATACTAATATTGATTCACATTAGCCTAATTTAAACCATTTGATGAAACTCCATGATTATACTAGGTTTTTTAAAAATCTGTCAGCTGGTCGTTGTAGTATAGTGGTAAGTATTCCTGCCTGTCACGCGGGTGACCTGGGTCGATCCCCGGCGGCGTTTTTATTTTTTTTAATTTTCCTCTTTTTCTATGACTGACAAAATGCTGCAACCTCGGCGGTAAGTTGTTTCTCTATCGTACGTATCGCTCTATTGTATCTATACATTAATCCATCATCACTAGTCACTACACTTTTAAAACATATATATAGAGGTGAGATTAACTCGCCATAATACGTATATACATATAACTTTATAAAAATATTAATTTTTTTTATATAATTTCCTTCAACTAATATATATATATATGTTGTCTCTATGGTTATAATTAGACGTTAAAATCTTCCGAAAGAAGATCGACAATCATTTTGGGACGACGGGAGTATTCTATGTTTTCGCCCCTCTTTTATCGTTTTTGCTACAATTATTGGACTGTGTGTCAAAGCATTTTTCGAGTATAATCTTTGTTTTTCGGCGGCTGACGATTAACTTCCCTTCCTTTTTCTTGTGGTCATTTTTCAATTCATATAACTAAACTCCTAATAATACTCTCGATAACAGGTTTCTTTTAGGGGCAACTTGGCAATTAGCTGCCACACCCATGGGGATTAATCCAGGCTTACCAACTGCCATATTTTTCTTCTGCCCGTACAATCCCGGGTTCAGTTCTTTTAATAAACCATTAAGCCGGTATTGGCAAAACAAAACACAATCATCCATCCATATTTGTTTTTAAGCTTTTCTCTTCTCTTTCATTCCATTTTGTGCATAATAATAGATAGCTCTTGGGCCTCTGTGGTTCCAATGATACATGTGCATTCTCCTTAGAGGTTTCTGTTCAGTTGAATTGAGTTATACAAGAAATGGCGGGAGGATCGAATCCTTCTGCGAGGGAGCTTGATCAGACACCCACATGGGCAGTTGGTTTAGTTTGTTCAGTTATTGTTATAATCTCTATATTATTGGAAAAAGTTCTGCATCACATTGGAGAGGTCATTATTATCAATTCTATTTTTAATTTTATTTTCTTGTGAATATATATATTAGGTAGAGCCTCTTTGTTGGTTTTGTCATTTGTTGATCTCGGTTTACTTTGTTGCATTGGATATTCACATAATAAATTTTTCTTTATTTGTTTCGATCCTAGCTAGCTATTAGATTATATCTCCATTTCTCATCGTCTGTTCACGGGTGTGGATGAACTGAGAAGAATTCGGAAGGGAAATTACTTGAGTTTTATTATATGGTTGTTTTACAAGAGAGTGCAAAATCCTTCTATTCTGTTTTCCCTTTAGGACAGACAGAAAACTGGATATCTAAGCTTCTGCATAAAACTCAAGCTTTTTCATTTTCCATTTTTGTTCTTTTCTTTTTCTCTTGCTAATACGTTTTATTTTTCTGTCAAACACATTGTTCTTTAGTCATTCAAGCACTTTGGGATAGGTTGATCATGGATAGATTTAGTGATATAGGGTTTACCTTTCTCTTGTTTTCCACATTAATGAAAAGGTACTTAAGAAGGATTCAAAAAACTCAATTGGAAAATAAAATATAAAATCTCAATCAACCTTGCTGGTTTAGCTCTCTGACATTAATAATAATGTTTTCCTTTCAGTACTTTTGAAAAAAGGCACAAGGAAGCTTTATTTGAAGCTCTTCAGAAGATTAAAGGAGGTAAGGCCACCGACTTTTCTTCCAGCCGTGAACACCTGGTTTCAAATTTGATGGATTTTAGTTTTCTCAACCGTCTTTCAAGTTATTCTGCGCTTCTTAGTGACCCAGCTTCCGTTTCTTGATTAACTCTTGCAGAGCTCATGGTTCTAGGATTCATATCCCTTCTTCTGACATTTGGTCAGACCTACATTGCCGGATTCTGTGTTCCTGAAGAATATGCATACACAATGTTGCCGTGCAAGAAGCGTGAATCTAAATATAAAGGTATGGGTGAACATAAAGGAGGGGGTAAACCTAAAGGTGGGGGTGAACTGAAAGGTGGGGCTGAGCATCATCGGAGGCTTCTATGGAATGAGCATAGAATTTTAGCAGGAGGTAGTAGTATGACTAAGTGCCATGAGGTAAGTACGTCCTGTTTGGTAAATTTGTTTTAATCTTGAACTGCTTCCATTGATCTGCTGATTGCCACCTGCTAAAATGTCAAATTTAACAGAACGTGATTATGAACTCATAAGAAAGAATTCGATATAGAATGCATTCATTCCTTACTTCAAGATGAAACCTGTAGGTGTAGACGTGTAGGTCAAAGGGAAGGAGAAGTCATGAATATCGGTGTGTGGTCAGATAAGAAGTTGTTTGTTTTTGCTTTCTTAGTAGTTCACCATTGCACCTATCCAGTATCCACATGGGATTTCTCACTAGGTCAGACTCGAATGAGTGCAAGCTTGATGTAGACTGTTAATTTATTCATCAACAACTAGAGTTTTTCGAGCATGCAAGTGGGCATCCAAATTTTCTTATGGCTGATATTATTGGATGCATGAAAATAAAAATATCAAGACACATAAAACCATTGTACCACTTCTTATGCTCCCCATGATGTCCGGTAGTTCTGAAATTTCCATATAATCATATATTACTACATCTCAAAAGAGAATGGTGGTGTGTCTGCAGGCCTGGCCACAACATAAGTTGGTCACTCAAAATTTTCCAAAAAAAAAAGAAAAAGAAAAAGAAAACAGACCTGCATCGAGACTAAAATAATTGAAAATAACTTAAATCTTTTATTTTCTAAAGGTCACTTTGAACTTTCATGTAAATATCATGATTTGGTATAGCTTCTACAAAATTTGTAAAGTTTTATGAGCAGTGACTAATAAAACCCTGTTCTACCAGATTTTAACTGATGCATTCTTGTGAATAGGGTTACCTGCCGCTTATATCTGTCAATGGGTTACATCAACTACATATCTTCATATTCTTTTTGGCAGTGTTTCATGTTATTTATAGTGCCATAACAATGTTGCTCGGGAGGGCAAAGGTAGGCTGCTTCAAGTGCTTTCCTCAATTTTATTGATTAATAGTTACTAAAGAAAATCAAAGGGGGCAAGGTGTATTAGAGTTACATGGTCATGATCTTCTAATCAAAGCAACTTTCTCAGATGATCATGATTTTTCTTCTAGTCATGAAGAGAGCCAACCTTCACTCCTAAATTCACTTCATTCTTTCTTTCATGATGAGCTTAATCTTTCTACATTGAGCAACGTCTCAGATAATCATGATTGCTCTAGTCATGAAGATGATCTTACCCCCTTTGACAGCCTTCTTTTCTGATGTTCAGTTCTTTTTTTGTCATCTATGCTTTCTCCTCTTTGTACAGATTCGTAAGTGGAAGAATTGGGAACGTGAAACTGCTAATGATCAGGACTTGAGCAACGGTGTTCTCTTGGATGATGGCTTAACTTAATCTATTTTTTTACTTCTGCCATAAAGTTGGTTCATTTCTGGGTTTTCAATACTCTTCATTGCTAAGTTATATGTGTTTACCATGCAGATCCTTCGAGATTTAGGCTTACACATGAGACGTCTTTTGTGAAAGGCCACACAAGTTTTTGGACAAAAACACCAATCCTCTTTTATTTTGTAAGTAAACTGAAACTTTATTAAAAACTCAGTTCTTTATTTTACACAACAAATGTATGTGATGGCATATCAATGTGTT
Organism: Panax stipuleanatus; assembly: GCA_020205555.1. Classification (NCBI taxonomy): domain Eukaryota; kingdom Viridiplantae; phylum Streptophyta; class Magnoliopsida; order Apiales; family Araliaceae; genus Panax; species Panax stipuleanatus. The sequence goes on from CM035118.1 coordinate 156,742,754, forward strand.
GGCTTGTGTTTATGCCTTTCCATCCCTTAGAAACAATCAGTTTAAGATTTGGTGTCAACCTGATCTTTTTATTTCCAAGAAGGTGAAATTCCTGATGATTACTTCAATTAATTAATCATGATTCCCTACAATAATCTTGAGTAACCCATAAATTCAATGTAACTTGTTGTGCTGGTTAATCTACACATTGAAATTGTAGGTATTCATTACACTCATTCACAGATAGAAGTAATAGCGATAATAATGGTAATCATAGAACTAGTAATAATAATAGTATGAACAATAACAACAACAATAATTCAGCAACTCAAAATTAAATAGCAGAAAAACTTTAAGGGTTTGTTCGGTAACTGTTTCTACTTTCTAATTATGTTCTCATATGTTTCTACTTTCATTTGTTTACAGGTGAAAATATAAATCAGGAAACACTGTTCTGTAACTATGCTTAAATATTAGATTTTATCTTATTTTATATAGAAATGAAGTTCTAAATTTTATTTTTAACAAGATTCGATGTATGGACCTCATTAAAATTAGATGGCTCCATGTGTTGTCAAAATTGAAGAAGCAAGATTTTGGTGTTTTCACTTTTTTGTTGCCAAAAGAGGTCTTGCTTCCTCTTTTTCAGAAGCAAAAACAGTTAGTTAGCAAACAAGGTTTTCAGCTTCTGATTCCAAAAAAAAAATAGAAGCAGAAATGAAAAGTTGAAGCATAAGCAATTACCAAACGAACACTTAGTCTATTCCAAAAACTCCTGCATAGCTAACATATCTTAGCAACCATTGAAGTTGAAAGTTTTTAACGCCTATCAGAAAATATTTAGAAGGTCAACACAATGAATTCCCACGTAGTATTCTTTATTTGTTTCCATTTTGTTTGTTGTCTATAAAAGCTAGCTCCACCTTTGTATATTAAACTTGTGAAATGATATAATACTGAATGAACTTGTTTGCACCATTCTTACTTTATGAAAAGCACTCTTTATAGTTGTTGTCCAAGATATTATTTATAAATTCAGATAGTATTTATATATATATATATACAGGGGAGTTATCCATAGCAAGCATTAGTCCACCTTTCTAAGGAGCAAAAGGCCTTTCTAAGGGGCGGATAGAGTAATTACTATTATACCCTTAATTTAATAGTTGAAGAAGTATATTTTATTCCAAACCAACAAACTTGCAAGCATTCTTTGTGTTTTAACTGCAGTTTGTCTTAATTGATGCATACTGCATGCACTTACCCATTTGACAAGCATCACAATTTTGAGTTTTAAAATTATACGCTCTGTTTCAAAATGTTAAAACATTATTGATTTTTTTAAAAGTAATTAAACTCGAAGTTATATAATTTTAATCAATATAGTAATAACTATTATAATATCTAAATTATGTTATCAATAAATCATACCAATTTTAAATTATATATATTTTAAATTAACTTTTAAAAATAAATAATAATCTTATAATTTAAAACAAATAAGTATAATTTATGCTATCAAAACTTACTAGTCTTGGTCTTTAGAAAATATTTTAAATTTTAAATTTTAATTTAGTTATAGTTTTTCGGTCTCCTCCATTTTGTATTTAATAAGAAATATGTGGCCAAGGTTCAGCTAATTAATAAATTATACAGAATCTGGCTTACACCCACTTTGTTTCTGAGTTTTGGACGTAAAAGAAAAGAATAGAAAACCTAAATTAGAACAGAAAAGAAAAGAATAGAAAACTTAAAATTTTCTTTCGTGTTGTTTCTGAGTTTTTAATAGAAAAGAATAGAAAATTTAAAATTAGGGACATGGGTTGTAATTTAAAATTTATTATATTGAAAGTTGAGGATAATATGGGAATTATAAAAATATTACTTATTCCAATTTCTTTTCCGTTCAAACCAGGCCAATTTTGGACGGAAAACTTTAGCAAGAAAAGTGGCCAAGTTTTCTATCCCTTTCTTTTCTTTTCCGTTTATTAAAAAACTCAAAAACATAGGAATTGAAAAGAAAACTTAAATTTTCCGTCCATTTCTTTTCTTTTCTGTCCATTTTAAAACTCAGAAACATAGTGTAAAGGGCAATGAAAAGAAAAGGACTTTCCCCCCTCTAAGGGGGAGGAAGGAACCGGATATAACATATGATGTGTATAATAGTAATTACTCTATCTGCCCCTTAAGTGTTTTGCCTTCTGCCCCTTTGATAGGCGGAATGTAATTTTTTCAGCCATTAGATATTCGTATGGACAATCCAAGATGCACTAGTTGAAATAGTGTCCATAGCTAATGCTAGTTATGGATCACTCCCCGTATACATATATATGTATATATATGTGTGTGTTATATGTTTTGGGTCTCACGTTTCTGTTCTGCCATTTTTTATCATTGTGACAACCTAGTATTTTATGCAGCTTGGTCTTTATTATCTTATGTCAACCTCTGTCTTTCCCTGAAGCAATATATGTTATATGTGTGTGTTTTGGCATGCAGGTGTTATATATTTTGGTTCTCACGTTTCTGTTCTGCCATTTTTTATCAAAGCGACAACCTGGTTTTTTATGCAGCTTGTTTTTTTGTTATCTTACCAAAACCTTTAACTTTCCCTGGTGCATTCAACCATTTCAGGTATGCTTCTTTCGGCAGTTTTGTAGGTCTGTTCGTAAAGCTGACTACTTAACAATGCGGCACGGATTTATCTCCGTAAGTTCTGTAGTACCTATAATTTCTGTAAACAATATTGCGTTTGTACTATTATAATTGGCTTAATCAATTGTTCTTATAGGTTCATTTAGCACCTGGAAGTAAGTTTGATTTTCAAAAATACATCAAAAGGTCATTAGAAGATGATTTCAAGATAATTGTGGGAATCAGGTATTCTTTAATCACATTGTAAAGTTCTAAAACTTTTGGTTTCTTTTAACAAATCTATCTTGTGCACCTTGTGTTGCTTATCATGTGATACCCATATGACTTGTAATATTGGTGATACTTTAGTCCAGTGTTATGGACTTCGGCGGTCCTGTTTCTGACTCTTAACGTTGATGGTACATAATCTCTTCCATTTATTCTTATTTTTTTTCCTTATCAATGTATGTATTCTCATTTAAACTTACAAGTAAGATAGTTGTTTTAAGTTCATTCAATTTCTTGCAGGATGGCAGGCTATGTTTTGGCTGTCCGTGATGCCTCTATTTGTACGATATTTTTATTCTGCATAAATTGCAATGTGTTAACTGTATTTCATTAAAGAAGAAGAACTAACATTGGATTGGTTAAAGGTAATCTTATCAGTTGGGACAAAGCTTCAAGCAATTATAACGCAGATGGCCGTTGAAATTCAAGAAAGACATGCTGTAGTCCAAGGCATACCTCTTGTCCAAGTTTCTGATAGATATTTTTGGTTTAGCTGGCCTAAGCTAGTTCTTCATCTCATTCATCTCACACTCTTTCAGGTATTGCTTTTGCCTCCTCTGCTGATGTCTATCATTATATTATGACTTGTCGTTGGTACAATGAATTTAATATGACAGAATTAGTTGGGAGCTTTCACAATATGAGATAGGCGAGACGAGACATTCTCCTTTTAATTGGTCTCTTACGTGGAATATTATTTTGTCTTTCTTTTGAACCGAAAAGTACATAGTTAAATTGTAAGGTCCTCTATATGTATGTACTTGTCATAGTGTTTTTCAGAATTTTCTAACCAGCTCCTTGTATTCTTTTCTTACCTACGTTCAGAATGCATTCGAGATAACATATTTCTTTTGGATATGGGTAATGAACTGATCTCCTCTCCATTTTACTCAGTCCTTAGCTATATATGTTTACCTCCTCACTGTAAGAAGTGATATATTTCTTGATGCAGTATGAGTTCGGGTTGTATTCTTGCTTTCATGAACACATTCTTCTTCAATATGTGAGAATATGCATCGGGTAAGTCTGATTATCCGCCCTTGCTTTTCCAAAAGACTACGCTGAAATACTTGTTCTACCAGTAATCCATACCTTCTGCCTTGAACTTGCACAAACCCTTAAAAAGTCAAGCTCCAGCTTGACAAATTAACTGTGTTGATTAATTTCAAGAATGTGCTTTTTTGGTGATAAAAAAGTCTTCTTTCAAAGAAGTGCTTCCCCGTAAACCTATTCTCTTCCCTCGATTTAATGTTGGAAACTTTTTATGGCCATTAAAAACTGGAGTAATGTTATAGCATGCAATAGAAATGGTACTTTTTGCATTAAACATTCTTATCTGATTTATTTGGCAGGGTTGGAATTTTAGTCTTGTGCAGCTACATCACCCTTCCTCTGTATGCCCTCGTTACGCAGGTACATCTTACTGCTAATGGCCTTCTTCATGATCCTTCTGCTTTTATATTTTTTAGGGAAGAAGTTTTTGTGTCCTGCACCTAATGTGAGAAGGTGTGGCCAACAAACTTGAGAGAATAATGGTGGAGAGGGAATAGGGATAAAATGAAATTAAGTACTTTTTACCATATTCCTTCACCAAAAAACCAACCCTCTTAATTTTCAGATGGGATCAACCATGAAGAAGTCCATTTTCGATCAGCAAACTAGCAAAGCACTGATGTCATGGCATAAGAATGCATTGAATAAGAAGAAGGGTGATGGGAAGCCCGCAGCAACTGCTACTCGAACTTTAGGTGGGGACCCATCTGATTCGCCTCAAAATTCCCCTATGCATCCACATATCCGTGACATGAATAATGCTGGTGGTGGTGGTGGTCAGACTGCTAATATTGTTGCCACTGTTGACATAGTCGGACAACATTCACCCTCCTCCTCCTCTGATGGAAATAACTTCCAATCCGGCAACCATAGTCTACTATAAATAAGGAAGTGATGAACTGTCACGGGGGGTTGTGCTGGGAACTGAAGATCTTGGTGGTATATATCATTAGTTTTTCTTCATGGCTTTAATTTTCAATCTTCTTCTTGTCTTGTGTATAAAGTAGACAAGTATATATAGGAGGATCTTATCACAAAACAATTAAATGTTCTTTCAGGAGGGATGCAATTAATATAGAGAGGAACTCAAATTTACAAATTAGTTATATGGTCCAAATGGTACTACATTACAGTACAGTACAGTTGATGTATTCAAGTTGTGTATTATATAGAGAGTATCTAGCTAGTAATTATCAGGTAAAAGGTTCTTGTTTTTTTCCTTGTGCGAAGAAGGCTTGTGCTCGTCTCGGGTTATGTAAAAGTAAAATGGGTTTTCCAATTGCATGGTTTGGTTGAGAGATTTGATTTTGGAGGAGACAACTCTGTTGCGTCTGTCTTCGACTATTGATGTGTACAACAAGTGTGGTGATTTACGAGGATAGAACATAGTATATATATATATATATATATATATACTAGCTGTGTCCCGTGCCTCCGGCACTACATCGACGGTTGAATTTATCCCAAACTTTGAACGGCCCAGATGATTTATTGAGTGAGCTGGAAATTCAAAATCATTTGTATTTTGTTAGATAGATATTTGTTTTGTAGCGATAGTATGATTTATGGCTGGCTATTCATTCAAAATATATATATGGTATTGGGAGTGCTCTAAACGAGACTTGGTATCTTGGAACACTTTTTTTTTTTATGTTGGTTGAGAGGTGTAATTGATGTTTCAGACCAAATCACACGTCTTATTCTTGGGTCGTGTGCAAAAACAAACACTGATGATCTGGACTAGGGATGTCCATCTGTTCTAGTATAAAGGATATTTCGTTTGGGCAACGGCTCTATGAATATGCAATCAAGACCGGGAAGGGAATGATTTCTCTGTGCCCTTACTTAGGAAATGCTCTTGTTACAATGTATGCAAAGTGTGAAGGCAAACCACATATATACAACATAGATTTTGGGAAGAGGGTCTCAAACTTTATAGGAATTTTAGTAACAAGTTGCTTCTCTAATATGAAAAGGAGATGGAGTATGGTGCCTTCATTGTCAATTTGGTCTTTCCACCACCCTTTTCAGCCTCCGAGTCTATACGAATGTAACACAAGCAAAAACTAATATACAACAACAAAATTTACTTGGTGAATCTGACATCTGGGTTCCTCATTGGTTTGAGCCACATGTCGGCCATTACACGCGAGGAAATGCTCCAAAATATATCTTGCCCCTTTGAAACCACCCGCTGCTTTCCTTTTTTCCCCGCCTTACCGAGTCCATATGCCACCAACCATTGCATTGAAGTCAATCTCTGCTTCTCACTATCCCATGCATTCTTCTTTCCCCCATTTCTTACTTTCAAACATCCAATGTGTAGACTTACTACTTTGAACTTCTTTTCCTCCCCGTAGTTGTTGTCAGGATCAACTTGTTTTGCATAAATCAAGGCTAATAGAGGAGCCCCCACCGCCTCATATTGCCTCAACGGATCTCGCATTTGTACAACTGTAGATATTATGATGATGGTTTCTGAGTCCCCAGCTTCATACTTGGAAGTGGCCACACTGCTATCTTTTATCCAGTCCTCGAGTGGAACAGCAGAAGCTAGAGCCTGATTTTTGTCCTTCTCACTACCGTCTATTATATTCTCATTGAGAGGGGATACATCAAATGGGGCATCTTCTTCGGCCATTTCAGCCTGAATTTTCAGAGCTTCAACTGCCATGCTCTCTATCTTCTGCATTGACAAAGCCAAAATCTCATCCACCGTCACTGGGTTTTCACTCACGTTCCAAATTCCTGTTGAAATCCTCTCTTTCCTCCCAGTACTCATTCCGGTTCCCATGGATTTAACTGCGGCAATGGTACGAGCAGCAGTAGAGCTAGCGCCTTCTTTGTTCCTCCCACTGATAATTGCTGAAGCAATTCCTTCAAAAGCTACCTGCTCTGCCGTTTTACCTGTAAGTTCGTCCACGGGCATCAGAGAACATATTTCAGAGCTAAGGTTTTCGATGCCCATGGCTGCCATGCTTTGAAATAACTCAAATCCACTCATTGATTGATTTGAATGAAGAACCAACTGTTTTGAAATCTGCATTGCAAGTTTTGGAGTGTCCTTTTTTGCCACCAAAGTATCTAGAGGATTCACAGCTGCTAAATAGCCTCCATTTCTGGTTTGCACCACGCAGCCCAAGCCCTTTCCAAGATCTGGGAGAAAAACCTTTGACTCGGCATCTTCAGAATCTTCAGCTCCTTCCTGCTTCATAGGATGGAATTCATGACGATTACCATATTCAACTTCATTAGCCTCTTCGTCCTCGAGTAATTGCAAAAATTCCTTTGTCACGGTCTCTTCATCAGCGTCTAATTTTTGTGATTCAGTTTCTTCGTCGGTCCTGATTGGTTTCTCTTCTCCCATTATAGATTCAAGAGCTTTTATCTGTTGAGCAATCAAATCAAGCTCTGTCAATCTAGCTTGGTGGACTTGGTCATGCACAATTTCCTTGACGACCTCACTTGAGACTGACCTTTTGTCAGAGTTTTCTTCTGATTGTCCATCATCCGTCAAATCTTTGTCTTGGACTTCTACACCTTTATCAACAACATCAAATTCTGGGAGATCTAGATCTTCCATCTTCGATTCTGGTTCTTCGAACTTCTGAGCAGGAGGAGATGGTGAAGGTATTGGGGCGGGTTCGTCGAGATTTAGATCATCAATTTCTTCAAAATCTTCACTTGCTCTTGCCTGTGAAGGAGTCCAAGCTTCTGCTCGACTTGACATTCTTGGACTAGGGACGCTGAAGGATGATTTTGACTGTCTGCGGCCAAAAGAAGGTGAGAAATTCCGAGCTTTACTAGACTTCTGCCCCCCCTCAGCCTGACTGTAAATTCCAGGTCCTCCATCTTTCTCCATAATCTGAAATCCCAGCTTTAGAACAAGTTCTCCTCCTTTGGCCTTTCCCGAGAGATTGAAACTTGTATCCCATTGTCGTATCCGTGTACCTTCGATGTTCTTCTTAATGGATTCCTGAATCAGGTTGCTCAAATCCACTGAAGTTCTTCCAAAATCAAGTTCTTCAGCATCAACTGCTAACACGTAGATCAAAAATGGACGGGGCTCGAATTTTGTCTGAGTTCCACCCACAGTTGAGCAGTAAACGTGGCACCTAACGAATAGGGTTTCTTCAAAATCAGCTGCCCCTTGAGAAACTCTAGATGGCATTGTCTGAACTGTCCCGTCCTTGGTTTCTTTCTTTCTAACACAAACAGCGAGACGAAGACCGTTCATTGAAGCCGGAAGGCCTTGAACGGCGACAACTTCAATAGAGAACAAACAACTCAATTTCTGCATGCCGATATGAGAGAGAGCTCGAATTGGCTTCCAGTTCCAAAGTCCTTTCTTTTCTGAAGAAGAAGTTGCTTTATCATCCAACTTGTGGAGCTCTTTTTGATTATGAGCCTTTGGCCGTTCTTTCTGCTCATTTTCGTCCTCGAGCTTTGGCCGAGAGCGCCAAGGGGACAAGGACATGCGCCTCGACCGGGGTTTGGGATTGAGCTTGTTCTCGTTTGGGGCTGCGTCAACCTCATCAATAGACGGGATTGGCGGAACTGCATCTCGAGGGAGTGCCAGGGAGGCACTTCTTCGATTAGTGGAAGTGTGGGACTGGTAGAGAGAGTGGCTAAGCTCTTCTAGTTCATCCAAGAGTTGGGTATTTGAATTTCTTCTGCCTGCCATAGCAAAGAAGATAAATTAAGAATGGTAAGAAGATAGAGTTCTGCCAGAGTCAGTGATGCTGCTGCTTGGAGAGGCAGGGATATGGTGGAAATGGAAGAGAAGATAATAGAATGAGTTGAGATTGAATGTAGGCTTTTGAGGTTCAGAAAAGGCCATAAATTCTGGATGATGGAGGCAATAGCTGCTAGCTGGTGCTTCCTGAACCAGTAAATTTGTATGGGCTTAAAATGTGAAGGATAAGGGAATTTCGTGACTCTCTTATTTGTGAAAGAGACAAGGACAGAAGTCAAGTGGGTCATAGAGAAGTTATTGCAGGTTTGGTAGGTAATGTGGTTAGTTTGTTTCCAGCAGGCTGGCATCACCAGATGTTTGGCTGAAAACAGAGATGGGTACGTACAATTAACTTTCTGGTTTTCTTTTCTTTTCTCTGTGGACCAGCAGGATGCTGGAAACTTCACATTAAAGTTTCACACTCTTGGTTCCATTTCAATTTGTAAGAGTTGTGGACTGTTCTGATAATACACTAGTTAGTTGGTGAGGAAACAAGAGAAATGATTGAAGTGGCTCACCCCAAAACCGCACAAACTGCCCATGTGTCTTTAGTTTCTAACCACTGTTTATGGACTGTCCTAACAGTTAGGTAAGTATGAATATATATATGCTTATTGCTCTCTCTCTCTCTCTCATTTTAAGCACTGCGTCTTCTTCTTCTTCTTCTTCATCTGTCTGTGCATGGCTGGCTAATTAATGGTGAACTTGTAATTAAATGAACCATGAATGTGCCATTACTAGCCATGATCTTAAGCCTATTGTTTGTTCAATTAATTATAAAAAAATGTAGAAACATTACTTGTATATATGCGCACGTACACACATGTGAGAATATAATTTTAACATGCGGTAATATCAGTTTTCAAAAAATATTTCTTTTATAAAAACGTGAACCCTATCACTCAATTAATAGAACTAACAACAACAATGACGATATATAAAAGTTGGGGCACTATTTTTTATGTGCGTGCAAAGACTGTCATTGGAGATCGAGTAGATAGATGATACAATATTGATTTAGAAGAAATTAAGACTAGAAGACGTATAGAGGCAGGGCCGGCCCTGAAGGGGTGCAGAAGGGGCGACCGTACAGGGCTACCAAATTCGGAGGGTGTCTGAATTTTTTTTTTTGCGTATATGTAGAAAATTGATTATGGAAGTTTGATTGATGATTTTGCAGCAAAAAATGCAAGAATGATGCTGGAGATCGTATGAAGTTTGTTGTCCATTTAAGTTTTAGCTACCTTTTCTTTTTAATTGATAATTTATTGAAGTTTTAGCTATATTTTCTTTCTAATTGATAATTTTATTATTTTAATTAATGATGAATTTTGATATAAATTGTGCTTTATATATTGGTGCTGATAAAAAAATTAGTTTGTTTATATGCGAGAGGGCTCCTATTTTTTTCTCGCACAGAACCTCCAAACTCTTAGAACCGACTTTGTATAGAGGGATCACCTTCAACCCAAACCATACATATACTACCCCATGCATTATGTTTGAAGAACATTATTCATCCTGTATGCAAAACTGTCATTATTGAGAGAATTTATGAAAAACAAAGGTACGAGTATATCTTTTACATTATTTTTTCTCACAAGTTTTTCCACACATATATAAATGACAAAGTAGATCATATACATTAATATTCATGTGATTAACATTAATTTTTTATTTTATAAAAATAAGAAATAAAAACTAATATAATTTAAAGTGTCTTACAAGAAAATATAATTAATTTATAAAAAACAGGTCAGATTGTCATCTATAAAAGATGACAAAACCAAAGCTTATATGAAATTATGTCATTTTAATCTTCTTGAATGTATTTAACCATTAAACACGAAAAGATCAAAAAATACGATTAAAGGTACACTACACATCCCGAATTCCCGATACCAAACATTTCATCACTATGTTAGATTTGAATATAATATTTAAAATTAATAAAAATAAAATTTATAAATATTTAAAATGCGATGTATTAGACTTGGTGTCACTTAAAATTGTCATAATAGAATGGGACGGACGCAATAGTAACAACAGGCAGGGTGGCTGCTAGTCTGAAGCCCAAGCCCATTTAACAAGCAACCTGGATCATGCTCACGCCATCATTTGACGTAAAAAAAGTGATGCTTATTCCAATCTAATCCGCCATTAAATACGGATTCTAGTTTTCCAAAAGCAGAAAAATTGGCTTTGTAATCAAATCGATCAAGGTGAGAAGATATTACTTCTAGTTCTTGATTTCTTAACGCTAAGAAGAAGACGAAGAAGAAAGAGAATTACTGATAGAAAATGTTGACGATTATGAGGGGAGAGCCGTTGGTGGCGAAGCTGGCAGTGGTAGCCAGGTATGCGGTGCTTCCGGGAGCCATGATCGCCGCCCTTATCTATTCTCCTCCTGACTACTCTTTATCTTCTCCCAAGGAGAACCAGCTGCAGCCTTCTTCATTACCCACCAATTAGATTCGTCCTCATCTCCCGATCCTCCAATGGTTCGTTTCTCTTAACTTTATTTCGCCCTAGTTAGATATAGGGTTTTATTTCTTGTCTTGATTTAAGATTAATCCTGCTTTCGTTGAATTGCATTTTTTTTACAAAAAAAAAAATTGACTTATGATTGAAGTGTAATGGACTTAATTCAGTTTTATACTAATAATATACCCGCTTGCCTGGAATCTGAGATAGCTGTTGAAGCTTATGTTAATTTGCATCTTTTCTTTTATGAGTGGATCAATTTTGTGTTTAATTTATACCCATTAATCGATTGAATTTAAATAAAATTAAAAGTGCATTTGATAGTCTACTACAAGGAGATTAAGAGAGAATAATATATGATTCAAGTAGGAATTATATATTGCATTTTAATTATAGCCAAAGTGGGGTATATGTAAAGGTGCATTGTTCTTTGCAAAAAACTATTTTCCTTTCTGTCAACATCGATAAGGAGTAAAACTATTTAGTATTTTATAAGCATAAGGGGAATAGTTTAATTTAATTGTGGTACTAAAGGGAAGGCTTAGATCTGGTCATAATGACGTGGTGCAAAGCACCACCCGCCCTGCGCTGAGTGCGGGTTCGCGTCGCAAAGTCGCATTGATGCTTTAGGCACTTTGCACGTACGCATCGTCGCTCAACGTCACCCAAGCCATGAGCCTATCTTTTTGGATATAGCTCGAACCAGACAACCAGATTAAACTGCAAACAAAGTTAGTTCTTCAGTTACAGTAATTAATATGCACATGAATTGTTTTTGTATTAATTGAAGTTATGATTACAGAATTATATCTGTAATTGATACTTTGATTATCAGCATAATTCAGTTTTTATTTGTAAGAAAGCCAACCATTTTTCTCTCTACATCTTCTTATACGGATATATATTTCAACATTTACAAAGTAGCAGAAATAGAGTTTTTCATCAGTGAATTGCTCTCACTGTTAATATATATAGGCTTGACTAGGGATGTGCATAATTTTCGTTTTTTTCGGATTTTAAGGTAAACCGGACCGGATCGACCCATTTTTTAGACATTTCATGTCTAGCTTTATGAAATTAACTTAAAGTGTACTCTATTTATAAAATAGAGGTAAGACAATAGAAGTCAAATTAGACAACATGAGACTTTAAAACAAAGAAATATTGGAACCAAAGGCCTAGACCCATTCTTATAGTTACTTGTTGAACTTAATATTACTTTGCTTTAGGTGTCGATGTGGGACAAATGTCCAACCTCAAGTTTAATGCCTCAAGACAATGTGGGACAAAGGCTACCCATTCTTTTTTCTTCAAGTTAAATGGCTAGTAGTGGGGCTCTGTAGTAACTTGAAGTTAAATGACTTTGTTAGCTAGACAAGTTTTTTTTTTAATGTAAAATGTAGAGTGGGCTAAGGGGTGCACAACCTCCCTTTACTATATATACAAATCAATACAAGCTCAGCCAACGAGAGTAAGAAAATTAAAGTCCATCTCCCTTTAAAAATTAAAGTGGATTTGTATTTGAAATTTAGTTGCTTGTGATTTTTGGAGGGAAGTAATAAATGGAATTTTCTGCTTTTGAGAACACGTTAATTATTTTTTTTATGTAAGTACTATATATAATGCTTTAAAATTTAAAAGAATTAATTAGTCTAATAATTCATGATTAGTCCATAAAACTTACTGATTACCTCATATACCACTGCTTTTGTCTCCTTCATTAGTCCAATAATTGAGAACAAATTTATATAACCTCTTTATATTTATTAATTTCCTTATTATTGATTAGATGATAAAAGTTTAAGGAAATTTTTCTTATAAAAAGACTACCAATTGAAGGCTTTGTTGTCTCCAAGTCCCACATTGGTTAATTGAAAAAAGTCTTAAGGAAATTTTCCTTATAAAATGACTACCAAGTGAAAAGGCTTCCTAACTTCCAAAGTAGAAGTCCCACATTGGTTAATTGAAAAAAGTTATAAGAAATTTTTCCTTATAAAATGACTACCAAGTGCAAAGCTTCCTAAGTTCCAAAGTAGAAGTCCCACATTGGTTAATTAAAAAAGTCTTAAGGAAATTTTCCTTATAAAATGACTACCAAGTGCAAAGTTTTCTAAGTTCCAAATTATCCAGTACAAAAGTGGGTAAAAACCGGTATCGAGCCGGTACTGAATCGGGTAACCGGTTCGGTATACCGATTCAATCGGTACCGGTATCGGTATCTAGTTTTAGGTGAATTTGGTAATCGGTTCGGACTGGTAATTTATCGGAGAACACCCCTAGGCTTGACATATATGCTACTTTTAGCAAACATTAGTGGTAAGGGGCAATAAACACTTTAAGGACATGGACTATCTGTGCCAAATCCTTTATGTTCCATTCGTTCTGTGTGTTACAAATTTATTTCAATCTTAAGGTGTTTATTCATATAGATACAGAATCGTTCAAAATCATGAACCAAGATTTTGTCAAGCTCGATCGCTTTGACTGAAAATAATTTTAGTCCTGGCAAGACAAATTGAAATTTCTACTGACAATCTCAAAATTGCGTATGTGCTGGACCCCCACTTTCAGTCCATTCTAGAAGATTCCAAACCAGCAGAAGGTCAGGAGCCAGACACTGTTGCAATTGAAACACTGAAGGAGCAGAGAAAGAAGAGGACTGAAGATGAAGAGCTTACTCGAGGACATATCCTCAACACGTTGTTGGATCATCTCTACGATTTTTACAGCAATATTCAATCACCAAGGGAGTTATGGGAGGCCTTGAAATTTAAATGCAAAGCTGAGGAAGAAGGTACTAACAAATATTTGTTCAAAATATTTTGATTTTAAAATGGTTGACAATAAAACTATTTTGGAGCAAGTGCGTGAGCTCTAGGTTATTGTTAACAAATTGAGGGTTCTTAAAATTATCTTGGAAGGATTTTGCCATAAAGTTAATACATAAATCTGAGGATTTTTCCTTGGATCAAATTCAGAAGCATTTGCATATTGAGGAGGCCCTAAAACGTGATGCTAAGAATTTGAACCAAGGACAATTAAGTGTCAACTATTTCGAGGCAGGTTCATTTAAAGGGAAAGGACCTAGTGTTAAAAAGGATAATAATAAGTTCAAGAAACCTGGACAGAAAAATAAAAAGAATAATCCTAATAAAAGAAAGTGCAAGTGTCATGTTTGTAGAGAAATTGGACAATATGCTAGAGAATGTAAACAACGCAAGAGCGACTCTGCTAACATTGTTGAGGAGAACCTTGTTGCCATGGTTTCTGGTCTTCATTTTGATGTGACTATGATTTTTGAGGTTAACATGGCGAGAGAGTCTGGTGATTGGTGGTTAGACTCCAGAGCTACTGTCCATATTTGCAATAACCAAGAGATGTTTAAAACATTTGAAGACGTTATTGGACAGGAAGTTCAGATGGGAAATAGTTCAAGGGCTAATGTTGATGGCAAAGGAACTGTGGAAATTAACTTCACCTCCGGGAAGAAGCTGACCTTGCTTAATGTGTTGTTTGTGTCAGAAATTAGAAAAAATAATAATTTATGTTGATCTTTTAGATAGGAAAGACTTTAAAATTTCTGTTGAGTTTGGAAAAATCTTTCTTTCAAAGAATGGTGTTTTTGTTGGAGAGGTTATGCTTGTAATGGAATGTACAAATTATCTATTAATAAGATTAATTTTGTTTATGCTTATATTACTTGTGCAATTTCTTTGTGGCATAGTCGTTTAGGACATAAATTCAAAGATGAAAAATATGCATGCAATGAAATTAATTGATTTTGGTAATAGTGAACTTGAGAAATGTGAAATTTGTGTTAAATCAAAAATTTTGAGGAAACTATTTCCAAATGTGCATAGAGAATCACAATTGTTAGATTTAATACACACTGATATCTGTGAGTTAAATGGAATATTGACAAGGCGTGGAAAACGATATTTCATTACTTTTGTAGATGATGCTAGCAGATATTGTTATGCGTATTTGTTAAGAACAAAAGATGAGGCATTTAACTCATTAAAAAATACAAATCAGAAGTAAAAAATCAAATTGAGAAGAAGATTAAAATTTACATTCTGCTGGAGACATGGAATATTGTTTGAATGCTTTTAATGCATTTTGTGAAGAAAATGACATTATTTATCAAACAAGTGATGCATATTCACCACAACAAAATGGTTTGGCAGAAAGAAAAAATCGTACATTTCATGATATGATTAATTGTATGTTAAATCATGCTTGTTTGCCAAATAATTTATGGGGTGAGACACTCCTAACTGCTTGTCATATTTTAAATGGGATTTCTAGTACTGTAGTAAAAATTAGTCCTTATGAAATATGGAAAAGTAGGAGACCTAACATAAATTATTTTTAAAGTGTGGGGTGTATAGCTTATTTTCGAGTTCTTGATCCTTAAAGGACTAAGTTAGGGGCTAGAGCTATTAGAAGTATATTTGTTGGATATGCTGAAAATAGTAAAGCTTATAGACTTCTTGATTTAGAGTCTAATGTAATAACTGAGTCGAGGGATATGGAATTTTTTGAATATAAACTCTCAAAAGATGTTGAGAATGTGGATATGCCTAAACTTGATGAGCCTAGAGGTTCTATAAGGTCTAATGTTGAGGTTGGAGAACCTAGTTTTCCAATTCAACCAAGTGGACCTAGTAGTACTAGAGCTAGAAAAGATAAAAAATTGGATGATGATTTCATTTCTTCTTGGTCTTTATTATTTTTAGTGGAAGGAGACCAAAATAATGAGTTGGTAAATGAAATTCCCTATAAATATAATCTTGAGACTGATCTTAAATCATTTAATAAAGCTATGGCTTCTAGGGTTGCTGCCTTTAGGAAGGAAATGATGAAATGGATTCGATCTTGAGAAATAATACTTAGGTATTAACAGATTTACCTAGAG
The DNA here is from genome assembly GCA_020205555.1 of Panax stipuleanatus. NCBI lineage: Eukaryota > Viridiplantae > Streptophyta > Magnoliopsida > Apiales > Araliaceae > Panax > Panax stipuleanatus. The sequence continues at coordinate 156,758,845 of CM035118.1, forward strand.
GTTCTAAACCCATAGGATGCAAATGGGTTTTTACAACAAAATATAACATTAATGGTATTATTTATGCCTTTAAAGAAAGATTAGTAGCAAATGGTTTTAGACAAGTAGAGGGTATTGACTACTTTAATACTCATGCACCGGTAGCACGAGTTACTTCCATTCGAATTCTTTTTGCCTTAGCTTCATTGTTTGATCTTTACGTTCATCAAATGGATGTTAAGACAACATTTTTGAATGACAATTTGAATGAGAAAGTATATATAGAACAACCCAAAGGGTTTGTTGCTCCCGGTAACAAGGCTAAAGTATGCAAATTAGTTAAGTCCCTTTATGGTCTAAAACAAGCACCAGAACAGTGGCACGAGAGATTTGAGACTGCTATTTTAAACTTTGGGTTTAAATATTATAGTGCAGATAGGTGCATATACTCTAAAACAACTTCTGGCTATGTGGTGATAGTCTGTTTGTACGTGGATGAAATGTTGATCATCAATACGAATATGGTTGGAGTAAATGAGACTAAAAAGTATTTATCCTTTGTCTTTAAGATGAAAGTCATAGGTGAAGTAGATACTATTTTAGGCATCATAGTTAAAAAACATAGTGGGGTTTTGTATTAAATCAATCTCACTATCAGTGGCGAAGCCAGGATTGGTTCGCAGTAGGGTCAATAATTAGAGTATCAAACAATAAATCAAAATTGATAATTATAGTAACAAAAAGCGACTCAAATATATAACCAAAAAAATATAATGTCATTGTTGTAGCCATCAAGCTTATCCACAAAAATAACTAGTAGAATATAATAATTACAACTGTCCTCTGCGCGTTTTCATTCGTTGAAATCGTTGCATAATACTTTCATTGTCAATGCAATCAAATACATCCTTCTCGATGTATGTAATCAAGCAATCATTCATCAGTTGATCTGCCATAGAATTGCGCAACCTACTCTTAATTATCTTCATAGCAGAAAAAACTTTCAACAATAGCAGTTGCAACAGGTAAGATTAATGCCAACTTTAGAAGCCGATATACCAAAGGAAATACAATATAATATGTTTCTTAGTACCTACGAGCTTTCTTGCAAAATCGCTAATCCCTTGAACTTCCAAAAACTCTTGATTTGTCCGCATATCAGAAATGTAAATATCTATTTGACTATCAAGTTTCATAAGATCCATTGGAGAAAAGTCATTTGAATAAATGCTAGCGAGATGAATTAATTTGTCCTTGTCAAAACTAGCGAAACAATCACTAGGATTTAAGCATGCCACTGATAAAAACAGGTCAGTACTTGCTTTCAGTAAAATGATCATTTAATTCTTGAAGTTGCCAATCCAAAACAATACAAAATATCTCAACATAATAATGGTGAAAATTTGTAATACCTTGAGATTTTCGACTTGATCTCCCATGGAATAAAGCATTCATATCTATAATGTCAATTTTGTGTTTGTTGCAAAATAAACAAACTTCATCAAGTAGTTTCTCCCATCCCTCATCTCTCATAACCTTCAATAGTTGCTTAGACACTTTAACTAATTCCATAGCATTTACAATGTCTTGATCCTTGCTTTGCAATGCTTGTGATAATTCATTTGTAATTCCCAATATCTTTCTCATCAATATTAGATCAAATGCAAAACCAAATGATTGCAATGACTCTAATAAACCAAAAGCAATATCTTTTTGTTGGTATACCTAACCATCATCTGAAACCTCCTCAAGTACATCAATCACTGAGGAGAACATAAGAATCAAGTTCAGAAGTGTCTCGTAATGTGATCCCCAACTTGTGTCACCTGCCCGTTTAAGACTAGTTTCTTGATGCAAGCCTTTCCCACTTTGAAGTTCATTATTCATCAATGCTCTCCCGACTCTAGCAACTTCTTTCTCTCGAAGACTATCTCGACGCTTGCATGATGCTCCAACCACATTTAACAACTCAGAAACCTTGTTAAAAAACCAAACAATGTGTTTATGCTTACTAGCAACAGCTACAATAGTTAATTGGAGTTGATGAGCAAAACAATGGACATAAAATGCAAAAGGATTCTCATTCATTATTAAGGTTTTGAGACCATTAAATTCACCTCGCATGTTACTGGCTCCATCGTACCTTTGACCACGTATTCTTGATAAACTTAGTCCGTGACTTGAGAAAAAGATCTCAATTGCTTCTTTAAGCAATGAAGCAGTGGTACTAGTAACATGAACTATACCAACAAAACGTTCAACAACACATCCCTTTCTATCCACATAGCGTAAAGCTACGACCATCTGTTCTTTGATTGAAATATCACGAGACTCGTCAACTAATATTGCAAACACATCATCTCCAATATCACTAATGATAGCAATGGTAGTTTCTACTGCAACACAATTTATAATATCTTTCTAATATCACTCGACACCAATTTCAGATTTGTTGGAGCATTTTGCAACACAACATTGTTGATACTTTCATTGTGATTAGCAAGAAATTGTAGAAGCTATAAGAAATTTCCTCTATTACTTGAATCTTCATCTTCATCATGACTACGAAAGGATAACCCTTGATGCAAAAGAAATCTTATGCAATGAAGTGATGCATTTAAGCGAATTCGATATTCAAGTCTCGTTTGTTTAGATTGTTTAATAAAAACATTCTGAATGTTTTGCTTTGGGGATAAGGTTCAAAAATGCCCCTAACTTTTACCCCGAGATCTACCGAATACCCTAAACTTCTTTTTTTTTCCAAAATTACACTCGACGTTACAAAATTTGAGTCAACCGTGTCCCTCCCGTTAACAGATCTGCCACCCAGACAAACGTGGCTGACGTGGCTAGACAAATTTTAGTGACAAATATTATATTTCTTTTTCCCATTTTCTCTCTCTCCAATCTCCTTCCTAGATTCTCTCTCATTCATCTTATCAAATTTGGAAGACCTAGGAACTGGGGTTATCTCAAATACTCAGGATCAAATTTATTACAAATTCGAAATACTCAGATCAAATCCCTCACAAATTTTATCAGCCGCCACCCACAAATTTGATCCTCTGTTCATTTCTTTGTTTATGTTATGTTTGGATTGAAGTATATCATACATGAAGCAACAGTACAAAGTACACAAATTCCCATAGCATGCAGAGTAATTCCCTACTTAGCATCTTCAAAACCATTCTCTACCACTACATCAATCTTTCGGTACCTGAAATCCATTGGCCACATAGAATCCTCAGCTGGGATTACGGCATTCGTATCCATAAATATTCCATGAATACACACATACTCTGCAAGGAATGATCATTCCTAGATGAGCTCAACCCTGCAAAAACCTCCTCTTCATTCCACATTTCCAATAAATCGATTGGATACATTAGCACTGCATTATAAGGCCTTGGGCTACCAAATTTGCCAACCCTAATCTCAATTTGTTTCGAACTGGTCTCATAATCGACCCAAGAATGAAATTTCTCACCACTATTCAGAAACAAATCGAAAGAGGAAGTTTGCCAAGCCTTTCATCAAACTCTATTCTGGCATTATTACCATTGAATCTAATACCAAGATATCTAGTAATTCCAAAGCTTTTTTCAGAAGCTTTTGAGGCTGGTTTGATTTCAAGAGAGAGACCATGGCCTTCACCATTTTGAGGAGAGATGGAAAATGTAAAATCAATGGAAACGAGGTGAGGGTTTGATTGGATGAATTTGACAGGCTTCTTCTTTAGTATGATAAACCCGTTGCTCGAGGAGATTATTGGGCGATTGAGCTGAACGGAACCGTTGAACAGCTCAGCGTCGCCGACTAGGGCAATATTGGGAGTTTTTGAACAACACCAACTAGGCGAAAAGGTTCCTCTGCTTTGGCTCAATAAGTCCCTGATTTTTCAATCGTGACTACCATCAGATCTGATATGAAGCAGATCTGAACCATATCTCTGTTCTGCTGCCTACCGTCAATAAGTCTCTGTTTTGCTTCCTACCATCAGATTTGAACCAGATTGGAACAGTCGTGATACAGATTCAGATTATCTAATAGGAAAAAATCAAAATTGTAGCCACTATCGGACATGTCGACCACTGGCAAGACCACCAGATGAATGATGCTATCCTCGTCGTCTCCGGCGCCGACGGTCCCATGCCCCAAACCAAAGAACACTAATCCCGAAGCAAACTCAAATTCCATCAGCTCATGAGAATCGAAGCACAAAAAGGAAAAATTGAAACAAACAACAATCAAATTGAACACCAGCAGCAATTTCAAATCAATCGTACCATGGAGGAGGAGGAGAGAGCGAGAATAAAGGGAGGAGATTAGAGATAGAAAAGAGGGAGAAGAAATATAATATTTGTTTTATTAAATATTTTTTTTGTTGTGTCAGCAAAAGTAGATGAGGTGTCCATACCTCGTCAGCAAATTTAGATGAGGTGTCGGCCACGTTAGTTTAGTTGGCAGATCTGTTAACGGGAGGGGTACGGTTGACCCAAATTTTGTAACGTCGAGTGTAATTTTGGAAAAAAAAAGTTTAGGGTGTTCGGTAGACCTCGGGGTAAAAGTCAGGGACATTTTTGAACCTTATCTCTTTTGCTTTGGTTTCATCAAATCTTGACATTTACCCCAAGCTTGGTTATGAGCACTATTAGGCCCTCCAACATGAATATCAAATCTCTCTTGTTCCATGTTGTGAAGCCATTAGTATTGAAAGAATCACCACCCACTTGTTTTCCAGTGTCCGGCCTAAGTAGATAGCAACATAAGCAAAATGCTGCATCAATAGCTATGCTATACTCAAACCAATTTCCATATTCTTTAAACCAAGAAGGATTAAATCTACGTAAGTATCCCCCAATTTGAGTCTATGGGAAGTAATGTTTGAGAGGCTGACAAGGACCCTTTAGCAGTGAATGCTCTTCTTACTTCATCTTGAATATTAGGATGATACTTTGATATTTTCTTTCGCAACCCGGGGTCTGCTTCAAGATTTCCCAAATCTACTTTATCATCATCCTTTTTCTGATTTTTATTAGAACATGATTCTTCAAATGCAGAAGCTTTTCTGAATACAAATTTGTCCGTATTGGCAGTTTAAAGAATTAAAGATATTATGAACTTAATTACAACAAAAAACAAAGTTGTGCCAATTTCATGAACTCAACTTTTGCTAAAAAAAGGGACAGATGCATCCAAATATCCAATTTAATAATACTAACAAAAGGAGGAAATTACAACAAGAATAAACAAAACTTAGTTCACACCTGAAATCAATTGTGATTGAAGAAAAGAAAGATGGTCTGTTGTGCCAATTTCATTCTGGAAAGAGATTCAAAGAAGCCTATGACCAAGAGAGTCACCGACTGAGGTTGGAGAAATTGAAGAGAGCAAAATTTCTGTTACCAGCAATAAAATGGCTGCCCTTGCCAGGAGCCCAGGGCCAAGAGAGTCACCAACCCACTCGTCGCTCGATGATGTCGCACTCCACACTCGCCAGTCTCCCTTTGGCCTTTGCGTCTTTGCCCTTTTCTCTTTCTCTGTTTTGTGGCTGAATAGATGTTGGGGTATGAGATTTAGGGCTGGGTGCTTGGGTATCTAATTAAAAAAAAATTAGTGTGGTCTTTACATAGCTTCGCCATTGCTCACTATAATGAAAAGATATTAACTAAGTTTAGTCACCTCGAGTTTAAAGAGGTGAATACTCCTTTTAAGAATGGAGTGAAACTCAAAAGAAAATAAGTTATTGCACGGTTAGAATATGCTAGTGTTATTGGTAGCCTTATGTATGCTATGCATTGTACTAGGCCAGATAATTCTTTTGTAGTTTCTAAACTTAGGGGGTGTTTGATAAAAATTGAATGAATCTGAATCTGAATGAAAAAAGTTGTTTGATAGTTGATATGTCTGAACCATCTGAATAACATATTTTTATTATTTTACCCCTCTGAAAAAATTCAAAAAATTGTTGTAAATTTATTTAATATTACTTAATATAATAGTTAATATTGTAAAAAAAAACCCATTCAACCGCTCATTCAACCCATTCAGCCAAAATAATGGGACTAAACCATTCAGTCCAAATCGTCTGAATGGCTGAATCGGTCATGTCATTCAGACGATTTTTTTTTTCAAAACAAACGTACTGAATGACTGAATCGGTCAATCATTCAGTCATTCAGTGTTAATCAAACAACCCCTTAGTATATATACGAGCAGTCCTAATGTTGATCATTAGAAAGCTATTAGGAGGACACTTGGATACCTTAAAAGAACCAGTGGTTTAGGATTATTTTATAATAAATTTCTTAGTGTTTTGGAGTGATACTTTGATGCAAGCTGGATTAATAGTGTGGGAGATAATAAATCCACAAGTGGGTGGATTTTCACTCTTGCCAGTGGTGTTGTTTCTTGGACAAGCAAGAAACAAACTTGTATTTCTCACTCTACTATGGAGTCAGAGTTTATATATAGCTTTGGCTCAAGCAAGAAAAGAGGCTGATTGGATTAGAACTATGTTGTACATAAATCTATGGCCAAATCCAATACCTCCAATTTTACTATATTGTGATAGTGAAGCTACGTTTACAAAAGCATATAGTGATACCTATAATGGTAAGTCTAGACAAATTGGTCTGAGACATGAATTTGTGAGACAATTGATACATGATGGTATCATAACTATTGTCTATGAGAAATCAAGTAAGAACTTGGTTGATCCACTTACTAAGCCTCTGGCGAGAGACTTAATACGTTTGACTACACGAGATATGAGACTTAAAACCATTATGAGCCAAGGGTGATGGGAACTCAATCTATATCTAGGTTACCCCTTGTTTATAGGTTCAATGGAAAAAACAAGTCACAGTTGTTGGTTGTGTTACTATGAACATCGTCTCATATGCAGTTTACGATAGTAACATCTGTTGCACAACTGAGGATGAGCTATATTCTTAACAAAGTGTTGCATTTTTAGCAACAGAAGTGTAAGAGAAACACTTTGTCTATATGAATTAGTAGTGGAGCCGCTTCTTATAGAGAGTTATGGTTGAGGGTCAAGAAGCATGACTTTAATAGTGCAAAACGATGAGAATGCTCACCTGTAAAAGGAGGTTTTGTGTGTGTATGACAGCTCCGGTCATGTCATTTTGGAATAGAGGTTCAATCTACGGACACCATCTATTTCGATATGACTTTGAGTTATTTATACTAAGAGAAGGTTCAATGTTCGTCACACCTTCTATTATGCATACAAGCCTTAGAGTTGATAGATAGAGAATAATTTGAAGAAAATTAGTTTTTCAAACAAGTAGGGGATTGTTAATTTGCATCTTTTCTTTTTTGAGTTTTGATCAATTTTAGGTTTAATTTAAACACATTAATTGATTGAATTTAAATAAAATTAAAAGTGCATTTGATGGTTACTACAAGGAGATTAAGAGAGAATAATATATGATTCAAGTAGGAATTATATATTGCATTTTAATTATATCCAAAGTGAGGTATATGAAAAAGTGCATTGTTGTTTGCAAAAACTATTTTCCTTTTAAGTCCCACATCGGTAAGAATTAAAACTATTTAATGCTTTATACTTATAAGGGGAATAGTCTAATTTACTTGTGGTACTAAAGGTAAGGTTTGGATCTGATCACAATGACGTGGTGCAACGCACCACCCGCCTGCGTCCCTGTACCTGGGGCCGGGTTCACGTAGCAAAGTCTCATTGGCCTCACACGAGCCATGAGTCTATTTTTTTAGATAAAGCTCAAACAAGATGAACTAGATTAAATTGCAAACAAAGTTAGTTCTTCAGTTATAGTAATTAATATGCACATGAACTGTTTTTAGAATTATTTTTGTAACTGATACTTTGATTATCAGCAGAATTCAGTTTTGATTTGCAAGAAAGTCGACCATTTTTCTCTCTACATCTTCTTATACTCTGATATATATATTTCAACCTTTACAAAGTAGCAGAAATAGAATTTTTCATCATTGAATTGCTATCACTATGAATATATATAGGCTTGGAGCTATATTGCCAGCAGGCTTTAGCAAACCTTAGTGGTAAGGGGCAATAAACACCTAAAGAACAGGGACTACCCGTGTCAAATCCTTTCTGTTCCATTCATTATGTTTGTTGCAAATTTATTTTAGCTTATAAAAGCCACTTCGTGATATGATGACTCTGGTTCCTAACAGCAAGTTTTAATAATGATTTAGTTTCTACTTTCTTGTTTGTTGTAACCTGCATTGAAATTGGAGATAAACATTCCATAAGCAACATACCTAGTTGAACCAGAAAGAGAATGTCATTCTGTAGCTGAAGTTACAGGGTGTCCTATAGGTCATAATTTTCCCTGTTTAGAGTTTTAGTTTTTAAGTGAACATCTACTCCTAATCATTATGCTCTCACAAGAGATTAAACTAACATTCTGTAGTAGTATGGTGGGAGTAATGCTCATGGAATAAGGTCTGGCAGAAGATAATATAATATATGAGGGTGGTCGCCATAATCTCCTGATTCCCCTCCTTGTCAAAATAAATCAAAATTGTCATCATCTGATTGAAGAGAGAATTTTCATAGTCCAAAATAATGGTTGATAATCTAAGAAATCAAGTTTTTTTATCCCTCATAAACAGTTCCACCTCTGTCGTGAAATTCAGTGTCATTCCTTCCTTCTGGGATCTCCCAGAATTATAGTCCTTATAGAAAAACTAATTGCTCATTGAAACTTCCCTATTCTATCTTTTTGAGATAATACTCTTAAAAAATTTGTTATATTCTTTAGTAAAACTATTGAAAGGGTTAGTTCTGGGATTACCTACTTTCCCACCAACTGCAAATGCATGTCCCTTTAATAAGTTGAATGTTATCCAAGTAAACTTGGACTATGATATTAGACAGGTAGTATGTAGTATCTCAGGCCATTTCATAGTGTGCCCAAACCTTAACAAAGAGTTCAAAGCCATTTCAAACCAGACGACAATTAGTATGCTTTGGTGATTTCAGTAGTACCAGATTCAACAGTTATGAAAGAAGTATCCGGATGTTTTTGGTTGAGTAGGAGAGGTTACTTACTGTAACACTCTTCAAAGTTGCAGGGAAGGAAGTTGGATTCAGTTCCACCTAAAATTCTGATGATTTAGATTTGAAACTATAGGAAAAAGCAATGGAAAGGGGGAGGTTGTTCCTTGTATTCCACACAAGCCTCGTATTTGTGTATCCCATGTTGCTCGTCAGCTTCTACTCCAGCAGGGATTTCCATTTCTCCGAACCTTTTAAGATTGGGATATAGTGTGTGTAGGGTTTAATATCATGTTTATGTGATAGAGTTTTGCAAGCTACAATAGTTTAACAATTGGTTCAGCTAAGTTTGTCCTTTAATTTTTCTCTTGGGTTCACTGGTTGATTGAACAGGTGTCGGACTGGGTATAGAATTGAATTTTCCTGTCCCTAGGGCTTTATGTTAAAATATCTGATTAAGATCTTCCTCTACTTTCCTGTCTAAAGGCTTGATAATGGTTGCGCTAACTGCAGAAAGCTCTAGCAAATTTTATTTCTCTCCACTTTATTAAGCTGAACTCAAGCTAGGGGCATTGAGCTTTGAATATCTAATACTGTATGACTAATAAAATTACTCCAGCCTAAACCAAGATCTGTTCAAGTAGATGCTTACTTGAGATTGCTTATTAGACACAACAGCCAGACTTTTGGTCAACAGGACATCCTACTATCAGCTTTCAGCTTGCTTACAAACTAGTTCATCGTGATTTTTTTTTACCTTACGTGTCTCATTGTTCAAATATAACCGAACCTTGCTTAACTTGAGATGAAGATAATGGAATTCAAATGTTTCTGTACTTTGCTTTAACATTTCTAGTTTTCTGTTTATTGCTGCATAAACTAATAGACGCACTCAATTTAGGAATTACTTGATGGTATGATTCATTGGTAGTAATTTTTCCAATCCAGGGAAGGACTTGAGTTCTTAAATTTATTTATGGTTCTTGCAGCTGGCTATGGATGTGTTGGATGGATATGGAATAATCCTCATGGCCACTATTTTGCTGTATTCCAGTTGAAGGATAAGGGAGTTTGAATGCTTTTCATTCTCCTTTGAAGCAACTGTGAGGTTCCTATTTTCTGTTACAAATGTAGTTTACTAACAGTAATGTTATGCTACAATTTGACATTTGTGCCCTTATTTTGATGGCAAAATGTTTTATTTTTCTTTGTGGGTTTGATGACCTCGTTAATTTCCTTGTTCTTGGCTCTCTCTGCATCCGTACGACATTAAAAGTCGGTCATCATGCAATTTCCAAGTTATTCCTCTAAATACAGCTTGATTGACATGGCCCATGGATAGCCCATATTATGTGTGCTAGCCTTGTAGTAGAAACTGTATTTTAATTTGCTGGGAGCAAATCTGTGCAAAAGAAGACGTTCTGTTAGCCAGGAACGTGTGATTTACCCAGTTTGCGTAATACTATCTCAATGGTAATCCATGTGGTATGCAGGAATAATCCAATGAGTTAAATGTCCATTTGCTTTTAACTTTTGATGGAAGCCCAAAACAGAAGAGGAGTTGAGAATACAAGGTAGGTACTACTGGAAGAAATAACAAACTAACAAATTTACCCAAATTAACTCCGTATGTCTAGTCTAGGCCAATATTTTAATGGAATGAAATTATAGCTAGCTTGATGTTGGTGGTACAAATTTAAGGCATTTATTATAAAACACTATTACATTTTTTGTTCTCGTCCTGGAACTTGCATGGACTAACAATTATTGACGGTGCCAAGATAGCAGCAGCAGCAGCAGCCAAGTCATTTTTTGGATGTCCAATTGGCCCACCACCTCTTTATAGTGGTGCACCTCAACACAGCATATATATTTTCTTCCTAACCTATTAAATCATATATCATTCAACATGCTACTAGAAAGACATGCTTGTACCTAAAGCTTTGACATAAGTGAACCAATCTTAAAGCCTCGGCAAGTTAAATTGTATACATTTCAACAACGTTACTAGAAAGCAAATGCTACGTGATTTCTACATTTAAATTGTATGCAAAAACCTATAAATAAAACCATGCTTTCCTATCTACCTCTCATCTTCTTCTTCTTCTTCTTCTTCTTCATATTTCAAAAAAATGGCTCTTTTATCATCTTCCAAGTCTCTGTTCTTTCTCTCCTTTTTCATGGCAGTCTTTGCCTCCTCGGCGTTGGCTCGTGATTTTTCAATCGTGGGCTATTCGCCGGAAGATTTGTCAAGCATCGACAGACAAATTAATCTATTCGAATCATGGCTTGCAAGGCATGGCAGGAATTATGAGAGTATTGAAGAGAAGTTGCATAGGTTTCGAGATTTTCAAGGAAAACTTGATGCACATTGATGAGACAAACAAGAAAACTAGCAACTACTGGCTTGGATTGAATGAGTTTGCTGATTTGAGCCATGAGGAGTTTAAAAACAAGTATTTGAGCCTCAAGGTTGACTTATCTAAAAGGCAAGAGTCCAACACCGAGGATTTTATTTATAAAGAGGTTGTGGATTTGCCAAAGTCTGTGGACTGGAGAAAGAAAGGAGCTGTCACTAATGTCAAGAACCAAGGTTCTTGTGGTAAGTATAAAAATTCTCAAACTTCCTACAGACAATGATTTACCGTCTTAGTCGTGCTGATACAATGACATAATTACACTTTTATAGGCATTAATTGTAGTTTATGAGAGCATATATCAAATATTTTACGTACTGATCAAAATTAATGTATATCTTTCGAGTTGGAATTAAGCAATGTGTTAATGGTGACTATATATCTATCTATCTATCTGCAGGAAGTTGTTGGGCATTTTCAACAGTGGCTGCAGTTGAGGGAATAAACCAGATTGTGACCGGAAATTTAACATCGTTGTCTGAACAAGAGCTAGTGGATTGCGATACCACCTTGAACAAAGGTTGCAACGGAGGTCTCATGGATAATGCATTTTCCTTCATAATGTCTAATGGTGGGCTTCACAAGGAGGAAGACTACCCGTATGTCATGCAAGAAGGCACTTGTGACCAGAAAAAGGTAATTGTCATAATATCATCATTCCGAATGAAATCCATGCAAACTAAATCAAATCAACGGTACTACTTTCTAGGCTATATGCCAAGTATGATATGATAATAATATCATCATCATCATCCATTTTTGTTATCTCTTTCTTTCAGGATGAATCTCAGGTAGTAACTATTAGCGGGTACCATGACGTACCCAAGAACAGCGAGGAGAGCTTGTTAAAGGCACTTGCAAACCAGCCTCTGAGTATTGCAATCTCGGCTTCTGGCCGTGATTTCCAATTTTATAGTGGGGTAAGTAGGCTTACTGAAACAGTAATTGCTAGCTAGCTAGGCGGGCGGGATAATAAAGGTTGTTGAGATTAATTGCATGTGATTTCATTATCTATCTTGGTATTGTAGGGTGTATTTGATGGGTATTGTGGACTTCGGCTGGATCACGGAGTTGCTGCGGTTGGATATGGATCAACCAAGGGGTCCTCCGACTACATTATTGTAAAGAATTCTTGGGGATCAAAATGGGGAGAAAAAGGCTACATCAGGATGAGGAGAAATATTGGCAAGCCTGAAGGCATTTGTGGAATCTACAAGATGGCTTCTTTTCCTACTAAAAACAAGTGATCCTCCTACTATATATATATATATATATTGGTACTACCGTAGTAGAGTACGTACATAGTATTCACTTGTTTTCTTCGCGTGTTGCTCCCTCCAGTCCCCCTTCTGCTAGCTGTTTGCTATATCTTCGTTGTGAGACGATGTGACCTAATATTAGGTTTAATAAATTTCTTATTTTGCGGGCTCGTGGCTATTCTGAACGAAGCAAAGTGTGTGTTAGATCAAACAGTAAATAATAATACTAAAACAAACAAATGGTTTGTATTTATCATGATGGTAAGGATTGTATTTTTGTCTGGTAAATAAAAATGGACAAATAAACTCTCTCTCATTTGGGAGACAAATTTCGGTTCGGCATGGACACAAATGCTAACGGGGGTGGTGCATCAATTAAAAGTCTGAAATTCAGTTCATACATACAAGCATCTTGGTCAGAATTCTTACAACAGTAAGGAAGCAATGTTGCAACTTTTTGAGCATGGGAATATAATTAAAATCCTATCTGAGAGAATGTTAAAGAAAGTATGCTTGGTTGGTTCATAACACATGATGAGAAAGAGAGAGAGACTAGCTAGAGAGGTCATGAACATGGAAGCCGATGGTTGTTATCTTCAGGAAAATATGGTATTCTGTATTTCATTACAATAACTTCCAGGATACCATCCTCCTTAAAATTGAGCGAGGCTAACCTGGGGTCAACAGGTCCAGGCAGATTGAAGGAAATCGAGAAACGTCCAGGTGGGCACAATTCTTGGACTTTCACCTCGAACACGACCGCCGACCGACCTTTCGGAACACCACTCCCTATAACCACCGAGCCTTCTACTTTCACCCTCCCATCGTCCCGGATACCACACTTTATATCACCTGCTATAACAACAAAAAGTCATCTCTCTCAATTAATCTTCTTTTTCATTAATATATTTTATTCTTCTGCTTCCTTTTCAACTTCATGTATATGCAGAATTTCCAAAAATGTTCCTACTCACGCTACAACCCATTAATTACCTGAGGTTAAAAGGCATTTACTGTTCTATGACTACTGCAGCTTGCACATCATATATGCCAAAAGATTATGAGCCATACAAGCGTCTTCATCGGAAGGAAGTTGTTTCTCATTTAAGCTCAATGGTGAGGGTAGTAAACTAGTAATTACGTCACTAATTTGTTTCCAGTCCCAGAATTCATAAGTTTCAAATACTGAGATTGAATGTGTTAGATATTTTCAAATCTGAGAAGTATATAATAAATATATTATATGCTACAATTAAAACCAAGAGATGTGTTGGTTCATTTGGTTTGGTTTGAAAGATTATAACTCTTTGAACAAGAGGAATCTATTCGGACAAGGGATGTATTGATTCGGGCTAAAAAGCAATTGAATCAATGCAATAGTTCGGGATGAAACAATTGAATCGATACAATGGTTCAAATTGATAAGAGCATTGAATGAATCATTACAATAGTTCAACATATCTTTTCAAAGGAATATATCTCTAATATTTAAAATATATTTTCAAATGGATGTATTTCTTCAAAAGAATATGAATCTCTTCAAAAGAGTCCGTTTTATCTTGAGAGACTATTTCGTAGTAACCCTGTGTAGCAAAAGTAAGGGACGAATAGTCTTAAGATTGTTAAAACTCATTTCGTATTTTGATATAGAACAACAATATCTAAACCAAAAAACAACAAAAGAAAACGTGGTGGTCAAGATAAAAAACCGAAAGGTACTTTGTTGAAAGTGTGGTAAGCCAGGACACTTCAAGAGATAATGTATTTTGTACTTCAAACAAAAGCAACAAAAGAATGACCAAGCAGGAATGAAGATATTGTTGCTATGATTATTGAGACTAACATGGTTGGAAATAACGTGGAATGGTGATCGATTCTAAAGCAACCAAGCATATTGTCAAGAATAAAACAATGTTTAAAGCCTATGAATTTATGAAGGATAGCCAAGAACTATCCATGAGAAATTCATCAACTGCAATAGTGATGGGCAAGGTGGTTCTCAAGTTATCATCTGGGAAGACAATCACTCTTAATGATGTTCTTTATATTCTAGAAATGAGGAAAAACCTTGTATCTATTAGTTTTTTAAACAAACATAGTATAAAAGTCTTGTTTGACGCTAATTTTATTATATTGTCCAAGGATAACATGTATGTCGGAAAAAGATATGAATATGATGGCATGTACAAACTAAATGTTAATAATGAAAATTCATCTTTTGCTTATATGGTTTCTACTTTTGATGTTTGACATGTTAGATTAGGACATGTAAATTATAAAAGTATGCATATTATTAGTAATCTTAGTTTAAATCTTAAGATTAATTTTTTTAATTTAGAAAAACGTGTTATATTTGTTAAGTCTATAATTGCCAAAAAAATCTTTTAAAAAAGTAGAAAGAAATTCACAATTATTAGAATTAATTCATTCCGATATTTGTGAATTTGAGGGCATATCAACTAGGGGATGTAAAAGATATTTTATAACATTTATAGATAATTGCTCTAGGTACACTCAGGTTTATTTGTTAAGGACTAAAGATGAGACTTTAGAAAGATTTAAAATCTTACAAGACTGATGTTGAAAATCAATTAGATCGAATAATTAAAATTCTTATATCGGATAGAAGAGGGGAACACTTCTCTTATAATAATTTTTGTCAGAATTATGGTATAATTTATCAAACTACAGCCCCTTACAGTACTCAACAAAATGGAGTGGTATAACGAAAAACAATTACACTTGAAGAAATGATTAATACGTTACTTCTTACTTTTGATTTGCCTAAAAAATTTATAGGGGGAGCATTAATGATTGATTATTATATACTTAATCATATAACCATAAGAAAACTCACATCACACCTTATGAATTGTGGGAAAAAAAACATTCTCTTGACCATTTAAGGGTGTGGGGAAGTAGGGCATTAATAAGGTTAATTGATCCTAAAAGGCCCAAGCTTGGAGCTAAAGCAATCGAATGTGCTTTTATAATCTATGCACAAAATAACAACCTATAAATTTTTGACCATGGAATCCACAGATTCTGTTAGCCAAAATATAATTTTGAAGTCTAGAGATGTTAAGTTCTTTGAGAATTCATTCTCTAGGAAAAGGTCAAGTGAATACACTGATAAAAAGGATCAAGGAACAATTCATCATGAAACAAATGATGAAATAAAACTTACTATATCTACTGAAGAAATCAATGTTCTAAAAGGCGCTAGGCAGGAGGCGGGCGGGCCAGAGGGGGCCTAGCGCCTAAGGTGCCTAGGCGGAATTTTTTATTTTAAACCAATTTTAATATTTTATCTTACATTTATCCAAACAAAACAATAATATAAAGCAAAACAATCTATAATAAAGATAATAAATGCTTTTACTTAAAGTTCAAACACATATCCATATTGTCAATGTCAAAATTCAAACACAAACATGCAATTGTTCAAAGTTCAAACATATCTTTAACGTATTAGTTTTATTCATAAACAAGATTGCTATTAAATAATAAAATTTAAAATTTCAAGAATTCATTTCAATATTAAAACTTAAGAAACTAAATATAAATTTAAGAATTATATTGAATTAAACTAAATATTACAAATGTATCATCATTTATATAATTTGAAGTTGATACAAGTTCAAAAAATTACAACTATAATAAAATTATTCATTTTAACTTGATCTTGTTCACTTCTTGTTGTGGTTTGATATGCTATAAACTGCATTATGAATATAGTAAATCATTAGAAAAATAAATATATCAAGATTTGGTTTGGGTAGTTATTAAAAAAAAATAACCTCTCCGCCTAGGCCCTTGCTTAATTTTTTGGAGGAATTTTTTAGCCGCCTTAGGCCTAGCTGAGGTGCCAGGAAGGGGCCTAGCGCCTAGGCGGGGTGCCATGGGGAGGCCCAGGCAGGACCTAGGCGGGAATTTTTAGAACACTGGAAGAAATTGAACCAAGAAGAAGTAAGAGATCAAGGATAGAAAAATCTTATGACCCTGATTTCTACATGTACCTAGTAGAAGAAAAAAGGGATGATATTGTTTCTTCTAGTGTTTTTGTGACCGATCATGATATTAGTGATAGAGATCTATTGACTTTTAGAGAAGCTATGTCCTCTCAAGATTCAGGGTTTTGGCAAGAAATCATTAATGATCAAATAGATTCTATCATGGGTAACAAGACTTGGGTCCTTAGTGGATTTACCTTCTAGGTTGTAAACGCATTGGTTGTAAATCGATCTTAAAATGGAAAAGAAAACCGGATGGATCCATATATACATATAAAGCTAGGCTGGTAGCCAAATGTTTCAAGCAAAATGAAGGAATTGATTACTTTGATACATATGCTCCAGTATCAAGAATTAATACCATTAGGTTATTAATTGCATTAGGTTATTATTGATGCTAAAACTGCTTTTCTAAATGATGATTTAGAAGAGGAAGTTTGTATGGAACAACTAGAATGGTTTGTTTTGAAAGGCCAAGAAAGAAAAGTTTGTAAACTTGTTAAATCTTTATATGGCCTATAAAACAAACATCTAAACAGTGGCATGAAAAATTTGTCCAAATGATTGTTTCCGATAGATTTAAAATAAAAAAATCGGATAAATGTGTTTATTCTAAGTTTAGTAAAGGTTTTGGTGTTATATTTGTTTGTATGTTGATAATATGCTTATTTTTAATACTAGTGAAAAGGTAGTATTAGAAACTAAAGTATTCTTGTCTGCTACCTTTGATATGAAAAATATGGGGGAGGCTAATGTAATTTTAGGTATTAAAATTATGCAGTCTCAAGATATCATTTCTTTAACTCAGTCTCATTATATTGAGAAGTTGTTAAAAATGTTTAATCACGAGAATTGCAAGATAACCTTTATCTGATATGAACATATTGTTAAGTTATTTCCAAATAAAGGGAATAAAATATCTTAATTAGAGTATGCAAGTATAATCGGTAGTCTAATGTAAGCAATGCAATGTACTAGACCTGATATAGCATTTGCGGCTAGAGTATTGCGTAGGTTTACTCATAATCCAGGTCAACTTCATTGGGATGCAGTATCAAGAATACTTATATATCTTAAAGGCACAATGAACTATGCATTATGCTATACAGATTACCCAATTGTGGTAGAAGGGTACACGGATGCAAACTGGATAACTTATTCAGATGAAATAAAGTCTACAAGTGGATGAATATTCACTTTAGGAGGCAGGACAATTTCTTGAGATTCCAAAAAACAAACCTTGAAAACACATTCAACTATGGAATCTGAGTTTGTTGCATTACCAACTGCTGTAAAAGAAGCCAAATGGCTAAAGGATTTATTATTTGAGATACCACTTTGGCCCAAGTCAATAACAGCTATCTCAATATATTGTGATAATGTAGCAGCATTATCACAGTCTTAAAATAAGGTTTATAACGGAAAGTCTAGACATATAAGTTTAAGACATAGTTATGTAAGAGAGCAAATTAATAAAGGGGTTGTTACTTTTAACTATGTCAAGTCAAAGAAAAATTTGGCGGATCCTTTTACAAAAAGACCTAGGCAAGGATGTGATATGTAAGATTTTCAAGAAGATGGATTTAAAGCATTTGAATAAGAGGTAACCTATAAGTGGAACCCAACTAAATACTAGAGTAACATCTAGTAATAACCAGTTATATACTAGACAAGTATGAAGAAGAACCATCTCAAAGTTAGTGTTAGTGTATGCTTGTATGGAGAAACAAAGAGGGATAAGGTAAACCTTTAATGAATCTATGTCCGGTTTGGAGGATGCAGATCATACAAGTGCATCTAATTAAGTTCACCTAAGTGAGGGAAGTGGGGCCACATGTTTATCTCTAAGTCACTTACGAAACCAAGAGGTAAACACAAGGCCATAAATGTTTTGGGTTTCCTTATAGGTAATAAGGGATATAGTATGTCTATTGAGCAATAAATCACTTTAAGCTTTCTTAGTTCAAAGTTAACCCTACTAAGAATTCAGATATTTTGTGATATAGACTATGTAAAGGTTCAAGTCGAAAGACACCTCTTACTTATATATGTTATATCTAATAAGAGAAACAAGAAGATCAAAGGAAAAGGATTGCAAGATTGTGAATATAGGGTAGGATTGTTAGATATTTTTAAATGTGGAAAGTATATAATAAATATATTAAATGTTGCAATTAAAACCAATAAATGTGTTGGTTCAATTGATTTAGTTTGAAAGATTACAACTCCTTGAACAAGAGGGATCTATTCGGACAAGGGATGTATTTATTCGGGCTAAGAAGCAATTGAACCAATGAATGGTTCGGGATTAAACAATTAAATAGATGCAATGGTTCAAATTGATAAGATCATTGGATGAATCATAATAATGGTTCAAGATATCCTTTCAAAGGAATATATCTCTAATATTTAAAATAACTTTTCAATGGGATGTATCTCTTCAAAAGGGTACTTGGAGGAAACCTATAAATAGATTGTAAATCCAACCAAGTTTGGTACTAAAAATCATTCCAAATCCCTATCAAGTTCTTAGAAAAAATATCATTCTAATATTTTTTCTTGCTATAATTTTTCTTCTCTCATTTATAATTTTGCACTAGATTTGTTTCTACACAACAAATTTTAGTACAAAATAAAATCTGAGTATGTCTTATCTTGGGAGACTAATTCATAATAACTCTGTGTAGCGAAAATAAAGGGCTAATATAGTCTTAAAGAAAGAGTGGTCAACCATTTGATTCAGGCGATAATATTATTGTTCTACATCAAAATACGAAGCAAGTTTCAACATAATGTGTCCATTTGAAAAAAATGGAAGTTACTGCCTGCATAAACATGCAAGATAAATGTGTTTAAATTGAACTGCTTAAGAAGTGATGGCTCTACAAATGTTATCCCTAGAGAGATTTTTTTTTCATTCAATCTCACATTTGATGGTTTGTATAAAGAAACTAAAAAAACTTGAAATATCTTTAATTTCCTTAATCCCACAACCAAAATCTTTGAATTTCTAGTGTACAACTGCGACAGAATGTCTGTTTGTGTAATTAGGTATACATTAATATATTATGTGTCTTACATGCCTAAAAGAGAAATGGGGTGAGGAAAACTGAGTGGAGGATCAGTGACTTACTTAGATTGGAATGGACACCAGGCAAAGCGACTCGGAAAATGTAGGCTTTTTCACTTGCACCAATGTCAACCTTACCAAGTGCAGGTCCAACTTTTCCTTCGTTGGCTGTTCCAGTTCCAGTTACAACTGGTTTCAATAATGGAGATTCAGTGTCCAGTTTAGTAGTCATTCTTGCGAGTTGAAGT
Source organism: Panax stipuleanatus (assembly GCA_020205555.1). NCBI lineage: Eukaryota > Viridiplantae > Streptophyta > Magnoliopsida > Apiales > Araliaceae > Panax > Panax stipuleanatus. The sequence continues at coordinate 156,778,859 of CM035118.1, forward strand.
ATTAACTGTGTGTTTGTGAAGATGAAAGCTTGCTGCAAGTTAGACAACAAAGCACTACAGATGACAAATATATCAGGAATCAGGTGTTTAGGAGTTCATTACAGATTTTTGCTTGTACAAACAAAAAACTCTTATACATTGAAAGTGGTAGATTTCCAATTGCTAGTTACATGCTGCATCACGGTGAGAGAGAGAATACATACCTTGGTAAACAACATTAGCTTCTACTCCTAAAAATATCTTCCGGAATTTAAAGTTGCATTAAATAACATAATCAGAAATTCTTGAATTTGTGAAGATGAAAAACAACTATAATCAAAACTAGGCATACGACCTGAAGATCTGCTCAACAAACTGGGGGAAAACAAAATAACAGAACTGCCACGACAGGGAAAGACAAGAAGATTAATAAAGGAACAGCCATATCAAACAACCAAAATGCCCATACTAAGAGTTCTTTGGTAAAAGCCAGGAAGACAGAAGGGCATGGCTAGAGTATGCCTAGTACAAATTCAGGCAAGGAAACGCGAGAGTAATCAACATAGTAATGTGCAAACTATTAAGATACTTCATGTCCATGTTGTCTTGGTATCCTTGTTCATATCTTGGAATCCTATGTCCATGTCCATGTCATGGTATCCCATGTCTTGTGCCCGCGCGTGCTTCATAAGGACACGCCTAATGTTAGCTACGTCATTAACCCAAAGTTTTAAAACCATTTAGCGGGCGTGATGTTCTCCACAAGATTGGTATGTATGGAGTCAAACCCCAAAGAGGCAAAGATAAAGCCACAAATCATAATAACTTGTGATGGTTGATGCATGAAATCTAGAAGAAAAAAGAAGCAACTTTAATTCATGCATGACTACATACTGCCAATGTTACATTTAAGATCAATATAATAGTGTATGCTCCAGGATTTTAGAAAGGATATAAATTTTGTGTATGTTTTGGTTTGGTGAGCGAGTGGCATGGGTTTACTTTTTCATGCCCTGGAGGTTTTGATTGTATATATAGATTTCGCCCCCTTTGTGGGGGGGGGGTGTTTAATGAATTTACTCTTTACTTATAAAAAAAATTACATTCAAGAAATTATGCTCTGAAATCTGAAAGAACAACTGAACTCAAAATTGAAAAAATTAAGCATAGTATGATCACAAAATACATACAACTACAAACAGCAATTTATAGTCCATACAAATGCATACATTTCTCCAATCTGTTCCTCCTATTTTATTTTATATTTTCATTTGTAAACAACTGTGCAGACCTATATAATTTCAGTTGACGTTCATAAAGGGAACACAATGCAATAAAACAAGAAAACACAATGAGATTCATTACATAACGAATATTACCCTTTCAGATTCAATGATTAACTCGTATAGAAATATTAAAAAAATCCATTTCAAAAAATCAATCCAAAGATAGATCCATGATCGATTCAACCTAACTTATTGCGCTCGGGAAATCAAATTACATAAACAAAATCTGGTAAATAAGAATAGAAAGAATTACAAGTGAAGAAGGTGAGCTGATTTACTTACCCAAAACTTTGAGTCTCGGCGGCTCAGTCAGTTACAGAAGGCGGAGAGGGAGGAATAATACTACTCCGCGTGGGTTTAGTTTAAAACGAGTCAAAGGGATTCTGTTCGTACTTTGACGCCCAATCAAAGACCGCCTCGCCTAATACAGTCCGGTTTTTATTCAAACTTTTTATTTATTTATTTTATAAAAAAATAGGAAAATCCAATGAGAAAACCATATCTTATAACTTAAAGTTACACATTAAATATAATTCAATATTGTCATAAAATTTGTGAACATATTTAAATCATTTTTCATTTTCATTTGTCATTGACTCATTATCAAAAAAATATTCAACTAGAAAAAGAGTCTTGATAATGTAAAATTGTATTCTTTCGGTTTCAAATTAAAATAAGATAATTCTTAATTTTAAAAATATTTTCAATTTTAAAATTAAAATAATTTATTAAAAATTATGAAATAATAAATGTTACTATGAAAAGTCCTTCACAAAATTGTCTCCTTAAGCCCATTGGTACTTGAGGTCTCATGTTTTTTATTTTTTGAGAAGATGCTTTTCTAAATATCTCCTTTTTTTCTTTCCTTTTTATGAAATTTGTTTTTTGTCATGAGATGATTGATTTCTTTGTCTCAGCTTTGTTGTCATCTCTTATGAGATTTTGTTGTTTCTGTTCTGGGAGATTTTTTTTAATGAGAATTTTTTTAGTGGGCGAATTTATCAAAAATATATTGCTTAGTCCATAACGGTTTGTTATTTAATAATTGTTCGTACTTGAAGGTACGGCGTAACGAAAAATTAAATTAAAATTCGAATAATACTACATTACCTAAAGACAGAGGCGGATCTACCCTAGGGGCAGGGTGGGCAACTGCCCCCACTTATTTTTCGTCCATGTGTTTGTGCCCTTCTTGACTCCTTCCCTTTCCCCATAGTACAAACCGCCACCACCACTCTCTTTTTTGTACAAGTGACTTTTTAAAGTAATGATAATTTTGTAATACTTCTCTTATTTCTCTCTCCATGTGTAATATTTGGCTCAAAAAGTAAGTACTCTCTTCTACTTTCTTTTCTTTTTTAACTAACATTCTGTAAAGTTTTTAGTTGTAGTAAAAAAATGAGAAGAAAATTTTTGACTCGAAATACACTCATTTTTTTATATTTTTTTTCTAATTAAAACTCAAAAACACCACTTTTCTTAAAAAAAATTCTCTTCTATTACAAAACTGACATTATCTCTTTTTGTTTTCATTCGCTTCCTTTTCTTTTATCACCAAATTAAAACTCAAAGACAAAGACAAGGTGTTAAAACTCTAAGACTATTTACTTAGTTTTCTTTATCCCGTGTGGCCTTATCCAACTCTTTTGGATTTGTCACATTTGTACTATATTGGGTTTTTAATAAAAAAAAGTTGTTGATTAAAAAAATTATTCTAATATTTTCTTTATAAGAAAATTATGAATATATATATATATATATATATATATATTAAACTTAACGACTTAAGTGTTGAGAAATTTTATTGGATTTAGAAAAGTATATATATATAATTATAATTTTTATTCTTAACAAAAAAAAAATCGAATTTTACCTCACTGAACTTTGTGGCTGGATCCGCCCCTGCCTAAAGACTCTTTTCAACTTAAAATAAATTACAATCAGACATAACAATTATCATAATTCACCACACTACCACAATAATTAATTTCTATTTAAAAATAATATCCAGAAAAATCTAAACCTGCCTACAAAATTTACAATCATCAATACATATCCAAACTACCAAAACAACCATCATTTCATACCCAAAATGATCATAACCATGTATAATTAGTTAATTTTACAAAAGACGGAACACAAAAAATACACACATGCAGAAATAGAGAAACAACTTCGTATTTTTTATAGCTTACACCAAGTATCCTTCAATGTATACCTGAAAATATTTGAAATATAAAAATTATCGAAATATACGAGTAAAAATAAAACAATTGTAGACTTACAATCAAATAAGGTTTTCTTAGTAACATTTTAACATATGGGTAGGTAGCTGTAAGGGATTTGGGTAACTGCAGGAGGGGATAGCGTGTAGGGGAGTGGGATTGATTTGGATGGTTTTTTTTTATATGAGATGAAATGTGAGCCTCTAGAATGAATTTGAACCGTCCATGTACTTTTCTCGCTCAAATCAATTAAAATGAATCTGAACCGTCCTTGTGCTTTACCGTCCAAATCAATTCAAATTAAGTTATAGTATCTAATTATTATAGATTATAGATTTGGAATATGATTATTTTTCGAAAGTCTTCTAATTATAAGTTATTTTATTTAAAAACTAACCGTTGTTAAAGTCGACTTGATTAGATGATCCCTTTATATTTTCATAGTTTGTAACAATCATAATTTCCCATATAGACTTATTTTTTTGGGTATGGTGTTATACGTGGACGTTTCTTTTCGACTTTGCATTGAGGATGTTGACTTTTTTATCTCATAAAGTCAAATTCAGATGTTGACTTAATAACTGTTTGATAAAAATTGAATGAATTGAATCTGAATGAGAAAATTTGTTTGATAATTAATACGTTTGAACCATCTGAATAACTGTCTTTTACTATTTTACCCCTCTTAACTACGTTGAATAAGTATGTAATTTTGTCTTGACATATTTAAAAAAATTAAATACAATATTTATTGTACAACAAATAAAAATGAATAATTCAAACAAAATATTAAATAATTCAAACAATTTTAACCCAAGTTTCATAAAAAATAAGAAATATAAAACAAACATGTCAACATAATAATAAAATTACATTAATTTCAATGAATCACTTATTTTCACTTAATTTGATATTATTATCATTTGTCCATATTATTTTTAATTATATATATATATATTGAGAGAGAGTGTGTATGTGTGTTATAGGTGTATTATAGTTATTTGGGTAAAAATAAGTTATTCAGCCCATTCAGCCAACTTATTTTAAAAAAGAATCGCTGAGCTTTTCAGCCCAATTCAAATTTTCAAACTCGTAAACAAACACTCTTAATGACTGATTTGCAAATTTAAAAAGAGATCAGTCGTTTCGTTTCGTGCCTTCCTACATACTTCTACAAGACGTACATTAGACAAAAAAACAAAAACAATCCCAGCTCTAAACATGCAAGCACTACAAGAAGAGCTGTTTACTGCAGAGTTCCTGATATACAAATTCAGAAATGTACTTGAACACCAGGTATTACTCGTATTTCACAACAACAGCTTCAAGAATGCCATCAGATCTGAAGTTTGGAAAGAACAGCCTTGGATCAACAGGTCCTGGCAGACTGAAAGAAAGAGTGAACGGCCCAGGTGGGCATTGTTGCTGTAATTTCATCTCAAAAACTCGACCATGTCTTGAAACAGTTTTTCCACCAGTGGTTGTCACACCTTGAACATGGATTTTTCCGTCACGTTCAATCTCGCAGCTGAACTGACCTGTGCTTCAGCAATATTATTAATTTGTAAGAGCAAAAACTATTATTAGTCAGAAGTGTGAAATACAGAGAAAAGGGGAATGATATGAGGAATGCAACACAATCAGTCGTACGATGATGATGATGCAACAAGCTTGAAGTTTTCAGGCATGTGCAAATATGTTACATAGTTGCAAAACAGGAAACACACATTGTAACAGAACTACCACATCTTAGGCATTCCCAGTAAGACAGAGAAACAGGTTGAACAAATTTCCTTATGCATTAGACCCTTCTTGGTTTCTAAAGATGAAAGGTGCGGCATATATATATTCAACTGAATGTGAATTTATGCTACATGGACTCGGGCTGTCTATGGGTGAATACACAGCATTGATTATGAAATATCTCCACCAACAATGTTACACAAAAATAGGTATATGCATAAAAGCATGTCAAACAATCAACATGCAAACATTAATCGCATCCAAGGAAAATTCTACAAGAAATGCGTTTATATACGATGATGGTAGTAGCCCACAGATTTTTACTCTTTGTAAGGTCAACTCTTCTTTGCTCAGATAAGATAGAATCATAGAACCTTGCAATTCCAATTTCATTCCAAACACGTTCCCCTTATCCCATCTACCACTAAGAGTTCCCAATGTTTTGCAAGTGGTGAAGACAATATCACAGCATATCTAATATTAAAAAATTTGCAGAAACAAAGAAATTTAATTGACGGGAGAAAAGAGTACCAGGATCCTGCTTGACTCCAGGTAGTGCAACTCGGAAAAAATAGGCAGATTTGCTAACGCCAATGTCCACGGCTCCAACAGATGGTCCTGTTCCCCCTTTTTTAGCTGTTCCAGTCAAGACAGTACTTGCTCTAGAACTGTATTCTTCCATATTAGGAATGGATAATAGCGGCATCATGTAAGGCATGCTTAAATTGAAGGTTGTTGGAAATGTAGATTTTTGCTTAGGATCAGAACTACACCTTTTACTCAAATCATCTTGAAATTGTGTCGGACAACTACCATTCCCATTCGGATCTTTTGCCGCCACTGGTTCCTCACAATTTTCCCATATCATTCTTTTCACCTTATGCTCGGAAGGTAGAGTATCCATGTTGACAAGGCCAGCAACTCCTGTAATTTAAACAGAAATACGCTCTAGTTAGCAAGTAATTCGGCCTACCTTCTCACATAATACAATATCCACATTGATAACGTCAGCAGTTCTCTATTTCAAACTGAAACAGTCTGTACTTAGCTAAGTAAATAGGCCTTTCCATGTCGTCACTAATCACTATCATATATTATGCATCAGGAAATTAAAAAAATAATCCAGTCAATTGGTCAAACATGATTCCATAATTTTAGAAAATCAATTATAAATAGAAGAAAAAAAGGAGAAACAAGTTTTATTCGTTAGCCCATTACAAATAATTTCAAAATCTTGAATAACTGAACACAATAACATGTAGAATTAAGCTATGTGGACAATGAAGGTAACAGTTTTATCTACAAAGCCAGAACGCTAACAAAGCAATAAGATAAAACCAATTGGTGTGATATGGAAACTCCTGATTCGTGAACTCAACTAAAGTCGTTAACTGTATAGAGTTTTTATTGCATTAATAGATATACATCTTATATAGTTAAATTCCAATCCGCGTATCGTTACTTAAAAAGAATGTTTGCTTCTCCATCCACATCCTTGGTCTATGTACAATATCTTCGCCGCTCACTAAAATTGAAAGCAACCCTCACAATTGCCTATACTTGACAACACTCTCGGCCAAGGGAATAGTAAAATTCATTCCTAAAACTGGATATTGGAACTAGGAATCCTTATTCATTTCTATATTCTCAGTGATCACAAACTCCCTCAAAGGATATTACAAAATTAAAAAGATAAAAGTAAAGTTTAACAAAATTTGGAAGGACAATTTTATCCAGCAATGAATCGCATTGGCGGAAAAAGTATAGTAGCCAAGTAATATGAAATCATCCTCTACTATCATTATCAAAATGCGGTGGGTCCATTCAATTGTTTGTGCACTACCGCCTACGTGCTTCCCACGCGTAATATTACTTAATGCCAATGTCAAGGGAAGCCGTTCGGTTGCCACAACTACCACATATGACTCCAAACAAAATTTGGAAGGACAATTTTATCCAGCAATGAATCGCATTGGCGGAAAAAGTATAGTAGCCAAGTAATATGAAATCATCCTCTACTATCATTATCAAAATGCGGTGGATCCATGCAATTGTTTGTGCACTACCGCCTATGTGCTTCCCACGCGTAATATTACTTAATGCCAGTGTCAAGGGAAGCCGTTTGGTTGCCACAACTACCACATATGACTTCAAACATTATCGCAATACCTAGCACAATATAGGCAATACCTAGCACAGCATGGCGGCAGAATGGCTTGTGACACTGCAGTCAAATGTGCCTCCAACACGTACCATTACGTAATGCCAGTATCACAGGCAGCCATCCGGGTTGCCACGGATGCCTCATATAACACCACACTCTCACTACATCTACTACTGCATAATGGCACGATGGCAAGTGGATGGCATACTTTTGGATAATGCTAGTATCACAGGGTAGCTGTGCGGATAGAGCAGCTCCCCCACTTGACTCACATGCACACCAATTATTACGTCAGCCTCACAAAGTTGCTTGTGCGGGCTGCCACCATTACCACATGTGACTACAAACATTACAATGATACCTGCCACTGCACAGCGTAGCGGCGTTAATTAACGTCGTTGCGCTGCAGTTGCCACAAATACCACATTTGCTAGTTTTTTGCTAGTTACAACAAACATTACTTGTCGCTACTCTGTGTAGCGGAGTTTCATAATGCTGTTATGCTGGAGTTGCCGCCAAATTTTAAAAAATAAATTCCAAATTACACGTATCAGTCCACCTAACTTCACCAAGGCAAAAGTAGTGCAAGTCAAATCTCTTACTCTGTCACATCTAAAATCAACAAGTTATATATATATATATATACACACACTACAAAAATCTACAGAAACAAATGGAAATCCAACTGTCTAATCTTAAGACATAAGATTTCGTTCTACCCCTTTGGTCGAGCTGATACAGCATGTAATTCCAACCCAGCGAACCCCAAATGTCAAATTTGCGGATACAGTATGTTATTCTACTATCTACTCATTCATATTGAAATTATATGCATCAACTGATAATGGTTATGAAAATACAAAATTTTACGAACCCAACATAAGTTGAAGCTTAAAATGGATGAATATTTGTTGCTCATAGAAAAAGACGAGATATAAGAAAGATTACTCACAGACTAAAGGGTGATTCCCTAACGATCTGCCGTCGTGCCCACCGCCGATGCCGCAAACGTCTTCTTCTACTTCCCGTCTGAGTTTCTGGGTTTGTCAGTGGAGCCCTAGGCTGAGTGATAAACCTCTCATTACAAATAATTTTATTTTGACCCCATATACACCTGCAAAACGTAACGGATTACTAAAGATAGACAGCATTAATTACAAATTTTGCATAGCTAATGAACTTGAAAAGGTACCTTCATGAAAACGATATAACTAATTTGAATTTCGGCGATTAATAGCGTCAAATTAAAGGCAATAATGGACTACTTGATTTAAAAGTTTGCAAAATATCGTACCTTGGGCCTTTGGCAAACAAGGCTTACCTCGGGTTAGGCCGTTTGAATTTGTTTAATGCGTTAAGTCCAAGTTGTGCTGGTCCGATTCAAGATATGAACTGTTTAATAGTAGTATTAGTATTAATTTAATTAATTAAAAGTATTTAAAGGTTATTTAATAAAATTAAATGAAATAATTTTAAATATTTAAATAATTTAAATAAATAGAATAAAATAAATTTAGAATAATGAATGAAACAAATTATTTAATAACTGATATGTACAAAACATTTGAATAATATATTTTTATGTTTGAAGTATATTTTATTTTTTTATATAATTTTAAAATCCATGACGATCACATCTCCAAAAATCTCACTCTCTCTCCTCTTCACTCCTAATCTCGTTCCCCATCACCAAAACCAAACGTTACCCCTCTCCATTTTCTCTCTCTCCTCTTCATCCTCTGGTCTCACTCTCTCTCCTCTGGTTTCCGATTCTCTCTCTAAAATATGGATCTACCCTTCTACTAATTCATCATTCTAACTCCTCCCCCACCGACTTCAACAAAACAAAAACAAAAGATTCAGATTCCAAACCCCAAGTAATTCGAAATCTCTCATTAATTCGACATCCAGAATTCATTTTTTTTTGTTTGAATGGGATTTAATTCCCATACTTTTAGTAGTTTAATTTTCAGACACCCATTTGTAAATGTCAAATCTTTATCTTCAAAGGTTACAATTTTTTATCTCTTCAAAAGAGGAAGATGTGTAAAAAATTCATTCAGTTGGCTTAGGAAATGATTCCGTCAAAAAAATAGTATAGCTTATTCGGCAATTGGACTTATCGATTCAATCATTAAGATCATTTTTATTTAAAACAAATAAACTGAATGATTGATCGATTTAAATATTTAATATAAAAAATTATTTAATATTATATTCAATTATATAATCTCAAAATTATAATCTCATGACCTGAAATTAAAATTCTTACAAATAAATATGATTTTAGTTACATATTTATATATATAAACCGTGTTTACGTTTACCCGCATGTGTAATATTAATGTTATATTTATATACTCAATAATATTGAATCACACAAGAATTATTATGTCTAATGATACGGACATCATCTCGATAAATTATAAGTCAAGAGTTTAAAATTTTATAAAAACATTTTGTGATTAAAAAGTTTTTCATCAAAGATTAAAATAAAATAGTTGCCGACAGTTCCTTCGCAATATAATACTACTATAATAGTACATGGGAATCCCTTCGCTAAAACGAACAACCATCATTACTACTTCGAATTTGGGGTCGTAAGAAATTCTAGAATAAGTGTATGTTTGGAATTGTTTAAAAAATATGATTAGTGAATTTTATTATTATTTTGATTATAAATAATTTTTTTTTAAAAATAGTTTGTGTTCAGGAAATAAAAAACCCTTGAATTAGTAAAAAGTGAAAAGTATTTGATATAAAAAATATTTATTAATCACTTATTTCAAGCGTAAAATACTAAAAAGAAATGTTTTGATAAATAAAGAGAGATAATGAATTAAATTATTAAAATAAATAGACATATATTGGTATCATACTTAGGCCAAACTTGATTATTAAATTTAGATTTCATAAAAAAATGATTATAAGTTGTTTTTAAATTAAATTATCAAACATTTTTTATTTTTTAAAATTGATTATAAATAGATTTGACTGTTTATTTCTAAATATCAAATATAGAACATAAATGACAAGAAATTCATCAACCCAAATTTAATGGACAAGATTTGTCACGTGATAAAAATAATTTTTAGTTAACAAAGTAATGCAATTTTATTTATTAATTTTAAAAAATTGAAATGAAATTTTAATTTTGAAATGTAGGGTACGGATTAAGTGGGCCTTAGATTGTGGTATGTATAGTTGTAAAATTAAGAATTCAAAAAGTAATCCTACTTGTACGTTGTACAAGGGTCCGGTCCGGGCCGGACCTTGATATTTTTTAGGTTATAGGCGAAGATAAATTTTGGGACTTCTTACATTAAAAAAAAAATTTCACTTCTTCAAGAGCAACAAATGATAAAAAAAAGACTACAATTTTTAATATCACTTAATAGGATACTATTGAGTTCAAATAAAAATCTTATAATTACAAAGATCAGTACCTGAAAAATTATCCTCTTGTATTTTTGGCCGCAAAAATTTCAATTAAGCTTAAATAGTTAAGCTTATGAACCAACTCTTTTTCAATCGACAACAAAGCTAAACCGTTTAATCTTTCCTGTGACATAGTTGATCGAAGATAAGATTTGATCAACTTTAATTTTGAAAAGCTTCTCTCAGCAGAGGCAACAGTAAGATTAATAACTCAATAGACAATCTCAAGAACCATGTAGATTTTTCCATAGCAAGTCTATTAGGGTTTTATCAATTATGCAAACATGCAAAGTTGCAAACCATAATAACCATTCTTCCATATTCCCAAACTTTCAGAAAACGTATTACTATATTAGGGTTTTACTGTATACAATTTCAATTGGAGCAACTGAGCAAGAACCAATCTTATGGAATAAAAATATTAAAAGTAAGAAAGAATGGATAAATTATTTACCAGGCAAAACAAAATTATTCTGAGAATTGGACTGGATGAAGAAGAGATGATAGATGTGTGTGCGTCTGTGGGATGATCATATACAACAAGAGAAGAATAAATTTTTTCGTGTGTTTTTGTCTTTTCAATTTGATAGATATTTTTTTTTTCTTTATATACATATTAAAAAAAAAAATGGGGCTCAAAAATTTTTGAGACTCCAGGCCTATGCCTCTTAGACCTATGCGACCTATGCTGAAGGCCGGCCCTAAGTCCGGCTATGATGAAGTTCAAAATCAACTTGAAGTTGATTAGCAGGATCCGTTGTAGAAGTTGTTTTTGACCAGAATGTGGTAATGTATTGGGAAACGCGAATCTTTGTCAAAATTCGAGATCCGAACCAGATACTACTCATTCCTTCTGATTCCGACCATCTGGGATTACGTACGTCTCGATCTTGTAGTATCTTCCTGGGCTCCATCATCTCTCTTTGCTTTCTGTCGCCGGATCTAGCTAGTCTCATGAGTAAAACATTATCTATATCTATATCTATCATCTTTAATTTCTTTTAACTAAAAAATTATAATAAGTAATTATTAACATAATTTAAGACTCTTATCTAACTGTAGAGTACTTGATGATTTGGATAAAACTCACTTACAACTTCACTTTCTAATTTGGATAAAACTCAATTATTAACATAATTTAAGACTCTTATCTAACTGTGTAGTACTTGATACATGATTTGGATAAAACTTCACTTTCTAATCTGTGCAAATTATTAATGGACACATAATATATAGATCGATTCGGATTTCTTCCATGCATGTCATAATGCTGTCAAGTACAATATATTTACTTATTTACAATTAACTACCAGCTTCCAACAATGTAGGATATATATGGATGGGATCAAGAAATCTAATTAAATCCTGAAAAAACAGAGGGTAGCGTAGGGGAGGGGGGAGGGAATATAAAGAGAAAAATATGTATGTAGATGTGGAAAATACCAAACTTGCTCTATCGTCTATACTTTATATTTCTTGTCGATAATTATGCCAAGTTTTGATTCTCCTATATATTTTTCCTTCCTTCGGGGCCAGGCCAGTTTACGAAAGCAGATCATTAAAACATGCCCTGCCTGCCTGCCTGCCACATGTCCAACATGCAAGATAATCCTATTCCTAATCAATCATTTGGTGATTAAACATTGGATATTCGATTTTTCTCTTCAATCAAGAGAGAGAGAGAGAGAGTTATATGAGATGATGAGAGTTGGTTGGTTGGGTTGCCCCAACAAAAAAAAAGAGAAAAAAAAGTAGTACTAGTACTGTAGTAGTAGTAGTTATTACTAGCTCCGTTCCTTAAAGAGTGCAGTTTTAGCAAAAAGTACACAAACTAATAAGTGGGATAAAATGACAAAGTTAGCCTTTCTCTTCCTTTAGTGCATTAACTTCCCCATTTAGTGCATTAATTAAAACAAGAGCATATTTGAAAAAAGAAGGCTTTGGATTCCTAAAACTGCATTCTTTAAGGAGCAATTTTTTTTTACTAAAATTGCACTTTTAAAGAATGGAGGTAGTACTACTAATTAAGTTGGACCCGTACGTCAAAGCCAATCATTCAAATTAATGCTTGAGACTAGTCACATTGCTTAGGGCAGACGGCTTCTTGAATCTTGAGCTTCTCTCGTCAGTTTAACACCGTTTTCTTGTTTTGTGGATTTATTTGTTTCCTTTTGGAAAGGAAAAGAAAGGAAAAGAAAAGCAAAGCAAAGCAAAGCAATACAAAGTAAAAAAAACAAAATGATCAGCTGCATGGGGCTTCCCCTAGTTTGTTTTAGCAGCTGGCACAATTAATTCCCAACATCCACTTTGCTGCCTTCCATATACTAGTACTACTAGTATATAAATAAAACCTGTCATTTCTAACCTGTTCATTCATTATTCCTTCCTTCCTTCCTTTTCTCCTTCCCAATATAATTGTTCTGAAACATATATATATTGTCTGTGTTTTCACTAGCTCTCTACATTCCTTGTGCTAAATATCATCAGTTTCGTCATACCTACATTATATATATGGAGGTACTACATTTCTATACAGATTTTCTCTTCATCCATATATACATACCACTGCAGATCACTCATATCATTTGTTACATACAAGTTGAAGTAATTCATCTCTATATAGTATATATAGTAATAGTGGTGGCTGGCCTTCTCTATATATATGGCAGGCATTGATTATGTGAATCAATCCTAACTTCATTATATGCATCACTATAATATATAAAAATTTTGCATCCACCTTCATCTAGGGATCATAGCGACTGACAGTCTTTCTTGGGGGTATATATATATATATATATATATATATATATATATATATATAATGATTAGTTTGATCATTTAATTACCACCGTATTGTTTTCTTGGGGATAAAATTGCTTCAACGTGCTCATGTCATCTTCAAAATACAAAGCAAAAACGTTAACCCGGTCTGTTTGCTGAAACTTTGTATATATATATATATATATATATCCTCTCTAAATGCATGCTTGCATTACTTGTTTTGCAGACTATTGAATTGAAGGTAGAGATGGTGGGCATACATGAGAAAAGGCTGCGAAAATGCCTGTCAAAATTGAGAGGTAGCTTTCGCTTAATTTCTCTCTTACTTTAAATTCTTCCCTCTCAAAGAATTCATGTTGACAAGAATAATAACAAAGTTATAGTTTTGGCCAACAATAGAAAATGATGATAGTCTGTACAAATATGCATTATCTAGAAAAACAGACATCTATTTGTAAAAAAATTGGCCTAATTAATTCCATGGAGTACTTTTTGTGCGCCAACAAAATGCACTTACTGATTTCAGCTACCTAGGTTATATATATATATATATATATATACACTTCCATACACTAGCTAGTATATATAGTTCTTACATTAATTATATCTTGTGACTGATCATGATCGGTTGGATTGCTGGTTAATAATGTTATATATGCACAGGAATAGAAAAGGTAGAAGTGGATGCAAATAGTCAGAAGGTTGCGGTCACAGGATATGCACACCGGAACAAGATTCTCAAGGCAGTGAGGAGGGGCGGTTTGAAGGCCGACTTCTGGTCTGCCCAAAATGAGCTCCTTACTGTATATTCTAGTGCTAGTTATGGGAGCTTAAGATTCAACAACTTCAACTTCTTCTAGAAAAAAGGGATCGCCGGCCGGGACAAAATATTCAAACTTGACCATCATGCATGCATGTTAAAACCACCTTCTTGAGCCTCTGGTCCAAAATATATACAAATTAAAAAAGAAAAATACATCAGATTCTTTTCTTTTAATTATCCTACTTGAGATGATAATATACCAAACGTTTGCGTATGAGAGTTTTCATATTTTACTTTTATTATAATCATGTCGATCTCTTTCTTTTTTGATACAAAGGAAACATGTCATGTTTATTGATACATAGAGTGAAATGGAAGATTGTTATGTTTTTACAGCTTTACCTAATTAATTTGACTGGCCAAAAGAGAGCATGAAATTGGCATGCACATCCTTGTAATGTAATTATAATTAATTAATATGTAGGCTAAGCCTAAGCCTCTCTCTCCCCATAACCTTTTTATTTTTTTTAGGAAGCTAATAATTTCACATGTTAAAATGATATTTTCACTACGAGTCTCTTGTATAGAATTAAGTGAAAGCACGGACTCATTTATTAATGTGAGAGAGATATATCATGTAAAAATATTAATTTTTTATATAGAAATATCGATTCCTTTCTTTATCCGTTGTAAAATCATATACAATGAGTTGGACTCTGGGAGGACTAAGGTGCTGTTTGTTTACATCTGGTTGCCTCTTAATGGACTGCCTCTTATTCGCTAAGAGGACATGATGCTGTTTATTTTTTTTTTGTTACCTCTGAATGCCTCTTAATCGGTAAGACAGAAAATGAAATCTTAATAATTAAGAGGTACCTCTTAATGAAATTTTTTTGATAATTTTTTTTATATAAATATATTCAACAATATTATTCACTCATATTTTTAAATTGAATATTTAAAATTATTAAATAAAAATTTACCCTTTAAAATAGTAAAATAGTGTCATTAAGAGACAACTTACTTTTTAGTTATCAAACAGTTTTTTAGATTCAGACCTCATAACCATTCAGATGATCTAATTTATTAAGACATCATAATCATTCAGATCTTAATCGCCAGATTTATCAAACACAACCTAACTCCATTAGAAAAGGCAAGCAAGAGCTTTTTCGGAGCAATTTTGCTGTTCCTACCCTTAGCCAGTGCTAAAGCCCCTCAGTCTGAAAAGAAGTACTCTTCACTTCTTCTTTTTTCTGTTACAAATATGAGATTTACATTCACCACATACCTGCACAGCACATAGTTTGTTTCGATCACTTTTTTTTTTATCAACATTAAACTTCAAAATTAAGGAATAGCCGAAAAATAAAATTTTATCTAAAAATACTCCAATAGTACGCAACAAGTCAATGTACAATTTGCCAAGCACAACATGCGAATTGATACTAATTTGGCAAATTAAACCACATTTCAATTTGGAGTTAATATATGATTGTCACAACATTAATGACGAGTTAAGTAAAATTCCATGTCGTAAATATTATTGTACATTAAGAACTTGTACAAAAGTTGTACATTCGACAAAAAATAATATATATTTTTTGACTAAAAATACTCTCTTCTTACTAAAATTATATATATATATATGGGTTAATAAGTCACTTTACGATCGTAAGTAAAGTGATCACTATACGATTAGGGGATCCACTCTACGTTTCTGCCGTAGTAGAGTGACTACTCTATCATCAGTCAGTGACTACTCTACGATCGTAGGATAATTTAACTATACGATTCTACACTGTTTATATTTAGAACTTAGAGAGCTGTGTACCTCCATTTTTTTCATATATATATACATATATAAAATGTTAAATATTTTAAAATTATTATTTAAACATATTTCTAGCATCATCTAAAAATATAGGGTAGGTGATACCACAAAATTCAATTGATCAATAATAAAAATAATAACTACATATTAAAAAAACATTTTATAAGCTAAAACAAGTCAAAATAAATAAATGGGCCCACACTAAATATTGTGTGCAAATATAAATTGCCTGGTGCAAATATCAAAACGGAACGGGTTGTAATAAGCAGTATGGGGAGATCGAGAGAGCAGTTGCTACTTGCTGGTGGGGTTCGCAGTCCAAAATAAGCTGCTGCTGCTACTACTTTGAGACTTTGACACCACCAAAATTAAATTTGACTCTCTTTTTGAAATCCGTTATTCGGAACAAATAATAATAACCAATATAGTACTCATCATCATCATCGGAGAGAGAGAATATGCATTTGAGCGAGAATGAGGGGATAGAGGGAAAAACCTTCGTGGTGACCGGTGGTCTGGGTTTTGTTGGATCAGCTCTATGTCTTGAGCTCGTCAGACGGGGTGCTCGCCAAGTTAGGGCTTTTGACATTCAATCCAATTCTCCTTCCTCCGACCGTCTTCTCCAAAATGGGGTCAAATGTGTTCAAGGTAATCTAATCTAATTTAATTATAAACCTTCCTCCAAATTCCATTCTATCTTAAATTTCTTGAAAAAATTGATCAAGGATTGGACTTTTAATTTAATTTAAGTTTGTTATATTAATTAGCGGAAACACTGCTTCCTAATTTTTTTACTTGTGATCGGCTAAATCAGCGGGAATAGTACTCCCTCCACCTCCATTTGAGAATCGACCTTTTGTTTTTCACCACTTCATTGCATTTGATGAAAAAAAAAATAGTTGTTAGACATTGGCTTTGTGTACTTATATATATATAAAAAAAAATGTTAGATGTCACAAGGTTTGTTAAAATACTAAGGTGGTGTTTGTTCGGGTCTTAAAGCCTCTTAATAGGGGTGCCTCTGATTCGGTCAGAGGCACAACTTGTTTGGTAAATTTTTTTTTGCCTCTTAATGCCTCTTAATCGGTAAGATACAAAATTAAATCTAAACCATTTAGAGGTCCATCTGAATGAAATTAACTATTTTTTGGACAAAAATGACCTCTTTAAAATTTCAAAATTCCTATTTTATCCCCAATGATCCTAATTAATCTGCATCCTTTCCTCTTTCTCTCTTTTCTCCTGCACTCGCCTATGACCTCCTCTCATCACCCCCATAAAAATATCGACCGGAAAAAGGGAAAATGCCAGAAACCCCACTGAAAAATCAAGTCTCCGGAATCACTATCGAACTGCAAGCTCCCCACGGCGTTGTTCTCAACATCCGATAGAGGGGATTTGGGGATTAAGGTTTGGTGGAGGTCGAAAATGTTGGGAATTTGTTGATCGGATTGGAGTGAAAATTATGTAGATGTATATAAAATCATATATATATCGAGTTTCGTATATATGTGAGATGGAGTAGAGATAAAATAGATATATATAGAGATTTAGAGAGAAACAAATCGAGTGAGACAGAGAGAGAATTCAATATCTTCAACTCAGGTTTGAAAAGGGGGTTGCTGTCTACGATCATTGATCAAGTTCTTGTTTAACATGATTAGATTATCTGTGGCATAGCGCAAGGAAGGTAATTGTGACCTGTCAATGGAAATGGTTATTGCTCTTGGAGGTGCTACATGTTCATCAATCAATTTCAGTATCTTCAGCTCTTGCACAGTTGCTCTGTGATGGTTGGTTTTGAAAAAGGAGAGATGAAAAAAAGAAAAGAAGACATTTTGGACATAGGGTTAAAATGGTAAAATTATATTATTCAGACGTTTTGAAAAAAATAATTATCAAACAACATTTTTTCATTCAGATACAATTCTAAACAGATGCTCTATATTATTTAGATGTCTAAACTGTTCAGCTCTTAACACTTAATTTTATCAAACACCACCTAAATCTGCTTCTCACATTTCAATTACTAAATTTGGACAATATATAATTTTTTGCAATATTACTAGGGGACATTACCCGCAAAAAGGATGTTGAGAGAACTTTACGTGGGGCAGACTGTGTTTTCCACCTTGCTTCATATGGCATGTCCGGGAAAGAAATGCTGCAATATGGCCGTGTGGATGAGGTGAATATAAATGGTACCTGCCACATATTGGATGTCTGTCTTGAGCACGGAATCACGAGACTTGTATACGTCAGCACATACAATGTCGTGTTTGGGGGAAAGGAGATTGTGAATGGAAATGAAACCTTACCTTATTTCCCTATGGATGACCATGTTGATCCATATGGTCGTAGTAAGGCTATTGCTGAACAGTTAATTCTGAAGAGTAATGGGCGCCTTTTCAAGTATGTACTTCTATTTGAGGTTTTTTCTGGTTTGTTTCTTCCTTGTTTATTGTCACTTAGGTGTTCCCTAGTTTTAAATTATGCTGAGTATTTAAGTTCTCAACTCTGAAACAGATATAAATTAAACATATTTGGTTTTGTGTTTTAGTATCAGTCTGTCAGACCATATAAATGTGATGAAAATAGTTCTGAAGTAACTTAAGTAAACTATTGTGATAAATTATTTGTTACTTCTATAATAATACCCAGATATATCTTCACAGAAATTTAAAAAGAATCATGTTAAATCAATACTTTCAGTGTCTTCTTCATCATTTAGCATTGACAGTTAGTTCTGGGCTTGTCTTTTCTTGACCTTGAAAAAAATCCTCACTCTTTTTGGGTTAATAAATACTTTTTGCTTGTAAATCTTCCAACGAAAAGTTGACATTCTAGTTAAGAGAGTGGCACTTTCACTTTTATTGAATTTGTATCTTATATTTTCGTGTTTAGTATAGATAATTGGTATAAATTCCATGTTTAATGTTAGATGCCTATCCTTTGTATGATGACGAGTAGTGTGGGTTTTATTTATGTTGTATAGAGAAAAGAATGGGAAATGTCTGTATACCTGTTCAGTACGTCCAGCTGCTATATATGGACCAGGTGAAGAGAGACATTTACCTAGGATCTTGAAACTTGCCAAGCTAGGCCTACTACCATTCAAAATTGGTGAAGCAAGTGTGAAAACGGACTGGGTTTATGTGGATAACCTGGTACTGGCCCTAATAATGGCGAGTATGGGACTTTTGGATGACATTTCAGGAAAAGGAAGTCAGCCAGTTGCTGCTGGTCAACCATACTTCATATCAGATGGTAAAATTATTATGATGCTCATTCTTATTTTTATTATTTGAGCAGAAGTTTAACTTTATATACTTTGACTTCTGTTTGCCGGTAACTACACAGAAGTAGAATGGATAAACTAGAGCAAGTTATCTCATTAAAATCCTACTGCTTACTGAGCTCTACGCCTCTACCTTATCATACTGTTGTTGAATGATTGATCTTTAATTAACAGGGTCACCAGTAAACACTTTTGAATTTTTACGCCCGCTGCTCGAAAGTTTGGAATACGACATGCCAAAGGCATCGCTAGCTGTTCCTCATGCTCTTCTACTGGGAAAGTTTTTCTGGGCCTTGTACACGATCATGTATCCATGGTTGAATCGATGGTGGCTTCCTCAACCATTGATGCTCCCAACTGAAGTCCACAAGGTCTGTTCCGTTTTAGTTTTCTAAATTCTACTAGAACTTTTCTCTTCTATTTTTGTCATCTATTTCACTAATATGTGCATGCATTCTCTCATTTTCATTCTCTTTTAGGCTGTAAAAGGAACATAGACACTTCAGGATAACTTACTGATTGAACCTTGAAAATGAAAAAATAAATTTGCTGCTGTGATCTATATGACTGCTTTATATGATTGCCCCTCAATAGTCTGGTTTGCAGGTTGTTGTATTTCCTTGTCGTAGTCAGCCCATCTGTTGTAATTCCCATAGAATAAAAAATTTGGTTCTCAAACATGATGACACAAAGTCTTATGCTTATGCAAGCTAATTTCTAGGGCTGCTCTGTGATGCCATCTAATGGATGTTTATGTATGATACCTGGAGTTTCATGTTTTGAACTCTCAAAGATGGGACACAAACATACTGTTAGAATTTGAGCCAAATTTGAAGTGGGTTTCATTAATTATATTTGAAGTGAATCCATATATCAATGTGTTCTACTCCATGAGTAGATTAAGTATTTAGAAGCTCAAATCCATAGAGTAATGAAAGAGAAATTAACTCCCAAATATCACAATTGGAAATGATAATAAATACTTATGGGAAGTCAAGTTCCACATTGGTTAAGAACTAAAATAATACTACCTCTATTTCATAATAACTGTCTTTTTAGAAGAAAAAATTTGTTCCAATTTATTTGTCGTTTACAACTTTCTAGGATAATAAATTATTTATTTTCCTATATCACCCATAATTTTTCTCATTGTCCCAAAAAAAATTATCTTTTGTATTAATAGTTTTCAATTTTTCATAAAGGGGTAGTGATGGAATTTCATACAAATTTTAATTCTTAAATGATAGTATTAAATGCGTTTCTTAATTCATGTGCATGAAGCTAAAAAGACAGTTATTATGGAATGGAGGTAGTAATTGGTTTATATACAATAAAGTTGCTCTTGGGTTTGAGCCCAAGGGGCACTCCACTTTTGTGAAAGGAAGAGGACCTAGCTAAGACTTGGTTCAAACCCACACACGCGCCGCCGATCGGCCAGGGCTCGTGTGTCTGTGTCTGGGTCTAGGCCCTTGTATATAATTTTTTGGACAAAACTGTGTCGTTTGATAAATTTTGATAAATGTTATTTATTATCAAAACTGTGTCGTTTTGGAAAACATTATCTGCCGAACAGACGCGTCAATACTGTGTCGTTTTGAGAAGCTGCCATTCAATTCATCCAAGCATAAAACATTCTAGTCTTCTAGTATTCTTCATTTCATAAGTCAGTTATAGTTTATTTTTGAGAGACTTCTGATCATTTCTTTGGTTCGTTGAGTATACCATTTGTAGTGTTTTTATAGTATATGTTGTCATTGTATCCTGGGAGACAAGTGTTATCAACTCTAAGCACCTTAAGGAGGGCATAATTGTCTTAAGGACATAGTATCAAGTACTAGCCTTGACAAATTCACTTCTGCAGTTTGGTTTACTTAAGATAAGTTTTTATATATATATATATATATATATATTTATATATATAGTATCCCATTCAGTTTTACTAACAATCTTAAGACAATTACTATCTATCTATATATATATATATATATTTGCAATAAATATGGCTATCGATTCTTTAACTATAGTCGGTTCTTCTTCTTCTACAAGCGTGATACCAAATGTTCTTGTAAACCACGGTGAAAAATCAAAAAAGTTCAATGGAACAGAGTTTAAAAGATGGCAACAAAAGATGTTTTATCTCACTGTTCTTAACTTGGCAAGGTTTCCCCAGTGCTTAGTGAGAATGAAACAGACAGGCAAGTTGTTACCGCAATAGATGCATGGAAACATGCTGAATTTTTGTACCTAAATTTCATCCTTAATGGATTGAACAATACATTATACAGTGCGTATAGTTCTCTCAAAACAACAAGAGAACTATAGGACTCCTTGGATATCTGCCTGAACAGACGCCCCAAAACTACGTCGTTTTTGCCTGAATAGACGCGCCCTTTCTGCTAAGCCTAAAACCATGTCGTTTTTGTTCTGTTAAGCCTAAAACTATATCGTTTTTAGCCCGAACGAATGCGCCCTTTCTGTTAAAGCCAAAAATTACGTCGTTTTTGGCTAAAAGTATCTTTTCAAAGGGTTGTACCCCTTATGATGGGTCACTAATCCCTCCTATAAATAGAGTAGGGGGGCTGTCATTCAATTCATCCAAGCATAAACATTCTAGTCTTCTTCATTTCATAAGTCGGTTATAGTTTATTTTTAAGAGAGACTTCTGATCATTTTTTTGGTTCGTTGAGTATACTATTTGTAGTGCTTTTATAGTATATGTTGTCATTGTATCCTGGGAGACAAGTGCTATCAACTCTAAGTACCGTAAGGAAGGCATAATTGTCTTAAAGACATAGTATCAAGTACTAGCCTTGACAAATTCACTTCTGCAGTTTGGTTTATTTAAGATAAGTTTATATTTATATATATATATTTATATATATAGTGTCCATTCAGTTTTACTAATAATCTTTAGACAATTACTATCTATATATATTTGCAATAAATATGGCTACCGATTCTTTAACTATAGTCGGTTCTTCTTCTTCTACAAGCGTGATACCAAATGTTCTTGTGAACCACGGTGAAAAATCAAAAAAGTTCAATGGAACAGAGTTTAAAAAATGGCAACAAAAGATGTTTTATCTCAGTATTCTTAACTTGGCAAGGTTTCCCCAGTGCTTAGTGAGAATGAAACAGACAGGCAAGTTGTTGCCGCAATAGATGTATGGAAACATACTGAATTTTTGTACCGAAATTCCATCCTTAATGGATTGAACAACAAATTATACAGTGTGTATAGTTCTCTCAAAATAACAAGAGAACTATAGGACTACTTGGATATCTGCCTGAACGGACGCTCCAAAACTACGTCGTTTTTGCCTGAACAGACGCGCCTTTTCTGCTAAGCCTAAAATTACGTCGTTTTTGTTTTGTTAAGCCTAAAACTATATCGTTTTTAGTCCGAACAGACGCGCCCTTTCTGTTAAAGCCAAAAATTACGTCGTTTTTGGCTAAAAATATCTTTTCAAAGGGTTGTACCCCTTATGATGGGTCACTAATCCCTCATATAAATAGAGTAGGGGCCTGTCATTCAATTCATCCAAGCATAAACATTCTAGTCTTCTAGTCTTCTTCATTCATAAGTCAGTTATAGTTTATTTTTGAGAGAGACTTCTGATCATTTCTTTGGTATGTTGAGAATATTATTTGTAGTACTGCTATAGTATACGTTGTCATCGTATCCTGGGAGACAAGTACTATCAACTTTAAGCACCGTAAGGAGAGCATAATTGTCTTAAGAACATAATTTCAAGTATTAGCCTTGACAAGTTCACTTCTGCAGTTTGGTTTACTTGAGATAAGTTTATATATTTATATATAGTGTCCATTCAGTTTTACTAACACATACAAGCTTTACAATCTACTTTAATGTGAGTGTGAATGCCAAATATATTTCGTTAAAATTATGTATACAGGTAGATACTAGTTGCACGTTTGATGTTATATACGATATCTCTTACAATTTTCCATATCTTGACAGGTTGGTGTTACCCATTACTTCTCATTCTTAAAAGCAAGGCAGGAATTAGGCTATGTCCCCTTCGTGAGTCCTCAAGAGGGTTTGGCTGCAACCATCTCATACTGGCAGGACAGGAAAAGGAAAACGTTGGATGGGCCTACGATATATGTGTGGTTTTTGGTTGTGGGTGGAATGCTTTCGGTGTTTGCTGCAGCTTACTTGCCGGATTTTGGACCTGTGCCACTACTTAGGGCTATAGCTCTCTTTTTCTTTCGTTCTGTGTGGGGTATAAGGGTGGTTTTCTTTCTGGCTGTAGCAGCACATATTGGTGAGGGTATATATGCATGGCAACTGGCAAAGAAAGTGGATCCTGCAAATTCACGAGGCTGGTTCTTGCAGACGTTTGCTCTGGGATTTCCTTCTCTGCGTCTTCTGCTTAAGAGAGCCAGGAAGTAGGACCGTCTTCTTATCTGATGTACTCTATAGAGTTACCCTCACTGTCTTCTTATCTGATGTACCCTACTCTATAGAGTTTAAGAACCTTTCTTGTGATGTCCGCATTTTACTTTTTTTATTAGTGTTCCGTGAGTATATCGAGATTTTCTAAGGTAGCCCTTTGTAACGAGCTGGACTCGAACCAGCCCAAAGACTCCATTCTCTATCCCTCCTTTGTTTAGTTCCTTAACTGTGCTTCTGCTGAAGAGAACCATGAAGTAGGATCACTTCTTTCCTCATGTACGACTGTCTTTTATATCTCCTTTTTATAGGACTGCCAGCCAATGTATGCTGAAAGTTTTTTGTGGGGAAGTCCAAAGAGATGAACACTCAAGAGTTCGTCTATGATTATCTTCTTGGTGTATGTACAACAAGACCTTTGATTTCTAGAAAAGATAACGGTAGCAACTAGTCATATATTACTAAAGATGCATCAATAGCAGGACTGCAAGAGCTTACCACTGTAGATTATTCCTTTTTTAGCCTACAAGCGGGTAGTGAAGTCGGTACTCCACATGTCAGGGTTTGATGGGGACAGCTAACAGCTTTTTCTGCCTGTGTGAGTTATTAACATTTCAAGGGTAATTCGAATGAATGAAATTCTTACTGTTCGACCAAGGATGTAAACACAAAATGAAGTGAAATTAATTGGCATTAATTAGGAGGATTTAATAACAGCCAAACGAAAGCACGATAGGAACAATTACAACAAACTACAACATCCTAAAAACGTTGTATGATCTTCTTCTATCAGGACGTAGACACAAAGGGAAGGGGTTTACTTGCACATCCAAGCATTACTAGGTTAAACTGGAAAGTAACCTGGTGGTCCTTTTTTTTAGCACAGCACAGCACAGCACAGCTCAAGCTAAAATTACACAGAACTGCTTGAATTACATACGTCTCCTCAAGGCTTTATAAGTAGTAACTAGTGTGATTAAGAGCCCATGCTTATCAGCGAGAAAAGAAGGCCACAAAAAAATCACTTCCATGGCATGCTTGACATTCCTTGTGGGTAAATGTTATTGCATGCTCCTGTACTCTGGTTCAGTGGGCTGCCAGCCCCACCGGAGGATTCACTGAGGGTTCCACGTGATGGCGGGCTGTTAGGGACTGTAGCACCGCCACCTAGATTGAGCTTTTGTGGAGCAGATAAAGTTTCATTCTGGTTAATTGCCTTGGTTTCCTTGCGTCCATCTGCAATAAAACTACCAACAATAACCTGCAATGGAAGGGGAAACCTTTATTACTAATGTCATCTGGATAAGAAAAAACAATCCTCCTAATGCCGAGTAGTTTCAGAGAAAAACAAAAATGGGTGCTTCAAACCTACAAGCGTCTATTACCCTGCTCTGAGGACGGATTTAATTATGTTTGGGACGTGTAATTGAATATGAGGGTTCCTTTTTTCCCCTTTTTTTTAATGAACAAAAAGAGAGAGCTTCATATCAAACTGAGATGAGCTTGACGATAGCTATAGTAGACAGGACAGGACGCCAAAAAAGAAGTTATATAACAAGTTCTATGTTTAACACTATGGTTAGTTGAGAAGAATTTCTACGCTCTGATAAAATAAGTCAATTCTTTCTCAAAAATGCTAATGCTTGTTCACAATAACTGATATCAATTAATTAAGATGGTGGATACACGCAAAATCAAAATTCCAAATAAATGCTACGAGAAAAACTTGAGAGAACAGTTGAAAAACCTGAACAGGAGACGCAGCTGTTAGAAGACCTGCCACACAACCGCCTAAAACCCGTCCATCTGGGCCAGCTAATGAGATACTTAAACCACCTGTCCTGCTTCGCTGACCACCTACCTCCGATAGTAAAAATGAACCAGAAAGTGATAATATATCAAAACGTCCCTGCATAAAGAAAGAATTGTCAATAAAAGACAACCACTTGATGCAACATTTTGTAGCCTTGCCATATTAATTAAGTGGCTGAAGTTCTCCAACATAGAAGTGGCACTATAACTGATAATGGTTGAAAATATATAGTCGTTGGTCATGGCAGTTTGATATAATTTTATTTTTAATGTCAACTACTCCACATTCAAGTATTAAAAGTGTTCCAAAACATGTGGCAACACATGAAAAAAAAAACTACAATAGAAATTAATATTCAATTGCCCTTCCATAAGAAAAATCACATGTTCAAGAATCAGCTTATTTTCTGATTCCATATTCCAGGCCAACAAGTATGAACCAAAGATACACACCTTAAAAGGAGGGATGAGAAGGGGGGGGGGGGGGGGAATCTCTGATATAACCAATATAAAAGTGATACATAAATTTGGCTAACTTTTTTTTCTTAAAAATGTACAATCTTAGAACCCTAAAAAGTCGTTAACCAGCAGTTCAAAGTCCAAACCTTCTACTACTAAGGTAAGGTTCATAGAAACCGAGTTAGAACCAGACAAACCTCATATGTTGCAGTTCCACCAGAAGTTGCAGCCTGACGTAGAGTTACATTGGATATGGCACCATTTGCACATAAAATACAGACAGCCCTCGGACCATTCTGAGAAAATGACATTATTTTCGACGACACATCCTGAAAATCCAGATAATAGAAATTTTAGCTACATGTGCTTGACAGTGTCAACGGTCTGTCAGGTGGCTAAATATTATCACAAATGTTGAGAACACTCGTCACTATGCACGATTGAGCTTATTTAGCTATACAGCTACATCACCATTCTCGAACAAATTACATGGTTACAACTGTATTACTTCAGAATGACAAGACTGAAACCAAAAAGAAGTTTAATGGATAAAGTACAGATGAACATAAAAGAAACATGTTTACACCAATCAAAACTAGAAATTCAAAGGGAAATAATATTCAGGTAATACTAAATACTCGACACAAATAACACTTCACTAAATATAAAAATTCTTTCTTTTTTAATTATAAGTACTCGCATCATAACTCATTTCAAGAATTATTCTTTTAAAGATAAAAAAGAAGAATTTAGCTGAGAAAGACGATACATGGAGAGAGCAACAATTTTGAATTTATCTTTTAATAGGTGCAACTGCAATAGAATATGACCAAAACTTCATAATAATGACATTCAATTGCCTTAATCAAGAAGACCAGATAGTAATAGAACAACCTCTCCAGCTTTCACACTGATAATATGTGGAGTAAATCCAATCCCTGCTGATCCTGCAAAACACAAAACTTCTCAAATTTAGAGATAACAATAATAATATCATTAGGCCTAGCTGAAAATAATGATTTTATTTTATTAACAGGAAAAAGGTGCAGTAACAAATATTGCAAAAAAGATAAAGCAAGAGAAAATGAAGTTTTAAACAATATGCATATGATAAACATGCGTACAAAAAAGCTACAAAAACTAAGTTAATTCCCAATTTTGATGCAAATCTACATATTTTAAAAAGTGATACTAAATCTTTTTGAAGACGATACTTTTTAATAAATATATTATTTGTATTGCTAAGACTTAAGTGGTGTTTGTTTACCTCTTAAGAACTTCACATCTGATTCGGTAAGAGGGATAAAGTTGTTTGGTAAAATTTTGTTTGCCATTCGTTTTTTTAATCAGTAAGAGAAAGATATACATCCAAATCATTAAGAAATGTCTCTTAATGAAAAATTTAAATCTATGAAGCCTTTATAAATATTGTACTCCCTCTATTCCAAATTTTAAGATCATTATTGATTTCAAAAAAAGTCAATTTGAGATATTTTTAAATTTAAAATTGGTATTTTTAAATTTAAAAGTCATTTAAATGTTTTAAATTTTTTAGTTACCAATCAATTTTTTAAGTTCAGAGATGATTTAATATTATTAAGATATACTAACCATTCAGATCTTAATTACTCAATTTTATCAAACACCACCTTAAGGTTCAAAGTAATTGTGTCCAATGTCAGAAATGCCAAAGCCAATTATAGTCTGGCGGGGTTAGAAAGCTCGGCATTCATCATTGACATAAAGAAATAGTAGTAATTATAAGAAAAAGAATTTAAAAGAATCAGATCTACTTTAACAATAATTTCCACTGATAAAAAGGTAAAACCTAAAGCACATATTGAGTTGTGTGTGTGGAAACAATCCATAGAACTAGAAGGAGCTGAAATTTTAAGAAAAGAAATCAGAAACTAGTCAAAGTCTCATTTTTTGTGTGCAGAGAATTACACAAATCTGTAACACAGACATTTAAAAAGCAAATTCAACAAGCAACCATCACAACATACAAGGGCATATAGGTAATTTTACACTAAGATTCTGGAGTCAGATGGAGCAGATCCAAAGTTCAAGCAGTGACCATATTCCCTTTATATATCTATACAGTCCTCCACTCATAAATATAACATATCACCATCATATAATATACTAACATAGAATTAACAACAGCCTATTCATTTCTAATTTAGTCAATTAGAATCCATTCCAATTAACCATCTTTAACAGAAAAAGAGATCCTTAAATATGCAAAATCCCAGACAATGAAAACATAATAATAGAGGTCAAAACTCAAAAAACAACAGCATCAACAAACATTCCATATTTACTTAGCAAAAAAAAAACATTCCATATTCCTCTACGTGACAAACAAGCATCACAAAAATAAAAAAATTAAAGATTCATCAAACAAGCCCACAACAGAAATATATATTATGTATGAACATATAAAGGGGATAACAACAAGAAGTTACCCAAGGCTTCCATTTGCTGCTTCTTGCTTGAACCAGGTGGTCTGCCTCTGGCCTTCTTCATTGAAGATCCCGAAGCGGATTCTCCTAGAGGGGAAGTTGCAGGCTGAGGTGACTGAAGTGGCGGAGAAAAGGCCCCACTTGAAGGCGGAGCCGATGCTGGTGAGGCTATGAGAGTCAATGCCATGGATCCATCTGGGCCATACTTCCTGGGCCGACCTCTTTTCCGCTTTACAGACTCGCCCATACTAATGTTTAAGTTATGCTGTGGCGGCGGTAGTGGGGCGGCGGAGGCCTCGGTAGCGGCTATGGGCTGGTACGGAGGAGGGGATGAGCCGGAGTGTGGTTTGTATACGGCCGTACCGTCGGCACTGTAAGCAAGGCGCATGCTTTGCACCATCGACTGCGGCTGCGACTGCGGTGGAGATTTCTGAACACCGACGGTGAACGGCTCTCTCGTAGTCACCACTGCTCCCGTCTCAGATCCCGACATCTTTCATATAATTCCAGAATTACCCCTTAAAAATTCCACGAATTTCTTCCTGAAAATATAC
Organism: Panax stipuleanatus; assembly: GCA_020205555.1. NCBI lineage: Eukaryota > Viridiplantae > Streptophyta > Magnoliopsida > Apiales > Araliaceae > Panax > Panax stipuleanatus. The sequence continues at coordinate 156,808,080 of CM035118.1, forward strand.
ACAGAATAACAGTTGTAAACGAACTGAGGAGCCGTAAAAGAGAACATTTTGAACTGCTATTTAGCTGCTTTGATATTTCAGCAACTGCACTGGTGAAATTCCAAACAAAGCACATAACATCGGCATTATGATGCGCAAATGTTAAGTTTTTAAGCCCTAAATGAGCTTAGCTGAGAAGCTCTAAAAACTAAACCAAAAATTCAAACATTTTTCTCGAACCCAGTGATCAGAATCTAAGTAAACTCCAGTAAATTCGAACAAAACCCTAGGGGAGTATGCAAGTCGATAAATTTGATCTAAGTAATTAAATAATTTGCATATATTTTGACGGATCTTGCTAGAAAGTAGCAAATGAAGTTCAAATGTAACCTCGAACTACAAAAGAAAATTTCCGAAATAAATAAATAAATCATTTTCCGATTTTACAGTTTATAAAATTTTACCACGAAAATTTTGAAGGAAAATAGAAAAATCCCAGAAAAAGCCCCAAAAATAAAGAAATTCTTACCGATAAATAGAGAAAATTATGAGAAGAAATAAAAGGGATGGAAAGGAAAGAAGAGAAACAATTTTTAGGGTTTTGCGAATGAAGACAGAAAAAGGGCTATGAAAGGCTTTTTCTTAAAGATTTTGTAAATATTTGAGTTAATTAAAATAATTTAGTTATGTAGTATTTTAATTTCATGTACAGACTTTAAATTTAAAATAATAAATAAATAAAAAAAAAAGTGAGTTTGTCAGTCAGGAGAAAGCTGTCCAAAATACCAAAAAAAAATTATGTTTTTTAATTTACAAAAAATTGGATGCATTAACTCCAAGGCCTTTACTTGAAAATAATCACTCGAGTACTAATTGCGCTGTACTCGCTCTGGGTGAAGAAAAGAGCAGTCGGTAAGTGGGTAGTTGAGCCTGACAAGTGAGTACAACAAATGTTAGCGGTAAGATCGCACAGCAAGTATTAGGTAGTTTTGTAGTTGAGAAAGTGTGGGTGGAGATAGATTTGAGGTGTATTTTCAAAAGAGTTGTTTTCCCTTTTCAAAGTTATCTTCTTGATAATAACTAGTATTTTGATGAATAATGATGATCAGTTATTACTAGTTATTAGTGGGTTGGATTACACCATCACATTATTTATTCGTACAAGAAAGAGAGAGTATATCAATTAAATTAATTTTGAAATAGAGGAAGTATATCAATTTCTTATCTTTAAAATAAAAATAATATATCAATTTGTTGGGCAGCTTCCACTAATATATATATATATATATATATATATATATATATATATATATATATATATATATATATATATATATATATATATAGAGAGAGAGAGAGAGAGAGAGACGAAGAGCACCCAACGTAATCAATTACTACATTTTTCTGACGGGAAAAGTGTGCAAGCGTCTAATAAATTGAGAGTTGTAGTTGGATACTCCATCCATCCGTTGAAATTAGATATATATTTTCAAATTGATAATTTGTATTAGTAGTAGTATTATAGCAACGCCGATGTAATGTTTATGGAAAATATGAACCAGAATGTAGTAGCATCTTATTGTACGTACTGTACTAGAAAACCAACAAAATGCTAAGGTTTCTTCACAAAAAATAACAAAGATATATTCCTAGTTCTGACCGAGGAACAGCCTAAATTTTTTCTGCATTTCTTCACCAAGAAATAAATGTGAGCTTGTGACAGCATACCCCATATTTCACCACAGGCAGGCATTTCATTTGGCTGAATCATGAAATCTTGGGGCAGCATTTTTGTGAAACAGAAGAGTGAGCTGGTCAGCAAAGAGTAGATTCTTCATTTGCTCTAGCTGTCGGGACTTTTTCTCCATTTGTAAATCAAACTCTTCAAAATGAACAATCTTTTCTTGATTCTCCATCTAAAAGCAGCACATGCAGTAGAAACGTCAGAAAGCCCTCAGTCAGTATATTACAAGTGCGGGCCTTTATAAAATGGATTTGTCAGTCAGTACCTGCACTTCTACAATGCCAGCAGAGATTGCTTGTTCCAAGTCGTCTTCTTCCTTATTAAGCTGCAACCGTGCCTCCTCACAAGCTTCTACAGATGCATTTGTGATGGTAATGCAATCAGGTGTAACACAAGGTTCTGCATCAAGGAGAAAGTAATCATTTAAAACTGGTAGCTGGCTGGCACGAGGATTTGAATGACACAAAGCTTGTATATATGTGCTCTCTACACAAAGACCATAGGCTTAAGCTTCACTTGTATATATATGAAGGGAGGTGTATTTATACAAGTGCACATGCAAATATGTGAAATAACTTGCTCCCAATCAAAAAAACCAACTTGCATTAGAACAACTCAAAATCCTTACAATCAGTGTCTAACTCTCACCCCACCTATCATTAGGTACACAGCTGCAAAAACTTGAACATATGCAGATACAGATACTTTTAACCAATTACTCTGGCACTAAGAGAGCTAAAAATCGTTTACTCTATTTATAAAGCGACATATACAGATATTTTAAACCAATTGCAGAGCATCCCATGGTCAATTTATAAGATTGGACCTCACTTCATACACGCCAAATCATTCTCAGTTCAACAAGAAAAACCTATAAGCTACAGATAATCTCAACAGAAGGATATTCTTGCCTTGCTGTCTTGCACCACCACTGCTAAGAGATCCAAGGCTCTCTTTACTGCTTGTGCCATTATAGCCTTCATATAAAGCCCATACAGCAGCATGAGAAGCTGCTTCAGCCACATCTACACCCACTAAAGCTGAGAGGAAAGCAGCCTGAGAAATATTTTCAAAGACAAAAAATTTAATTGGGTGGACAATAAGCAGTTAGCAAATTCAAATTCAATTTTTCACCTCTAGTGGATAAAGATGACTAATCAGTTAGAGATTAATCGGAGTATCAGCCCACCCTCGTCGATGACCAAGGTCTCTCTAGTTTCAAATAGAGTTAAAAGTAGGAGACTTGAGTACTTGACATTAACCACAACTTAAATGAGTAATTAGGACAGAGAAGAACTTTTTCCTAGTTTCGTTCGTAGATAAGATAAACTTGAATATCATCATAAAAGTCGAGGTAAACTTGATTGCTAAAATTCGCAAAAGTAGGCCAATTTGGCTTATTGAGCTTATGACAATTACTAGCATGTTACGCACTTTTGTACTAGGCAATTCTGACAACATAAACTTAAGGCCCAGATGACAGCAAACTTGGCAGCAAAAGATGCTCGTGGTGGGATCTGGTTTCAAACAGAAATCATAACATGTGGATCTATTTAGGTTTCTTTACTTTTTCCAGTTTTTTAATGCAAAATAGAACAATAAACTTCTTTACCTGAGCCATAATGGGGTTCGCTTGCATCAGCAAAGGGGGTGAAGCGCATTCTTTTAGTTGGGGAGGCTGTAGTAGTTTCGCAATAAAGACTTGATGCTACTCTGGCCATTTGACTGATGAATCTTGTCATCAACCTCAGCAGAATCTGGAGGTCCAACAAATTATTCCCCAAAAGGAAGCTTAACAAAATGAGCGACACATTCTCTCGTATTTCTTCCACCAACATGCTCTGCAACCCGTCTTCCAGTCATCTAGATAATGCATAATGGCTTCTAGAAGGTGCAAAGTTTCTTTATCAGTCCAATCTGTCTTCACCTCATCGCTTATCTCAACTCTTCTGAAATCTGAAGGGCTCACTCCTACCATTATAACTACCACGGACAAAACATCTTGCACAAAGAGTCGCATCATCCTGCTCAAAAATGGACTCTTTAAAAAAGCCATTGTGTTCAATATTGTATGTATGTAGATGTGGAAGAACCTTGTAGAGAAACTAAGGAATTTGATAATATTTATATTAAACAAAGAGCTAATATAGTATTCCAAAAAAGTGTAGGAAAGAGTATATTTTTCGTTGGTCTCTGGAGACACATGAAGTTCTGAGAATACAAAGGTTAAGTTGTTCATGTAAACTCTAACTAGCTTCTGGTACCATAATTTTGAACTACCAACATAGAGTTTGGGCTGGATAGGATTTTGGAATAATGCAATAGTCTCCGTAATTTAATAATAGGTCATTACTATTCATCCATTTGGTACCGACTTGGAACAGAAATTGAAGAACACTTGGGCCTAAGTATACAAGTGCTAAGCGTATATAACATAAGGTTGCATATACTAGAAAATAAAAAGACTGATTACTGAGGCATAGAAAGCTTTATGGCAAAACTAATGATTTAGCCACCGAAGTTGGCACCTTTTTTTGAATACCTGATTGAACTTTTAATTTATCAAATTAACTCACTGAACTAATTATTATTTTCAAATTGGGTCATTCCGTTAAAAAAAGTAAACAGACGTTAATTTTTTATCTATGTGGCACTGACATTGACGTAAAAAAAAGAAGAAAATGACATGGAAAATAAAAACAAAAAAATCCAAAACAACTTTTTGCAAAATAGATCTAACCATCTTCTTTATTTAATTTCTTTTATCTGAGTTGACTTATTTAACCCAACTCAAACTCATTTAAGTTCATCAAATCATTTCATCGGAACTGTCCCAAAAAATCTTGCAAATCTCCCAAAAATCTTCAATCTAGATCTATACCCCTGCATCTCCATTTTCCAGATTTTTTTCTTCTATTTCTTGGTCAAATTGGAATGGTTCGATAGGATTACTTGCTTCAAGAAACCCCTCAATTGGAATTTTTGGTTTCGACCTCTTCAAGGGGACTACCTTCCTATACATTCCAAGATCTAGACAGTGACTCTGAGAAAAAAAGTAGATACATCAGGCGGAGCCCCACCACCAATTATCTTCTTCTTCACACCACCAATTCTTCTTCTTCACAGCCCCACCATGTACATCGCCGCCGCCAGAATCTCGCCCATTTCCGACCATGTACATCGTCGCCGCTGGAAAACGCCGTCGCCAGGAATCCGAGAGTGGGGGTCGGGTAGGAGTCTGGATCGACTCGAATGAATCCTCTGTTGCAATCGGGACAAGAGAGAGAGTCTTCCTGCCTCAAAACCCTAACGAATCGACTGCATCTGTAGCACCAATACGCAGAAGACATCTATCTGTGAAAATGTCTAGAAAATACAAAACCTACATTTCCCTTTTATCTTGCAGATATGAGAAAAACCAAGAAAATAAAACCCAAAATATCGAAACTTTTCTTCAATAATCAGTTCCATTTATGAAGAATTACGTAGATTAAAGGAGGGACTGTAACTCACCGGGAAGAACATAAGGTTGTTATTGCTGCTGCTGCTGCTGGTGCTGATGATATTTTGAGGCTGCTCACCATTTTGACACTAAGCGCTTACCCTCATTTAAAAACTATAAATCTGCCTTCAATAGCTCTGCAAAAAGACCCAAAATTTGATCATGCAAGAACTGAAATTGGGGATCTCGATTATACCTGTCCAAGGCCTTTTTCGCCTTGGCCACCATCGTCTCCAATTTTGTTGATTTCAAATCGGGATTATGTTGTTCCGATTTCTGAAATTTTATCATCCTGAAATTTGATCATCCTCTGCTCTGTTTGTTGTTGGTTGATAATGAAGAAGGGGGTTTGTATTTAAAATGTAAAATAAGATTATCATAAGAGGAGTTTAACATTTTAAGGCGAAATTGGGAAAGACGAAGAAAATGAAGAAAACCCTAAAATTTGTGGAAGATGAAGAAAATGAAGAAAACTCTAAATTTTTCCTTTTGTTTTGATGAAGATCTGTTTTGATGAACATGGTTAGATCTGTTTTGCAAAAAGTTGTTTTGATTTTTTTGTTTTTATTTTCCATGTCATTTTCTTTTTTTCCCCTTTTTTTTACGTCCACGTCAGCGCCACGTAGATAAAAAATTAACGTCTGTTTACTTTTTTTAACGGAATAACCCAATTTGAAAATAATAATTAGTTCAGTGAGTTAATTTGATAAATTAAAAGTTCAATCAGGTCTTTAAAAAAAGGTGCCAACTTCGGTGGACTAAATCATTAGTTTTGCCAAAGCTTTATGTAGGGTTTCTAGTCAAGACATTCAAGAAATACAAAGAATATACTATGACAAGTGAGAAGAGGTGGAGAACACACAGGATCTAGTACAAGTAGAATCATGAATGGCATGAATATCAAATTAAACTCAGGTCATAATGGCACGTCATGTTTTTAAAGGTCAAAATCTAATCATTAATCTTCAGCAAGTCCACGTCTCAATATTATATGTTAATCCAACATGTATATATGTTGAAAATATTTATCAGTGAATGGTTTATTCTCAAACATCTTTTTTTTTTGCTTGACATGTGGCATCATTATATATAATTCCATAAAAAATATTAACATTACTATGAAATCCATGAATCCAAATGCAACATTATATAGAAGTATTAAAAAAATATCACCTTATCACAAGCAAAGCAGGCAATGCTGCACACAGATTTGCATATACTGCACAATCTTTTCTTCCCCGTAAAATCAGCAGTAGTTGCCCCACTGTCATTTGCAGCCACCACGGAGGCAGCTGCAGCAGCATTATAATTAGAAGAAGACTTGGAGGTCTCCCCGTCTTCCCACTTTAGGGGCTTGGATGAAGGGGATCCCAAATAGTTGATCAAACTCCAAGTCTCCAAGAAATCAAAAACCCTCCGAACCGACCCAACATCTCCTATAATGGTCTTGCGAGCCTCTGTGAAGGTGATTTTACGGCTAGGGTTTTCTCTGAACCTTCGAATTATAGAATTTCTGTAGTACTTGTAAACCCTAGGGTTCTTGGATGCTGACCTCCCCTCGAAAAACTCCGGCAGGAACCTAACCTCGCATTCATGAATGTTGCTCCAAGAAAACCAACCTATAAATCAAATAAAAAGGCAAAACATTAATAAACAGAATCAGAATTCGAGAGAATTAACTAGGAGAAGAAGGTTAAGATTAATTTTCTGTGGAGTGCTAAAGAAGGGGAAGGCCTAGGCTAGGGTTAATTAATTATGGAGAAGACGAGAGGTAGATAGGTTACGGGAATAGCTGGCGATGAAGATGACGGCAGACTGAATGGAGGATGTTTCCGGCGGTCGGGAGCAGACGACGGCAGTGGTTGGGGATTCTTTGGTAGCAGGCGGAGGAGGGGCAGGGAGCTGTTGATATAGATTATTATTATTATTATTGTTATTCGTGGCTCCGGCGGCGAGTGGTGGCTGTAATGATGGCGGTGGTGCTGATTTATTGTTAGCAGTGAGAGCTAGACATGGCATTTCTTTTGGCCGTTGAGGAAGTTATGGCATTTTCCTCTTATTACAAACTGTAAATATATATTTGTGACTTTTGCCCCCAACTCCCAATCAGACTCCTATCAGTCCCTCTATTCATAAATTTATGTAAATTTATAATTCTAAAAATTATTAATATAGAAATTTATTATACATTTTCTATTATTAATATTTATTTACGTAATTGATAAAAATAATCAGCATAAAATATTCACAATATATCTTTCAAGTTATCAATAAAAAATCATGTTTCAAATTTAAATTTATTATAATATTTTTAGTTATTTTTTACACGGGTGATAAAGTTCTCTTTATGCTGGGCAAAGTAATATATTTTACGGTTATTTTGATATATTAATTTTTAAAAGGATAGGTAGTTAGATTTTTTTATTTTTTATAGTAATTATTTGTTTATTTTTCAAATTTCAAACGAAATATTAAGGAGTTAGAATGTACCCTGCATGGTGACAACTTTTTCGAGTGTGATGCAGTTTTGGCTAGTTAAAAATAGGGGAGGGGGGGACGGGGGTGGTTTGTAAGCACCATTTTATATTTTTCTTAATAATCAAAGGTGGGCAAAAGTTATCTATTTTCTTAGCTCAAGATATATCCCATTTTAAAATATTTTTAAGGGCTCCAAAGTCATGCTGACTTAGGCAAATCTCAAAAATAAAAAAAATATTATGTTACCACTCCCGTTTCAAAATTAGAAACACATTACTTCTTATATATAAAGGCATCACAGTCGATCCATTCAATTTGAGAACTCAGCTATTAATTGAAAAAATTACTGAGTCAACTCTTAATTAATTAAGAGTTAACTCGGTTAATTTCGGCTCTTCCACTTCCCTTCCAGTTTCTCACGCGAGTTTGGAATCGATTCTCAATTGCCCAATCATCTACAAATCTCTTCGTCTCCTCCTCCTCAATAAATCTCATCTTTAATCTCCTCCTCCTATTTTTGTAAATCCCCTCCAATCCTCGCTGAATCCTCTCTCAATTCCAGCGATTCCTCTCTTGGTCTTCCTCTCCACTTCCGATTTTCGCCTTCTCTTCGTCTTCATCTTTCAGTTCCAGTTTCTTTTTGCAAAGAAGAACGAATACCTTCTCCCTCCCCTCTCTCATATGAGATTAGGGCATAGACAGAGGATTGGTACAATTCCATATTGGAGAAAGAAAATCAGTAAAAATTAAATACATTATGAATCAAATTTTGAATAAGTTAGGATTGTATGGTTCAATCAGAAAGCTGTAATACTCGAGAATTTCTGAATATTATTAAATGAATATATAAATGAAAATGAATATTTATTCGAATAAAAATATTTATGTGTTGTGAGATGAGCTCATTCAAATGAATTCAAATTGAATTTATGATAATTGAGAAAATATGGAGTTTATGATAAGCTCGTTGAATGCCTTGTGTGGCACGAGAATAAAAAAACGTTGATGAGTTAATTAATTCGAGGATGAAGGAATTATTAGGTGAATAATTAATCTATATTAATTGTTAATTGTTATTATAAGAAATATAATAATAGTATGTTGATTTATTATTATTGCAAGTAATAGAATAATAATAAGTAACTTGTTTATAAATATAATAAGATTTATTTAATGTGATAATTAATCATATAAAATGTTAATTTATTGTTATGAAGATTAATAAAACATAAACGAGTAGATTATTAATATAATTATAATTGTTTGAGTAATTGTTATGTGCAAGCATGATATAATTAAAAGTATAATATATGGTAGTTACACACATATTATATAAAGTGTAGTGCAACACTTGAGTGTGACTATACAATATACATAAACTATATAGTAAGAATTATTAAGTTGTGAAAGCTACATGATTAATGCCTATGTGACAATATGTGAGTGTATGGACATTAAACTAGTACCTCATGAATATATTGTAAACAATTGAATAATAGAGCTGGAATAATATAGTGAAGAAATAATACACAATTGAATTATATTCGGTGATAACGAAATGTACATGGATTATATATGTGCAAATTATATTTACTACATTGAAGTATTAATTATTTGAATTACCTTGTGACATTAGATTATAACCTAAGTAATTATATTACAACACTTGTTATATGCTGAGCTTTGTAGTTGTTGTCCCAATATGAGAGTCGCCTTTCATTCTCACGTGTATAGCTTGCAAGGCCTAAGCCTATTACTTCTCCTCAAACTCAGCAACTTCCATAGCTTCATAGCAAATCATGAATGGGGAGTGAACTTCATGATGAAGCTCAACAACTAAATTACCAACTTCTTATTAGCCATCAAACATTCCTTTAATCCATTAGTTTGATTTGGGAGGAAAAGCTTTGTCTGTATAATAATTCTTCTATAAATATAGTTCCCTTTCTTCATAATCTTTTGCTGAGAATTTCTTGTAAGGAAGAATAGAGAGTGAGTATATATATATATATATATATATATATCAGTTGAGGGAACTTGGTATAGCAGCAAGCCCAGTTTGCATTACAGAGATATATCACATTTTCATGTTCTTCATTTCTTGTTTTCTGTCAAAATTTTAATTCTTGAATTGAGCTTGATTATTGTGATGAGTTGATTGGGTTATGTTTGTTAGCTATTATCTAAGTTAGTAACATGTTAGTATACAATGTGGCATGATTACAATTAAAATTCGTGAGAAAATTTGGTTGTTGGCTCAGGTCCTGCCGAAGCAGGAAGCTCTCTGGTACAGACTAGACACGGCACAGCTGCGCCAGTTTTGTACTAAGGCGTAGCGCAGCTGCGCCAGTCTCTGAAATCAATTTTCCTGATTCTGTTAAAACCTGTTAAGTACTAATGTGACTATACTACTTAAACAAACATGCTAGCATGAGTGACCTGTATATACGAGTACATGAACATGACATAAGCATGTTTGACTATGATAATACACGTGTTTGATGGAAAGACTCATAGATTGAAAAGGAACTTAGAATCTTTTAAAACGAACTTTAATGGAACTCGTATTCTGCAAAATCTGAGCATGATGGTATACATATATAACTGATTATGAACATTAATGAGCATGAGTTACGATTTAAGGTTCCTTTGTTCGTGACCAACTTGTTTGGACTTTGAGCTAAAAGACTTTTTCAAAGAGAACTTGACGTACACAAACCATGTGTATATTCTGATCTTGAACATGTTTATATGGCCTAAAAATGCATGACGAACATGTTAAACGCATGTATATATAGCATGAACATGTTAGACCTTATTAGAGAACATTACTAACGAAATATGAGCCTTGAACGTGGACTTTGACATGTTACAATGAGATTGAGATTCTGATAATTATAGACATGTTTGATAGTGCTCTTAACCTCACTAATATATCATACATGTATGTATACTATATTAAACGCCATGAAAACTAGTGAAGCACGAAGGAGGCATGATTTAAGCTTGTAACAATGCTAGTTATATGTGTATGATATAGATACTTGTAAGCATACCTAAAACAAGCTATGTGATCACCTCATATGTTTAAGTAACCAGCATGATGGACTATGTGATTTCGTGACCATGAATGACCTTAAGTTATTAAGGTATTAAACTTAGAACCATTACATGAAAGATGGAACTTTGATTGACTTAGTAAGCATGAAAAGACTCTTAGACATGAGTATATACTATGTGTAGATGTTTGCGTACGTGCCGGACAGAATCTACAGGCAACAGCCCAACCTTGGCCTGGCCAGGGGGCAACGCAGCTGCGCCGCCCCTAGGCTTAGCCATGGCGCAGCTGCGCCAGTCTGGAAACAAAATTGATGATTCTGCTGGGTTTCTGATTATGATAGTTAGCTTATATTGATGCTTGAACTATTAATTATGGTCTGAACCCTACTAATATATGTTTACAAGGGATGATGGAGTAATATGATAACAATTAACTTATAAAAGGGATTCCAAAGTTAGTGAAGACAATGTTAATTAAAGTGTTATGGTACCATACGTGGTATAACTGTATACTTAATTTCGTAATAACAAATATATTGATTTTGTGTGCAAGTGCGTAATGTCAAACGTATAAGAGGTTTATATGACTAAAGAAGAACCTTAAGTATAGATAACTTACATATCAAGCTTGTATACCGAATGTGTTTAGCTAATGAACATTCTATACATGTAATATATTATAAATAGGATTCGAAAGTGTTGATTTACTTTACGTGGATAGACTACGCTTGAGGCAAGTATCCTAAACCCTTGCATTACTTTATTCAACGGATATTGTAAGCAAGTTTTCTCTGACTTACACTCTTTTATTGTGCAAGTTTTTTTGAACTCATTCTTGTATTGTTAATAACAAGTATCCTAACTGTAACGCCTCCAAAATAGGTCCAGTCAATCCAACCTATTCTGGGTCGCCACTAATACACTCAAATAAAAAAAATCCAAATACAAATATTCAAATTCTAACTTTTAAACTGTCGTACAAAATACGACCACAGTTAAACTGTGAGTTTTAATATAAATATCACTAATACCAAACTGTAACTCTCATGGTGCTTCAACCTTAGGACAACACCTCACCCTATTTGGGTCACTAAAATAAACGGTTAAATGACGTATACAATACGACACACACATTTAAAGCTTTCAATACAATTATATATCGTCATGCTGTTTTATAATGTATTGAGAAACTCAACAGTCAACGACCGCTACTCTATTCCCTTGTTATCCCCGCTCGACCCAGCTACACTCTTATTACCTGAAAGGAATTGTGAAGAAAAAGGGTGAGCACAAATAGCCCAGTAAAGAATATCATGACTAAAGATAATTAAATTATCAATAGTTTTTATCAATAATAAATCAGAGATTTATAACATATGGTAGATGATAAAACTTTTCAACCATAGTTACAGCGGAACGAACAATCCATTAGAAGAGTCAAATAGACCATAATGCCTATTATCTTCCCCATGTTAAAAGTCCACCAATAATATTTTATCCCTGTAACATCAATCAACAATTCCTGTCCACAATCAGGTGAATAATTCATAATCATAATTATGTTGATAAATTCTTCTTCGCAACTAGGACGAAGATAATTTTCATCACCTGTCTTTACCTGAAACATCAAAGATCATGGTTATACCAAATCACAATTCATGTTCATAATCATATCATACTAATATATTTATCTTTGCACTACGGGCCAAAGATATTCATCAAATAATCATTCATCTTTGCACTACAGGCCAAAGATATTCAACAACAGGTCATCTTTGCACTACGGACCAAAGATATTCAACAACAGATCATCTTTGCACTACAGGCCAAAGATATTCATATCTCAAAGAAATATATAATCATTTCAGAATTTATATAAACAATAATTATAACCATGATGATCAATTCACCTTTGCCCTTAAGCTAAAGATATTCAATTATAAATTCAATGGTCATGATCATACCAGTCAATAATTCATCTTTGCACTACTGGCCAAAGAGAACCCATAGTCATGATCATACCAATAATCCACCCATCTTTACACTCAAGTCAAAGAGAACTTCCATCACCAGGATTATAAAAATGTTATATATGATAATAAGAACAATTTGATAATATGATCAAAACATAAATTCAATTTCAAGAGTAAAATTCATAAATCAACGATAATTTAGTTAAAAAAAGAAACCAATTTTGTCGTGAATAGTACCCCGTGCATAGTACTCCGTGAATAGTGCCGTATACGTAAATAGTGTCGTATACGTGAATAGTAACCTCGACATGAAAAAGGTAGAAATTTCTTAAGAAAAATCATACTTCGTGAATAGTACCGTATTCGTGAATAGTGCCGTACACGTGAATAGTGCCGTATATGTGAATAGTAACCCCGACGAAAAGGTAAAAATTTCATAATAAAATTCATATCAATATTTCGATGAAATAATTTTGAAACCAATAATATCATTTACGAAAAAAATAACATCTCTTACCATCCCTTACGAATACGAAAGTAATAATACCTCTCATGAGTATAAAATCACATCCTTTACCAAAATATTTTTTTACGAAAAATAATATCATTTACGAAAATAATATCATTTACGAAAAATAACCTCCTTTACGAAACATAACAACATCCCTTACGAATACGAAAGTAATAATACCTCTCATGAGTATAAAATCACACCCCTTACCAAAATATCTTTTTACGAAAATAATATTATTTACGAAAATAATATCATTTACAAAAAATAACCTCCTTTACGAAACATAACAACATCACTTACCTCAAAAAAATAGTACTTCTGATTGGAATATCGGATATAATACTGAAGAAAATTTGTACTGTATAGCAACACTCAAAGTATCAAAATACTCACAAAAATACGCTCGATATTATAGAGAGAGAAACTTCTAATTCTGGTATAATTTTTAATTCTAACCTAAGCACCCTATTTATAGAAAAATGCTTAGAACGCCAAAGCAGAAAATTTAATAAAATAATATATTATTTTTCCTACGGGTGATCATGTTGAATTTCACACCAAAGAAATCATCATTTAGCAATCAACCACAAGTGAGGCCCACATTCTAGAAAATCCCACCAAATATTTTAAGTTTAAACATTATTCAGAAACTTCAATAATTCATAATAAATAACTCATTTATTAGAAAAATATGAATTTTATGTCTATTCAATAGGAAATTTAATTCTCTACAATTTTGCAGAAGAAAGTTTTTCCAAATTTCGAACGAAAAATGACCGAAATCTATATACGGATGATTTTTCACACCTCTATTCCAACAAAATACTGATAAAACACATCAGCACTAATTCCTTCATTAATACCCACATAAAATAAATATTTTCTTATCATATAAATTAATAATTAATTATTCACAAATAATATTACAGAACTACAATATTGACAACCAGGTCGTTCCTAGAAAAGAGGGGGCCTTCCGATAAAGATTTCTCCTTACTGACGCGCAATTAAATAACCCCTCCTAGACAGAACTTCCTTAGACATTGCCAATAATGCTATCTAATAATATTATTCAAATAATATGAATTTTTGATCTGATAATGAAAAATACTGTGCAGTAGCAATTATTGAATTAACAATAATATAAAAATACTGTACAATATCTGTGCTACTGTGCAACGACGCGTATTACTTCATTTTAACCACCGGGTATTCTAATAGTGTTAACGGTAACCACTACGCCGTTATTTTTAGAAAACTTATTTTTGTCGTTTTTTTCATCCGACAGTTTTCCGTTATGGGGCTCACAAATGGCTGTGCCGTCGTACGAATATTCTCCGACAACAATAATATTCCACGACCAAACGAATATTCCCTGACAACAATAAATATTTTATAACCACTTGCTTATTTTGAAAAATTACATATTTTACCCATAACTTTAAACTTTTATCAATTTAACCATTTACTAAATAGAAAAATTGAATACTTTTATTTCATAAAATCTGGGGTCTTACACTAACCTTTGAAATGGATCCTTGTGAAAACAAGTTGTCTTACTTACTCGTTTAAATTAAGTTAGTATACTTATTGAATAAACTTTTGTTTCATTTGAGCTATTATTCATGTTGAACTTAACATTGTTCTTGTCATTTGATTCGGCTAGACTATATGCATATTTAGAAAATTATCCAAACCATTTGACTGGTGCGAAAATCTTGAAAACTGAGTTGAACAACCCTTATGGTAAGGGGAGTGTATATTGTTGGAAGCCCCAACACACACGTGAAAATATTGTAGTGTTATGCATAACATAAAGTATTGTAGACTGATCATCTATTATACTTATTTCTTTGGGTTATCAGTTTAATATTGATAATTCTAGTAGATGTTCAATAGTCCTTAGTGACTGCTCAGTATAAATTATTTTATCCAGTTGGATACGTTGATTGTCTTTGAATTCATATATATCTGTTGATCTATATTGAGCTATCATTTCATATTCCAAGGATTTGATTTGAGAATTGTTGATACTCGTTATTCATGACATTATTCTTCTGGATTATCTTTGAGATTATACCTTGGTATTTCAAACTCATAAAACTCTTTACCCTTATCGTATATTACTTGCTGGGTAATTTGTGCTCATTTTTGCTTATTTTAAAACCTTTCAGTTAAGGTGGAACAGGGAGGTGTCTCTGGAAAGATAAAGGCAAGGGCAAGGCTACCGACTAGCTAACCCCTTTATGTTTTAAAATTTTTGGTGTTGTATTAAGACTGTTTCAGAACTATGTTTAAGCTTATGTAAGGTTATGTAATAAGTCTTTATTTGATATTATTATGTAATTTATTAAGTACTGTAGGTTGAGAGAAATGGGGGGAATAAATATAATAAATCATGTATATTATTCTAGATCTTCCGCTGTGATTGTATGATTTTAGTTATTATTGTATTATTATTAGAACGTGACGAGCCGAATTTGAGAGACTAGTGGCGGTCCGAATTTGAGGACGTCACAAAAGCCACCAAGGAGCTTAATTCCGTTGGCGATGATATCAATGTAAGCTTCTCCCTCTCTCTGCTATATGTATTTTAATCTGTGTACCGATTAGATACACCGTCCTCGATGTTTTTCTTGCATAATTTATGCTCCATCTTGATAATCGCTATTTTAATTGCATTTCGTGATGTTTTTCTTGCATAATTTCCTGTTTTCCTACGAAATTGTGTAAACTTTTAAGTTTTAATATTCCCTTATGATAAATAAATTCATTGATTGAACGTGAAAGTCATCAAAAGTCTGAAGCATTTTGAACTAAATTATTCATTTGATCCAAACCCGTATGTCCATCCCTACAGAAGATTATTCATTGCTTATTTTCTCCTTTTTCACCAATAAAATATGTATCTGTTTACTTACTTAAAACATAGAAATTAGGGGCTGAACAACGTAATACTGAACTAAATTAATGGACACATCTGTTAAAACTTCTAATAACCTCATAATTCATGGTCAATAAATTGTCTTACAATTTTTATAAACAAAATACTTTACCACCATAACTATACAAATCAAGAGAAAATAACTTAAAATGAGAACTAAATAATTAAAGCACATTAATAACAGCCCATACTTTTATAAATTATTTTAGAGGGCAATATCCAAAATAGTTAAGAAACACCTTTTGTTACGCACACAAACTAATATAAGTCACAAAAGAGAAAACTCACATGACATGGGCAAGTAAAGCAAGCCTTTTTCCTACTTCCAAACAAATGCAAGAAGAGAGGCATGATGGCGACATACATTGTGAAATGCTTGTAATTTGCCATTATCGTCTCGACATATCACATACTCTTCATCTCTTAACCTGCCACAGTTCACTGATCAACCACCTTCAAATAATTACATAAAAAAAGAGAGTAAATACATACATTGATTGACAAAGGCATCTGCATAAATAGGTACTGTTACATTCCAAACACTGATATAGCACTTCAGACACGTGTCAACTCACAATATACAACAACAAAAAAAGCGTTAGATAGCTTGTACCAGACTATCAGTAATAGGAAAGCAACTATATATAAACTGGGAGGTTGAGAAATTATCGTCCGAGAGACAAATTACTAACAGAATTCACTTTGTTTATTAACGGAAATGGTTGGAGGAACAGTTTTGCACAACCAATGCACAGGCAATGTTTACCATATTTACTTCAATGCACAGGCCATGTTTTGTTGTCAGTATGGTCTTTCTCTCTGCACCTTCATCATGCTACAAATATAGGTACTTAGCTTTTGGTACTCCCATTACCATTTATCCGTTCAAAATGTAAAAAATATGGATTTTTTATGTGGGTTTGATTCATATTTTTAGGTGATATTTCAATTTTAATACGTAGTTGCAAAGTACATTGCCAATTTCGATTCAAACATTTATTGTGACTTCTTGATTATAGTAATTTTTTGTTTGGAAAAAGTTTTAATATTCAAGAATGTTGTTATATGTATGGGGAATTTGAAAGAAGTTTTTATTATATAAAAAAAGTTTATATAAAAAGAGAGAAATTTAAATTCTTCTTTTATGTCATTTATTTTTAAGAAGAGGGGATTCTTATTTGAAGAAGTTTGTTCTATAAGTTTGGTTGCCCGTATCTGTATGACCATTCTGTTTGTTTGGTAGAGGTGACTAAGGTAATAATTACCTTTCACTGTTCTTTCGTTGTTAACTGTTTGGGGGTTGTGCATCTAGACCACAAAGTCGTATGCAAAGGTTAGAGTCAAATGATTATTGAAAAAGTTTATAACTGAGTGATTTAGGGTTCTCTATCTACTTTTTTGTCTCTCCTTTTTATATCTTTATGTTTTCTTTTGCTTAATTGCAAGAAATGAAAATTGAAACAGAAACAAAATCTTATCTTTTGAGCCAAAAAAGCGTGTAGTTTCTAGGTGATCAATACCCAATCTTTGTCTTTCTGTATATTCATTTTTGTTCCAATAAGGCCCCAATTTTTTTTAAAAAATTAGGCGTCTTTTATGCATTTTTCTTTTGCTCTGAAACAAGATGGTTAAAGGTTCAATCTTGATTTATGGCTGATTTCACTAGGCCCTTTTCTTTCTTTTGTATTTGGGATTATTTTTCTGAAATGGGCATACTTGAATTATGGGTAATTTTAATTCTTTTTGGAGTTTCTTTACAAGTTGAGGTTTTGAATTCTCAGAACCTGACATTCAATTCAAATGATTTGAATGCATTGGAGTTTCTTTACAGTTACTGAGCAGTTCAAGTTGTTTGATTTGAAATACTTTAACTTCTGATCTTCTATTTTAAGTTGACTGATGTTCTCACATATTATTTGTTTCATGAGTTATGTTATAATGAATGTATTTTTTGTTAGATATATTCACGTTTAGGTTAACCAATCAATTATTCAAACTATCAACTAGTTAGAATCAATTCACAAAATTCTAAAATTCAAAATTAATATAATTTCATTCAAGTTTTGAATAGAACAAAAATAATAATTTATAATTAATTTACAATTATTATATATTTGTTTGTATTTATTAAAACTAAATAACTTCATATCAAGCATGTAGAAATGCCTCCTCGAAGATTAAAGAAACAAATAGAAGCTAAAGCATGTAGATGATTACTTCCTTGTAGAAATTAATTCAAGTAATACAGAGGATACAGTAAACTTCCAAGTTCAAACTATTTCGGATATGCACAACACTCCAAAATTTAAATACAATGTAGGAGGACTCACCAAAGCACAAACACGCCCAATATGTTGGGGAAGATTATAAAAGAATCATATTTTGATTCTTATAAACAATTTTATTTTTTACAAGGGAGCCAGAAACCCATCCCAGCATCCCCCCGACCATCAATCGATGCCGATCTACCAGTCCTCCATAACACTGGCAGAATGCGAGGGTTTAGATTCACAATTTGAAGGAAGGAAGGAAGAGCAGTTTGCATCCTCCATGTTTTCCTTTCTCCACCGTTAGGAGCGACTCGGACATGATATCTATGGTGAGCATGAAAATGTATGACCTGCATAATATCAACATTAGCAATCCATTAATTGAAGGAGGAGGAGAAGAAACATTAGAGCTTGATGAACATGGAAACTAGATTTCAAATGCCATGTGTACCTCAAGAGCTTATCGAGGATCAAGGTAAATAAACACATCCAATCTCTACTGTTAATTTGAATTATTCTCTTTGCTTTGTATTTTAAAGGTGGATCTGTATATTTGTTTTCTCTTATTACTCAATAAAGATTACTAAAATAATGTCTAACAAATCAATTTAGACTATTTTGGCTACTATTTAACTTTAAAATTAATTTTAGTCTATAATACTCCCTACGTCCCATATTAAATGTCATAATTTCTTTTTTTGGATGTTCCAAAATAAATGTCCTATTGCTATAGTAGTAACTATATTTATCTTATTCTTCCGCTTATACCCTCATAATCTATTTAATGTACTTATTGAGAATGTGAGAGTTATAAAAAAATGTATCTAGAGAATTAGATAATGCATGAAAGATCAATTATTGAGGTAGAAAAGTGAAAAAATAGCAATTATTGGGGTCATAGAAAAGTGAAGAAATACTTCAATTGATAAGTAATCAAAGTGGATACTTTAGGTCAAAGAAAAAATTATTAATTAGCGTGCCGAAACTAATTAGAACGTTTATTTTGGGATGGAGGGAGTAATATTTACTTGACTACTTTAATACATAGTTAAGCTAATATGTTTAATTGTCCAATAAATTGTTTGTTTTATATGTTTAAATATACATTACCACATTTTTTCTTTTGTTTTCATATCGTACGATACAATCCACAATTTGACAAGTATGCTCAAAATTAACACTCACAATTGGACTCTCACATCAAACACTGGATAGTGACGCAAAATTTGACCCAAGGATAGTGGTTAACAGTGATCTAACACAAGGACAACGCAAATTTAGTAATTACTGGAAGCACAAGCATAAAATACTAAATACCCTTGATACAGAAACATAAGCAGAATTATATGGTAGCATGTTAAAACCCTTAACATGCAATGCTTATTAAAAAAACCTTAACATGAAATAAACCAAGAGAAAAGCTTTAATAAACTAAAGTCAAAGCATACTGCATGTTAAGATCATAATATGCTGCAACTAAGCAACTATTAATTTTTTTTTCCTAATACAACCAATTTTAGTCTTAAATTTAAAACTGAAATAGATTATGTATGTAATAAAAAAGTGAAATTCAAATGGGATTCTCATTTTTCAACAAGGGGGTATTAACAAATAGAATATAGATTAAACAACACGACTAGATTGCACCAATAATACTTGTTAGTATGTTAAAATGTCTACTAGGATTCCCACTTTTTCATATAAGTGAAAACTGTTCCCTACATTGAGTAGGTATTTGTTCTTCTTTCTTTCATTCTTTTTTTGCTGTTCACTAGTCTTGATGTTGAATTTGAATCAATTTATAACCACCCTGAAAATAGAGGCCTACCTCTAGAATGCAAGATGAATAATTTGCAAGGCTAGATCCGAAGTCCGCCACTCAAGTAGCAGTACTGCTGTTCTTAGTCCTGCTGCAAATCTAAGGGAACCTGCATATAGCATTAAAATCAAAATTCTTCATCCAGAAAATCAAACAAAATTATACAACAAAGAGCTTCAAACCAGAAAAAACTCTCACCTTGTCAAACCCTCACCCAGCATTTTGGTCAGAACCGCTACCTTGTATGAAATGAGGAGAGTGACCGGGAACTATAAATTGTGGTTGTCCTGGAACTGGTGACGCCACACCTGATAATGCCAAAAAGACTACCCCCATTAGACATTCCTTATTGACATTCTTTTTTGATAACTACCTATATTTCAAATTAAAAATGGCTTTATGCAAGGCCAAATGTGATTTGTGGATTCTAAATTTTAAATGGAAGGAAAGTAAATGTTCAAGAAAGAAAACTTTGCCTGTAGCATATGGAGCTTGAATTGTAGCAAAAGATGAAGTTGTGATTGCATTGACACTGGACCCACCAAACTGCACAATCTGATGACCAGGCAATGCATAACCCTGCAACGTTGTATAACCATGACCACTGGGAATATTCTGACCAATGTTGTAAGGATACATAGGTGTATTAATCGTTCCAGGTACTCCATATATTTGAAGGTACTGCTGACCAACATAAGGGTTGTAAACACCCTACCATCAAGCGAACGAGATGCATTGGAAACAAGTTAGCATTCCATGAATACAACATTTTAGTCAAGAGAGAAATTATATATATATATATATATATATATACGGTTCCCTTCTCCAACGAACCTTAAATAGCGAACCAAGAACAAACCGACTATAACGACGGTTTTTTGAGCTATAGTGATAGTTCGAACCATCGCCATAACTATGTCGTCAGCTTTGCATGCTATAGCGACAGAAAAAACCGTCGCTATAGCCGGTTCGTTCTTAATTCGCTACTTAAGATTCGCTGGAGAAAGGGACCGTATATATATATATGGCGAATCATCTATAGCAAACATTGTCAATTTAAGTTTATCCTTACAACACATCGCGATCCTCCATTCGATGTGTATATATATATAAGGGTTGTAAACACCCTACCATCAAGCAAACGAGATGCATTGGAAACAAGTTAGCATTCCATGAATACAACATTTTAGTCAAGAGAGAAATTTTATATATATATATATATATATGGGGAATGATCCATAGCAAACGTTGTCAATTTAAGATTATCCTTACAACACATCGCGACTCTCCATTCGATGATTTAACGGTTTAATAGACGTCCCGTCCGCAGTTTAGATTCCAGAATTCCGCAGTTTAATACTGCAGACGAACAAATATTCAAAATACCCTCCGTGTAAAATCTCTCGTCCGCAGTATTAAACTACGGATGCTAAGTATGGCAAACCCAATTGGGCAATTCAAATTTTATTTAGTTTTTAGGCTCAAAAGACCTCAAGGATTCAGCTATCGAAAATCTCTTCGAGAATTCAGGATCGAATTTGGCTGAGAACTTCATGCGTGTTGCCCCAAAATCACTTCCTACATCATAAGAATTTGTGACCGCTAATGTGGATGGATCCAAAGTAATTTGCTTGGAACTAGAAATACAAAGAATTCTCTTGTACCAACTGTGCCAGGAGTGCTTTACCACCAAGTATCGGGCATAGTATTCGGGCTCTTCGAGAAGGGATGGAGGAAGGTCGACTATCGGCTGCTGCTTTGTTTAATCAAGATTCCTCCTCCTTCTCCTCCTTCGTATTAGTCACACCACCTAGTTTAAGGAATGATCCTTCACTCCCTAATCAGCAGCAGGAGTTATCTATTGTTTTCACGATCCAGCAGTGCTTCCGATCTTCTTCGAACAGCCGCGTCAAAACAACAACCTTCCTCAATACCACTCGCTCACCACAGTTTTCGGCCAACTCTGTAAACGATTCGCCGTTGTACGCTTTCATATCCACACAGATTTCCGAGACAAACATCCATTTCCCATTAGAGAAAATCCAATGGAGGGAAAGAGATGCGCTGGAGGAAGTGATATTATTAAACAGAGCAGCAGCCATCTCAACTATGGAGTATGAACTAGAGATGGTGAACTATCATCATGTATTTATAAGGGGAATTTGTTGGCAGATAGTTAGTTTCCGAATAGGAGTGGGTAATAGCCGAATCCTTCCCGAGATAATCCGTCATCGTCCCGAAGTCTTTTGAGCCTAGAAAATGCCATCGTTCCAAAGTTTTTTGAGCCTGAAAACTAAATAAAATTTGAATTGCCCAATTGGGCTTGACATACTTAACGTCCGCAGTTTAATACTGCGGACGGGAGATTTAACACAGAGGGTATTTTGAACATTTATTCATCCGCAGTATTAAACTGCGAAATACTGGAAACTAAACTGCGGACGGGACGTCTATTAAACCGTTAGATCATCGAATGGAGGGTCGCGATGTGTTGTAAGGATAACCTTAAATTGACAACGTTTGCTATGGATCAGTCCTAGATATATATATATATATATATATTACAGGTCTTGAAGTTACCTGTGGATAAGTGTGCTCTGAACCATATGTTGCATACCTGCATGCATGAACAATTATCACATCACTCAGGTTTCCCTACTAAACTATGTACTCTGGTTCTCATAATCAAGAATAAACCATATTATGTAAAGCATGTATACTAAGATATGGGGGCTTCAGTTTGTTCTGTCCTCAATTAATTCGATCCTGTGCAACAATGAAAAATGCAAGGATTCGTGTGAAATTGATTTTTTTTTCCATCTTAAAACCAGATCACTGACCACTACTTCTGTTTATTTAAAGCTGAAGATTGCACTGGGAAAATATCCTCTTCAATTGCCACTCTGCCCATTCCTGGAACCAGTCGTACTATATGTCCTAGGACAAATAACTTCTTCAATTGCCACTCTGCCCATTCCTGGAACTACCAGTCATACTATATGTCCTCGCATAGTCAGATAGCCACAAGCTACCTTATTTTTCAGAATAACTAACATCTCTAAGTTACCAAACATTCACTCTGAATTGGTGATTGGTACACTTTTATAAACTATCAGATATTTTTGCCAAATCCCCAAAAAAGGAGGGAAATTGAGCTCAGTGATCACCACTCCATCAAGATAATGATGGTAGATCTACTGAAGTGAAAGCCAATAGGGCTAAAACTATAATATCTCATATCTTAGAAGTGTTATCAAATGCATAATAGTCCATGTCAGCAGAAGTATGTACATGCATATACACGTAAAAAAAACAATCGGAGAATGAGAAAAGCTGAAAACAAAAGAAACTAAAATAATAAAATGAAAGTGAGAAGATGCGTATAAAGAAGTTCAAATGTTCAACAGCTGAAAACAAAAAACACACTTATAGCTCATATAAAGGTGCTAAATAAAGCTTATTAAGGAAAAAAATGAGACAGTAAAGAAGTTTAAAGAACAAACTGCACTTAATGAGTTAATGTTAAACTTTATATTCACTTCCAAGTGCATTCACCCAGGCAACAGTACAATGAGGGCAAGGCAATGCTTGTGCACACTGTCTAAATTATGCATTTATGATGTGTATCAGCAGCAGGCAACATATCTAGCTTCAGTAGCACTTGAAGTCAAGTCTTGATGACATCTTACAGCAAGACACTTCTCAACTAGCCAAGACAGCAATATAACCTATTAAAAACTTTCAAACTAAAAAGGTACACAGTAGACGTGATACTCGTCTAATCTGACTCCATGCTTAAGCGTATCATACTATCATATAAACTATTTTCTATTAAAGCAGAACTCACCCATACTGTGGATATGTAAGACCTTGCTGATAGCCATAAGAAACTGGTTGTTGGTAACCAAAACCTTCAATGTAAGCCCGACGAGCAGCTGGCACACCTCCAGGGAAAGGTAATGCTGATCTAAAACGTCCTACAATCAAAAAAAGCAGTACCAGGAAGTTAAACTTTTGCAAATACAGACTGATTTATGTGTTCATTTATAGGTTAGAAGAGTTTTAATTTCTTTGACACAGCTATATAAAACACTCCACCAACTTCAAAAAATTAGGCACCTCCGCAGTTGGATTGCAATGGAAGCTTTTATGCCATAATAGACAGCAAACAAGTATTCATACTGTCTTCTAGCTTAAAATTCAGAAATATGGGTGTAAGCAAGGTAGCTCTAATGTTCATTAAAAGTTATATACCTCAGGAGCAAAAGTCAGCAAGCTACAAACATCTTTCTTCTGTTCACATGGGCATTATAAACATTTAAAATCTTTCTTTAACCTATATTCATATAAAATTCTTATTCTGCAAGTAGTATTGTGCATCTAGTGCCATTACTAAAAGAGGCGCACACTATGATGTTTTAAAATTTTCAATATCCATATTGTCACTCTACACTCATCTTAATAGTTAATACATATTATAACAATAATATTTTGGTGACAAAAGATTGGATACAAAAAAAGGATACAAAATGACGTGGATGATGGTTATAACCATTGGACCCACCCATGAATGGTGTAACATCCACTAATTATAATCCAACACAATATCCACTTTTTTGTAACCATCTTTTGTCACCGTAGCATTACTCTATATTATAATAATAAATTAAAAGTTGGGTACGGGTTTCTGGTTGAGCTGCATGTGTTACAGTAGTTTCAAAATTCAATATCGATTTAACTTTTCAAGTTTTATAAAGTCCTATAAATTCAGTCCAGAACTAATACTGCCAGCTTAGGGTGCAATGAACACTTGACACTCTTATACGACACAAATCTTATAGTAATCTCAATCAGAATGAAAACACACCATGTAGGAATCATACCACTTAATTGACAAACATAATAGACAATCATCAAATAGAAGGAATGAAGTCAGATAAAAGTGAGCAGACAATTAAACTCCTTTGTGATGATTTAGTTAGCAAAAAACTCTGAAAGTACTGAAAGATAGGGATTGCAGATACATAATACACATGCAAATTTGTAACCAATTGAGTTAAGATATTACCAACAGATAGAGCAGACCGAGGACGTCCAAGTGAAGCCAAATTACAGTTTGCTCTTCTGCCATCAATAACCGGAGTTGGATCAACACAAGCTCTCTTAGCGGATTCAGGGTCCCGGAAAGTCACCTAAACCCTCCATACAAAAACCAATGCAGACCAAGTCACTCAACATTTAGCCACTGCCATAATTTTTTTTCTTTATAATAATCCCTGCTGCTTACAAACATTATCGTTTTAAGATTAAAATTGTTTAATCGGGATTAATCAAAACCCAGGACTTCTTCTTTTTTATCATTCAATTCATTTACTTTCAATGAGATGGATAGGGATAGGAGTTAAATAAAATAAAAACACTCACAAAACCATATCCTTTGGATCGGCCAGTGTTCTTATCAGTGATGACAACAGCCTCAAGGATTTCGCCAAACTGCTCGAAATAACGTCGCATGGTCTCGCTCTGAGTCTCCCAAGCCAGCCCTCCCACAAACACCTTTGTGAAAGTCGTATCCCCAAAAGGGGAATTCAAGTATTGAAACCCTGAGCTCGAACTCGATCCTGAACTGGGTCCTGGCTGATAAGCCATAAGTAAAACTTTAAAAGGCTTGGGTTTTCTCTTTCTCGACAAAGAAAGGAGAATTTCAATCCAACTCGAAAAGACAAGATGATTTTTTAAGTTAATCTATGAACGATTCAAATAATACTTTAGCTTCCTATCAGAAGAAAAACCCTACAAAAACCTACATATGTAGTAGCTGAAAGAGAGAGAGAGAGAGAATAAGAGAAAGGGAATTACGGCAATTGATTAGATTAATTTGAAATTCGAAAAAAAGAGCGAGCAAGTCAGGCGTGACTGAACAGGGAACGAACAGTTAACACAAGGATCGAGACAATAGACCTAAGGATCATTTTAAGAGAGAGAAATGGTAGAGAGAAGGAACCCTAGAATTGAGGTGGAAAAAGAGGAGGTAGCGGTAGGTCAAAAGCGTGAGGTGGGTGGTGCGATCAACTGTGCAATAGGGTATATGCAATGGTGGGGTTGCGGAAAAAAGTTGACGAAGTTCACTTCTCAGTGGCCGGGATATATTAATTGACATAAGTAGGAGAGAGAATCTACAAGATCATGGACATGATGGGTATTAACTTGTTTTGCTTTTTGCTTTTTGTTGATTATGAAGAAGAAATGACGATGATGATGATGAAGAGGGAGATGAATGAAAAGTTAGAAAAGAAGTTCGAAAATGGCTTTTCTTCTGCTGGTCAAATTGTTGACCCCCGCCTTTCCCTCTCAAATTGTTTCGCTAGGTTATTCTCTCCGTGCATTAACTGTTGTTACCCTACTGATACGTAAAATTCATGTTCATTGCGCTTAGTTTTTCCATAACGTAATGGAACATAATAGACGTGATCTGGCATTAATTTTTATTTAATTACCTTTAAAATTAAGCATAGTAAGGGGCAACTCATACGGTCAATTGACTCTACTTATTTTTTTTTATATGATATAATAAATTTTTTATGAGTGTAATTTAGTAATTTGACTCTACTAAAATTTATATATATATATTTATAATGTAACTGATTTTTTATAGATGTAATTTAATAATTTGATCTCACTGAAATTATTTTATGTCTTCGCCATTGGATATAGTGAGTAGTTATGTTTATTGAACCGGCTATAGCGACGGTTCAATCAGTCCGTCGTTATAACATATAAAACCGACGCTGTAGCTATGGCAACGGTTCATATTGTCACAATGCTCATAAGGATTTAGGAACAGACGAATCGTCGCTATATCCGATTCTATTCGTTTTTAAATTTTTTGTACATATATACATATCTTAATTTAGTGCATTTCTTTCAAGTTTATTATAAGAATTCTTTATGAGAGATACAATATCTTGATTTAGATTTGAGGGAAAGTTATAAAATTACACTATATAAAGATGACTTAATTTTATGCATGCACCCACCCACTAACCAGATGAGTAATTTTTTAATTACTGCAGTGAGTAAAACTCGATCCCAACATAATCACGCAGCTATAATATTATGGTTCTTCTTTATAGTTTGAATGTCCCACCATGTTATTTTAACTTTAATTTGAAGTTTATATATATATATATATATATATATATATATATATATATAAAGCTATATATTATGGGCTTTAACGACGTACATGTTCGTCGTTAAAGTCCTAAATCGGCCTATATATATATATATACACCATCTTGTATGATTTTCATAGGAGATGTGAACATGTTAATACAGATTTCGAAATGCAATTTAGATTTTATTTAGTATGTTGAGTAAATTAAATTGATAATTTAGTTGTGAAATAAATGTTGTTTTGTCAGCATCTAGTATATGGAGTCAGTTAGTAAAACATACTCGTTTAGCATATGAGTGTCATTTTGCTTTGTTGCAGCATTGTTGCTCAGTATCAGTAGTCCACGTGTCAGCCTACGTGTCAGCCGACTAGTGGGTCAGTTGTGAGTCCAACAAAATAGTTAGATTTCAGTATATATTTGCTAAGTCTAAGTCTGTTTTGGGCATCGATGATATTAATAAACATTTCTATTTTGCTTATTTCGTCTCTTCCAAGTTTCTTTTACTTCAGCTCAGTTAATTTTCTTCTGTAATTCCTTGAATTCCTGACAAATTGGTATCAGAGCACCCCAGGGCCGAAAATCATGGCTGATTCCACCGCAAAAATTAGCCTCCACAAGCACGAGAAGGATCTGAAAACCATTGAAAGCAGAATGGATCAGGTAGAGAGGAACTTTGAGCAGACTAAAGAGCAGTTTGGATCAGTAAAGGAACAGATTGCAAACCTCAATCAGAAGCTCCAAACCTCTAATGATGAAGTGATGAAGAGGATCTCTGAAGTGCTCGAAGCAGTTCATAATACCGCTCCAGAAAAACTCAGATCCAAGGAAGTAAGTCAAATTCCTGTCAGTACCTTTCCTGTATACAATGTTAGTAATCAGATTCCTATACCTCCATCGTCACCTGCTCCGAGTTACCCGCCTCCTTCAACTCCTTGTTCCACTCAGGTCATGAATACAACTCCTCATAACACCAATAAGCCACATATACCAGTTTCTGCACATACCACATCATTTGATATTCCATATAATCCTGTTTTCCTTAGCTCTTTAGCCATTGAACCATATGTTCGACTCATAAGCCTAAACACCACTCCTCTAATCAATCACAGAATTCCTTAAAATAATGTTACTTCTTATCCATGGTTTCCATATACTGATATGAATCATACATTGGGAACATCTGCTTCAACTCCTGGAATTAGCTCAATAGTAATGAGTATGTCACCCCCCATCATGCCCACTCATCCTTTTCCCACCAGCTCATTCAAGAACTATAACCCTCCTCCAGAACTGTATATCCATGGCCCACAACTGTATAAGGTAACCATGTGAGACCACAGTCTCCTCTTCTGAATTTATCAATGCCCAAGATGGATTTTCCCAGGTTTGAGGGTAAGGATCCCAGGGGATGGATTAAAAAATGTGAAAAATTCTTCCAATTAAACCCAATACTGGACTCCAGAACGAAGGTGTTATATGCAGCCTTATACCTTGAAGATGAAGCAGATGTCTGGTATCAGTCACTTCAGGAGAAACACACTTGCTTATGTGGGAAGATTTTGTCAGCCAAATTTGCAAAAGATTTGCCTCAAGGGGACATGAGAATCTAATTAGGCAATTCAATAAAATTACTTAGAAAGGCAGGGTAGATGACTACATTAGAAGTTTTGAGGAGCTGAAAACGTATATGGTGGCTCAGAACAGACATTATAGTGAAGATTATTTCATTGAAAGTTTTCTGAGTGGAATAAAGGAAGAAATAGCCACTGCCCTCTATATAAACAGACCATCTATACTCAGGGAAGCTATTAATCAAGCAAGAGGGTTAGAGGTACACATAGAATCTCTGGATAAAAGGCAAAATCATACCAACAGGGCTGCATATAGCAGTTCCACAAACTCACATAAGTTGCCCAGTCCTATAGTTAAGGATCATCAAAGTATCAACAAAGGAGGGGGACAACAGAAATTGTATCATTTTAAGAGACTTACTGTGACTGAAATATCTGCCAGAAGAGAAAAGGGGTTATGTTACCACTGTGATGAAGTCTACACACTGGGGCACAAATGCAAGAATAAGCAAATTTACATCATGATTACAGAAGATGAAGAAGAACCATGTCATTTAGTGGAGGAATCAAGGTCAGAGATGGCAATGATAGTTCAAGATGAGGGGGAAGAAAAATTACAAGTAGAGGGTGAGTGTGGAGTATCCCTTCATGCCATCACTGGAACCAATGGGATTCACACCATTAAACTACAAGGCCAGGTGAAGAACAAGACCATTAGCATGCTAATGGATAGTGGCTCAACACACAATTTCATTTCAGAAGCTTTGGTCAAGATGTGTCAACTAAACACTGAGCCTTGCAGTCCAGTAAAAGTAAAAGTTGCTAATGGGGAGACTATCTATTGTAACAGGGTGATTTTAGGGTTCACTTGGAAAATAAAACAAGGTGAATTCCAAGCATCCATGTACATTATGCCACTTGGGGGTTATGATGTTGTTCTAGGGGTGCAGTGGATGAAGACAGTCAGCCCTATCATATTTGACTTTGAGGAAAGAAAAGTCATAATACACTGGGAAGGCAGAAAACTGACCTTGGGAAACCATGAAGATGGAGGACACTTCTATACTATCCAAGTACAAGACAAGTTCAATTGGGATCCCAAAAATGAAACCTATTTCTTAGCCCAACTAACAGCAACTGATGAAAAAATTCCTAAGGAACAATACCCTCCTGCAGAAATTTAAATGCTGATAGAAGAGTTTGGGGAGCTGTTTCAAGAACCTCAAGGCCTCCCTCCTATCAGAAAGTAGGACCACCACATTCCCATTATATCAGGATGCAATCCAGTTAACTCAAATCCTTACAAGTACCCATACATCCAAAAAACCCAAATAGAAAAGATGGTGAGAGAAATGTTAAACAGTGGGATCATTAGGCATAACACCTCCCTTTATGCTTCTCCTGTTCTACTAGTAAAGAAGAAGGATCACACATGGAGGTTTTGTGTGGATTAAAGAGCCTTGAATAACATTACCATAAAGAACAAGTCTCCCATACCAGTGATAGAAGAACTTTTAGATGAGCTCAAGGGCAACAGAATTTTCACCAAGTTGGATCTGAGAAGTGGGTACCACCAGATTAGAGTAAAGGATGAAGATATTCAGAAAATAGCATTTAAAACACATCAAGGGCATTATAAATTTATGGTAATGCCTTTTGGGCTAACCAATGCCCCAACCACTTTTCAATGTATAATGAATGAGGTTTTCAGTGATCATCTACGGAGGTTTGTATTGGTGTTTTTTGATGACATTTTGGTATACAGTCAGACTTGGGAGGATCATCTTAAACATCTCAGGCAAGTATTTACCTTTCTTAGAGAAAACAAGTTGTTTGTGAAGAAAATCAAGTGTAGTTTTGCTCTGTGACGCCCCCAAATTCGGACCCCCACTGGTCTCTCGAATTCGATTCGTCACGTTCTCACCATAATACAATAATAATATCTAAAACATACATTCACAGCGGAAGATCTAATCTAGAATAATATACAATGATTTATTATAATTATTCCCCCAAGTTTCACAACCTACAGTACTTAATAGATTACATAATAATATCGAATAACGACTTGTTACATAATTTAACTTAAGCTTAAACATAGTTCAAATTCAATCTTAATACATCATCTTAATAGACGTAAAACAACATCATAATATTTAGAACATAAAAGGGGCTAGCTAATCGGTAGCCTTGCCCTTGCCCTTATCGACTCCCGAAGATCCACCCTACTCTGCCTTAACTGAAATGTTTTAGGAAAAGCAAGAATGAGCAACAAGTTTGCTCAGTAAGTAATATAACAACAAGGGTGAGTATTATAGTTCTCGAATCCAAAAAAGTATAGCAAGGTGTGATAGTTCAAGACAACAAGAAATATCAACAGTTTTCAATAACAGTCGCTAAGGACAGAATAATATCAATAGTATTCAATGTTAAATCAATTCACTATTTCAAGATAATTGAAATACTGAGCAGTCACTAAGGACTATGAACTTCTACTAGAATTAACAGTAATATACTGATAATCCATAAAACAAGTACAACAGGTGATCAGCCTAAAGTACCCTACATTATGCATAACATTTAATCATACTAAAGTGCGCACGTCGGTCTCCCAACAATATACAGTTCTCTTCAAAGAAGGTTGTTCATCTCAGTTAATATAAGACTCCGCACCAATCAATTGGTTTGGATAGCTTTCTAATCATGATATAAGTCTAGCCGAATCAAATGGCATAGATCACTCTTTATAAGTTCAATACTTGACATTAAAGCTTTAAGAATATAATCGACTTTATCATAACTATGACGCAATAAGTCATAATTCGAATAACTCACTTGCACAACAATAAACTTAATACGAATTCAATAAGAATAGAGTTCAAGTACTTATTACAATATTCGTTGAATAAAGTAATGCAATGGTTTAGGATACTTGCCTTAAGCGTAATCTATCCACGTAAACTAAATCATCACTTTCGAATCCCTATCATAATATAGTTACGTATATATATGATACTCATTAGTCATATATTTTAACATCATATCTTATCTTGGATATACGATCAAAACATAAGCTAAGTTTTAACCTAGCTACACAGTTATACCATATATAGTATCATATTAATTCACAAGTCTCGACTAATATAACTTTTATTGCCTTTTATCCATAACGTTCCTCTTTTCAAGTTAAACATATTCTCATATCATTATTATCACATACGACCATAATCAATACCAAACATATTTTATTTAGTAAGTTATAGCATTGCTATAAGTTAATTGTCAAGAATCGGATTCAAGTATCAACCTACGATATCACATAACATATATATATGTTAAAGGGTCTTTCCATGTTTGTATAACCTTTCCAAGTTCAATCATACATGATATAGGTTCTAAGTTAATACTTTAATAACTTAAGGCCATTCAAGGTCACGAACTCACCAAGTCTAACATGCTCACCTTTTAAACACATAAAGTATTCATATAACTCGTGTTAGGCATGCTCATGAGTATTCACATCGCATACATGTAACTAGCACCGTTATTATTTTAAAAACATGCTTCATTTATGCTTAACTTGATTTCACGACATCTAACATGGTAGGCATACATGTATGATACATTAGCGAGTCTAAGAGTATTATCAAACATGTCCATAAATATCAAAATCCAAATCTCAATGTAACATGTCAAGGTGCACGTTCAAAACTTATACTTTCATTAGTAAAGTTCACTAATAAGGCCTAACATGTTCATGCTATATATATATATGTATGTTTACATGTCCGACATGCATTTCAAGGTTATATAAACATGCTTGCAAAATCAGAATGCATATATGATACCTACATGCCAAGGTTTACCTTTGAAACTTACATTTTCGTTAGAAATGTTCACTAGTGAGGTCCGTATGCTCACATTACATTATGAAACATATATACGTAAGTTAACATGTTTTTCATGCATTCTTAAACCATACTAATATGCTCGCAAGGTCAGAATATTAACATGGCATGTGCATATATCAAAGTCCGTTTATAAATTCTATGTTTATTTCAACTATATGCTTTCGTTAATCATGTATGCTAATATAGTAAAACATGTTCTCTTTTTAGGTCTAGGTATACTTATACATATGTTACTCATGCTAGCAAGCTGGTTTAAGTAGTAAATTAATTAACTAGCACTAATCAGCATTAACAGAAATCAGTAACTGGTGTAGGGGACCGGCGCAGCTGCGCTGCGCCTCAGTATTAAATCGGCGCAACTGCACCATATCTGGTTCGCACCAGACAATTGCCTGCTTCTGCAGTTTCCAGCCCAAACACAAAAATTTCGTACTAATTTGCTTACAAACCAACTACATTGCCTTACGAACACATGTGTTAGCTTATATATCAACCAATTAACATTATCCAATCACAAAATCATGAATTCCAACTAAAATCAAGAATCTAAGAGATATCAAAAATTGCAGGAAACATGAATTGAAGAACATGGAATGTATATTATACCTCTGTAATGCAAATTAAGCTTGCTGAAATTGAAGTTTCTCTCTGTAATTATCTAACAAACTCACAATACACTCACAATTCTTAACCAAAAACTCAGCAATGAAATGAAGAAGTAGAGAGCTCTCTTATATAGAGGAATGAGTACACAGTCAATGCTTCTAACTCCCAAATTAAAGTAACGGATTGATAACTTATTTGATGGCTAAAGGGAAGTTGGTGGTAGTTGGCGGAATAGTTGAGGCTGTAGCATTCCAGTCATTCTCCTTCATGATGATAGCTAGCAAGCTGAAGTTATGAGTTTGAGAGCAATAGGCTTAGGCTTCATGAGTATTTCACGTGAGGAAGAATGAGACTCTCATTATAGCACAAGATAAATCAATCTCAGCATTTGGGTGATGTGAATATATACAACACTTATTTTATAACATACATGCCTACCATATACAATTAAGTATTATATATATATTTAGATAGAGAAAAAAAAATATAATTCCAATAATAAATAATATTTCAATATAGTGAATTTACTTGCACATATATAATCCATGTACATTTTATCTTACCGATGTAATTTAGTTGGATATTATCACATTATCTCATTTATTATTCAATTGAATATTGAAATCATCTTCCATTAGCAATTGTTTATCATATACTCGAGAGATATTAATTTAATGTCCACACACTCACATTGTCACATATGCATTAATCATGTAGTGTTCACAATTCAATAAATTTTACTATATAGGTTATATTTAATTGCATGGTCACACTTAAGTGTTGCACTACACTTTTTATAACATTTGTGTAACTACTATATGTTATACTTTTAATTATCGCATACTTGCACATTGCAATTAATTGAGCAAATATTATATTAATTAAGTAATCACTATATTATTAATTCATTTTCATAACAAAATTATTAACAATTATGTGATTAATTATCATTCCTCGATAATTAAATAAATATAATTTTATTATATTTATAAACAAGTTACTTATTATTATTCTATTATTTACAATAATAATAATCATCATACTATCACCATTAATATTCTATTACAATTAGATAATAATTAATATTTGATTAATTGTTCACGTAGTAATTCATTCATTAATTTACCCTTATCAATTATACGATAAATAATCACATTCCTTAATAGTTTAATAAATACAAATCTTATTATATTTATAAACAATTAACTTATTATTATACTATTACTTGCAATAATAATAAATCAACATACTCTTATTATATTTCTCATAATAACAATTAACAATTAATATAGATTAATTGTTCACTTAATAATTCACTCGTCTATGAATTAATTATTTCATTCCCGAATTTATCATCGTGCCAAACAAGGCGTTCAACGAGCTTATCATAAACTCCACATTTTTCTCAATTATTATATATATTCAATTTAATATAATTGAGTTAACTCATCTCATAACACTTACATATTTATATTCAAATAAATATTCATTTCCATTAATATATTCATTTAATAATATTCGAAAATTCTCGGGTATTACATGCTCAACCAAGGGTGGAGTACTTGGGACATGTGATCAAGGAGGAAGGAGTAGCAGCAGATGACATCAAAATAGAGGCCATGAAGCAGTGGACCTGAAATCACTAAAGGGATTCCTAAGCTTAACATGCTATTATAGGAGGTTTGTACACCATTATGGTATCATCTCAAGACCATTAACTAACCTGCTCAAAAAGGGTGCCTTCAACTGGAATCCTGAGGCTGAAGAAGCATTCAACAAATTAAAAGAAGCCATGTCAACTACCCCAGTTCTTGCCTTACCAGACTTTAGCAAGCCATTTATATTGGAAACTGATGCCTGCCAGACAGAAGTAGGAGCTATCCTGATGCAAGATGGAAGGCCCTTGGCTTATTTTAGTAAAGCCCTATCAAAAAAACATTTGGGGTTATCAACTTATGAGAATGAATTATTGGCCATCATAATGGCTGTTTAGAAATGGAGAACCTACTTCCTGGGGCAAAGATTTATCATAAAGACAGATCATGAAGCCTTAAAATACTTCATAGAACAGAAGCTAACTACTCTGGTGCAGCAGAAATGGGTATCCAAAATGTTGGGCTTTGATTACACCATTATGTATAAAAAGGGAAAAGACAACTTGGCTGCAGATGCATTATCAAGGCAACATGAAACAGAAGTGAACTGCACTACAGTTATAGAAATCAGCCCTAGCTGGAAGGAAGAAGTCATCAGTAGTTTAGAGGGAGATCTAGAGGCTCAACAGATCATAGCTAAGCTGATTGTAACTCCCCAAAATTCCTCAGAATTCAACTTGCAGGAAGGAATACTAAGGAGACAGTGAAAAATTTATGTGGGAAATGCAGGAGACTTAAGACTAAAAATCATGGAATTCATCCATGATGGGCCAGAAGGAGGGCATTCTGGCACTACAGTTTCCATTAAGAGAGCTGAAACTATCTTTTATTGGCCTAACCTTAAGAAAGACTTGACTGAATATGTGAGGCAGTGTGAGGTTTGTCAGAGGAATAAGTCGGAGCATATACCAACTCCAGGATTGTTACAACCTATTCCCATTCCCAGTCAAGCATGGGAGGTCATCACTATGAATTTTGTAGAAGGCCTCCCAAAATCTAAATGAAGGAATACCATACTAGTAGTAGTGGATAAGTTCACTAAATGTTGTCACCTAATGGCATTGACACATCCCTTTACAGCTTCCAAAGTAGCCCAGCTGGTTCTAGATTCGGTAGTTAAACTTCATAGACCCCCAAAAACTATTATATCAGACAGGGACAAGATTTTTGTGAGCAGTTTCTGGAAGGAGTTATTAAAGGCTTTGGGAACAAAAGTAAAACTAAGCACAGCCTATCACCCTTAAACAGATGGGCAAACTGAGAGGGTAAATCAATGCATTGAAATGTACTTAAGGTGTATGAGTGGACACAAACCTATACACTGGAAGAGATGGTTACCCTTGGCTGAATGGTGGTACAACACCAATTACCATACAGCCATTGGAATGACCCCTTACAAGGCTCTATATGGGACAAATCCTCTTATTCTGAATTATCACCTGATAGATAAAGTTGGTAATCCCACAGTAAGGATTTTTGTTATGGACAGAGAGGACATGCAGCAGCTGCTCAAGGAGAACTTACAGAAGGCTCAGAAGAGGATGAAAATCTATGCGGACAAGAAGAGGACAGAAAGGAAGCTGGATGTGGGAGATGAAGTATTCTTGAAACTACAACCTTATAGGCAATCAACTCTAAGTGCCAGGAAGAATCTAAAATTATCTGCCAAATACTATGGGCCTTATACTATAATTAAAAGGATGGGAAAGGTAGCCTACCAGCTGCAGTTACCTCCGACAGCCAAAATTCATGATATCTTTCATGTGTCACTACTTAAGAAAAAGATAGGAGCTAAGAAAGTTGTTCAAACTATGCTGCCACAAGTATCAGAAGAAGGGGAGTTGAGGCCTGAGCCTACTGCAATTCTGGACAGAAGATTGATCAAAAGAGGCAATAGGCCAGTCACCTTGATTTTGGTACAATGGTCCAATAAAATTCCATAAAACTCCACCTAGGAAGAATGGGAACAAATTAATAAGTTGTTTCCAAACTTTAATCCTTGGGGCCAAGGAAATTTTTAAGGAAATGGGAATGTCAGCATCTAGTATATGGAGCCAGTTAGTAAAACACAGTCATTTAGCATATGAGTGTCATTTTGCTTTGTTGCAGCATTGTTGCTCAGCATCAGTAGTCCACGTGTCAGCCGACTAGTGGGTCAGTTATGAGTCCAACAGAATAGTTAAATTTCAGTATATATTTGCTGAGTCTCAGTCTGTTTTGGGCATCGATGATATGAATAAACATTTCTATTTTGCTTATTTCGTCTATTCCAAGTTTCTTTTATTTCAGCTCTGTTAATTTTCTTCTGTGATTCCTTGAATTCCTGACGTGTTTCAAAAAAAGAAAAAGCTGAAATAATTATATAAAACACACTATTCTGTGACCCATTTATTCAAATAATTAGTTGTAAGCAAAAAAATTAGGTAAGTGAATAAAGCAAAACCCAACGCCATGGGGTCAAAAAGGGCCCTTGCAATTAGACCTGGCAAACGGGCCGGGCTAGAAGCGGATCGGGCCAAAATGGCCTAGTTTTTTATGGGTTGATATTGTGAGGCCCGTGACCCAGGTTGGGCCGGGTCAGTCCACTGGCTTTTTCTCTTCTTCTTTTTTTTTTTTGGCAAAATCTTGTTACACTTGTACACCATATGAAGAAACATCTCCATCAATCAAATCAATTGTTACACGATCCATAATAACTCTGCAAAAAAAAAATAGAAGAAATAAAATTAGAACATTCAATCTAGTCTATATTAAACTATAATTATTAGTCTATAGGATTAGATTGAAGTTTCAATCAAAGAAGAAAAGTGAACACATCACAAAGAGTTGGCAGCAG
Organism: Panax stipuleanatus; assembly: GCA_020205555.1. NCBI lineage: Eukaryota > Viridiplantae > Streptophyta > Magnoliopsida > Apiales > Araliaceae > Panax > Panax stipuleanatus. Next base: position 156,846,120 of record CM035118.1, read on the forward strand.
AAAATTCGTTTTTGAATTGCAGATTAGTGGCTCATCAAAATGCATTTCATGACTATACCTGTATTGAATTTCCTTATCATCCAGCTGCATACCACAATGAGCAGCAGGTCAATATTGTAATACCCCATGAGGGTAAACAACGTTTATGAAGAAACTAGATAAGAATTTCAGCATTCTTTTCCACTGAAAATCCGAAAAATTTTGGAATTAAAAAAAAGCGGATCTTCACCCATAAACAACTCAGTAGCATTCACAGAATAATCATCATTGTTCCAATATAAAAGGAGTTCCCTCCTTTCAATTGCAGCAATGGTATCATCAAATAGTTAGGATAAAAAGGTAATCTAAAATGATTGTTTGCAATATGAAACTGAATGGATAAACCTTTTATCACATGTAACTAGAAGTCATATTGAAGTTTGCATTTAAAACAAATAATTGTTGTAGCTCAGTTTATTTGAACTCTTATTTATTAACTTAGAAGTCATGTGTTCAATTCTCACAAGTAGCATTGTTTTGTTTTTAAAAAAAATACTCACGGGTTACAGGACGGGCCACCCGCGGGCTGGGTCGGACCAAAATGGCCCAACTTTACATGGGCTGCAATAACAAAGCCCATAGCCCATGTTTTTGCAGGCAAACCAAGCCGGCCCGCGGGCCTCTTTTGCCAAGTCTACTTGCAATGGATGACAGAGGTTGTGACATGAATTATTGTTTTCTTTCATTAAAAGGGTTGCCATCTATTTTACCTATATATATATATATATATATATATTCAATATCTTTCTAAAGCGAACCGGAAAAGACGAACCATGAACGAACTGTTCGATTTTGATATATTTGATTTCACAATATATCAAAATATCACAATTTTGATATATTTAATTTCACAATATATCAATATATATTTTGATATATTTGATTTCAAAATATATCAATATATATCAAAATATATTGATATATTTGATTTCACAATATATCAAAATCTAGCAACCCGCGTGTTTTTTGATTAAAATGGCTTGCCCATTTTTCACAACCCACCTGATCAAATTGACCCGCGTGTCTTTTTTTTTTTAAATTCGTCAATGATTCGCTAATATCAGTTTCCTCGAGAAAATTTTTATATATATCACATGTTCTTATTTTATTTATTTATTATTTTAACTACCTCGGGCAAAGTCCACCCGTCTCCTCTTCCTGTTTTAAAGTACAAAATTAATTTTGATATTTTAAAATTAAAACATTTTCAATTTTAAAATCAATACAAATCAATTTAATTTTATGTAATTATGAAAATTATAAACTACCTAAATAATATTACTAATTACAAAATTATTATTTAATCAAGTTAATTTTAAATCTAAAACTATTTCAATTTAATTTTAGAAAATTAAATTTAATCTTAAATTTTGAAATGAAATGAGTATATTATTAATTTCCCTTTTATATGAGGAAAATTTTGAAATTGAGAACAGAATTTGACTCCGAATGTTGAGATCATTTGACCATTTAAACCCCGCACTAATTTAGATACCGTTTATTTTATTTTTTTATTTTGTCAAAACGACGTACCAAGCTGTGTATCCGAAAAGTTGGAGTAAAACTGATGTTTCTATAGATTTATCCACCCTTTTAAAGGCCGCGTCCGGCATTTTAGAGCAGACCATTATGATCTGTCTGTCCTAATAATATTTGTGGTTTACAAATGAATTCTTCTACACATACATAAATATGAGACAAGAATATTGGACATGAGATATATTGAACTTTAATCTATTTGTATTTTTACCCCATTGAGGGTCAAAACATAAATAATTAAAAGTCCAATACACTCCTGTCTAATATTTATGTTCAACATTGCTGTCTGCTTAGACTTTTTGTTTACAAATTGATCCGGAAAAGCAAACCAACCAACACGAGGGCTCAAGTGTCGGGCGTTTCTCGACTCTTCATAAATGTCTCAAAAATTTTGCAAAAAAAAATGTCAAAAACATTAAAACATTTTCTTCTATTCTCATAAATAAAAACTTTCTCCGTTAGTTTTTAGAATTGAAAACATTTTATCAAAAATATGTGACATCGAATTTATTTTAAAATGCCAGGATCACATCTTGGTGTTATATTGTACAACACTTTGAGTTGGAATGTACAACACCTAAATTGTACATAAACTCAAATGTACAACACCTACACCCTTATCTGAATATATATCTTTTACCCAAATGTCCACAGCACTTTTGTATTGTACAACATTTAGATGTTTAACTGAGCTATTATCCATAATAAAATAAATCTGAGATAGTCCAATTACTAGTCAAAATTTAATTTTTTTTAAAAAAAAGAAAGAGAAAGGAAAAGGAAAAGGAAAATATGGTGAACGACGTGCACATTATGTAAATTTCCACTTGATTCCACAACACAACTCAATCTCATATTATTCAAACACAAATCTTTTTTCTCCGCTAATCACGTCATTTACTAGTAATTTATTTAATCAGTAAACCATTTTCTTCCAAAGGCTTAAACTTCCACCCCAAATTCTCCAACTTGTTGGAACTCAATATCTCATAATACAACTTCTGTGAGAGCAGATCCTTTGTCCCCAAATTCCCTGTACCCTTGTATCCCACCACTTAAATGTTGACATTTGTCTTTTTTTTTTAATTTTAGAGTTAATTGGTGTTAAGTAAAAGAATATGTGTCAACATTTAAGTGGTGAAACACAAGGGTACAGGGGAATTTGGGGACAGGAGATCTGCTCTCCAACTTCTGTACCTCAGTGAAACTGTGATATCTTTATGGAATTAGTTGGTGTCAAAAAGTATGAAAATTTATTATTACCCCAAACAAAAGAAAACAAAGGAGTGAGTTTACCTACCTTGTAGGGTACTTGTAGTCGGGAAACACGCTCTGCAGCTTTTCGACCAAATCTTTTGTGGGCACAGTAAATGAAGAACATATATACTACAAGAGGAATTGCGTCAAATAAAAAGTCAACCAGAATTCACAATTAGAAAATATATGAAGGTAAGCTAGATTCATTTGACTATGACTCATTCTAAGCCTTTTTTACCCAGAAAATAAAATTGAATTTATCCACAACGATAAATTTAATTTAATTTAAAACTTGGCAGGCAACATGGAAAACACCGGTGCATCCCTCAATGGCGGCATAAAGACTTCCATAGTCCAGCAAATCTGCCTTAAAGAGCTTCAAATTCTCTGCTGATTTTTCAAACTTCTTTAGATGACCATTCTTTTTCCTCGTCACCTGATAAGAATGAACCATTTTGCCATGAACCCTCTAGCATATACTCCCTCCGTTAAAACAAAAATAATCCCATTTGCAAACTTTACAAATATTAAAGATGAATGTTTTCCCATGTTAATAAGTTATTAGTTTAGGGGTGGCATGATAATTATGAAATTGTGATGATAAACATTGATAGAACTTGCACACAAAAAAATTTGGAACATGATATATTGATACAGATTGTCCATGTCCTTAAGGTATTTATTGCCCCTTACACTAAGGTTTGCTAAATGTTGCTTAAGGTTTGTGATAGCAATTCACAAATGAACACTATATATATGTGAAATAACCCGAGTCAAATCCCGAGTCTGAAACAAATCTTGGGTCAAATTCTAAGTCTAAATCGAATCAAATTCATCCAAATAAAACCTTAAACCATTGATCCAATCGTATCTTCTTGGGTCATCTTAGCCCACCACAAGCTCTAACCCAAAAGGTCATGACTTGAAAATACTATTGCTAGTAACTTAATTCCTTAAATAAAGATAAATTTTAATATGCTTCTTTGTAAAGGTTGAATAGAGTATGAAAAAGATGAAGAGAGAATTGCTCAGTTACAAAACTGAACTATGTATTGTATTCTGAGTTTTATCAGTCATCTTCCAGGGTGCAGACAAGTGTTTATTGCCCCCTTACACTAAGGTTATTTACGAGTCCGGAATAAATCTTGGGTTCAAATAAGATCGGCTCACCTAAAAAGTCATGACTTAAAGATACTATTGGTAGTAACTTAATTCCTTTAAGTACAGATAAATTTTTTCCATATCTTTCGATGTAGGAGTGGGGTGTTACAATATGCTTCTTTGTAAAGGTAGAATAGAGTAAGAAGAAGATGAATAGAGTAAGAAGAAGATGAAGAGAGAATTGCTCAGTTACAAAACTTATCAAAACTGAACTATGTATTGTATTATAAGCATCAGTTACAAAATTAAATTATGTAATCATCTTTAGAACAGTGTTAAAACACATACCAGTTTAATCACGAATCTATCAATCCGGTTCAAGCTTTATCTAAAAAGATAGGCTCGTGGCTCGGGCGAGGCTCATAGCGACAATGCTACGCGAACCCAGCCTTGAGTAAAACTATTTAATGCTTTATATGTATAAGTGGAAGAGTTTAATTTAGTTGTGGTACTAAAGAGAAGACATATTGTTCTCTCTTTTATCTCCTTGTAGTAGACTATCAAATGCACTTTTCATTTAATTTAAATTCAATCAATTAATGGGTCCTAAAATAATCCCAAAATTGATCAAAACTCATAAAAGAAAAGATGCAATTTAACAAACTTCAGAACAGCCTGTCATTTAAGGCGACTTCTTGGGAGAAATTGGCAAATGGGGCTGTATATATGTTTGGAACCAGAAAAAATCTAGAAAAAGGAAAAGAAAATTTACTGAACACGCAGAATCCTTAATTTCTGACTCTTAATAGTTATTTCAAGGATTGGCCTAGTTGATAGGAACTTCCCCCTATACTGATGCAACTCAGAAGGAGGTTAGGTTAGTTCTTAAGAGTAACAGGAAAGCAAAACTTGAACTTCAATGGAACAAGAAAATCTAGAAAAAGTGGGAAACAGCGAAACATTTAGAAATTGTGGAAGTGAAGCCTAAATCTTGTAAAGTAAAATGATCCATAGTTGTAGCAGGTTAAAAATAAAGATATATAGCATGAATAAAATAAAGCAAAATAAAAAAGGGTAGGAGTAGGTGTAGTATACATACAGGGGTCTCTAACAGTTCCATGGACAAAGTAACCCTTAGAGAGCAGATCCTTCACTACCCATGATGCCACGTACCCCCCCGCACCAGTTACACATACCACCCTTTCATTCTCAGTCTGATTTCCTTCCATTTCTGATCTCTCTCTCTCTCTCTCCCCCCCCCCCCCCCCCCCCTTCTCACCAAGTTTGCTATTTCTAAACAACTTCTGAAGCTGGTCTGGTGTGTCTTCATTAATATAGACAGACAACCACATGAAAATTTTACAGTTTAAACTTAAATATCTCTAGTCAGATTCATCGGTTATGCAATCTTTCTTTTCACTTTGTGACCCCCCCTCGCCCCTCCCCCTCTCCCCCCTCCCCTCGGCCTTTGAAAACAATACCCTTTCCTTCTTATAAATATTGACGTCGATACTTCTTTTGATAACTTTTTTTTTTATATAAATATGAACCCTTATATTGATCAGTAGTAATATATGTATGTATACATAATCATAAATTTTTCTCAAAATGTTTCTGTTAAAAGTCAGTTTACCTTTTAAACTTTAATATTTCAAAAAATTACGTTATTATCATTTTTCTGCAAATATTTTAAAAAAACAATTCAAATTTCAACCAGGGTAGTAAAAAAAACAGAGCAACCCACCCTGGTGCTGGGAAGTTAGGCGTTTTTAAAACATAAGCAAGTTTTTTAAATCTAATAACTTAAGTAAGATGTGGGGATTTTTATTTTGTTTTAAAGCGGTGGATATATTATATTATATATCTATATTGTATTAGGTTCACTCAACTCACCTTACTTTTAACGACGGACCGGACTAAAGTTCGTCCGTCGCTATATATATAACTATCGTTTATATGTTATTTGTCGTTATCCGTCGCTAAAAATTAAGATGACGGTTATATATATAACAACAGACCAAACCGTCACCAAGTCCGTCGCTAAAGGAGTGAGTTACGTGCGCTTTTAATTGGATAATCTTAAGATCTGAACCGTATATATATATATATATATATAGAGAGAGAGAGAGAGAGAGAGAGAGAGAGAGTGGAAGTTATCCTTATGATAATTAGTGGGTAGAAATTTACGTATTTCTATTGTGGTCCCATCCACATGACTTGTACGGCACTGCGATTTGTGAAGCAGACCGTGATGTGATGTTCCCCTGTCCGAGAATGACCGTCAATTGTAATTGTAAAACATACTTGCTACAGTTTCATAAACAAAGAAAAATTAAATTCTTATTTTATCCGTTCACATAAGTACATTAAATAAAAAAACAATTTCTTCTTAAAATTAGTGAACCCTATTTAATACTTTTTATGAAAAAAAATAAATATCTTTCATATATGAAACTTGCATTTCAGTTGTCTTTTCTTTGAGATGGAGCGAGTTCTTTTATTTATTTTTATTATTATTATTATTATTATAATTTTGTCTTAAAATATAACAAATAATAGCATTTATTTATCTGGTACGTACATTGTGGTAAGCTAAGATTAACTTCAGTACACGTACACAGCAGCTACATTTGTTGGGTGATTTATCCGAGAGCACTGCCACTGCCATCAGACTCTCTTCCTTCCATGTTGGCTTAGCACCAGTAAACCAAGATCTTCAAAATTTTTAACAGCATCCATCAGAGTCTCTTCCAAAGGCTTAAACTTCCATCCCAATTCCTCCAATTTCTTGGAACTCAATTTCCAGGAACTCAGCTTCTTTACTTCAGTGAAACTATCATCAATATATATATATATATATATATATATATAGTTTACATTTTTACATTATTACTTGTGATAAAAAAAAAAATTACCAAAATTTCTTTATTTACCTTGTAGGGTAGTTGTAGTATGGAAAAATGCTCTTTAGCTTGTCCACCAAATCTTTTGTGGGCAAAGAAGATGAGGAACATATATATCTTCCCTCTGCTTCTGCCTTTTCATATGCCAGCAAAATTGCCTCACCCACGTCTCGCACATCTACAAGTGGAAGATCTCTACTATCTACTGTTTCCTTTGCATCTGGTTTCCATGAAAATCAAAAATAACAAATTAATGCTATGCTTGGATTGAAGGAATAGAATGGAGGGTGGAATGATTCATTTCATTACAGCTGGGATGAGTTATTCCATAGCCTTTCTAATTCATAAATTTGGAAAGAATATGAATAGTTCAATCCATTCCAATCGCAACCAAACATAATTTTTTTCATTCCATTCTCACCTTCATTACTCCAATCCAAACGTAGCATAAGTGGCACATTAGTAATAATAATGTGAGAAATCCCAAATCCGAATCAAATACTATCTCAATGGTCATCTACTATTTCTAATAGTTTGAGACCTTATATATATATAATGGGTCGTCTCTCTAGCGAACCATAGAGAGCGAACTAAAAACGAACAGGCTATAGCGACGGTTTTTTCCCGTCGCTATATATATATATAGTTGTTACCTATTCTGTATGCCCGTGCACAAGTAGAGAAAAATAAAAGAAATTGCAATAGCAAGAATATCCAGACCTTTCATGTAGTCCAGGAGTAATGAGCTACTGGTATTCAATGTAGATTGCAGCATTGGTCCAAAGACAAAGGATGGACAAACTGTTACGATGTTGAGTCCACTACTCCTTGCATAATCCAAAGCCTCTTTCTCTGCAATAGTCTTGGCAATAGGGTACCAATTCTGACATTCGTAGGACTTTAAGAGTTCAGTCTATTATTAACCAAGGTTTGAATGTGCTAACTAGATACTCTACTTTGACGTTATTCTCTACATCATTTGGGGTTGTATGATGGCCTTGATGTTCTTACAAGCTAGGTTCATTCTACTACTAGCTAGTGTTATAAATTATTTCTTTTGGTATAAAATCATCATTTCTGCAAGGGGGGAGAAACGTGTTAATTGGATAGAAAGTTATATACCTCGAGGGTTTTAGAAAATTCAACGTCAGTCCAACAGCTTTCATCCATTGCCTGATCCTTAGGCCAAGTGGGGTTCCAGATAACAGCGGCAACAGATGAGACAACCACAACCTTCTTCACTAAAGCCTTTGAGCTGGCATTTAGTACGTTTAGCGTACCGGTTATTGCTGGCTCAAGCAACTCTACCTAAATTAATCCAAGAACAGATCAATCACAATAAACAACTAGTAGGTCAAACCCTTCTACCCCTAAAAACACAAGTTAGTTATACATTTAGAACGGTCACTCAATTAGCTGCCAATAGTAAAACAGAGACTAGCTTTGAGGTTGTTGGGAGTGATTAAAATCTTGCCTCAGGATTAAGCACTTTACGAGTATGGGGAACTGGGGAGGCAACATGCAAAACACCAGTGCATCCCTCTATGGCGGCATAAAGACCATCATAGTCCAGCAAGTCTGCCTTAAAGAGCTTCAAATTCTCTGCTGCTTTTTCCAACTTCTTCAGATGACCATTCTTTTTCTCATCACCTGATATAAGTGAGAACCATTTTGTTATTAACACTTTAGGCTAGTATACATACATATCAATTAAGGAAGAAAGATTCAATCTTTGAAAGATAAATCAAAGACTTTAAGCTAGGGGACTTGCATGGAATCCAAGCAAGCAAGTAGTGATGGAAAAACTGAGAAAGAGCAATACTTGAAATTTTTCCAAGTGAAGCATAAATTTATAAAGCAAAACGAACCGTAGTTGTAGCAGTTTAAATAAACATAGCATGAATAAAATCGGAGGAAATAAAGGGGGAAGAAAGAAAAAAGAAGCATCCATACAGGGGTCTCTAACAGTTCCATGGACAAAGTAACCCTTAGAGAGCAGATCCTTCACTACCCATGATGCCACGTAACCCCCTGCACCAGTTACACATACCCTTTCCCTTTCCTTCTCACTGTAATTTCCTTCCATGTCTTTTCTCCCCGTCTCAGAAAGTTTGCTCTTTTTAAGCAACTTCTGATGCCTGTCTTCATAGATATAGTAGTATTACAACATAATAATTCAAATATTTTATTGAATAGACATAATTCAAATATTTCTCAATATTCTGTTTCTGATAATAATTTACTCTTAGGTTTTTAAGAAATTAACAAAAAAAAAATCATCTGAAATTACAATCAGGATAATAAAAAACAGAGCAGCTGGGAAGTCGGTGTCAGTTTATTTTATCACGTAATGGAGCTATTTTTCAACATGGTGACACACCATTCTAAGTTTTTCAAATTTTATAACTTAACCATGATAAGCTGAAATTGACGCCAATTTTATTTATTAGGGAAACCGAAAATCTTAGGGGTTAAATCCATTTTTATCACTCTACTGGAGGTCGGTTTACATATGCATCACTCAACTGAATTTTTTTACAATCGACTCATTGAACTACAAATTATTTTCAAATCGTTACAAAATCCGTTAAATGAGTTGACTTTTAACGGAACATCCACGTTATCTTTTAAATAAATATCCACGTCAGCTACTTCATGTGCAATCATCCTAGTTGTTGCCACATAGGAAAATAAATGGGTTTAAACGAAATTTAAAAGAGCAGAAACCTTTAAAAGAATTACACATAACAAAAAAGAAAAGAAAAAGAACAAAAAAGAATAACAGACTCTTGTTTCCTCTCTGTTTCTTCCCCCTTTCTCTTCTCCTTCAACGTTGATCCTCCCCTCCCTCCCCTCCCCTCCCCTCCCCTCCCCTCTTCTCCCCTCCCCTCTTCTCCCCTCCCCTCTTCTCTTCCTTATCCCATCTCTCCTCTTCCATATCCTATCTCTTGCCGGCCCTGACCACAGAATCCGTTCGTCTTCCGCCCGTCCGCCTTTCCCTGCGTCCCCGTCCTTCTCTATTCACTTTTTTCTTCAATAAACATGGCTACAATCCAGATTTGACCAAAGAATTGCAGAGAAAGAAGAATTAAACTAAAAAATAGTTTTAAGATCTGTACATTTTGTGAGTTTTTAAGGTTTTATTATGTATTTGGGGAATAAAATTAAAATTGAAACTAATCTGTTTGAGTTTTATTATCAATTTTGTGAGTTATCGATTTTCCGTGGATCCCGCCGGCGGAGAAGGTGCAGAGGATGAAAAGTAGCTCGGCCAAAATGGTTAATCTGGCTTAATCTGTTTGAGTTATATTATCTTTTTTTTTTTGCTAAATAATTTTTTTATTGAGTGTGTAAATTTTTTTATTAAGTGTGCAAAGGGTAATCTGGGTTAATCTGTTGTTGATGGTGGTGGTTATGAATGATGGTGAGTGGCGGCCGATGGAGATCTCTGTTTTGGGTTTTCTGAAAAATGGATTTGTTCAGATCTGGTTTATGGATTTGTTGGTGTTTTGGGTTTTCTGAAAAATGGATTTGGCGTTCAAATGGATGTTTCAAATGGATTTTTCATTACGGATCTGGGTTGATTAATCAAAATGGATGATTACGGATCTGGCGTTCAAATGGATGTTTCAAATGGATTTTTTTAAGATTTTGATTAATCGTGTTCATCATTTGTTTCAGGTTCACTTACCGATCAACACCGTTACAAATGTTTCAAATTGATTTTTTCAGATTTTGATTTTCGAATGGATGAATGATGCTGATAAGATCTTTCAGATTTTTCAGATAGCTTTGGAATAAACCCAGTATGTGAAATTTTAAAAAAAAATAGCCAGAATAAAAAAGAAGAAAAAAAGATGAAGATATTAGATTTTAGATAATTAAGTGTAATAATGTAAATATCATTAATTTTAACTTTGCAAAAATATTAAAAATATATTTTTTAAAATAAAAAAATTAGCAATATTTTTTCTAATTTCTCATGGCTTTTTAAATAATTTTTTTTGATGACATTTAGGATTCTCAAGAAAAAAAACAAAAACAAAAAGATAATGATAATAATAATAATAATCTCTCAATTTCAAAATATTAGGTAATTTTATATTTTTAAAGTGAAATTAAAATATGTAAAAATTAAAGAAATATGAATTCATTAATTTATATAAATACATTTGTAAAAATTATTCATTATTTTATTTTACTATTAATTAATTAATTTAATTTAATTATTTGTTATGTATATTAATTTGATTTATATTTTGTTTAACTATTTGTTATATAATAGAGTATAATTTAATTAATTAATTATCCAACTCAGCTTTTGCTCCTGTCATTATTGCCACGTAATTGCCACGTCATTTTTCTGTTAGATGATTAACAGAAATAGACGAAAAAAACACTTTTTGTAAATAACGTATAGTTTAATAATTTGATCGTAAAAAAATTCACTTCAGTGATGCACCCCCAGTAGAGTGATAAAAAATGAATTTAACCCAAAATCTTAGTTTAATCACAAGTAGTACGTCTCAAGCTTCAACATCTTCCTAATTTCATCCAATTCCAATACAAAACTTTGAGATGGCTAGTGATTCATGATTATTCAGTATTTAATAATAGTTGTTAACCCATCTCGCTCCATTCATTAAAAGTTTCATTTTTAAATGGGCAAATTCCCTCATGTTTATATCCATTTGATTTTATTAATGCCATAATTAAAGTTATAATTTGAATCAAATTTGTCCCTTCTAACCAATTTTGACTTAACTTTATAGAAAAACATAAACAGGAAATAAAATCAGAACTCAAAAAGAACAATAAAACCCAGAAACCTAGAAATTCAAGAATCAAATCTTTCGTAACACATTGAGTTAGCAAAATTAAAAAACAAAAAATCAAAGATCAAAACCTAGAAATTCAAGAATCAAATCTTTCATAACATATTTTTGTAATGTCATGATTAAAAGTTATAATTTGAACCAAATTTGTCCCTTCTAATCAGTTTTGACTTAAAAAAAAGTAGGATCTATTCCGGCCTAAAATTATTGAGTAAGCAAAATCAAACCCCAACAAACCAAGGTTTCGAAGGTTTTGGCTGGTGTAAAAAGACTTGAAGAAGAAGAATAATGTGAGTTTTTGGGTTCTTTTTGGTTTATTTTGATCGAACGGAGAGCTTCGTGGGAGGGATGGGCGAATTAAAGATCTGCGTGGTGGTGGCTCCAAAATTCGACAGATCTGGGTATGTATATCTGTAGCCATTTAATTACAACAAAATTGACTCAAATCTTGCATAGATTTTATACACTGTAGTAGGCGACGCAACGAGCCACAGCCGGAAAAAAAGAAAAAGAAAAAGGAAAGGAACCGTAATACCTCGACTTTATCTCCGATCAACACGCCGAGCAATCCAACCGTCGTCAAGACGCAACCCTCCGCCGATGGAAAGAGTATACACACATACTAGTCTAGTCTATTGAGACCCGGGGCGGTAATACACATACATATATAATCATCACCTTCGTCTAGGGATGGGTTGTATATGAATTGCATGTGGATTTTGAAGATGAAGAATACCAAATCAGTCCCATATTTTTTTCTCAGATTTGGAAATCGTTATTCAGTGACTAACATCATTATTTACTGTTACACATCAATTCAATTGTGGTAAATTATTTATTGATTTTTAGTTGAACTTTAATTATTTGTACTTGAATCTTTTTAAACTTTAATTTACGCTAGGCCCAGATGATTGACTGGAGTAACCATTGAATTTGTTGAAAGGGGAGAAAATTTTAGGGTTTTTGGGAGGATGAATGAAGATGTTGGGACAACTTTGCGGCGGAGATTCAAGATCTGAAGCGTCGAGGACTCAAACTTTGACCGGAAACTTTTGACACTTCAATCAAGGCTGTTAGAGCATCTCCAACAGTGTCGGCGTGCACAAATTCTAGATTAAATATAATCTAGGAACACAGATCTGGTTCCTGCAGATGGGCAAGGCACAAAGACTATATCAAGGAACAAGAGTTGGTGGATTATAATTGTGACTATAATTTATAATATATTTAAATGGGAGAGATGACCGAAGAAGAAGAAGGAAAATGAGTTGTTTTGAATTCATTGATTATTTTAATCTTTTTATATTATAGTTTACAGGATAGTTCATTTGCTGGAAGGATTGAAGACTAAAAGACATTTGCTAATGTCATATGGACTAAATATAGTTCACGGGATAGTCAATCTGCAGGAAATGCTCTTAGGACTTGTGACAAAGTCAAATCGATTGATTCATTACTGATCAAGAGGAAAAGGAATGACTTCCGCGTGAAAATCCAAATAGTCTGAACAATTACTTTTGCAAGCCAACTGAGTTACCAAATTCACCGAGTTAACTCTTAATCAATTAAGAGTTCACTCATCAATTTTTTAAATTGGATTGATTGAGTGACGTCATCTTTGTACGTTTATTTATATATAAGTATTGATGTGCCACAGGCACTAGTACAGAGGAGGACCATGTCAAATTACTCCAAAAAAAAGTAAGGAAAGAACCAAAATTTTACTAGCAGCACAAGGCAAGATCACACACTCTTCATAATTCTTATATGGACTGGACCTTTCATGTAGTGCAGGAGAAATAAGTTGTAGGCGTTTAATTTAGATTGCAGCATTGGCCCAATGACAGTGGATGGACAAACGGTTACAATGTTGAGACCATTGACCTTTGCATACTCTGAAGCCTCTTTCTCTGCTATTGTCTTGGCAGCAGAATACCAATTCTGACAATTCATATGAAACAAGAGTTTAGTACATGAATAATCAAAATGTAAAACAAGAAATTTGCAAGATTCTGAAAGGCCATATAGAAACCCCTTCTATTTTCGGTACAATGGTATTATAAATGACTACCCAAACTACTAAAAAAGTGACCTATTGCCCGAGTGTCTCGATCTATAAAGAAGGCACACATCAAATTAACTCTCCGAAATCTTGACACGATATGAAAAATGTGACAGTTGCATAACAGCTCCTAAATAATGCTTACTAGTACAGTATTGTCTTGCAAATTTCTCTTTCTGAATTACCAATTTCAATTACAAAAAGAAATACAAATGGAGTTCAACATTACATTCAACCAGATCATTGAACGATCATTAGCATAGCATCGGCAGCAAATGTTTTCCTACAACCAAAAAGGGCATATCTGCAGACAGCAGCATAGCAACCGATTTAAGAATGTTTATTGATAGCAAAAGTTATACATAAAGTCTGATCCCGATTTAGTCCAGAATTCCATCCTGTTTGTAGCCTTCGATAGAATTGACTAGAGTTTCCTCCAACGGCCTGTATCTCCAACCCAGTGTCTGCAGTTTCTCTGAACTGATCTTCTTAGTTTCCTCCCCAGCAGTAAAACTGCCAATTGCATAAAGCAAATGAAATAAGTTAAACAGTAGGCAACAATAACACAAAGCAAACGGATGGACCAGCTGAAAAATCCACATGGTAGATCTTAATCAAATTATACTAGAATTTATCAGAGTTTCTCTTTCCGAGTAACTTTGATAAAAATTAAGAAACAGAATAAGATATAGAAATCCTTTAAGAAGAATATTAATCATAATGAAAGAAATTACTTCTTGGGATAACTGTGGTCGGGATAAAATCTACTTAGCATTTCCACCAAATCCCGTGTATCGATCATGTGAGCTGTGCATATGTATCTTCCTTCAGCTTCAGGTCTCTCATATACCATCAACAGTGCTTCAGCTACATCGCGTACATCAACCACCACCCGGGTCTTGTTCTCAAACTGTTCGTACCTTTCTGTCGGATCAAATAGAAACAGTGCCATTCAGTAAAGATCCATTTTTTATAACCATGTTTACAGGAAAACTTCAAAGAAGATGAAAAATATTCAATCAAGAAATCCTTTTATTCTTCTTTCGTCTTCTAGAAGAGACCTACACCACTGAAAGATTACCAAGACATATAATTAAAACATGATAAATGTTACGTTTCGAAAGTGGAAATCTGGTAGAGAAACTGGTCATGGAATCTAAGAAAGCATCCAATATGCTCATAAACTTTATGATGATGATAAGGTGCCACTAACCACAATGGTAAAGACTAACTACAAAGAAATTTTTTAGATAGAAATCAATCCAAGTAACAATGCTAATCCAAAAGGCAGGTATCCTGTATCAGTGACATTCATGTTCAAGTGGAAGGCATTAACAGACTTGGTGTCACCATGAAAGCGTGTCATTTATATGAAGCAATCTAATGGCCACATATTGACAAGATGCCAAGTTATGTTAAGAGGTACCTTAATGCATGCATTTGACTTTTTACAACAAGCGAAGCATTACTTCCCTAAGAAGAAGACAAACAATTAAAAATGGATTTGAACCTTTTACCCCGGGAGAGAGGGGGGGATGATTTGTCGTTACATTTTCAAAGAAGGGATACACAAAAAACTATAAATAGGGCCCTTGCACCAACTCAGTACATATTAAGTGTTCTAGCAATCTGAGTTCACAGAATCTTGGGTAAGTTTGCATTCCCAGTTCCCTCGTAAGTTATTTATCATGTCTAGACAAGCGTTCACTCTTCAAAACGGTTTGTCTATGGTTTTCGTTAAGTTCAATTCAAGGAAATGAACATTTGGAATCTATCATAGAAACTGTTCAACTAACCAAAGTAGACTTTCAGGCTTCAGTAAATACACATTGATCATATACATCTATATAAAGAAAAAAATCAAAAAATATGACTCCCTTTGTCCTCAAAAAGATTACTACTGTTTTTGTTGATGATTTTATGACTTTTCCCATAATTTTCATAAGCATAATAGTGTGAAAAAAAGGCCTGGCTCCCCAGACGAATAGGCAGCTAGATCGAAGCCAACATTTCTAAGAAACTTATGTTTACACAAGACAAACTTCGACATTCTGCCCAATAAGTCTTTAAAGTTTAACATAAAAAGATCGTCACAAAAAAGTCAAATAATAATAATAGAATTCAACAAAAGTAGTACTCTTTCTTAGGATGGAAGAAGATGAAATTAGAGTATGGAAGGAGCAAGTACCTTTCAGAAGCTTAACAAGTACCAAACTACTAGCATTTGTTGTGCACTGCAGCATTGGCCCTAAAACAAGGGTTGGACATACAGTTATAAGATTCATCCCACTTCTTTTTGCAAACTCCCAAGCCTCAAATTCCGCTTCAGTTTTGGAAAGGCAATACCAGTTCTGTACCAGGAAAACAGAGTACAAAATAAATATTTTTCTCAAAACTACCCTTCAGAATTGCTCTGACACTAGTACTAAACAATGTCATGCAAAGCATTTATCAGAATAACAAGTTCATACAGATTAGCTATTTAGTTGATTACATTAGTTGTTCTGCAGTATTCCTTGTCAGACCAACATGTCTCATCCATTACTTTTCCCTTGGGCCAGTTAGGGTTCAGGATAATAGCAGCTCCCGACGATACATACACAACTTTCTTGACATTTGCTTCGGAACATGCCTTGAGACATTAAGAGTACCTTTCACAGCACGCTCAACTAATTCTAGCTGCATCAGAGCTATTAGAAACTGTATGGAGAAAATAATTCACTAAACGCACAACACACACACACACACTTATATGTGAGGTGAATGTGAATGAACTCTTAAGATACACAACTCCAGTGTATTATCTTAGATTAGTTTCATAAACAAGATGTCTTCTGAGAAGGACCTTTTACCTTTTACCTTTTTATTTTTTTTCTTTTTTAATTTCACACCTAGTGTATAAGCAAACTCAGGTAGATGCTAAAACTGATGAATGTTTTCCGCAGGGATACGGTCAGATGTTCAGCCAGTTGATGGATCCCAAGTCAAGACAGCAATATTATGAATGCCAATATGTTCTCTTTTTGTTTTGCATTGTTTTGGTACTTTTTGAAGTTGTTTTACCAACCAAAAGGAAAGATCAAACTGCTAACTTCCTCAGCGCAGGTCGAAATAACATATGGAAATATTATACCAGGACTTGTGTATAATATATATACATACATATATATATACACACATTTATATACATATACACACACAGAGACACATATTAGCTGAGGGATTCATCTCCAAATAATAATATAAGTAGATGCTGCTGAATGTATGGAGTGCAGGGTTTTCTGGTCCCAAGAGAAGCTGCTGGTTTTGCATTTTGATGTTAAACATGTTAGCAGCTAGAATAACATTATATGGGATTTCAATATATCAAATACTAAGTTATCTTATTTTGGACAAATCAAATAGTACAATTCTTAGCATGTTAACTTATGACAGAGAAGTTAACTGTATGAGATAGTGTAATCTTGCCTCAGGGTTTGGTACAGAGCTTGAGGGAACTGGACTTGCAACATGGAATACTCCATCGCATCCTCTGATGGCTGCAAGTATAGAGTTGTAATCCAGCAGGTCAGCCTTGAAGAGTTTCAAGCTATCAGGTGCTTTTTCAAGTTTTTTCAAATGATTATACTTATCATCCACTGCAAGATATAATTGATGAACGTAAGCTTTAAGTCTTTAACTCAAACAGTACAATTCTGACTCCATTCATTATATAAAAGAATCTTTTGACCTACAAGTTAGGATGACCAAACAACTTATGCTTAGTTTCATCAATATTTCATGATAATAATCAAGCCCCTCATGGCTCAATGGTAAAAAAACTACTCATAAAGCTTGGGTGAATGAGTTCTTGGGATTCATTCTTGCCAAAAGTAAGAATGTTAAATTTCAGTTGAATATAGCAAAATATATATATATATATATATATATTTCATGATAACTGATAAGCTTGATTAGGATACAGCAAGTATATCTTTAGGAGATGAAATAATTAGGCTTCATTTGGTTCGCAGTATTGGCAAAAAAAAAAAAGTACGATGTCTTGTTATGAAAGAAGAGTTATTTCTTTGTCCTTGAGTTCAAAACCCAACAAACTCCCAATAATTGGCAAAAGGCAAAAGGAAAAGAAAGTACGATGTCTTGTTATGAAAGAAAAGTTATTTCTTTATCCTTATATTCAAACCCAACACACTCTTAATAAATTGTCAGCAGTCACTAAATGAAATAAGAGATGACATGCAAAATTTGGAAAAATATAAAAATAAAAGAAATAAAATTTTATCTTTCTTTGGCTTTCAATTTTATTTTTTTCTAGATATTTATGATAGCCAGGGACGTAGCTACATAGGAGGGAGTGGGGTCAATTGATCCCACTGGAAAAAAAAGATTTTATAATGTAAAGTAAATTTAAAAAAAATACTTGTAAATATTTAAATCGAACCCACTGAAATTTTATAAATTTTCCAATATACGGAGTCAAATTGAAATTTTATAATTTTCTCAATCAAATTTCAACCCCATATCACTCATACCTGGATTTAGCTTCCCTTCATTACACTTTTCCACCAATACACTAATTAGTTGGTCTAAAAATTTTTAATAATGATCAAAATATGTTAATAGATAGTTGATGATATTAAGATCAATTCTACCAAAAATTAGAATTATTAAAAATATTCTTACCGTTAAAAGTTTAGAATTTTCGGCCATTGAAATTTGACGAAAAATCAACATGTTCATCAAATGATGAAAACGTGCCAGATTACTTTTATTTTTGAAACAATTTTACTACTCAATATTATAAATTATTTGACCGGTGTTGATTTCAATTTTACTATCTCAAACTATAAAAATATGGTGTATTTGATAGAATTGGAGGGAATGTGTAATAGAGAGAAATCAAATCCATACGGGAAATATAATCTAAGGCATGCTTTAGCCAAATTTGGGTAAGACTACTTAATAAAACGACGCAATTTTGTATAAAAATTATTAAAATATTTTTTTATATAAAACCCTAAAATAGAAAACTTAACCCTAAGGGTAAAATTAAGTCACTTTTTTAAGTAACCTTAGCCAAACTTAGTTGCCAATACCTTAAATATATGTTACTAACCGAAGGCCTTTTGCCCAGTGGTACAACCCAACCCATGGTATCCATGAGGTTGGGGGATCAAATCCTCCCAGGATGGCACTAGTTGTAAATGTTGGCAAGTCATTGGATTTGACTTGGAAGGGGGTGTTAGGCTAGTTTGGGGGGAGCTGGGTCAAGGGTAGAGCCTGGTGTGGGGGTTGGGTTCTATATTGTATGGGGTTCTTAGAAGTACCCAAATATATATATATATATATAGATATATATATGTTACTAGTTATTATATTATCATTGTAATAAAATATATGTTTTATATATGTGACCAGAAAGTGCAAAAGTATTAAAAAAAATAGTTTGGGGACACTGGCCCGAACCCCCCCAAAATTATTTATAGTCTAGTAATAATTTTGACCCCACTGGATGACTGATGAAAGCCAAACTAAGATCAAGTAAATTGTAATAAAATATATGTTTTATATATGTGACCAGAAAGTGCAAAAGTATTAAAAAAAATAGTTTGGGGACACTGGCCCGAACCCCCCCCCCAAAATTATTTATAGTCTAGTAATAATTTTGACCCCAGTGGATGACTGATGAAAGCCAAACTAAGATCAAGTAAATTGTTTTGTACATAAGCTGCCCTTCCCCACATCCACAAGTCTAATATGTCCTTAAGGAAATTTTATAAAGGATATAAAAGATTGCTAGGAGTAAAAGCTCTTGAGAACTGTAAATATCTCATTTTTTTCCAGGTGGGGAAGGGAAAGATCGCTAGTGAAAAAGAAAAGGGCAAAGAGTAATAAAGTATAAAGAATCAAGTTATAACTAGTTCGTAACCATTGTCCATTGCTTTCAATAGCTGATCATGGAACCCACCGCACTCCTCGCCAGAACAAAAGTCAAACACGTTGTAGGTAAATTGAAACAAACACGAATAAAAGATTAGCCTAAGAAATCAACCCAATAAATAAACAAAGTTTGGAATGCAATTGTAGAAATTGGTGTGCTTTCATTTATCTACTTCCAAATGTATGCTATATGTTGTAAAATCTTTCTTTATATGGTAAAATCTTTCTTTATACAAATTGTTTTATACTATGTTTGGTCCCTACCAAATCTTGCTTCTTCTTTTTTTAGAACAATGTTACTATCACATAATTTGGGTCACATCGCATACATATACATGCATATTTCGGGCCCTGCATGTCACGCAGAATTCACAGTATGCATGGTTGTGTATGTGAGTATTATGTGACCCAAAATTATGTGATATCATTATTTTTTTTAAGCCACTAAATCTTCTCAAGTCAAAATTGGTATACACTTTGTTAAGTTGGACAAAAACGAACCAAGTACAAAAGAATAATTTTATATTTTGGTACGCAGAAAGTATTTAAAAAAAAATTATTTAGCAAAAAATAAATACTACCTCCGTCCCATAATAAGTGTTTTTTTAGCTTAAATCACACATACCAATACACAAGCTTAAAATGGCAAAAATACCCTTAATATACTTTGTTTGAGATTTTTTTTATTGCATTTTAGTCTCTCTTTCTCTTTTTTTAACCTTTCAACTTCCCAATAAATACGCAATAAATACCATTGGTTGCATAAGGGCACATATGAAAAAATATTATAAAAATTGTATTGAAATTCTAACACATCACTTATTTTGGAAAAAAATATTAAGCCTAAAAAAACATTTATTGTGGAACGGAGGTAGTAGTATTTATGCTAACTTTTTCCCGTTAGACTGGGCCAGCCGACCAATGGATGGTGTTATTATGCTTATGATCGCAAACCAACGTAAACGTACCAACTTCCAAGTTATGTCAAACTAACGGAGAGTTTTTGCCTTTTTGGTATGTATTATAAAAGTTTATTTATTAAATTATAATTGCGATATACATATATGAGATAGTTAAAAATTAAGTATAATTTTATTATAATTTATTTTATTTTTCTCATTTAGATTTATACATTAATCGTAATTCAAAGTTGTCATAAATTTATCGACATATAAATTATTATTTTTTGTATAAATTCTAATAAAGTGCAAAACTCATAATTTGTAAGATTGTTTCCCCTTATTTTTATTTTTATTTTATTGGGTTAGAGACGGGCGGGTCTATGCCTGTGGTAGGGGGCCCACTGAATTTTCTGTTAGTAACCTGAAAATAGAAAGGAAATTATATATATATATTAACTTATCTCAAAATTGAATTTGTCAAGGCTAGTACGTGGTACTATGTCCTTAAGACAATTATGTCCTCCGTATGATGCTTAGAGTTGATAGCACTTGTCTCTCAAGATACAATGACAACGTATACTTTAGCATCACTACAAAAAAGTATACTCTACGAACCAAACTAAATGCTCTAACTCTCTCTCAAAAAGAACTATATAAAACTGATAAAAAACTAAGACTAGAATGACTTATAAAGCTTATTTGCTTGTGAAATGAATGAATAATAAGGCTGCTCCCTCTTATCTATTTATAGGATGAGTTGGTGACCCTTTGGATGGGCACTTAGCCCTTGAAAAGGCATGTAATGGCATCTGCAGGTCAAAACGACGTAGTTTTGATCTTTTGCAGAATAGACAATTAATAAAGGAAACATTGCAATAAAATCATATCAAGCTCTTCAGTCAGGACATTTATCAAGCACTTGCTGAACAGAAGCTTCTCAGTTTTTCATCTCATCACAATTACAAATTATACGGTATATTTGATGCATTTAATTGATGAGAAGAAAAATGAGTACCTTTAGTGGATTTTGTGGATTGGAGAAGGGAAGAATCACTGTTTGAGAGAGAAAATTTCGAGGGTAATGAATAGTAATCCAAGCCAACACTTTGGAACATGGTTAAATCCATTTTTCATCACTATACTGGGGGTCGGTTTACATATGCATCACTCAACTGAATTTTTTTACAATCGACTCATTGAACTACAAATTATTTTCAAATCGTTACAAAATCCGTTAAATGAGTTAACTTTTAACGGAACATCCACGTCATCTTTTAAATAAATATCCACGTCAGCTACTTCATGTGCAATTATCCTAGCTGTTGCCACATAGGAAAATAAATGGGTTTAAACGAAATTTAAAATAGCAGAAACCTTTAAAAGAATTACACATAACAAAAAAGAAAAGAAAAATAACAAAAAAGAAGAACAGACTCTTGTTTCCTCTCTGTTTCTTCCCCCTTTCTCTTCTCCTTCAACGTTGATCCTCCCTCCCCTCCCCTCCCCTCCCCTCCCCTCCCCTCCCCTCTTCTCTTCTCTTCCTTATCCCATCTCCCCTCTTCCATATCCTATCTCTTGCCGGCCCCGACCACAGAATCCGTTCGTCGTCCGCCCGTCCGCCTTTCCCTGCGTCCCCGTCCTTCTCTATTCACTTTTTTCTTCAATAAACACGGCTACAATCCAAACTTGACCAAAGAATGGCAGAGAAAGAAGAATTAAACTAAAAAATAGTTTTAAGATCTGTACATTTTGTGAGTTTTTAGGGTTTTATTATGTATTTGGGGAATAAAATTAAAATTGAAACTAATCTGTTTGAGTTTTATTATCAATTTTGTGAGTTAATCTGGGTTGATCGATTTTCCGTGGAATCCCGCCGACGGAGAAGGTGCAGCGGATGAAAAGGAGCTCGGCCAAAATGGTTAATCTGGCTTAATCTGTTTAAGTTATATTATCTTCTTTTTTTTTGCTAAATAATTTTTTTATTGAGTGTGTAAATTTTTTTATCGAGTGTGCAAAGGGTAATCTGGGTTAATCTGTTGTTGATGGTGGTGGTTATGAATGATGGTGGGTGGCGGCCGATGAGATCTCTGTTTTGGGTTTTCTGAAAAATGAATTTGTTCAGATCTGGTTTATGGATTTGTTGGTGTTTTGGGTTTTTT
Source organism: Panax stipuleanatus (assembly GCA_020205555.1). Taxonomy (NCBI): domain Eukaryota; kingdom Viridiplantae; phylum Streptophyta; class Magnoliopsida; order Apiales; family Araliaceae; genus Panax; species Panax stipuleanatus. The sequence goes on from CM035118.1 coordinate 156,868,857, forward strand.
GAAAAATGGATTTGGCGTTCAAATGGATGTTTCAAATGGATTTTTCATTACAGATCTGGGTTGATTAATCAAAATGGATGATTACGGATCTGGCGTTCAAATGGATGTTTCAAATGGATTTTTTTAAGATTTTGATTAATCATGTTCATCATTTGTTTCAGGTTCACTTACCGATCAACACCGTTACAAATGTTTCAAATGAATTTTTTCAGATTTTGATTTTCGAATGGATGAATAATGTTGATAAGATCTTTCAGATTTTTCAGATAGCTTTGGAATAAACCCAGTATGTGAAATTTTTAAAAAAATAGCCAGAAGAAAAAAGAAGAAAAAAAGATGAAGATATTAGATTTTAGATAATTAAGTGTAATTATGTAAATATCATTAATTTTAACTTTGCAAAAATATTAAAAATATATTTTTTTAAATAAAAAAATTAGCAATATTTTTTCTAATTTCTCATGGCTTTTTAAATAATTTTTTTTGACGACATTTAGGATTCTCAAGAAAAAAAACAAAGAGATAATGATAATAATAATAATAATAATAATCTCTCAATTTCAAAATATTAGGTAATTTTATATTTTTAAAGTGAAATTAAAATATGTAAAAATTAAAGAAATATGAATTCATTAATTTATATAAATACATTTGTAAAAATTATTCGTTATTTTATTTTATTATTAATTAATTAATTAATTTAATTATTTGTTATGTATATTAATTTGATTTATATTTTGTTTAACTATTTGTTATAGAATAGAGTATAATTTAATTAATTAGTTATCCAACTCAGCTTCTGCTCCTGTCATTATTGCCATGTAATTGTCACGTCATTTTTCTGTTAGATGATTAACAGACATAGACGAAAAAAACACTTTTTGTAAATAACGTATAGTTTAATGAGTTGACCGTAAAAAAATTCACTTCAGTGATGCATATGTAAACCGACCCCCCAGTAGAGTGATAAAAAATGAATTTAACCCCTTTGGAACAACTGGAGACTTTTTCAAACGATGTCATAGATTCTTAGACATTGCTGATGGAGAGAACCAAAATCTCTATTGACACGGCAAAGGAAGAGGTGGATTTGAGAGGTCGACACCGGTAAGGAGGAGGTGGGTTTTGTTGTGTTGATGCAGAAATTTAGATTCACAATCGGAAATACAATATAATACCAATGTATAAACGAAAATTATGAAAATGTATGGAGCTGACCAAATATCATCTATGTAAATATTAATAAAGCAAGATGAAGATACATGGACTAAGGCTGTGTTTGATTACGTCTGAATATCTCTTAATAAGTGTCTCTAATTCGATCAGAGACAAAACTTATTTGGTAAAAAAAAAATTACCTTTTAATCTGTAAGATGCAAAATTAAATTTTAACTATTTAGAGACACATTTAAACAAAAATGAATATTTTTTGAACAAAAATAATCCCTTCAATATTACGAAATTCCTTTTGTATCCTTAATTCACCAATAATCCTTCATTTGAGGAGAGAGAAACATGGATTTGTTCAAGCTCAAACCCATTAACAGAGAGTTGTTGGAATTTCCCCAAAAACTAATACCAATACCAGACACGAAGAGGATGAAAGCGACGCCGCGGCTTTGGCGGGAGTGACGGTCTTTGAGGATTGTGACTTTGGCGACTTTTTCGAAGGTGAAGAAAATGGTGAAACTCAATCGACTTTTTCTCTCTCTTCTTTCTGGGCTTTGTGCTCTGGCTTTCTTTTTAACGTTTGTAAACAATTTGATTACTGATGGATTCTAATTGCTGCTTATGATTATAAGCAATTTAAAAAAAATAGTTTATATTTGGTAAGAAAAAAGTATTTAAATTAATAAATTACTTAAAAGAAGATTTTAAAAAGTAAGGAGAGCTAAAGATCTGATTATTTTTGGAGGGAGAAAGCAAGGGGAATAGGGGAAGAAACATACGAGAGACGGGAGACGGGGGATGGGGAAGAAACATAGAGGGGAACTACAGGAGTAGTGAAGGGTAGGACTTTTATGTTACAGGTTTTGTTTAAGGGTTAAAATGGTAAAATAATATTATTTAGATATTTTGAAAAAATTAATTATTAAACAATATTTTTTCATTCAGATATAATTCTAGACAAATATTCTATATTATTCAGATCTCTAAACTGTTCAGATCTTAATATTCAGTTTTATCAAACACAACTTAAGCTGCTTTAAGCGTATTATCTTAAATTTGTGCGAATTTTTCCTCTAGTTTCTGAAGAACCTCTTCCATTAAACCCTAAAAAGATTTATAAGGATTCGTTAAAACATCTGAAAGATCAAATTTATGTCTTTTGCATGTGTATCAATCATGGCAAGAGAGATATAAACAAAAGGAAGTAAGTAATGAAAATATTATATATATATATCAACAAACTTACTAAAATTATGGACACAACTGATGTATCCACAAATGACATTGTCAATGTCTTATTCATGTATTCACATGAGTCAATACATTAAAATTTATGAACTTTTTCTTAGACTCATTTTACCAAATACTTAAAATGCACTATCCAACCATGCATAAACCAAAAAAACATCTCAAACATAAATTTAAAGGTCAATAAAATCATTTCAGCTGCATATTTGCATTTATTACTCCAAAAAAAATACATCTAGTCAACATAAATTAATATTATCTACATATTCAGAGTCTTCCAATTTTGAAATACCAATACCTCACCTCTTGGCTCGTGTGCACATACACATATTTACACCTCAACAAAACTAACAAATTTAAAGGAGTATGTAAAATTGATAATAATCGAATCAAATGAAGCAATGAGTAAACTAATCTCATATATCGAAAATGGGTATTTATACTGCGTTTGGATTGAAGGAATAGAATGGAGATTGGAATGATTCATTCTATTCTAGTTGGAATGATTCATTCTATTCTAGTTGGAATGAGTTATTCCATACTCTCACTTTCCCGAGACCCTCATGACTCAATGATAAAAAAACTACTCATAAGGCTTTGGGCATAAAATCTTGGACAAGAATGTTAAATTTGCAAAAAAGACATGATGATTCAATTCATTCCAATAGCAACCAAACATAAATTTTTTATTTTATATGAATGAATCATTCCATTCCTACCTTTATTCATTCAATTCAAACGCAGCATTAGGGTTTGAATTGATTACTTAAATTAATAGGTAATTAAAGTTAGCATTCCCATCTTGGGAAACACGTAATACATCTAATCAAGAGTCTTGTTAGATACAAAAAAAATTATGTCCATACATATATATATATATACACACATGAGATATAAGAGAATGAAAAAGACCCCACACTAATTTATTTGTAAAACCCATAAAAGGGGATGAAATTACCAAAGTTTTTAATAGAATTGTGGTCAATACAACATTCAGAGAGGCAATCCTTTGGTTTGTGATGTTAGTAAGAGCAAACCGCTTTGTCGTCAATTGGGATTTCTTCATTGCCGTAGAATAAGAGTTTGGATTGGTGGTGAGAAGAGAGGAAGAGAGGCGAGTGATTGAATTAAGTAATGAAGGGACAATTGAACCGTTTTGACAAAGGTTACAGAGAAATTAGAAGCGGAAGAGGAAGATGAGGGAAGTGAAAGAGAGACGATCGTTTATGGGTGAAGGATCGCTCTATTCTTCGACTGATAATCCCATCCGAAGAATTAAGGGGTGGCCTTGCTGAGTGTCTCAGATTTAGGCTCTAAAATAGTGAATAAGATGATGAAGGCGACTAAAGAGTGAAAAAATAAGAAGAGTCGATTGAATTTAAGTGATAAGGAAACTGAAGAGGAAGTGACAAATTAGAGAAGGACATCGATGAGGAAGCAACAGATTGTACCAAATTGAGGGAAATGATCGGAAAATTCAGAAGAAGAGGAAAATTAATCGATTAAATTTTTAACCTAGATGACTCACTTGGTTTTCAAATTGACTGTGTTAATTTTTAAATTAACTGTTTTTAAATGGAATGGATCCCCTTTGCTGCTTTTATATAGTATTGATTGGTACAAATTTAGACAAACAAATAAAAACTTTGTGGAATGAGGTATTTAATTCAGTTTTCTGAAATTTATAAACAAATATATGCATACTCCCTCCTCCTAGTTCTGAAATAGGGAATCCTTGGTTTTAATTTTTTTTTAAAAAATTTATAACCAAATATATACATACAATTAATTCTCATTTTTAATAAATTATCTTATAGTAAAATCAGTACTAAATAAGATTATTAAAGGAAATCATATTTTCAGATTTGTATCGTAAAACTTTGACCTTAAAGTATGAGCTTCCAATACGACCACAAATGCCACATGTGATCACAAATGTTTTATTCCTCCATTCAATTAAAAATGACTTAAATATACACATAAGCTTTAAAAAATAAAAATAGAAGAGATAAATAATTTTATTTTATTGACAAAGTAAATATAGGGAGCACTATTGTATGCCAACTTCCGATAAACGAACATAGTATTGAATTGTTCAGATTTGATACAAAAAATTTATTGAGTATAAAATAAAATTTGATTGAGTCTCGTTTTACTTACCGAATCGAACACGATCTCGAATAGTTCAAACAGTTTGAAATTTTCAAACAAATATAATTCGAGTATTAATAAAAAATTATAATTTAAAAAGATTTGAGTAATTTATTAAATTTTAAATTTTTTTTATATTTAAATCATTTATATTTTAAATTGAGCTCAAATCAAACTTTTAATTACTAATTTTACAACCTTACAAATCCATATCTCACCCAACAACTCCTCTCAATATTTTTCTGTTTAAATTAAATGAACAATTTATATTTGTGCATATATATATATTTGGACCTCCTAGTTCCCCGAAACCATCGCTCATCCGTCCAGTTTCAAAGCGAACGTGCTCTGTCTCTGTCCCTCCGCCATTTTCTCTCCGCCGGAATATCCAATTCCATGGAAACCAGCCGGAGTTTACACCCCAAACTTCCCCGTCCAACCCTCCTCAACGAATCCTCCCACCGCCATCCCCATCATAAGAAGCCGTATTCGCCGGCCGATCGCTCCCCATCCCCAACCCCAAAAGCCTCCGACGCTCTCCCTCTCCCCCTGTACCTAACCAACGGCATTTTCTTCACCCTCTTCTTCTCCGTCGCCTACTACCTCCTCCACCGTTGGCGCGAAAAGATTCGCTCCTCCACCCCTCTCCACGTTGTCACTCTAACCGAACTCGCCGCCATTGTCTCCCTTATCGCCTCCTTCATTTACCTTCTTGGATTTTTCGGCATCGATTTCGTCCAATCCTTCATCTCACGTGCGGACGTTGAAATCGACGCCGAGACCGACATTCTCGAAGCTGATTACCAACCTTGCCCTAAATTAATGGATCAGACTCCACCGCAGCCTGTAATGATTTCATCGGCGGAGGACGAAGAAATCGTCAATTCGGTGGTTTCGGGGAAAACTCCATCGTATTCGTTGGAATCGAAACTCGGAGACTGTTATCGAGCTGCGTCGATTCGGCGAGAGGCGGTGCAGAGGACTACGGAGAGGTCTTTGGTGGGATTGCCGTTGGAGGGGTTCGATTATGAATCGATATTGGGCCAGTGTTGTGAGATGCCGATTGGGTATGTGCAAATTCCGGTGGGGATTGCGGGTCCGTTGTTGCTTAATGGGTGCGAGTACTTGGTGCCAATGGCCACCACGGAGGGCTGTTTGGTTGCGAGTACTAACAGAGGCTGCAAGGCAATTTATGCTTCAGGGGGTGTGACGGGGATTTTGTTGAAGGATGGGATGACCAGAGCGCCCGTGGTTAGGTTTGCTACGGCGAAGAGGGCTTCGGATTTGAAGTTCTTCTTGGAAGATCCTCTTAATTTTGATACACTGGCCGTTGTTTTCAATAAGTATTTATCTTTCTCCCTATACATATGCAATTACAGCTGTAGGAATAGTATGGCGACTGAGTTGTTTGTTTTTATGCTTAAATGGCATTGCTTTGTCTTTTATGGTTGGCATTTCTAGAATTTCAAACCTGTTGAGCCTCATTCAGTCATTGGATGCATTTTCTCTATTTCTGATTTTGGCGTTAAGCTCCCAGTTAAGCTCCCAGTAACTTTTAATCTTTTCTTTGTTTGGGATGGTGATATTAATTTACCTGATGATATTTTCATTAAAGACATGATTTTTTTGACATTATCTATTGGTGTTAATTCTTCCTTATTTTGGCCCTCATAGCTATCCAAGTTAGATTAAGTCTGAATTGCTTCAGAATCTCATCTCTCTTTAATTCTGCTTAATGTATAACTGATTACAACATCTTGGTTAACGACTTAGATTCTGTTGCTTATTTGACTAATGATTTGTCTTTTAATTTGATACAAATTCCTCTAGTGTTTAATGATTTTTTTTGGTGGGAGTACTTCTTGTTCGTGTGATCTAATTTATTATTTAACTATATTGATGTGGCATTTTCCACCTGAACCTTGTATTTATCTAGTAACTTATGTTTTTTCTGCTTGCAGATCTAGCAGATTTGGTAGGCTGCAAACTATTCAATGCTCAATGGCAGGGAAAAATCTTTACATCAGATTTAGCTGCAGCACTGGTGATGCTATGGGAATGAACATGGTGTCCAAGGGTGTTCAGAATGTGTTGGAGTTCCTTCAAAGTGATTTCCCGGACATGGATGTAATTGGTATTTCTGGTGAGTTCTTATTCTCAATCGAGTTTGGATTTCAATCCTTAAACTGATATAATATTAGTGCAAGACGGCTTGGGGCACTAAAATTCTTGCAGATGTATAATTGTTCAGCTTTGTTGAATGTGGAACTCTTTCATAGTTGATCCATTGTAAATACGTTGACGTGTATATGACTTTTGTGTGCCATCTGATACTTGGGGCCATGTTCCCTCCCCTTGGATTTTAGTCAATACTATCATTTGGGTAATTAAGTTGTTCTTTAGATCACTATGAATCTCTCTCTCTCTCTCTCTCTCTCTCTCTCTATATATATATATATATATATATATATATATATAATACGACTCTTCTTCAAACTCAATTTTTTTATTTGGTTCTGAGGTAGTTATTTTATTGGTTTATGCACTTTTACATAATGATGTCAAAAGCTACAATCGGAAGCTATGCGAGTCCTTTTCACTCTTGTTGGTTTAACTTTTGGCTCGACTTTGGAGTCAACTTATTCCTTCTTGGAGCATCTATTAATGGGGCTGACCATCTCTTTGATTTACTTGCTATATACTCTTGGTTTTCTACTTGGTTTTTATTTTTCTCTTAATTGCCAGGAAATTTTTGTTCTGATAAGAAACCAGCTGCAGTCAATTGGATTGAAGGGCGAGGAAAGTCTGTTGTTTGTGAGGCAATTATTACTGAGGATGTAGTGAAGAAGGTATTGAAAACCACTGTACCTGCTCTTGTAGAGCTTAACATGCTTAAGAATCTTGCTGGTTCTGCTGTTGCTGGTGCTCTTGGTGGCTTTAACGCCCATGCTGCCAACATCGTCTCTGCAGTTTTCATAGCCACTGGGCAGGACCCAGCGCAAAATATTGAAAGTTCTCACTGCATAACTATGATGGAGACCATTAACGATGGAAAGGATCTTCACATCTCTGTCACCATGCCTTCAATTGAGGTAATTAATTTGCTCGACTATGCAATCAAAGAGTCGTCTTTTTATTTGGAATTCAAGAAAAATCTGGAATATATTTAGTATGTGCTACTGCAAGGTGGTTTCGTCGATATCTGTAAATGTTTAGTAGAAGAGGGCAGGTGAAGTTGCTCACATAAAGATCTTGGCTAAGGCCATTCCCATAGGAGCCTAATCCATTGTCCAGTTTTGTTAGAACATATAAACTGGTTAACCCATCTATCGTGATGCTAGGTTTCTTCAGTATCAGAATCAAAACTCTTGTGTTAGCGCATGGTCTTTCTAGGGGTTCATAGAAAAGATTAATTGAATCTAACTCTAGTATAATATATTACATGTAGGTTGGTACTGTTGGAGGTGGAACTCAATTGGTATCTCAGTCTGCTTGCTTGAACCTGCTTGGTGTAAAGGGTGCAAATAAAGAGTCCCCGGGATCAAACTCGAGGCTCTTGGCCACCATAGTAGCTGGTTCTGTTTTGGCAGGAGAGCTGTCCTTGATGTCTGCCATTGCAGCCGGCCAGCTTGTTAAGAGCCATATGAAATATAACAGGTCAAGCAGGGATATCTCCAAATTTGTGTGCAAGGATTAAAAGAACTCCCAGCAATTAAAACATTTAAAGATATACTGGGAGACAAAGAAGGGGAGGATATTCGGAAACATGCCCCATGCGAGGTTGCATCTTGTTCTAGCTGTAAGTTCAGCAAACATTTGAAGTGAGAAAGTTGAAGCTAACATGCATGGTTGCACTCTCTAATACATCTCAATGGGAATGAACAACAATCTCTAATGACAACAAAGCACCCCCACCCAAAAAAATTAAAAAAAGGAGTCCCAATTGTATTTTTTTGCCTGCATGTCCTCTGTTTGTTGTTTAGATAATTCTGTAATTGTTTCTCGGCAGGGGGCCGATGTTGTCTTAGAATTTGATGAAAAGATTTGGGGTTTATGTTTTCCTATTTGCTTCTCAATTGTACAGGTTGAGAATTTTCAAAGAAATTGGATTTGGAGAACTCGAATGTTAGTTTGTCATCTTTTTGTTATCATTTTGAATTTGTGTGGGTTCTTCATGTGGTGCGCATATCTCAAACAGTAATTTTATTATTCTTTTTGAATATTTTTTCAAGCATCAGATCAGAGTGAGTGATTGTTTTTATAGTTCTCCCACTAGACTTGGTGACATTGATGCAGGTTGCATAAATACAATATTGGTACTTTGATGGTAAAAGAATTTTACAAAAAGTTATTTATAAAATGATGTGACTAGTTGTGGTTGGTTGTTATCAGTAGGTCCGTCTATTCATATATAGTGTATTATCTATTAAGGAATTTTTTAACATGTGCCTCTAAGGCACATGCTAAGCACACAGTTCAAGGGAATATTTTCTTGAATTGTGTGCATATTCTCTTGAACTTGGTGCAAACACAGAAATCAAGAGAATATGTACACAGTTCAAAAGAATATTTTCTTGAACTGTGTGCTTAGCATGTGCCCTAAGGGCACATGTTAAGAGAACCCTTTTCCTTTGGCAAGTCAAATGAATGCACAATCCCTAAAAAAAAAGTTATTTACACTACTATACAACAATTATAATATAATTATAAGATCAGTGCATCCATAAAATAATTACAAAAAAAGTGCAACACAATAATCACAGCAACACTTACCAAAAAGCGTGGAGATCAAAGGAGAAAGTATTGAAAAAAGTTAGAGGAAATTCACACGACTACTCTTTGAACCTATCATGGTTGCACATGTTGAAGAAAACAAATCCAGGTAATACTTGAAAATTGTTCTTAAATTTTTTATAATTAATTGGTAACTCAATAAAACTGAATTGGTTACCTTTGTATGAAGGTTTGACTACCAACTGCACTATGGAAAAAAAAATGTACTGACGACGACCATTGCAAGATCCAATAAAATCGTTCATTATTGTACATGTTGAAGAAAACAAATCCAAGTAACACTTGAAAATTGTTCTTAAATTTTTTATAATTAATTGGTAACCCAATAAAACTGAATCGGTTACCTTTGTATGAAGGTTTGGCTACCAACTGCACTATAAAAAATGTACTAATTCCTATTACGGTGGGGTAAGTAACCAGAAAGCAACCAAAACATTTTGTGTTCGCTCAGGCTCAACTTCTGAGCCTGGACTCAAAGCCACTGGCTCACCACACCCAACTTCAGCTTGGGAACATTTACTTCTTATTACCACACTCGATTTTTCAGTCCAAAGTTTCTCCCATCGACTTGGCAACCATTTCAAGGCGCCTTACCGTTATAGCCCAAGCAGCTCGCCATGACCAGTGTTCAACCCTGGCGGCTACACCCAACTCAACAAAATCACTACTACCACGCCAGACCACAACAAAAAGCCTAAGCCGTCGGAATTATAATTCGTCATCAAGAACAACGGCTAGTCCTAACCGTTACACAACAGATATAAGGACAACTGCAGGCAATTTCAACTAAATTAAAGGGATACCAAATGCACTACTTTTGTAAATAAAATATTGAAAATGTATTAATTTTATAAATATTTTATGGATGCGCTTTTATTGTAATTTTTTCTAAAAATGTACTAGGAAGTGTAAATAATTCATAAATATAATTTTGGTTCTCTTACTATTTTTGGCCCAATAAATAACACCCTCTTTTTCAATACAAGAGCTATATGGACAATTGATATTATATTTAATGCTATACAATCATTTTATTAATACTTGTACACAACTCTAAAACGACTTATATTAAGCGACGGATAGAGTAGTAACTACAAGTACAATCATACAAGATATTTTGTGTCTAGCTAAAATTTATTACTCCCCCCGTCCCTTAATATAAGTCGTTTTAGAATTGTGCACAAGCATTAAAGAAATGATTGTATAGCATTAAATATAATATCAATTGTCTATATTGTCCTTGTATTGGAAAAAGAGAGTGTTATTTATTGGGCCAAGAATAGTGAGAAAACCAAAGTTATATTTATTACTTGGGGTAATATTGAAAACTAAGCAATTAATGCTTATTTAAAATTGTAAAACATCTTATATTAAGGGACAAAAATACTTCTCTAAAACGTCTTATATTAAGGGACGGAGGGAGTATTATTTTTTACCAAAGCCCACTGACCATTGTTTTCAGTCTCTTTCCCTCTCTCTCTACATATTACTCTCTCTACCGCTTTCTCTCCTTTTACCAGTGAACCTTTATAAATTATTCAGTATTTATATCTCTCTCAGACGAGATACAGCTATCTCTTAAAAAAATTTTTTTTGAGAAAATTGATTATAAATTGACGATGTCCCAATAAAGATTAAGTGAATTAGGGATTTTATCAATTGAAAATATTATGTTAGAAAAAATTGATTATAAAAGTTTGATTAATAATTTTGTATCTAAAAGAGCAATAAAAATTAAATTATAATTAAAAAAATCATAGATAATAATTTAATTTAATATTTAATGGTTTTTAAAAACCCTCAATTTAAGATTTGGTTAAAGACCCCCAAAAAGTTTGGACCGCCCCTGAATATAGTGTCGACACGCAAATCGGAAGGTAATCTCTTTCTCTGCGTGTCAGCATTGTATTGGTCGATTGACTAACTTACTATGAAGTTAACATCATGGTAACCGTATCCGTTTTAACGTTATTTTTTGATATTTTCACATAAAGGATGTCGCAATAAAATACGCGACTTATAATTTGTTTTCTACGATATATATATAAGAAAAAAATAAATAAATATTTTAAAAAAAATATTATTAATAAAATCCCTTAAAATAAAAAAATACATAAATTTATGTATTTTTAAGACGCAAATTAATTACAAAGTATGTCTTATTTTCTCATATATATATTCCTTCCATTACAAAAGTAATTATATAAATTTATTCTTGGAAATAATTTTCGATACCAGCTCACAGTTTAGACAAGCATATCGAAACGTTTTGTTTCATACGGGAGAGGAAGTAGAAAGAAGTAAAGAAGACACCGATCTGGAATAGGGTTAAATATCTCTACTCGACCTCGATTTACAAATGCATCACTAAACTGATTTTTTTTTTCATTCGACTTACTGTACTATATTTTTTTAACAAAACGTTACAAAATCCGTTCAAACCAGTTGACTTTTAACGGCAAAAAATAAAAAATCTTAATTTTATTCAACTATCCACGTGGGTTTTCAAGATTGGTCCATGTGACTGCCATGGTGGAATTATAATATATAAAGATAAAAAAAAAGTATTTTAAAAATAAAAATATGCTAAAAAAAAAGTTTTTAGAGTTTTTTTAGTAAATTACAAATTAAAAGAAAATTTAAAAAAGAAATTACAACAAATCAAAATATTAAGAAAACCAAATCATCTCAACAACCCCAAAATCTATTTTTTTTTTCAATTTTCAGAAATCACGGTGAAATCTAAGATTCATATCCATCTCTCTCCATCTCCATCACCATCTACATCTATGTCTTCATCTCTGTTTCATCATCAAACATTTGATAATACATCGGCATCAGATCTAAGATTTGGAAAACTTATTTGCATAGATTAACTCCGTCGATGGCGGCTCCGACGACTGATTTGGTATTATTTTTCTGTAGATCTGATGTAGGCAAAAGTAATATGGGCTAAAGTTTTTCCTAAAACAACATTTATAGGTTTTGACATTTGGTTTATTTTTTGTTTGAATTCAATTTAATAATTGAATTTATAAAAAAAATATATAAATAAGAGAAAAATTAAAGGAATTTCTTGTTAATCTATGTATTTGTGTTTTAGATTGATCTATTCTTGAAGAAGAAGATTGTAACAGTGGGGGAAGATTTTAATTTGTGCGGGGGTTGATTTTTTTGGAATATGTATATTTCTTCAATTTATTTTTGGGTTTGGAATGAAAAAGAAGATTGTTGGTAATTGCGGTAGATTTGGAGTATGGATATAATTCTGTAGAAAACCCGAGATTTGCTGCAGGATTAAGAAAATGTCTGTGCCAATTTCAAAAAAAATCCCAGTGTTTAACGATCTGATGATCTTCGATTGAGTTGCTAATTTGTGATGGGAGAATGTGAACTTGGAAACACTAAAAGTTTAATGTTAGCATTATAATATACTTAAATAAAAAAAATTGTAGGATTAATTAATACCCTCTCTGTTCTAGGAAAAAAAATCCCTTATGTGATCAAAAAGATATTAACTTTTTTTAACTTTAAAATGATATAATATTTTTAATTTTATAGTATAATTTTATTATCGTTTAATTAACTAATTTAAATTGTTTATTATGTTTACTTAGTTTAAATTATATTTTGTTTAGTTGTTGATTATGTAAATGGATTTGATTTAATTTATTTTTATAAGTGAACTTCTCTCTCCTCCATGTAAATGCCACATAGATTTGCCCTTAATATTTTAACAGAGTAAACGATTTTTTGAATTTTTGTAAAAAAATTATAGTTTAATGAGTTGACAGTAAAAAAAATCAGTCCAGTGATGCATTTGTAAACCGAGGTCGAGTAGATTGGGGAAAAATGTATTTAACCCATCTGGAATATTATGATTTTTCATAGGATCGATTAGAATTTTCAATGGAAGGAAAACAAGAGGAACTAAAAGTAGAGAAATTACGAAGCTCCGACAATGATACTGAATCGACAGTCCAACTACACCAAGATGCGAAAAAAGACGAGAATGTTTTGAAGTTTCTTGATTCGTTGAACACCTATCTAATCCTTATGGATTCATTATCTTCAAAACTTCGTCAGGTAAATATTTATTAATTATGCCAATTACATATTTGATACCTTTCTCCAAAATCTACGATTGCGCTAACTAATATTATGTTTTAGTTTATGATTTGTATGCTCATGATCATATTAGTTCCTTGGATCATCTTGATTTGGAATTTCGGATCATAAGCTGGTTCATTTAAATATTGTATTTAATATTTAATATTTAAATAGTGGCATTCCTTGGATGAATAGTATTATATTTATGATTTGAGTAATGCAATGTAATTGTAGATGATAATAGGTGAAAATATAGTCAATTGATAAAATTAGTGTCCGGTTTTAAACTTAAACAGTTGTTAAATTTTCATTTATCAATACTGCATTGGTATGCTGCCGCAGAATTTGTTGAATGGAACTGCGAAGTTTGTGACATAGGCCACAATGTTCATTGGTATTTGGAAGTTTGTGCCTTTTGATGATGCATAGATGGTAGTTATGTGTCATCTTGGTTATATAAGATCATACTTTCAGCATCTTGGTTGTTGTCACAAGGGTCCGTCGCACTATTTGAACCAACATCACACACACTATTTGTATGTTTACTGATTGAAACAAATTGTATGTAAGCTAACAATGAGCAACACACGAATTTACAGGCTAGACTAGGAAATTCGCCCAAAGGCTTACAAAACTCAGAAGATGCACCAAGCAATCACTCTTTTCCGCTCTCTAGCCTATTTTTTCTAATGCTTGCACACCATACTTCATTTTGTGCACCTTGCACTGGCTATTTATAGCCTAGTGGTCAGTTGACACCCCCAACTGCTAAGAGGTTTGCACCACTAAGGTGCTGCCAACAAAGAGGTGGCAGTTCCCCAAAACTGCCCACAACATGTGTCTCCAGGACTTTAGCCACGCATCTTTGGGTCCCAACCATGCAAGGTGATGTCTGGCCACTTTCTCACAATCTGGTAATAGCCCTCAACTGTTGCTTGATCAGCTTACCCACCACAGGTAACTGCCACAATTGCTGTCTAGCACATTCCCCACTATCTGGTACCGCCCACAACTGTTTTGCATGTTGTTCTCAACTGCTGCCCACTTCCTGACACGCTGACCCCATGTCTTGTGCAATTGGGCACCACACCAACTGCACCTCAATTGCTCTTTGACCCAGCCTAAGTCGCTGTCCGAACCAACTGTGCACGCCAGCCCACTTTGGTTGCCTCCACGTGCATCAGTCTTGCATGCTGCCCAACCCAGCATGTCTAACACTATCTTGCGCAAAGCCCAACACGTACTGTTGTCACGCAACCCAACACCCAACGTTGTTTGGCACCCCTTGTAGCCCAACACATGGTGTTGCCTTTGTCCCCAACATAGCCTAACACTGACTAGCATTGAGCCCATGCAACCTTTTGGCACGCCAGAACTTGCCTATGACATGCCCCGATTTGCCAAGCCTTTGCCCTACAAGCCTTGGTCTTAGCCACTAAATGTTGCACCATCTCGAACATCGATTTCCCAACATTGCCATCAATGCCTTCCAAAGGTGCAAAACATGCGTGCAATTGCGCACACGCAGCCGGCATGTTGCCCACATTCACTATTCTTTCCCAAATCATTCCCAGCTCATGAATGGGTCTTCAATCCAATCAAGCCACCTATACATCGTTAGCATTGTTGTAGGGGACCCCAATCAATGCCCAAACATGCCCCACGTATTGGCCATGGTAGTCCTGCTCACCCGGGTGGACTTCACGTATCACTCCTTCCTTATAGTAGCACTTATGAAAATTTTCAATGTGCCACCAACAAACATAGGGTGTGTTTGAGGAGGCATAATGTAGATCCCTTGGATCTTACATTTTTCTGACATGTGCCCAATCTGCCTACCAAGTGCGCCTAGCGCCCCACACTGGCGCCTTCTGTTGAACGATGTTGCACATTGTCGCCCAAGATGAATGTCAAGGCCCAACCTTGGCATGCTGTTTGGCCAGAGCCCAAATCTGTCGCACGCTGCGCCCAACTGCTGCACGCTGCGACCAGCTGCCGCACAATTTGAGTGGCAACCTGCCTTGCCCACACTGATCGAGTGTCAAAGCCTTTGGTATGTTGTTTAGCCATCCCGCATGTCAAATCCGTGTTAAGCCAACAAGAGTCTAACAATTGTACAATATCATACTTTTAACTTTTAATTTTTGGAACGTGACAAATGTTGCTTTGGATATCTTGAATGTTAATTTGTTCATCAAGATATCATACTGATCATATATTAAAAAAAATCCTCCTCCTTCTCTCCCTCCCCCTTGTGCACCCTATATCAGATATTTGATAAAATCTTTCATAATTGATTTTATTTTAATTTCTCCCATACAGGGATGGCTTGAACTGGCAAGTGCTCGGCATTCAATGGGGTCTTCACGTATCAGCAGTGCCTTGTTTGACCTCAAGTACCACCATGCTGCAACATCCGTGGAAGTAGATCATCATGATGGTATTATATTGCTTATCCTTCTTGACCAATAAGCTTATTGTAAGTTAAAATTCGGTTCTAGCGTTTGATTTCAATAATGGCTTAGATATTCGATATACATTATAAGATCACTTTTACAGCAGATTGAATATTATTTTATCCAATGTTAGCAATTTGAGGAACATTGAGTAGAGTTTGAATCATGAAAAAGATTTTCCAAAAACTTTCTTTCATCACAGAGGGAATTGTAGTGCTTTATTTCAAAAGGTATCTCCTAGACTCCTAACTTCAGGAGAGAAAGTTTCAAGATGAAGTTAAGTTCACATGATCCCCATTACAATGTGTCTTCACTCACTTGGACTTGCATATTGTAGCATGCATCTATGTATTTTTAACTCTTGAGAATAATTACCTAATTAAATGGTGTATCTTTCTGATAAATAAATCCTTATTAGTGATATTAATTAATATATTTCCCTTGTTATAGCTGGCTCCATTGTGAAGCAGCCGCATTTTACTTTGCACAAATGGGAATCCCCTGATAATCAAGAATTCAGCTCCGAGGAAGCAAAATTTGAGGAGGATGAGCTGTTACATCGGAAATCTAGCAGTCCACATCAGAATCAAGGTACATCCTTATGATCTGGTATATGTTTGTTCTCCACTTTTGTATGGATGATGATGCTGTTAGGTAAAAAGTTCTGCCATTTGGAAATAGGAAAAATAAATTACGGTAAACCTGCTACAAATAGCACAGTTTTACAAATAAACATCCGTCAGTGAAATAAGGCAACCATTTCCTGCAAAAAAATTCAATCAACATTTCCATTAATGCAAAAAAATGTATTTAGTTACTTTCTTCCACATGGTTTTTCTGTAGTATCCTGCAAGTTGTTTGTAGGATATTTCAAATATTTACTAATGAGTGCTTCTGTGCTCCTTTTGATTGTGCTCCTTTTTGGATCAACATTGGAATATAAACTATTTTTTAACACATATTGCATCTTACTTGCTCCTCTATTTTGTGCAAGAAAATCAAGAGAAGCGTCCTGAAAATAATGGATCAGAAGGTGTCGGATCTCCACATACAGTTGACAACCATGTAAGTTGTTTACAAATGATCTTAAAGTTTATGAATTATGACCAGTAATTTCTATAGAACAACTTGACTCAGTTACAAATAGTGTTAATATTGCATCAGCAATTTATTAATAGTTTATCTTAGCTCGATTATTGAAACATTTGGATACCATATTAACTCATTGTGACATAGGATTTAACTGAAACTAACATATAACCCAAATGAGGATGTGTTGAAGCTATACATGTACTTCATTAAAGGAAAACTTAATTGAAGCTAACATTTTACCCAAAGTGAGGAGGTGATGAAGTTGTACATATACTTCATTACTGGAAGACTTGATTGAAATTAACATTTATCCAAGAAGTGCTGAAGTTATACATATACTTCATTAAAAGAACCTTTAAAACTTGTTATCTTGTGATATTATATCTTAAAATTTTGGAATTTTTTTATATGATCTCATTTTATTGATTTTTTCCCGTCCTTCTAGGTTCAAAAAGAACGAGCAAAATCTATGTCAATGTTTGGAACTCTGGTGTCTCCTAAGCTTAGGGCTGCCCAACTTTCTTTTGAGACAGGTGAACTAGAAGCTGTTTCATGTACTTAGAATCACTTTGTTTAACAGGCTTGCTGAAGCCATACTATCACATTGCTCGGTGCTCTATGCTACTTTCTTGCTTATCTGGTTTATTTTCAGTTATAAAATCCAGTGTCCACGGTCCCCATCCTAGCCCCCAGTGTACACATCTCGCATGATACAAACACCCATCCCCTCTAACAACCTGCACCATCTTAATATGCACGCTGTACTAAAAAAGAGAGTAAATTTTGGTTTATGACCGTTCCCACTGCATCTTTATGCAGTTCTGGAGACTCTTGAAGAAATAGCAAACATGCGATCATCAATGCTGTGTGCTTATGATCAAGTGCAGAAAGAGATGGATAGCTCCAAGGTACTGTGATGATCATTTCACTTGGTTTTGCGTCCATTTATTGAATAATATAACTAATAGATTATCTTTCTCATTTTTAGTAAAACATAAAATAAACCTTTTCATAAGTAGTTCCCTGCGTCTCTACACCACCCCATTCTCCACACGCGCACACAGACACCCCTTTTTTCTATTAATTCTTTCCTTTCACCGAGTATTGAGAACAGAGGAATAGGTCCTTCAAAATTGATGGCAAGACCTTAAAAAAAATCATCTCTCTCCCACACACAATGCGTGCAAACATCTTGCCTGTCGCTGAAAACAGCTTGTGTTCACACTTTGTTCAATTAAGCACTTTTTGCCGTTGAGCAACCTTTTGTTCAATTATTTGTATACATCTTGTGCACTTCTACGATGCCTTGTGCGAATTAGTGTTTGTTTTACCCGGTTGTGTTGATGTCATCATGCAGGGTACTGATCGGAGAACTTGAAGCATCATTTCAAAAGATTTGATCATCTTTACAGCCTTCTTCTGTTGTGTTGTACAAGTTTTTGACTACACACTATACTTGGTCGGTTACTTTCAGTATGACTGATCATCTGTTATTGTTACATTGTTTTAGGTAATCTAGTTTTTCAACTTTCATTGAATATAGTTTGGAATGAATGTCAAGGTATTGAAGTGCCAATAGCATCAATTATGAAACCTAATCCAATCAGCTTCTTGATCGTGAAGATTAAAAGGCACTTATGCCTACTGAAGGATTTAGTTTTGCGTCTCTGGGCCCGTAAAGCAAAAATTCCAACTACTTCCACCCCTAATTTTTCTTCAAATAACATTATTTGATCCAATGAAACACTGATGAAGGATCCATGATTACATTAAGCAATGCCAAAAGAGTAGGGCATTCAACTTGAAGTGTAAGTATTCAACTCCTTCGGCAGTGCGTTCTCAGATTGATTTTAACTTTTAAAAAATAAAATAGTGAATGTGAATGATCATAATGATACTTTAGCTTTCGCAGTTTTTGTGGAAAAAGGTGAATGTAAAAACAAATGTCAAGTTAAAAAACACAACGTGGACATGAAAATTGGATATGATTGTATTTGAATTTTTATTTTGATCCCCAATAATGGGTAAAAATATAAATAGGTTAAATTCAAATATATGTCCAATTTTGATGTTCACGTATAAAAAAACAGCCTTTGTTTGCATTCTTTCCCGTTCCCCTTCGTTAATTCATCAGTTCTACTAGGTTTTCAACTTTCACCTTTTTACATGCAATTATCCTGCGGTCTTCTTGTCTCACATCGTGATACTCCAGCTAGGAATGTAAACGGGTTGTCCACAAGCTCTGCTCGGCTCGACTAAGTCTGGCTCGACGAACAAGAACTTTAGCCCGTTTAGTTTAACGAGCTGAGCTCGAACAGTGTGGTGTTCGACTCAGTAGTGCCTTGTTTGACCTCAAGTACCGCCATGCTGCAACATCTGTGGAAGTAGATCATCAGGATGGTATTATATTGCTTATCCTTCTTGACCAATAAGCTTATTGTTGCAAGTTAAAATTCGGTTCTAGCGTTTGATTTCAATAATGGCTTTGATATTCGATATTACATTAGAAGAGCACTTTTACACCATATTGAATAGTATTTTATCCAATGTTAGCAATTTCATATTTATAGCATATGTTATATTACAAACTTAAAAAGAGATTCTTTTGGTGATGGTTCACAATCTTAGTATTCAATGGGGTCTTCACGTATTGAGCAGAAAGAGAAAAAAAAACAATTTCATATTGGTAAAATATGACAAACTTAAAAGAGATTCTTTTGATCATGGTTCACAATCTTAGTATCAAGGTTGTGAAATCCGGACCAGACCCGGCGGTTGAACCGTTAAAATCAAAATCGGTCAACACTTTAGGTCAAACCCCGCTTAAACCCAATGACCCGATGGTTCAAAGGCCAACAACGCTAATCCAGTCGCGTCTTCCCCATCCCAATCGTGTCCAAAGGAGCTTGCTCTAGGCCCCTAGCCATGCCCTAATCCTGTTGTGCCCTTGCCTAGTCGCACCGTTGTTTGGTCTTTGTAGTCTTCACAATACACAGTATGTATAATAAATTAAATTAGTAGTTTAACAATTAATAATTTAAAGAAAAAATGGATATACACAGCAGTGCAAACTTTTTATTTATACAGTCTGCCCAAAACTACGTCGTTTTGGGCAGACTTGTTTTTTTTAAAAAAATACGCTATAACCCTCCGTCCCTCCCCCATCTTCTCTCCGCCCAAATCGCCCAAATCGCATTGAAGGGCTTCGCTCCTCCCAGAAATCGCCATCGATCTCACCTTCTCCGAACCCATTCTCATCGGCCGCCACGACTTCGACTCCTTCGGCAACCACTTCTACAACTCCCTCTCTTTCCTCCGTGTAATCTTCAAAGCTCCGGTGTCGATACGTCGCCGTTGCCCTCCTCATCTGGCAGGATTTGAAGCTTACGTCGAGCATCTTCCAGTAAGTTTGCTTTAGCTACTTTGAACTTCTTTTTTAGGTTTTACAGGTTTGGGCCATACAGATTTGATTAAATTCTTTGAAGTTAATATTGGATTAGCTTTATTGGAAAATTAGTTTTTACAATGATTATGTTTCGCCATGGAAATAATTAGAAGAAAATGTTAAATGCGTGTCTTCGTATTGAATGGTGAATTATTCTGCATAATAAGAATGTGTATTACTATATATCATATGGGTGTTCAGAAGTTTAGTTTAAGTTTTACTGCATAATTAGGCACATTTTGTTTTGTCCTTTTATTGATGTTTATGTTGTGAGGGACAATAAAAAGTTCAATTGTTGAATTACACTATATATTAGGAGTTGCATATCTATTTAGTTTATTTGAAGCTACAATTTAGTACCTTTAAATCTTTCAGATTCCTTTTTGGCCTTGTGATAAAGATATTATTACTGAAATAGTTGTTCATTCATGAGGAACACACTTTTTGATTGTGTTTAATAATTTGTTATGAAGCATTCGCAAAATTTTATCATTTTAATTGTTATGTAATTAAAAATTTTCAGGATTTGTGTTTTCTTGATTTACAATGCATTCAATTTAGTGAGTAATTCACTGAGTTAAAAAAATCATTTTGTATTTTTTTGGTATTAATTGAATCAAGGCAAAGCACACTTTTTGATTTTGACTGAAGGTTTCTACTCAAGTCTATATGTTGTTTCCATTGCATTTAGGAGAGAGAATTTTTTTCAGTAGTAATATTTAGGAACCTTTGAAGTTTATGTAGCCAATA
Source organism: Panax stipuleanatus (assembly GCA_020205555.1). NCBI lineage: Eukaryota > Viridiplantae > Streptophyta > Magnoliopsida > Apiales > Araliaceae > Panax > Panax stipuleanatus. The sequence continues at coordinate 156,890,073 of CM035118.1, forward strand.
AAGAAATATTCCCAGTACTTTATGTCCATGAAGCTTTTACCAACTTGATGTTCAAGGTAGTGCTTCTAGATGTTCAAAACCTTGCTGATGAAAAAGGGCTGAAAAAGATGCCTTGGACAGCTGCATCCTTATTGATTCCCTTAATTTAGCCTCCTTAGGTAGCAGCTGCCATTTGCAACTACCTTGATTTCAGCGACAACTATCGGTTTTATCTACTCTTTCCTGCTACTGGATGCTATGTATAATAAATACTCTCTGTCCCATATTATTGTGACTTTGTAAGTACGAAAATGCTCGTCTAAAAGCCATTGTACAAAACATTAAAATCTTCTGAGATTTGTTTGAAGATGACGTTAATGACGTTTTTCTTACTAGTCAGAATTTTCAACTTGAACAGTCAATTTGGTACTGAGGGAGTATAATTTTTGCATTTTTGAGTACTAAAAACATGATATTAGGATTCTGGTTCATATTTTCTGTATGTTGCACTCAACAAGGCTCGTCTTTTTTCAAAGAACCTCTGACTAACCGTCTGGTGTTATATTTTATGAAGTTCTGATCGGTTTCTCAAAAGTTCTGCGGTGGGGAAGTGTTGATCTAATGAGTAGGCTTTGCAACTTGAACTCTAAATTACTAGCAGGTTCATATTTCAGTTTCACCCTCTGAAAATCAGGATTAAGGCATTCTTGTCGGTTGACATCTTTTTTTCTTTTGGGTGGTAGAGAGACGATAGGAGTGAGGGAGTAAAATAGCTACAACGTTGCCCCCATTTTTCTGCACCTTTTCAGCTGAGCAATGTCCGGTTTGACGGTTCTGCACAAGTATATTTTAACAGAAAAATTGTATTCTAAAGCATGATTCTCTGCTAATTTTTGACTAACTATAAATATTATTTGTATTATCATTTATCGTTCTCAATCTAGTCTACTTCATGAAAATGCACAGACTCTGAATGATTTTCCTGCCTGTCAATTTACATTTCTTAAATTTGTAGATATGTTGGAGCATTCATTTTTTATGCTATTATTACTAGGCTACAGACAAAAAATCACCAATGTAGTTGATCAACGAGGCTCCACCAATCAAGGTTGATGGCAGGATTGTTGCTTGTGAAGGAGGTTAGTTTCTCTCAAACTGATTAAAGCTTTTCTTTGCAACCAATCTTATGAGAAGCAAGTCAATACATCAACTACTAAACAAGTTCATCCATCCCAAAAGAGCACGACATCCAAATTTTATATCCAGCGGAATTTATTTCCTTTAATATTTTGTCATTTCGTTTCAGACACTAATCCTGCACTTGGGCATCCAATTGAATTCATATGCCTCGACAAAGACGAGCCAGCTATCTGGAAGTATTGTGGTCTACGCTATGTTCAAGGCCATCATCACTAAGAGCATGGGGTGATTTTTTTTGTGTGTGTGTGTGGGGGGGGGGGAGGATGTTACGTTGTGGTTGGGGAATTATGAATTTTTCTTTTCAGAGTTGAGCTTCTTCTGTGTTGGTTACTGTACAGCTTGAACAAGAGCGTGTCGTGTATGATACAGCTTTATGGGTGAAATTATATTCTATAATCATCCCTCCTGCTTCATATTATACTGTACATCATTACAAGAAACTCAAAAATTATCAGAAACTGGGCTTAAGCAATATGCATACTTTCTACAAGACCTCAGGCCAAACAATGAGCAAAAGAGGGGGCTCAATCATTTTGGTTCGTTGGACAACTTATAAGCCCCAAGCTCACTCCGCCAAAATGAGTTTAAAAAAATTATGTTGTGTTTGTTAGTTACAAATATTGCATTTGGACGAATAAGATCCCCAAGTACGTTTGGACTCCAAAAGCCAAACTAAATGTACATAAAATCAAAGCCAATTTTACACGTACTAATGATGACAAGCCTTGTAAATACCAAAAAAAAAATATATATATTTTGGCACGTATTCATTTTTACACATACTAATGATGACAAGCCTGTAAATACCAAAAAAAATAATTATTTTGGCACGTATTCATGCAAATTCTTCACAATCATTGTTGATAATGGAAACTAAATTAACATGCCAAAAATTTCTGGGAGTGGGAATGATAAACATATAACTGCCTATAATTAATCCCTTTGAAACACATGCCTGGGATTCATCCGAATTATTATTCATAGTTAGAAACAAAATTAGCATACAGAACCCGAAAAATAATGATGAACATATAATTGAGTAAAAAATAAGCCGCCTACTGTTGTATGATAGAAATGAGTAATTCTTCATTTGCTCATTCTCTGGTAACTACCAAAACTCCGCCAAACAATGAAACTAACAGCTATCAAGCACTTTTACCAGCCATGTGTTCTTTCTCTGTTGATGCTCTGCAACTTTATAATCTATGACTTCACGAAACAGGTTCGGGTCAAGCACAGTTTTCACTACCATAAATGGTGGCCTGAACACCAGCCATCAGCTTTGCTATCTCTAGGACTTCCTGAAAATCCATCTCTAGGCCTTCATCTGCAGTTTTCACTACCATAAATCTCTCTCTCTCTCCTGAAAATCCATCTCTCTTCCTCAAAATCCATCAGCTTGAATCGTTCATCTTCTCCGGGTAAAGGAAATTCTAGGACTTCATCAATACGGTCTGCCACAGCTGAATCAAGATCACCTGGACGGGGTGTAGCAAGAGCAAGGACTATGTCTTTGGACTGGTCACCTGTGCGGAATAGGAGGGCATTGAGTGAACTCCTCTGAGCTTCACTCATATAGGTTTTGTTTCTCCTGAAATTCCATCCGTAATCAAATTTGAGAATATTAATTCTCCACAATTTACACATGAAGAGGGCAGGTGCAGTCATTAGTTAATTACAATACATGAAATGGACACAAATTATATTGAAGGATTACATATTTATGTCTACCTAGTTCCTCCACTAATTTTTTACTAGTAGTTGGTCATTTTTCATGGATTCAATGATTTAGTATTACAATGACCAACTTAACTTTCACAATCATATTTTTCTATTAAAAACTCCAAGGTGAAGCTAACATGGCAGGGATTAAAATTTTAAAGCAATAATAAGCTATTCATAGCTTATTTGTTAAACTTGACCTCCTCAAAGGAAGCTGAACACTTTATTGAGAGATTAAATATCACATTATCAGATGAGTATGGTTAATAAAACCACGGTAGTAGCACTTACTCGCACAAAAATGCATCTGCTTCGTTAATAAGGAGTAACAACCCTCTTTAGACTTCTTCGCCCAATCAAACAACTGGTGTATCTTGGTAACAGCTTGTGAACCCAGTGGCGCAACATCTCCACCCGTAATCAATGCGTAATCAAGTCCCTAGAACACGTCAACTAATTATCAGACAAAAAATTAGTAGCACAATCTTTAACATTAACGTATAATGAAAAAATTCTAGGAGTTTAAGATAATGAGGATGGGGAAAGTGAGCAATCATAGAAAGAATCACACAGGCTAAGATCAATACTGATTTGCGGGCTAGCTCCCTTGCAGCCATTATTTTCCCATTTCCGGGAGGGCCAAAAAAGAGCATGTTTCGATATGCAGCCATTAAAAATATTCGCAACCTAACTCTGGAATAAAAACATATAGTCACCATTTCCCAATTTCATTTAATAAAATCATTTCTATTGCAGATGCAGATACCAGGTGTCCAGGTATATTTAAGCAGAGGTTTGAATGATTGAGAAAGAATACCTTATAGTGGAAGAAACAAATGATAGTTTTATTATGGATGACAATCTTCATCAATGCCCTTACCTAGAAAAAGACTTGGAATACATTCAATTAAATATAATAGAGGGAACAATATTACAAGGTCTTGCCGAATAACAACTAACAAGAAAGTTTCTTTTACATCATAACTCATGTTGGAATATAGTGTTACTGTCAATAAAATTTAATCTTAACATACAAATTCCAAGACCAAAGAGCTTATTTATATATCAATAATGATTTTGTGATACTTAACAAGCTTGCCTAGAAGTCTAGCACAAGTATACATTTATGATATAAAAATAAATTTCTACTTGCTAATAAATAGAACATCAATTCTCACTTGGAAACAGGGACAATTCCCCCTTCTGCTTGCTAATAGGAGAACTTCAATTATCACTTGGAAACATTAGCAATCCCCCCCCCCAAAACCCCACACCACCCTTCCCTGTATAAACAATCTAAATAACATAATCAGACCACTCAGAAATATGTGAGGTATGGTCCATGGTAAGACTAGGAATCTTATTAGAGTATCGATCGAGTATGGAGAAATTTTCACTTAAATCTGTCTCATTAGAGTATCGATCGAGTATGGAGAAATTTTCACTTAGACGAGGGATGAGAAAACAATTGACGACGTACCCATATATAGCAATCTAATAAATCAGAAAAGAGTGGAAATGCAGGGAATAATTTAGAGGGGAAACCTGAAATCGGATGACGAATTCTTCTGCCTTGTCGAACAGTCCTCGAGATCGTCCGGTAACGGGGGAGGAACAGGAAGAGGGAGATGAACGAGGAGGGAACGCTTAGCCGCGATCTTGATTTGGGAAGAAAGAAATGCGTGTGTTTTTTTCAAACAAAACGACACAGTTTTGAGAAACCGTGCACAAACAAAAAGCACACGGCTGTTTTGAAATATCGTTGAATTACTACTATCATCACTTATCAGATTATGTAAACTATAATTCTTAAACTAAATTAGTAGTTCGTTAATTAATATTGTTATTAGATTATTTAACTATAATACTTGAACTAAATTAGTAGTTTAATAACTAATACTTCAATTATAGTAATATTATCACTTATCAGATTATGTATCCTTTTTAGTGTAATTATTTATAGCATAATTCAGTAGTTAGTATAAAAAACAGGGAATTCATTCGAAGTAAAAAAAAAAAGAGTTAATAAAATTCTAAACATACCAATCAAATCACATATATTACTATGAAGCAACACTACAAACATCATCATCCCAATTCCCATCCGGGGAATAAACCACTCCCCCTCGAGTCCTCAACCAACTTGTTTCCTCGTCTGCCTCCTCTTACTTTAACTCTTCCTTGTTCAGCTCTGAAAAATTCAAAACTGAGGGAACCACGTCATTCTCTCCTTTCATCCTTGGGAATAAATTGCAGTATAAGTGCAGCTACACCATAAAAAATTTCCAGCTTTGTAATATTCTTTTTCCAGGCTATACAACACACCAATCTTCGTCACATCAACATAATGAGCATGAAAGAAATGCCAAGTGATCAAAATGAAATACTAGAATATAAATCAGCCAGCTAGAAAGCATTCCAACTATCAGAACCCCTTTTTGGTGTTTCACTCTCTGATGAGACCTTAAACGGACCGCTTGAGCCAAAGGGGTCAGAATCATCAAAGGAGAACCCTCAACTATGATCGAAGCCTGAGGGGCTGCTGTTTATGGAATCAAACCTCGCCAAGGTTTCCCGCCGAGAAGAGAAGTCATGGTCTTGCGTACTAAAAGAATCAAACCTTGACATATTATTAAAGAACTGATCCCCTGATCCTCCAGTGTATCTTGGTGGAGAGTTACCAGCTCTAGAAAGTGGAGAGTTAGGAACAGAATCCTCAAAGGTAAATGAACTCTTCTTCGGGAACATACTATGACTATCTGCCTGCGGGGATCCAGTTCTTTAATTACTGGACTTCCACCAAAGTCACTAGATTCAAAGAAATACTTCTCCCCGTGTTTCTCATGATCTGAATCCTGAAAGATGACATCACAGACATCAGTTAGGAGGCAAAAAGTCGGTAAATGCAACAAACCTCTCCTAAAGACACCATAACTTCTCAAACACTATTGTCTTGGTTTCCGCATTTTATTAAAAGTGTCTAATTCAAGCACGTGTCTGACACTTCTTAGACGCTTGTCAAAATTTCACCAGCATATGTTGCATGTAGAGACATAACATTCTTTTAGCATCCAAAAAAAGTTTAATGATACCATCTGCGCTGCCACCCTGTTCCATTTTAATGATTGCCTGATGATATTCCATTTTCCTCTCCTACAAGAACAAGCGATAGAAGATGAAATCAGAAGACAACCCCCAGCAAGTATGGGTAAAGCAAACAGGAATTTTAACATATAAGTTAGGAATCACAAATTCACAATAGGCAATACAACGGAAAGAAGGATATATAATTTTGAGTTGTAGAATAAGATAACATGGTAATCAAATTGAAGATTCAAAATTCTAACATGGTAAACAAGTTCTCATAGTGAAAACAACTTCTAGAGTCTCAAGAATGAACAACAAATCTACCTGAATATCACGGAATGAGGCCTCTTCAATAGTTAGCTTTGACGCAATTTCAGCAACCTGCTTGTATTTCTCTTCATATTTTTTACCAAGCAACTCAGCCTGAAATAGAATGGTAATAATACAACGCTAAGGAGAAGGACATATATCTTAACATATGAGGCAAACACTATTCCTTGATCTTTACCTCACGCTTATCAGCTATTGCTCTTTCAGTGATCTCATTTAGTCGATTGTCACATCTGCTTTTAAATAAAACCTGGGTAGAGGGTTAACAGAAACAAAATCAAGTAAAGAACACAAGAGAGATAGTTAAGAAAGGGTACAGAATGAACCTAAGTCTCTGGAAAAAGGTGTGGCTGTATAATGTTAAACAAGGGCAGGCTAGTATTCATACATAAGATAAAGATAACTCACAAGGTCCTGCATTTTTTCACGGTAGAACACCATCTTCTCTTTAGAATCCAGAATCATCTTCTCCTTATTTTCCACCTTCAACATAAAAATTGAATGGAATCAGGTTAAAAAGCAAGTACTTTGCTGCAGCTCTGGCATGCAAAGGTTCCTCAATAAAAGAAAAATTAAGATGAAGAAGAAACTAGAAAGCAAAGAAACAACTGTGACTAGGTCGTTCTGAAAAATATTAAATCACTGGCAGCATTGCTAATTTGCTATTGTCCTCAATATTCAAAATACTTGTTTTAAAACATGGCAATGGGTCAGTCCAAACACAAAATTTATCTTACTTTGTTTTGCCAAAGGTATTCAATTTTTAGGCATTTACAATAAAATTTCATATGACAAAAGAAAAGGACGAAGAAGACATGTTGATGGCCAGTAAGACCTCAGAGACTCGCAGTCATGGATGAAACCCACAAATAGCTCAGGTTGGAGATTTGTAAATAAACGATGCAAGGTGTCTTACCAGGAAAAAATGTGTCAACAAAAATACAATAACATAACAACTAAATAGTACAAATTGATCATCAATGTTGCTTTATCTCGTAGATAATAGATACCAAACAAAATTGAAGGTGTTAATAGATGCATTTATATGCGCTAGTTTAATGTATCTTTGAATAGTAGGCAGTTAATAACTCAATATCATAAGTGAACTTGATTGACATAAATAACCATTGAATGTGAACAAAAAAATTGTCATGAAGGATTACAAATAAACACATCGAATATAATCCTACAAACTATTAATGGTTCCTCGTGGTTAAAACTCTAGAATACTAAACTTCATTTTTAAAATAGTGTCCCATTACTCTTCTCCAATCTTTTTCAATTTGTTCTACCTTTACCTTTCCAGTTTCTGTAAATCTAAAGCAAATTGCATTGATTTCCACAAATGGTAGGCACTATAACACTTTTTTTATTATTGTTATTTTCTTGCATATGCATTCTAGCCAAAAAAAAACTCAGCCACATCATGTCCACTGCTAACATCTCATGGACACAATTGGAGGAGTAAGTGGATCCAATTTAACCACACATAAAAAAAATAATAACTAATTTTATATGATTGATTTCGTTTGTTTTTTTGAAAAAAAAATGGAAGAAAAGAGAAAAAGGCAAAACTAATCCAATTGATTTGGTTAACAGTTTCACTCCACAAACCCAACCGGAAATAAGCAGCTTCGAAACTGAACAGAAAATGTAAGCAAATCCTCTCAATGTAATTACTTAAATATGAAATATATTGCATTAAAATATGAACATATAACTGTAACAATTCCGTTATGTCCTGACCATCCATGTTCTTCTCAAATATATATACCTTATTATCTGTTTCAGATTCCGCTTCAAAATTTGAATCAGTTGAATTGTGCTCCCCCATTACTGAGTTGCGTTGCCTGAGAATTCTCCATCAACGGCGATCTTGCCTTCTGGTGATTAAATTGCATTGTTCCATCAGGCTGAGGAAATCCTGCCTGGGCAGGAGGCCTCAAACCAGCAGGTGTCATTGGCTGGGCACCAGGCATCCCTGGTCTCAAACCTAAACAAAAGAGAAGCACTATAATTGATTTAATGAAAATTGAGGGGTAAAGATTAGAATAGTTAATTGCAATCATTAGTACCAGGAGATGATCCCCAGGTTGCGGTTTCATAAGAAGCATTTGGTGGACCTGCCAGGGATAACAGAGTCTGATCGAGAATTATACTATTAGGAAGCGTCTCAGGAAGAGGTTGGCCTTCCCTGTATCGCTCCATTAGGTAGAGAGCAACACAAAACTCCCTCAACGATAGCATGCCATCATTATCTTGATCCGATAAATCCCAAACCTACTTCAAGACCTCTGACAAAGGCCAATAGTAATATTATTGACCTCAATGTTTGGGTAAAAAATTATTTCTGGTATTGCACACGCACATAAAAGTTGCTTGAAGGACTACTAAAATATTAACAGGAAAACAAAAACAAAATAGAAAATGAGATAATAACACAGAATTCAACATAACCAAAATGCAAAATGGAAAAACCATAGAACAATTGATTCCAACACAAATTCAACCCAAGTCTGCCCAATTATGTTAGAAGATCACATAATTCAAGTCCAGCTATAAGTACAATCATAGCTGGACAGCAGTCAAATGCAACTAGCTCCTTCAAGCAATGTAATGAAATGAAAGAGTAACTATAATAATATTGTTTTGTGAACTCCAACTTTTTACATAACGATATCTAGTACTCCCTCCATTCCAAAATTAATGATTAATCTCTAAAAATGACTTTGGCATGTTAGGAACTTCTATCACTTTATAGTTTAAAATTAGAATTGCATTTCTAATTTTGGAACGGACATGAAAGAAAAATGTATTTCTAATTTTGGAATGGATGGAGTACATAAATTCCAAGACTCTATTCATTTCGAATTAAAACCCTAAAAATATTACATCCTTTTGGTAATTAAAATTAAGTTGAAAAGGATAATTTAAGATCTTGTTAATATGGACAAAAACCAATATTTTCGGTAAAGTTTATCAAAAAAAGGGGCAAAACCAAATTGAGTTGCATGCCATGTGGTTTCACAAAAACTTCAAATGAAAAGAGGTAGGATTCAGTAACAACGAAAAGGTAGAATTCAGTAACAATTAAAAATGTTAATTAACCTAACTAAAAATGTTAATAATGAGGTGTTAGTGCTACACTCTTAAAATTTACGAGGTTAAAATGAAATTCATATTTATAGAGGCACACGTGAGAGAAGGGTGGGGGGGGGAAGGGGGACAGAGGATAAAGTAGTAAAGTACATAAAAAAGGAAGCGACTCAAATGTGAAGAAAGCAAAATTTTAAAATCAGCCAACAAATAAGTGAAGAATATGTTAAAAATATAAAGTACAGAACCATATCAGCACAGAAATTTTATACCTCTTGGTAGTCTCCAACGCAAGAATAAGTTATGTCCCTGCTCACCAGTGATTTTCCCATCTCTATCAGTGTCTACTTCCACAAACACTTTATGATATCTCTGTATACCAACACGCGTCATTTTTGGCCACAAAGATTGGGGCTGGCTCGAAGTAGAATTGCCAGCATCCAATGACATTCCAGAAGATCCTAGTGAGGTATTACTCTGTGCAGACACTGACTCGGTTGGTGGCACTTGACCCCCAGTAGACAGCCTTGTGAAAGCACTCAAAGACTCGAGTGGATCAAGCTTAGGTGAAGGCTTGTGGCCCAGAAGTCACCGAAACAATGGCCGATGAGGCAGGTGCACTACTCGCAGAATACGTTGCAGCTGAAGAAGCCTTCTTCGGTACGAACTGGTTGACAGAAAACATATCACCACCAAATAATGAGTTAGAAACAAGTCCATTTCCTGAACCAACTGATGACTTAGGATCCTTAGCTGCCATTAACGAGGATGTTGAAAGTGGATCTGGTGGTTTTTGTCCGGCTGAAGGAATTGAAGGACTGATTCCTCTGTTAGGTACTTGAGATGTTGCTCCAGTCGGAGCTCCACCAGTCCTTGCACCAAACCAATCTGTTGAAAGGTTTGAGCTTGAAAGAGTACTACCTGCCCCCGGGAGATTTGGACCTGAAACACCCTGTGGAGGACGTAAACCAGTACCGGATGGCATTGGAACAGGTGGCCTGTTCAACTGATTTCCTTGAGATGGGAAATACTGTTGGCTCATACCTGAATTGGGGGGTACTTGTCCCTCTGAAGCAAAAATTTTGTGAAGGTATTTGCGCAACTGCACCCATCTGAGGTAAAGAAGGTGGCATCGAATTGACCTGAGGTGCAGGAGCAGAGGGGCTTGAAATGACCTGAGTTGCAGGGGTGGCTGCAAGATTGATTTTTGGAGCAGGGATTCTAGCTGAAGCAGGACCATATAACTCTACCTTCACAATATCTGGTGTTAGGTCTCGCTTACTCTGAGCAACAGTAACAAGTTTAAGTGCATTGTAAAATTCTTGACGCCCGAGAAAACCAGTAAGGCTATGATCAGCATGCATCCATATCTGCAATCAGGCATAACATTCAAATAAGCACTCTCGAGTCACAAGAGTCAAAATCAAGGATACGGTTGCTCCAGACAATGTTTTACAGCTTCCCCTGAGACCTATTGTTCACAAGACATGTATAAAGAGAAATGATATAATATCCTCACTTTCTTCGATATTATTGCGAATAAAATTTGCTTTCATGCATCACAATTCTATACCAGTAATGATGATAATAAGCACTCATAATTTCTTCCTGGGCTGTAAAGGATACACCACTCAGGACACCACTTTGACTTTAGCTCTACCAAAGGATTATAATACTTAAGAAGTACTAAAACTGATAAAAAGCCCACGGTTGCTCTTTACTGTAGTATATGACCTAAATTTGTAGTATCCTACAGGGTGTCTATCAGAGTGTAAATAAAAGTATCCAACCATCCCTTTTTTAACACCAAAACAGTGAGGAAATATTCTCAATAACAATTCACAAATAAAGAGGACAATAGACAATTCCAATTATATACTGTAAACAACTATCCAACTTTAGAAAACAGGTGACAGTTTTCTCTTTGATCTCCAGTGTAGATAAGAGACTAGGTAGTAGTAGTTTATTTTCATACTTACAGCTTCAAGATTAATAAATCATTGGTTAGTAAAACTAAACAACTGACAGAATGATTACCTAGGAGACCTGTATGTGCATAAAGTAGAGAGCCAATCACAACAGACCAAAAAGAATATTATGAAGTATAGGGAATACATGAGGAGTTCATTTTTGTATCAAATTTAGTAGAGACACCAAGTCTTTACACTTTACATCATTTAAAAGAAGACGATGTTGACAGAGTTTATCTGTGCTTATGTAGGCAAGTGTTAAACTCTTCGTAAGAAACTAGTAGAGAAGAGATCGATGAGCGCATGAGGTTGTTGCAATTTTAACATGAAAGCTTAGAAATGCCACCCTTTAGCACGCCAAAATTTCTTTGCATTCTCGTTATGACGAGCATCTTTGATCTTTAGAAAGAGCTTGTAAGCCATCTCTACTTTATTTGAACTCAAAAGTTTATTGCTCAATTTGCTACAAACAATTCTGCTTGGGCAAAATCCTTTACACAAGGATTCCTCCATGACTAGAACAGCATTTTCAAGCTGCCCTATGTTGCAAAGTCCAATAATGACATGCTGGTAAACTTCCACATCAGAGGAATAACCACTTTTTTGCATCTCATCCCATATATTCAACAGCATACCACATTTACCAAGTCTGGAAAGCCGCATAAGCAACAGCTTGTAAGCACTCAATGATATTCTACAACCCGCTCTCCTCGCTTTTTTGTAAACCATCAAAGCAGCATGGGGAGGGCCATAACTACATAGAAGTTCAATAAATGATGTTATAGTCCCTATAGAGGGAATGATCCCACGACCTAGCATCTCATCAAACATTTCGATAGAGTCTGATACCTTACGGGCTTTAAGAAAACCAGAAATTATTCTGATATAGGTATCCATATTTGGGTCACAATTTTCACTCAACATGCGCTCATAGTACTTCAAACATTCGTCACAATCTCCATTCGATATAAAATTAGAAATCATTGCATTGTAGACACCAGCATCTGCTACACATCCCTTCTTGTACAAGTTTTCAAAAATTTCAACAGCATCATCAATCATACCGGCTCTCCCCAAACACTCAAGAAGATAACTATGAGTAGAACTGTCAGGGTCAAATCCATCTGCAACCATTGCCTTCAAAGTCTTTTCAATTTCACTAACTTTGCCAATTTTTGACCACCCATTCATAACAATATTGTAAGTCAACCTACTGAAGGCCACCTTCTCTCTCATTTTATTAAGTAACGAATTGGCAGTACTTACATGAGACCGCTGACAGAGACATTGTAAAATCGCATTCAAGGACTCCGTATCACATTTAAACCCATAATCTTCTAAATGTCCAAACATTTGTATAGCTTTTGACACTTGGTGACCCCTAACAAAACTGTCCATAACAATAAATAAGGTTTCATGATTAGGGATTATTCCTCCTATCCTCATTTCATGCAACATTTCCACCATATAACCAAATAATTTTCTTCTCCCCAATGCTTTAAGAATTATATGATAGGTATCAATACCCTTATCTATCTCAGGCTGTACAATTGCCCAATTAAAAAACAAAATCATAGCTTGACCCCCTAAACTCCCTCTGTTAACCACTTTGGCAACTACATCACTGCTTAATTCCACGCCAACATTTGTTAATGCGCGTTCTATTGCGGCTTTCCCCTTGAGTTTCTGGAGAAATATACCTCTTAATTTTTCCTCAGCTGATAAAAAGTCATCAACTGCCCTAGTATTTAGTTGGGAGTTCTCTGCAGATATGGTTTGAATTGAAGTTTTATGACGAATTGGTAGCAGAGTGGAGAGTTCGTTTAAGATTTGACATTCGTCGATATTGATTTCGTTATAAGATTGTTCGCCATTTGCGGATTTTAGAGGTGAATCTATAGTTGAAAACGGTGACAATAAAGTTGAAGAAGGGAGATACTGAAAGATGTACCTGGAAATGTTTAAACGCGTAAGAAATGTTATCGTTCGTTTGGATTGAAACGCCATGAAAATGAAATGTCTCGCTCCAATCTTGACTGAATCATGGTAGCATACTGCAACTAGCAGGTACTAGTGGAAAAAGATAAAATAACACGAGGAAGAGGCGGAACGGATGGCGGGCGGGGCTGAGCCCAACATTTATGGGCTGGACAGGCTGGTGAACCCACTATCCAACCCAAAAAATACTTCTCATCTGTCCATAAAATTAATTTAACGGTCAATTCTTTTTATTAACAGTAACTAGTATGCATGCCCTTGCAAGTTAAGGGCAATCTTTTTACATATTTGATTATTTATATTTATAAAAATTATTATATAAAATTAATGAAATTAATTAAAAATTTATAAAAGCAAGATATTATATTATTATTTATTTTACAAAATTTAATAATTATTGCATATATCTTTGCCATTGGCCTCCATTCATATCATATATGATATATAGTACTCTCTTTAATCTAAAAATTATACTCACGATTTCGAAGAGAATTGTCCATTTTTGCCAACTCTCCATCTTTTTTTGGTTGAGTGGTATCTATTTCTTGGGTATTATCTCGAAAAGAGACTTTGTGAAATAAACATGTATATGAAGATGCGGATTACTAACATCTGGACCAAAATACCCTATTTCATTCGTGCAAATTTTTATTTGTTGGGAAAATAACACATGGTAAGGATTTATTTACGAATGATGAATTAACGTACTGACCCACTTTCATTCATAATTATTTTACAAAGAAATAAAACATAATATACATTGGGTTAAGCGCCCCTGTGATTTGCCAGTAGTGGATCAAGAAATATTAAACGATGATGTAGGTGGGTTATGAGCTTATAATATATAATTTGATGACCATACATTTCAAAATTTAAATTGATATAAAATCACAACTATACAACAGTAAAAATTATAATTATTATATTTTCTTTTGATAATTTATAAACTAAAATTAATTAAATTTATATCAGTTTGAAGTCAATGTCCATTATTTTGAAACATAATGAGTACATAAAATTAACTAACAATGTCATAATAATAAAATATTGCATATTATGCACTCTAAAGATTTAGAATCAACATATAAATATAAAATATTGTTATATTTGACTGAAATTTAAGATTCACGCTTTTGACAAAAATAAATATCAAGATTTCATACACCCTAATTAATGTATGATGATGATGATGATTTTGTGAATGACTGCAACTATACAGTAGCATCACTCATCACAAGGACCAGAGCTCCCTTCCATTTCTTGCCCATCAATTGCTCGCTCCTGAAAACCACAAGAATAGTTGTTCAAAATTTTAATTTTACAGACATCGAGGTTATAACTGCATAAAATTAATAAAAAAGACTGAACAAATAACAAAATTAAAAACAAACACATAATATAAATTAAAAAAACATGATTATTTCAAAATTATATTTAATTTCATGCTAATCATTCTTCAAAATTACCGAGGCTAACCCTCATCCACCACACTTAAAAAATAAAAAATAAAGTTCCTCGCCTCGTTGGTTCGAAAACTGTTTCCCGCTAAAACACTCCCAAAACCCGCCGAGATGCTAATTCTATTTCCCTCAAAATCAATAAATCACAGCATCTCACCGAAGCTAAAAGTTCTTTTGATCGGTAAAATTCACCCTAAACCTCACGGCAATGGTTTCCAAAAAACCACAATCATCAGACCCAAACCCTTGCCCTAACTCAAAGCATGTGCTGCAACTCGTAGGCATTCCAGTTGAATTTCCCTACCAACCGTACGGATCTCAGCTCTCATTCATGAGCAGGGTCATCTCCACACTGGATCGAGCTCAACGAGACCGTCACTGTCACGCGCTGCTCGAGTCTCCGACGGGCACCGGAAAATCGCTGTCTCTTCTTTGCTCGGCTCTGGCGTGGCAAAAGAACCACCAGTCCAAGATTCTATATTCCAATCTTTCTCACTCTAAGCCTGCTCCGGAGGCCTTCACCGATCCTCTTGCTCATGGCGGCGGTTTTGTCCCTGAAGCCGAACCCTCAGGTACAAAAGTAAATTATATGCAGAAGAAAATTTAGTTTGTGCTTGATTGGATTTTTTCTTAATTTAATGCCAGAGTCATTGCGAGTCATTATGATTAGATAAATTGTATTTGCATTAACAAAATCTTTAAACATATATTATTGTATTGTTATCGTATTATTGTATGCTATATTTTCTAGGACTGGATTTATTGCATGTAATTTTCTTCTCGAGTTAGGTTTTCTTATCTATTAAGTTCTAACATTGATAAGGTCATTTTTTCTATACTAACAGTTTCAAAGTTATGTAATAATTGGAATGTTTATTGCTGCTGCATTTTTTCTTTCAGGGAACCCAGAGCCAACTCCATTGGTTGCAAACAGCAAGAATCACAAGAAGAAGACTCCTAAAATTTTTTATGCCACGTAAGCATTTATATGTTGGGTTTGTTTGAATGATTTTGTATGGGTATCTGTATAAGAAAGTTTAATGTCCTTAAGAAGTACTAAATTTTGTTACAAGAGTTTATAGATGAAGTATTATTCAGACACCGTATAGGCAGTTTCCCCCCACCCCCATTAGCTTCCACTTTGTTACACATATTGCGGGTTATATTGTACATATTTTTTTTGACAGAGTAATCTTCTTAATAGTGCTTATAGTTGGTTGCTGTTTAGTAATACTAACCTCTTACTGTGCTTGTAATTGCTAGCTCTATATGAAGTTGTAGTTGGTAATCGGGCACAATGAATATGATGAAATATATTCTTTAATTATTTAAGATGACAATGGTCATAATTTGTAATTTCAAACCTATTCATGGAAGTATGATTTTCCCATAATGTATCCTAAGCATTTTCTGTCATGGTACGGCCATTTAATATGATATTTATTATAAATTGTTACTATCTTATATAGGTTAGAAAAATTCTCTAGTATTCGGGTGAATTGAGTATTAGACGTCAGATGTATGGTTTACACTACATTTATTTTTTCATTTTCTGTGGTTTTCTCTAGGAGGACACATTCACAAATTACTCAGGTCATACGTGAATACAGGAAAACAACTTACCGGGTGCCTATGGCTGTTCTGGTAGGAAACCCTACCACGGAACTTTATATTTGTTTGGCCTTTGTTTTATCTAAATCAAATTGTTGTTGATTTTCTAGAGATCCAATATACCATGGGAACTTTATATTTGTTTGGCCTTTGTTGATTGTTGTTGAACACATAGTATTGTTGATCCAAGTTTAACAAGGCTTCCACTTAGTAGAGTCAGTTTGACAGATTTAGTCTTATATATTATTTGTTTATTTATTTAAATCCTTGTAGCCTATAATTCTCTTAATTCAAAGAAGAAGTTAGTTCAAGGCAAGTTGTGCAGTTAACAACCATTTGAAAGAACAAGTTCATATCCACCTATTATATCTAATTATTTGTGGATTTACTTGCAGTATCTACTTTTTGGCCATTCTCCACTGAAAATTCCTTTATTATAAGATTGTAATTGTTGCTCACTTCTTATTATTCTCTCAGGCATCACGGAAACATTACTGTACGAATATGCTTTATCGTGGAAAAGATAACATTGATGAGCAATGGTGCTTTTCTGACCTTAAGAAAACACTTCCCATTAAATATTTTTCCTATTATTACATATTTTGAAATTCCGGTAAATTGTGTTTTTTTGCTCGTCAGTAAACTGCTTTTGAAGAATCAAGAAGTAGGCTGCTCAGAATTCAAGTGAGTTGTTTCCCTATCCGTATATCACTTTCTGGTTTTGCTGTTCTTGTATGATCTAAAGAGGAGAATAACCAACTAATTGTCAAACAGAAACGTGCACAAGGTCAAAGGTCATCAATCTCTTCAGAAAGGAGGCTGTCATGAGGCCCATGATATTGAAGATCTTCTGAAAGTGGGACAAGTGGTGAAAGGTTCTTTTCTTTTATGATTTTATAAACTTAAAATCTTGGTTTTCATCAACAGGAAGTACTGAAGACCTTTTTTCAAAATTCAGGTTGTTCGTATTTTGCAGCACGCTCTATGGCAGAAGATGCACAATTAGTTTTCTGCCCGTACAGTTATATCATTAATCCAGTCATTAGGAGAGCAATGGAAGTGGATATTAAAGGGGCAATTGTCATTCTTGATGAAGCACAGTAAGTGTGTTGTATAGAAGGCTCATTTGCCTGCTTGAAATAGTTGCATACTTTATGTGTGCCTAATTACATGTATTAGTTTCCTTTTTGAATGTCCCAAAACTATGTCTCCTATTTCTTAGCTTACAGGGCATTATTGATTGGACTTCATTATGGGCGGTAAATTTTAGAGCTTAAAAAAACTTCTGCATAAGTTTTGAATTTTATTGAAGAGTGAAATTTCAAGGGAGACAAGTAACTTGGGATGGAGGGAGTAGTTGTTTCCCAAATCCCTTCATTTGACAAGATAATGCAAGGAAAAATAATTGACTAAATTAGTACTTCGTGCTTTATATTTAAGTGGAATGTGGTGAATGCCTTTAATTGAGACTTTAACATCATCATTGGATCTATATTTATTTATTTATTTGGTTTGGGGGTGCACCGGGGGATGGGGACAGGTTGCTATCACCAAATTTAATGCTATTAAAAGAGCAGAAGGTATATACACAGACCGTAGTTGTCAAATGGTGAATCGTATTATGTATCGATCCCCGTATTGTGTTTCATATTTGGTATCGTGAATTGTATTGTACAATACGTAAATGAAATGGAAAATGTGGTAATATATATTTAAACATATAAAACACATTGTATTAACTTTGCTAATATAAAAGTAGTGGAGTAAATATTATTAGAACCTAAAACTAAAATTTAAAGTTAAATAGTAGCCAAATACTCTAAATTAAATTTATTAGATATTGTTTTAGTAATGTTTCTAGAGTAACAAGAGAAAACGAAAATTCAGATTTACCTTTGAATCATAAAATAAAAGAGAATAATTCAAACTAACAACCAGAGATTTATGCTTATACTTGTAGAAAATGATGTTGGAAAAAGAAAACGACATAAATTTTTTTGCTTCTACTCTTTTGAATTTACATAAATTTTAAAAGTATCGTCGTTTCTTAATATACGTATTGTATCGTAAGTGAATTGTATGATATGGTATTATTTTTGTTACACCTTGCAATACGTTTTGAATCGTACGATACGTCATGTATCGCACGATTCTAATAACTATGACACACACATAATCTTTTACTCAAAAATTTCAATTGATATTAATAATTGGCTTTCATGTAACGTTAATGTTATTCTTCTGATGCCATTCTTATTCTACTTCTCTACCAGTTTCTTTGATCTAATTTCGAAGTGAGTTGACATATTTTCAGTAACATAGAGGACATAACTCGGGATGCCGGTAGCTTTGATGTTGATGAAGATGTTTTACTTCGTAAGTGCAAAGCATGTTTTTATTTTATTTCTTTAAGAAGTGTTCTGGTGCGGCACTAATTGTTGTTAATGTCTTTGAAAAGAAACTCAGACAGAACTAGGGCAACTTAGTCTCACTGATGCAATGACTTACCAGCCTTTATATGAAACAATAGAGGTACATATGTCAATTTCAGTGCTTTGCAATATTTAGATCCAAATATTCGTCAATGCTACGTAATGATTCTTTGACTTGTGTAGAACATCATTAGTTGGATTGAACGAAGGAAAAAAACCTTAGGAAAGCATGAGTTTCAGCATTACTTCACATGGTGAGTCATACTTAAAATTGATCCTTAATTATAAAGATTTTGTGTATTATTACTCATTAGCTCTAGCCAAGTTTTGGTCAATTATTTCGGTTAGCATACCCTTGATCTGATTCTTTGAATTACCAGTCCCATTCCAATTTTTTTGAGCAATATCTGATTTGCCTAATGAAAATGTTAATTTTACATGGTAAATAAGTTTGTGTAATAAACTAGTAGAATGTAGATGAAAATAATAGATAAACCATAGCTTGGAATAATGTTGCAACACACAATATTTCACATTCTTATGGCGTGAATCATTTCTAAAGCATGATGTATCTTACTACTATTTTTATTATGATTATAAAGAGTAAATGATCAACTTGGTTAGTATTCATTTTGAACCTATAAGGTGATCAGTTCCTATACAGTTTCTTTCGGAAATTACCAATCAATGTCTTTCGTTTTCTTTTCTTCCTATTAGTATTTAAATCAGAAGGAATATTTCAGAAAGGTGCATCAACAGTTATTCTGTGCATTTGTATGCTTTCTTGTTGTACCATCACTGCATGCTGCATCTCAATGCATGCATGGCAGTTGTATTTACTCTGAACTCGTGGCAGGATCAAATACTTTGTTTATATCAGATATATACAAACATTCATCCTAACTATATAAATCTATATTATTTTTACTGTGCATAATTAAATAATTATCTTCCTAGTTGGACCGGTGATAAGGCTTTAAGAGAGCTCCAAGAAGCTAGCATATCACAACAGTCGTTCCCAATATTGCAAGAATGTGCCACAAAGGTAAAATTCTTATAAGCTTCATACCAACAAATGCTCTCATTCTCTCAACTAGATGTCATTAATATTACTACAACTTATTATTTTTTCTCTTCTTTCTTCAACTTCAGGCAATCAAAGCTGCTTCAGATGCAGAACTGGATGTAGCTCATTTAAGTGGTTTGTCAGCAACAATTTTGGAAGGTACTATTGAAGTTTCATGTCTATAAACTCTAAACTAATTTACAGGCCATAACTTTCTTTAAAGAGCAACTGTCTAAATTACCACACAGGGTTGTTTTCTTCACTTAATTACTTCTACTCTGGAAATGGGGATCATATACATGATTATCAGCTTGCAATACGGCGATATATTAAGAGAGATGCTGGTAAGTACCTGATGAATTTTTACTTTATTTATGTTTTTACATTTTTTATGTACCGACGTTAAATAAAAAGTTCCGCCTGATGAAAATGAGAATGCTTTGATTCTTCTATTGATTTGAAATTACAAGCTTAAACTTCTGATTCATATAAGAAAGAGGCATTTTTTTTAGAAGTCGGCTTGCAACGCCTGACACAACCTTCCTCCTTTATTCTGGATTGGAACAGCTACTATTCAAATCCAACAAATAATGTGCTACAGAAAGCTATGAATATTCCTAGTGAAGAAGAACAAGATCTTATTGGGTGTGACTAACTTCTCAATTTCTACTGTGAAGGAGCATATTCTAGATGTCACCCAATAAGTAGTTCACTACTCACTAGGCAAAAGAATTGTTTGCTCTGTCTTCAGTCCTCACAGCTGTCTAACTACATTCATAACTTTAAACCAATGTTCTTTAGGTGAAGAACTAAATCTCTTAAAATGTATAGTTCAATATTTTATTGGTTTCAAATAAATCAGAAGTTGTGCACTATGACAACCACTTGTCTCGTAAAAAAAGAAGAAAGAAATCTACTTACAAAAAATTCAAGAAAAGATATTGCTAGATGGGTTTGATTAGAAGAGGAACGGTGTTGGTCAGCACTAATGTCATTCCAGTTTTTGTCTCTGTTACTTTTGTTGATGTGATTACTATTTTATGGTGTTTGCAGGGAATTCTGCTGGGGGATGGACATGTACGTTAAGTTTATGGTGCTTAAATCCAGCTGTTGTCTTCAAAGAAATTGCTGATCTTTCTCTATCAGTGATTCTAACATCAGGGTAAGTATATTGGTTTAAATGCTATATGAGATTGAATTAGAGATCCTGAAGTATTGCCACATAGAAATGTGTGCCGGTAAATTTACTTGATGCTGTTTTCTTTCTCCGGTCTTGAAGTTTATCCATGCCCAGTAAAATTTTAATAAGGTCAATACTGAACCATTTAAGCTTTGATGGAACAAGCATACTCTCCCAAAATATCCTTATGGACATTATTATTCTAATATTCTTTTTCACATGAAATAATCTATTCATCTGTCACATCTGTGTTCAATTAAACTTGGATCAAAGCTTACCTATTCAAAAAAAAGCATCCGTGTTCATGCACTTGGACCAATTTAGTCATGCATTATCATATCGTGCAAAATGTAAATCATATATATCTCATCTCAAATCATCTTTACCATCTGGGGAGTCTGGGTCATTAACATTTATGATTGTGTTAATATTTATATTTTTTTCTTCAGACATGCGTTATCATATCGTGCAAAATGTAAGTGATATATATCTCATCTCAAATCATCTTTATCATCTGGGGAGTCTGGGTCATTGACATTTATGCTTGTGTTAATATTTATATTTTTTCTTCAGCTTTGAATTTTTACTTTCTTTTCTATGCATGTCCTTTAGTTGCATTCACCAAATTCATATCTTTTCTTTTCTTTTAATACCTTTCTGCAGTACTTTATCACCGATGAGCTCCTTTTCATCTGAACTTGGGGTTCAGTTTGGAACTTGTCTGGAAGCTCCACATGTCATAGATGTTGAGTCTCAGGTATTTATGACGTTCCTGTGGTTCATATTAGTTGAAGCTGACTTTGTTTCTCTTCTTTGTTGGAGTTGATTTTTCATTCCTTTAACTTCAGCTGTGGGCTACAGTAATCTCCAGTGGTCCAGGTAACTACCCATTGAATGCAAGTTACAAGACAGCAGATGGCTATGCTTTCCAGGTATCATGTAACATCTGCCTTTTTCATTTCTCAGTATTGGTGTTTGTCTTCCTCACATGTCGATCAGTTTTTGTTGTATTATTGTGAAGGATTCACTTGGTTCATCTTTAGAAGAAATTTGCAAGATTGTACCCGCTGGCTGTTTGGTATTCTTTCCTAGTTATAAATTGATGGATAAACTATGCAATCGCTGGCGTGAAACTGGTCAATGGTCTCGACTAAATGCTCAAAAATCCCTTTTTGTTGGTAAGATATTGATGCCCTTTTCTTGGACATTATGATTAGTGTAATTGAACTAAACAGGATTTTTTGACTGGATCTTGCTTTCCATTCATATCTTCCACTATTGATGCTAAGTTGTCTTCTGTGATTTTTCATTTTTCATATGTTGGGTTGAGAATGCTAATTAATGCCTTTTCTGGTGTCTTAGAGCCAAGAGGTGGAAACCAGGATGATTTTGATGATACTTTAAAGGGTTATTATGATTCAATTAGTCAAGGCGGTAAAACTGATATTGGGAGAAAGAGAAAGGGTAAAAATTTGGGTCTAAAAAACCTCAAAGCAACACAGCGCCCAGAAACGTCTAAGAATGGAGCTGCTTTTCTTGCTGTTTGTCGAGGAAAGGTATTAAAGTGATTTTTGTTGTAATTTTGTTAAGTACTATGCATCTTAATTTAATCAATATGATAGAGAAACATGACTAAAACAACTGTTTCATGTTTTTGTTGCTGTAGTTTTTGTTTTTGGTTTGTCCAGAGGATCTGGATTTATCTTTATGTCTCTAGATTTGGTTAACTTTTCATTCATGTAAGTAAGATATTTGCTCTGTATTTCTGAAGGATCAGTAGCTAAATGTTGAAAGCTCATAATGGAAGAAAGTTAATTGTTTCAATTATGTAAAAGAATAGACCATAGTATCCCCATTTTATCACTGTTTTGGAGTTGAGGACAAATGTATGCCAAACTGATCTAGCAATTAACTTTGAATATTAATTATGGAGAATTTGGATATACGTTGGCAAAGTAATTGTTCATGGGATTGCAGAGTGTACCTGGGATTTCCTTTATCTTTCAAATTTAGCTTAGTTTTGGTTTATGAAATTGCACTACTGGCTTAGCATATTGGATTCCAGTGGAAACATGTTATTCGCTGAGTAAAGACTTCGAACTACAGCTTTTCAGATTAATATTTGCATCAAAGAAGGTCAAAGTCTTGGATCTTTTCACCTAGTGAATTTGGATTCAAATGCCTCCTAAGCTTTTTGTTCATCATCTTTTTTCAAAAAATTTGATTACAAAAATGTGATAGTACAATATAACTGTCAAATCTATGCTTTTATATGCTAAGATGTATTTGCAATATTTTCCCACGATATCATTCATACAGTTGTTCCAAGATGTAAAAATTTCACAACTACTTCAAGTTTATACTTTCACCAACTCTTTTCAAGGCATAATTCTGATCACAAATGTTCCAATATGAATTCCTATTTCCTTGATCCAAGTATAAGCAATTTGGAACCTGAATCTATCTTTACTAAATATCGCTATGTGATTTGTGCAGGTTTCAGAAGGAATCGACTTTTCTGATGAAAATGCTCGAGTGGTTGTATCCTTTTCTACTCGTTAATGTCTGGGAACAACTTTGTTCTATATAACTTTTCTATTGTAGGGCTGAAAGAAATTGTAGTTACTCTTGCTAGCTTCAACTTCCACTTGTTTTAGTGACCCTAGTACTGTAATGGAAGCATTTTTATGTTGTCATGCTTATGCTTGTTATTTGCAGTTTAACTAAATACATGCCAACTTATCAAGTGTTGTATCTTAACTAATTCAGATTATTGTTGGGATTCCCTTTCCAAACATGTAAGAATCCTTACTTTCTTGTTGATTTGTGTATCTCTATGTATTATATTTGGAACAAGTACTTTACAGTATAAATCGTGCTCCTCTGATCAGTTAAATATTGTTGTCAGACATGACATTCAAGTTGCACAAAAGAAAAAATTTAACGACACGTATAAATCATCCAAGAACCTTCTAGGTGGGAGTGAGTGGTATTGTCAACAAGCCTTTCGAGCTCTCAATCAGGCTGCAGGTATGTATGGTTTTGGTACAACTTACAACACTTAAGAGTGGAAATTCTTTTGAATGTAAAACATGCTTCTAGGGTAGTTCATTATCATCTAATCCAATGAAACCAAGAGGCTTTGGTTATAAGTTCTCTTCTATTATTTCCGTCTGCACCAATGTATATTATCCTTTTTTTATATCAATTGCTTTTACTTTTCTTTATTCATTTTTCCCTCTTTCAATAGGGTTTCTGTTATTGCATTTTACCAGTTTGCCAATACCATTGTTGCATGGTAATCCAACACCTGATAAATTAAAAAAGGCAAATAAAATATTGTTGCATAGTTCATGTATGTAATGGCAGGTAACCAGGTGTGGCTATATTGTAAACACCATGACGCCACATGTACGGTAAATTCAAACTAAGGGAACCCCAAACTTTGCTAAATTCTGGGGCCGAAACCCTTTCAAAATACCAAACTAATATACCTCATTCAAGTATACAGTATACTGTCTCAATGTAACACTTAAATCTTAATTTTAGTCTAGGAAGGATGTGTACAATCAAAGGGCTTGCCTTGGGTTCTTATAAGAACAATAACCTAGTTAGCTATAATGCTAGATCAAGGGTCATGCCTATAATTGCAGCTGCCAATCCTCATTAAGGACAATCTGCTACTTAGTCTGTGCACTTAAGCCTAGTTGCCAGGCCCAAGCTCCGCTAGATTGTTGCTTTGAAGTTTGATTCACACACGTGTTGCAACATTCAACGGACAATTTCTTCTATGGACCCAAATACCGTGACTGTCTTTCTTTCTCTATCATATCTTCTGAATGAGTATTGATTCACTTAGAGTTTGAGAGCATGTTGCTTCCTCAGTTCTATTTTATGATGTATATGGCATTAATGAATAATCTTAACACTGTTGATGTATTAGATTATGATACCTTCTGCTTTCTTCCCTGCAGGCCGTTGTATACGACATAGGTTCGACTATGGAGCCATTATTTTCATAGGTATTTCAGTGAAAAGTATCATTGTTCATTCATTGATTGTCAATAACAGTGTTTAACTGTTTATAATACTTACACTGGTTTGGTTTTGTTACTCTTGCTATTACTTTAGTTGTTTTCATTGGGTGCTCATTTAATAGTGAAAATTGTTCTGCGGGTAATAATTTTTTTTTTCTCTTCTTGGTGGGTTTGCACTACTTTTATATTATTAACTTTATTCTGACTTTAATATTTAGACTTTGTTGTTCATGAAATTGATACTTTTTGCAACCAGATGAGCGTTTTTGTGAAGAGAGGAATACGGCATACATTTCAAAATGGTTGCGGAAGTCAATAAGACAATATGACAACTTCGACAAGTCGCTAGAGGGACTACAATCTTTTTTCAGAGATATTAAGGTTGCCGCAGATTTTTCTGTTTTGATTTTTTGTTCTCCAATTTTATGCCAGTGCATGCATGACACTAAATGACTGGTTTCTCAATCTGTACTCCTGTAGGAGTGTGTTGGCAAGAATACCAAGGCGTTACACAATTTTGATATTAAGATAGAAGATATTGGTGATATGAATACAAGCAAAGAATTTACAGGAAAGAAAATTCAGAAAGTGAAAAAGTCTAATTGCTGTGGAGAGAAAATTTCCAATAGAATGCTGGAAACTGGCAAAGCTGCACAAATGTGTCAATCTCCTACTTTTGTAGCAAATAATGATTTCTCTCCTATCCAAACAATAACTGAAGCTAAAGCAATGGTGTCAACAGATAAAAAAGACAGCAGACAGTTCAGGGAATACATAGACCTAGAATGTGATATTGAGAATTACTCAAGGTAAATGTCAAGTCCATTATTGTTGAGAATTACTCAAGGTAAACAAGAAGTATTAATACAATAATTACAAATTTAAAAGCTGGGTAACCGGAACATCAAATGGTTTTCTATTGTATCTATCAACCACTTTGAGTCCTATTTGCTGTGGAAGAGGTTGTGACGTGGTATATCGTATGAACTTGTGAGTCTGCTGTTCTAAGCCTTTATAAAAGACAGCACATAATATATAGGGTGAACAAATATTCAAGTTTGGTTTTGTCAAATTTACTTAATTTTTTCCTTTTCTTTATCGGGTAGTTCTGAATTTGAAACTGCTAGTAACACTCATCAAAAATTTATCAAAAAATAAAATAAAATAAACTTCTAGAAAATTTCTTTTCTTCCCATTTTATTTTTTTGCTAAATAAGTGCTAGTAATTTGTTATGCCGTTAACATTCATTTTTTGGTCTCCAGTGATGAGATAAATTAGAAGGAAAGAAAAAGCTAGCATAAATCTACTGCATAAATTTGTTTCCTAGCTTGCTTCAAGCTGCTCTTTGTTCTATGTTATCTCTTTGATGAAATATCATTCTTCCATTTGATATATTTGTTTGAAATTTGTTATGCAATTCCATTCAAAGATGAAGGGTTTTCTTACGCAGATGCCTTCAGGCTCCACCCGTGACTCTGTCCCCTGATGATCAGGATGTATGTATTGTCAAGGAAACTCCTGGTATATATCGAACTAACCTTGTTGGTTCTCCTGAATCTCTTTCCAAGGATGAGATTTTTAGTTCAAGTGTACCCCAGCCCTCTACTGAGTTGCACGACCGGTTATTATCACATCAACTATCTTTGCCAAATACTTCTAAATCCATGTGTTTGGTGACACCTGAAAGAAATGCATCTACAAACACTAATGGGCTAATACCTGAAACAGAATCATCTTTCGATTTGAGTGTCAATTCTCATATCCAGAAAAGGAGAAAGTCTTCTGGTTGGTTATCATATAATTATGTGCAAGCAGAAAATTTTGATACTTCTGATCCTAAAACTCCAGTCACTGTTAATTTCATGGCAAGCTCAATGGCAGCTGCAGACATGCACCACAGTAATGTTAGTAGCCATGAAACCAATTGCTTAGAAAGTATATTTGAGAAGTCCAATGTTCGTCAAATGTTCACAAGGGAAAACTGTAGTTCATCAAGTGCGTCTTCTGATCATGTCATGGGCAAGAGACTCCAAATTTTTTGCTCACTCTGCAGAAAACCGTTGGGCCTTTCCGAAAACGATTTATATGTTTCATGCTCAATAACTTCGTCTTCAAAAATCCACTTGGCATCTCTTTGGAAAGAAATGTTGCAACCTCCAGCAGTGAATGGGTCATCAAGTGTACCTATTATGGTTTGTGACATTTCATCAGTAGATCAGCGACTCTGTCAAATAACTGTCGAAAGTGCTCTAGGACAGGGAGTTTGGTGCAAAGAAGATGGGTGTGTATTCAATACAATTTTCTGCCCCTTCTGCAGTAATCCCAATTCCTGTCTTGGCGTACAGGTCATGGCTACTGATGCATCAAATTCCCATTTACTCAACAAGGTAAAGAGTTGTTAAGTTCTGTGAAGTCATTTGTTTGATTAAAATTTGGAGTACAGTCAAAAGATTCTGCTCTGTCAACTCCATCCTTGCAGATTTTATTACTGGTTTTATTTCTTTTCTTGTATGTGCAGATGCTATTCTATCTTGATCGCTTGGAAATTAAGAATCACCTTGAAGGGTCAACTGTCAAGGCAAGTTCTATATAGAGAAATAAGTTTTGTGATACATGGTGAAGAAAAGGAGACCAAGCCATTTAACAAACTTTGCAAAAGAAGACGCTGTTCATATTGACTTCTCCAGTTCCCCCTCCCCCTCTCCCTCTCCCTCTCCCAATAACAGAATTTTTTATATATATACGCAGATGTTCTACGTATTTTTATTTTTACGTTTGATCTTATAAAAAAAGAAAACTAAGAGGTTAAGATCCCAAGATATTCCCATATCAGGGGGACAAATATATCTATCTATCTAATCATCAATACTTCAAGTGGAGTAGCTGTATGCCCTTGTAGAAAAAATTCTATTTGGTCGGCCATTTATATGCAATCAATTTCGATATACTATCAGAATGTAAAAGTGATGGTTTGGCAATGTACTCTTGTTTCTCTTGTTAGAACAGCCAACTTACATATTGACCTCTATTGCAGGATTTGTCGCCATCTAGTGGTACGTGCATTAGTAGGTGTGAAGTTCTGAATTCCATTGAGAAATTCTCCTACTCCCCACAACCAAATAACTCTGGCGGCTGGAGGACAACAAGATCAAAGGTTATGGTTTATAATTTCTGAAGGTCTAATTGTATCATATTTTATCCCATATAGGTTTATGGAGTAGTTAATATTTATAGTTTTTGCAGATGAGACTGCCAAAGAGGGGCATGCTTTCAAATGCAGATGCGTGATTTATAGGAACTTCTGAAAGTGCATATACTTTGTGGAAGTGATCTCTGGTTGAGTATGCATGGATCTCTCAATCCCCATATTATACGACAGAACTGATGCAGCTCATCATCTCTCATAAACATTTGGTACATGGTTCATCAAGGGTAGATAGCTGTTGTTTGCAAAGTGCAAGTAACACACAGCTATTTGGCTGACCTGATTCCTTTTGCTATTAAATGAAAAAGAAGTAGCCGCCACTTCAGTGCTTGTGTAGCTTGATGGGAGTATTTTTGGACGGGCAACCCTCGGCCTAATAAGAAATGAATGGAACTCAAGTAATCTGCCTTGCTTAGTTGGGTGGCATATTGGGGGGTTGTGAGCCGGCTGCACAAGCTTTAGATGGTACTTGTTGGCATTCCAGAGGATGGATTCAGTTCAGCCTGTTTCTGATTTATAATTTGTAAAGTGGGTATATTGTTGTTGGGAACTAGCTAGATTTTTAAATCTTCTTGCTTCATTCTCGTGTCTTGGCGTCATTGTTAGGGAGTTTTAACTAATTCTTTTAGTTTTGTGAAGACGTCTTTTAATATATCCTTGTTGTACCGGAATGCTTCCAGTTTACATGTCACTGGAATTCATCTCCATTATTAATATTAATATTATAAAATAGCAGGCGGCTACTTGGGACGTCAGTAGTACTTCACTTCAACGGAAGGAAGGCATGCGAGTGTTTGTTAGCTTGTCCATTGTACAAAGGCAAAAGGAGAGCTGAATAATAAATAAATACTTGGGGAAGCCAAAGAGAAATCATGTAATACTTGAAGCACAGCATTCTCATGATGAAATCATAAATATGGAATAATAATAGCATACAAATAACGTTCAACCAACAACCGTAAAGAGTAGAGCATACCTAAATGACCAACACTTGTTCCGTGCGATCTTAAGCTAAACTGGAAAAGGTGGCTTTTCTTTATAGGAGCAGTGGAATTCAGGATTATGGAAATACGCATGATGATGATCCCTCGGGATATTTGGGCTCTCAGCAGCTGGTTTCATCTTCATCTTCATCTTCTTCTTCTTCTCCTTTGAACACTCCATCATATCGGCTTCTTCAACTTGTGATTCTGCTGCCGCGTTCAATTGCTTTCTTTTTGAACGAGCCCTCCTGTTCTGAAACCAATTATACACATTTGTTTCCGAAATTGGACCGTGTTGTGACAGCTCAGTGGTTATATCTTTTATCTTCTGCTTGCTAGTATGACTACTTATTCCACTTCCTTCATCAAAGAACCGCTCCAGAATTTGAAGCTGCACCGCCGTCGGGGTCCATCTGTGCCTTGATGTCATCTTGTTTCCGGCAACATATGTCGTCAGTGGATCACAGTAAAAATTTCCCAAATTTACTCCTGAATCATAGGTAGGTAGGTAGGGGGGGGGGGGTTACTTACCAACGACTCAAGTACAAACAAACTCAACTCTGTAGAAGAAATTTGGAACTCAAATACTTCAGGGTTTAGTTACGAGTTATGACAGTCAGCCAGTTGAGCAGCCTAAAATTATATTATATTATTATATTGCAGAAAAGGATGAAGTCGTTACATCATCAACTTCTCATTTCAAGCTACAAATTAATTAAAAGTAGTGGATCAAAAACTTAAAATCTGACTACTGAGAGATAGACATGCATGTTGTGCATATATATATATATATATATATATATATATATATATATATATATAGTCAGCAGGTAGCATAATATAGTCTCCCATTTGAATTTTTGACTTTATCTGTTTTCCATAACAAACTTTAGTCTTAAAGTGTGATGCTGAAAAAACTCATCGAAATTAATAAATGTGTTAATAATAATGTCTAACTGTAGTAGTAATATATATGACTGAAAACACAGGAGTCTTATTTTTGGACAGAGGGTTTTACTTCATGCATGGCTGCTCCAAACTCTAGGCAACAACAGCTATTAATATTGGCTTAAAAATCACATAGAAAAGTTGACCCACCAAAAAACAAAATTGAAAAGTAAATAACAGGGAAAGCATGTTCCGGAGAGTGAGTACCAACCAACAATATCCTGTTGAGCAGTAATGGCCTTGTGCATCTCTACAAGCTGCTCACAGAGGGTGGCATAGACTGAGATCTGTTTTCGCAAGAGCTCCATCTGCTCATCTGTCATCAACCCACCACCATTTTGGTAATGGTGGGTCAGTTGATGATCTTGCCTGTTCACCTCCATTAATGAAGGTTCCAAGTCCTTCTATTTTTGCTACGCCACCATTTCTGTTCTGAAAATAAAACAACACTTTAGAGAGAGAGAGAGAGAGGAGAGGGAGAGATACATACTAGTATTATGGAAAAGTACCTAAATTAGCTGCGGATTGTACCATATAATCATGCGGGTCGCGCGCGCTACAAACGTCTTGTCTTCTCCCTTTGAAATTTTGGTCATAAATAAGAAGACCCGACCAGAACGAACGACCGACTGACTCCAAGGCATAAGAAAAACATCTCTGTTTTTTAATTCAATTTTTAAGAAAGTTGCAAGCATACTTTTATTAGAGTATTTCTTTTAGGCAAACAAAATACTCCAATTGGGTAGACGCAAGTCAACTACGATGATATTTTATTTCAAAAAAGATTTCAACTCTTGTTAAAGTATTCAGCTAATTCGTTAAAAGAATTGAAAAAAAAATTAATTAAATACTCTTTACATCCCATAATATATGACGTTTTAGATGATTTTATTTTTTTAAATTATTTAACGTTTTATATAATCCAAAGAGAATTAACCACGATTTTTTCAAAATTATCACTCATGAGAAAATATTACAGATAAAAAGAATATAGAGATAAGTATATAGTAAAATATAATATTATAGACAATTAATATTATATTTAATATTATACAATCATTTTCTTTATTTTAGTGGCAAAACCGGATACTACTAGTATTTTGAGCGTGCGAGGGAGAGAGTGCATTTAATTCCCTTAAAATAAGGAACACGCAGTTTGTTAATTAGAATAAGGAATGGAATTTGAAATTACGAGCGAGCTCCAAAACAAACATTAAATAGTGGATGGCTATAAAATAGGTTTTGATCCAAGAGTAATTGCGTAGGACATGCATGTTATCTCCATTAATAAACCCACGCAATGAGATTCTTGTTTGAGAAAATATTTTTTAGAAAAACTAGAGTGGAGGAAGAGAAAAAAGAAAAAATAATAAACATAATTTTCTTGTAAATGTTTGATAATAGTTTATAAGAAAATAGCTCATGTCGCAAAATTTTTGTTAAAAATACAAAAAGAGATTTGAGAGAAGAAAAAATAAATTATACTAGTAAAATAATAATAATTAATGATGGGACTTTAAAATTTCAAAACACCCAAACACACTACTACTTTTCCTTTCCTTTCTCACCAAAACGGAGCCTTCAGTCACAAAATATCTTCCCCTCTTATCCCTGCAAATTTAAAAATACTACCCTTTTGTTATGTGATAGGGCGAGGGGGGGGGTATAATATTACCAAATCAGCCTCAAACATGAAGCCCAAATAATTTATTTGGTCATGGAAACCAAGTGGCCTAGATGGTGATCAAGCCTAAGTAGCTAAGCTGATTTTCTCTCCCTCCCTCTATATATATGGATTAAGCAAAAGGTTTCAGATAAGTTCTCTAGTGCTCAAAAATGCTCGCTCGCTCGCTAGAATAATGTCCCTAATATATTGTTAATGTCTAAAATGTCGTACTTATTCTCACACACGGAGGATTTTCCCGGCGGTTACGGCCGTCCGTCACCGGTTTATTAAGACTACAATTATTCAACGATAACATTGTGAAAAAATATGCGTTAACACTAATGCTAAAATATTGAATAATTATAACGGAACGTGCTATTGTATAGAATAAAATCAAATAAATTAATCATAACAATTAAGTACTTACATGAATTGAGAGAAGACATCTTGTATGTATCAAGCTTCCACTGCGCGTAAGGGTAAAGGTCTTCAATTGCCTCTCTCAATCTTAATGATGGATGTATAGGTGTGTATAAATTTCTTGAGACGGCAACTGGGACCAATCCCTAACTGTTTTATTTATTAGATAGCTAAGGGTCAAAATCGTCCATCAAGATTATGAAACCTTAGGGCCCATTATGCCAACTTAATATTAGTAATAATATTTATGGGCTACACAATTAATTACCAAACCCATAAATAAAGTAATAAATTAATACAATATGTAAGCCCAATAATTACATAAATAGTAGACATAAGTGAATAAAATATTCTAACATTCTCCCACTTGGCCGAAATACTATTTATATATAAAACATAATGCTTACAATCATTAATTTGGCCGAGTATTAATTTAATATCTACATCCTGTTCATAAAAACACCAATGCGAATTAATACAATCGTTGTGTCACTATTAACACAAGATCGCCATTAGTTACACAATTAGTACTTTTATTAGAACAAAGATTAACATTAAGCATAACAGGTATGAATAGAGTTTACATAAGTGGTAATATATTAAACTCATTCATATGGTCCAAAATTAACATAATCGTTTCGTTTGCTCATAAATTCTCAAGTGTGCACAATAAAGAGAATAGCAAACCATAAACATAATGTGAAGTTCAAAACAACGAGCTCAAAATTGTTGTCTTACATCAAAATAACTCATTAATTAAGACTACCAGTTAAACCCATGCCGGCATTATGCTCTAAAAAGAGCTTGGGTGGTAAGCCTTTCGTAAGTGGATCCGTTAACATATCATGCGAACTAATATACTTAATGACAACGTTTTGATCTTCAACTCTTTCCCTGACAAATAAGTACTTAGTGTCGAGGTATAGTCCAATACCACTCGGACCGGTGCTGTTGAAAAAATTAACAGCAGAAATATTATCACAAAATATTTTCAATGGCCTTGAAATGGAATCTATAACTTTAAGTCATGAAATAAGATTCCTCAATAATACGGCGTGACAAGTAGCATGATAACAAGCCACATATTATGCCATCATAGTGAAAGTGGTAGTTAACTCCTGCTTATGAGTTCTCCACGAAATAAGGCCTCTTGAAAGCATAAAGATGTACCCTGATGTAGATTTTTTTTCATCTTTACCCTTAGCAAAATCAGAATCAGAATAACCGACAACTTCAAGATTATCTGTTTTTCTGAATGTAAGCATAAAATCCTTAGTGCCCTGTAAGTAGCGTAAAACCTTTTTGGCTGCTTTTCAGTGATCCAAACCTGGATTTGACTGGTAACGTTCAAGCATGCCAGTTACATACGCTATATCTGAACGTGTACAAACTTGAGCGTACATAAGACTCCCAACCACAGAAGTATAGAGAATAGGATTCATTTGATTACGTTCAAGTTCATTCTTAGGGCATTGATATGAGCTAAATTTGTCACCCTTAACATTAGGGGCGACAGTAGGGGAGCAATTTTGCATGTTGTATTTGTTAAGAACTTCGTCAATATAAGCTCTTTGGGATAATCCTAATATCCCGCGAGACCTATCTCGATGAATTTCAATACCTATAACATAAAGAGGCTTCACCGAGATCCTTCATATCAAAATTTCTAGAAAGAAAACGTTTGGTCTCATGCAACATGTCTAAGTTATTACTTGCAAGTAGTTTATCATCAACATACAAAATAAGAATAACAAATTTACTCCCACTGACCTTCAAGTATATGCATTGATCCACTATATATTTTTCTTAAAATCAAAAGTACTCATCACCTCGTGAAACTTAAGATACCATTCTCTCAAAATTTTGTATGCCTAGTCTCAATAATTTTAGTAGTATGTGAGGGACAATAAAATCGAAAAACCCTTAGATCTCTCAGGATATCCAAAGAAATGGCAACTAATGGTTTTAGAGTCAAGTTTCTTTATTTGTGACTAGTAATTAATAAAAGTAATGAAAAATTTGTGTCCACCAATTTCAGAGAAAAATGGTCCACATATATCAGTGTGAATTACCTTAAGTAGTGCACCATTTCTAGTGGTTTCTTTCTTATTATCTTTCACAAATTTTTCTTTTATACATTCAATACAATGGTCAAAATCAGAAAATTTAGTGAATAAAGAATTCAATCCTTTATAAGACGTTACATTCTATCTTTTGAAATATGGCCTAAGCATTGATGCCACAATTTTGAAGAATTCTCATTATCTAATTTTTCTTTTATTTCTATTTTTTAGAGGTACTTTCTGTCACATTCATTGTTAATTAGCATTCAGCAAAGACATTATCCAAATTTAACTTAATAGAGGTTTCCCTCTAAAGAGCCAGAACCAATAACATAAGAGTAATGATAAATAATTATTTTATTATTCCCAAACTTAAACGAAAATCCATCAACGTCAAGTTTAGTTACAGAAATTAAATTCCGTGTCATAATGGGAACATAAAGAGTATCATATAAATATAAGGTGAAACCACTCTCCAAAAAATTAAAGGAAGAGTTCATACAGCTTCAACTTGTACAGACTCTCCATTGCCAACTTTAATGGTTCTTTCCCCCGTTTGGAGTGTCTTCTTTGAAAGGAATCCCTTTCTTTCTGAAAATGTCCTTGCTTCTTACAGAAGCGACATTTAGGACCTGCCTCAGAGTTGTCACCTGAATAATTTTTCTTATTTATTTTGGTAAAAATTGACTTATCCTTATTCTTAAAACCTTTGCCATTTTTATGAGCCTTTTTCTTATGGAATCTAGTGGTAGTCAAATGAGCAACATCAGATTTTTCAATCTTAAGCCTTTCTTCTTCTTGGACGCACATGGCGATTAACTCGCTTATCTTCCATTTTTCTTTTTGCGTGTTATAATTGATCTTAAATGGATCAAATTGTGCATGAAGAGAAGTCATAATGAAGTGAACAAAAAAACCCTCAGAAATCGCCATGTCCATACCCTTTAATTTAAAGGCTATGTCGTTCATCATCATAATGTGCTCGCGCACTCCACTAAATCCATCATTACCTGCTAGTGAACATTTTCAAAATAAGGGTACTTGCATGAGTTTTAGAAGAACCCTTAAATTGTTCATCGACTGAAGTTAAGTACTCTTTAACATTCTCAGAGTCAGGAATGGCTCCTCGAATAGCTGTCGTGATAGAGTTTTTCATAATTATAAGGGACATGCAGTTCGATCGCTCCCACTTTTCATAAGTAGCTTTTTGCTCAATTGAGCTTGTATCTGTAAGTGGAGCAGGAGGATTAACTCGTAATGCATAGTCCAAATCCATAACGTCGAGAATAATTTTCACTTGCTCTTTTCAAACAGTAAAATTAGTTCCATTCAAGGCTTCAATTTCAGAGAGATACCCAGAAATACTAGTTGGAGTCAATGCTGAAACACAATCAAGCTCATAAGCATGCTTACAAAAAACTAAAAAAAATTCACAATGTACAACAATAATTAATAATTAATCATAATAAAACCAACTGTAGGGCAAGCAGTTAGTTACATAAAATCTATTTATAACACCAAAAAAATAAATTTTAATAAGACGTTGGGCATAATTATCAATCTTTCGTTGGTCTAATTAATAATATGCTAATAACATCCCCATAAAATATGCACAACACATTTATTCACGCATCACCGTTGGGCAGAAATGAAATAAACATGTTACATATGCAATAAAATTCCATTTAATAAATTTCAATTCTAATTTTTCGTTGGGTAAAATTAAAATCTTTATTTATTAAATGTAACATTATGTGACTTTTCTTAATCTTTAATTGTTTTAATTAATAATCCTCCGTTGGGCTGATTATTAATTTTAACAATAAAAGAGTCACGCATACATGTAAATTATTATGATCAAACTCAAATATTAATCAAGTTTAAAAAGTAACATTATTTATAATTTACATGTAACAACTTAAAAGCCCTAATAATATATCACATCATGTTCTAAAATATTAAATTAAAATATATAATTATGAACATGAAATAATATATATTATCAATTCACCATAATCAGGCAAAAATTAATTTAGCATAAAAGGTGTATATAATATAATATGAATATCATGATTAAATATTCATGAAACATAATCGTAATTTCCGAAACAGTGTACTGTTAATATATATTCATAAAATAAGCATGATATGTTAAATATTTCCGAAACATAATCATACTGATCATATATATTCACATAAATTCCAACTATGATACTGTATGGTATTGATTTATACCGAAAAGTAAGGAACAGTATTATGTATATATCGGAAAGAAACAGTGCATATATATAAATCACTACATTAATTTTCAATAGATATTACAAGAACAATGGTAATTAAATAAAATTTCCCAGTACTGTACTCTCATCTTGGAATCTTTATCGGCTAGTCCAAAGTAAGTACAATGCTATCATTCAAAAACATTAATGGCATACCATATCGGACATGATTTGTATTTGAACAATATTCTTTATTATTTAAATTCCTGCTGATCATGTCCCTTGCGATCTCTTATATATGTTTATGCCTTTTGGTATTAATTTATTCTTAATTTCTTTCAATGTTCATGCATATATATAAAAGGTCACTGAAATAACATGAATTAGAGATGCAGGAACATGAATCCAAAAATAAGTTATGATTTGCTAACGTATTCTGATTCAACTTTCACGTACCACGTAAGCAAAATAAGCAGACATAATTTAATCACGCATGAGGTAAGCAAATTTCCATTTTTCGAAAACTCCTTTTCGTAGCAACATAATTATATATTATACTCAATACAGAGATTATGCGAAATTAAAATTATTGTCATAATAACATAATTAATTTATTCTATATAATAGCGTAACCAAGCGCTTTGATACCAGATGTTGAATAATTATGACGGAACGTGCTATTGCATAGAATAAAATCAAATAAATTAATCATAACAATTAAGTACTTACATGAATTGAGAGAAGCTTCCACTGCGCGTAAGGGTAAAGGTTTTCAATTGCCTCTCTCAATCTTAATGATGGATGTATAGGTGTGTATAAATTTTTTGAGACGGCAACTGGAACCAAACCCTAACTGTTTTATTTATTAGATAGCTAAGAGTCAAAATCGTCCATCAAGATTATGAAACCCTAGGGCCCATTATGCCAACTTAATATTAATAATAATATTTATGGGCCACACAATTAATTACCAAACTCATAAATAAAGTAATAAATTAATACAATATGTAAGTCAAATAATTACATAAATAGTAGAGGCCAGATAAGTGAATAAAATATTCTAACAAGAAAGAGTTTTTTAGAGAGCAGTTTGTTGTCGAAATTATCATCGAAATATTTTGGTCTTCACCATTCAAAAGTTGACTGCCAACCAAGATGTCAAATAGACGAGTCTTTCTACAGGAACCGTGGGTGGCAACCGGTCCAAATTTATTTTTATTTTTTTTATGACTTTTAAATAATTAATGTGATTTATTAAAATTAAAATTTTACAAAATACATTAATTTAGATATCATTTAAATACATGTAAAAAATAGAGTTGTACGACCCTATTTTTTAGGTATATCCAAATCACACTTAAATCATTAAATATACTTCCTACCCAACTCATTGGATATACTCTTCTCACATTTCAATCTATAATTCATGAAAACTTGTTAACAAAAAAACAAAACAATACTACCTACCTAAAAACTAGGACACTCGAGAAGTTTCTCAAATCAAGGAATATTAAGAAAAAGGATACATGGAACAAATAATTGCCGTATTGAAAGTAAGCATCCATCAAAGTGGCCAAGCAAAAGCCATTTAGTATAATATCATCTATAGCTATCCCCATCCCATCCCCATATTTTACTTTTCTCATAAAAAGAATTTTCTTCTTTTATTTGTAACGAGCTGAAGTTGTTTTAAATACTCAATCAGTTCAAAATTAGGATACATTTTAAATTTCAAGTCAATTGCAAAATACTATAATTTAAGATTGATATTTTTAAATCAGCAAAATACAGTAAGTAATGACAAATTTGAATAGATTTTGAATTTAATAATTTTGCAAAACGACTTAAAAAAATCAAAAACACTTCATCTTTGGAACGGATGGAGTATTTTCTAAATTAAGGCAAACCCATGGGAACAAAAGGCAATATCAAAGCATTTGAAATAAGTATATATATATACGATACTCAAAAATCTCAATGCATAAAGCATAGCTGATCAAATGATTGAGGCTATCAAATGACGCCTAATGGCTGAATGATCATAGCTTGTAAAGTGCAACTTTGTTTCACAAGATGTTCCAATATGCATACTTGAAGGAATGCAAAACATAAATAGAACTGATATTAAACCAAGACTAAAGAAGTGCAAAAAATGAACAAAATATTAACAATCCAAATTCAGGATCCATCCCTAGCATCTCTCCTTGTTAAAAGCAACATATGAACAAATTTTCCTGTCACATAGGAGTTGGACCGCAAAACTCTCAAATCAGTCAAAATAAGATTCACAAGAATCATTTAAAGAGCGAGCACGAATCAACAAAAGGGTTACCGATTTTTTTTCAAAAGAAGAAAAGAACAGGTTAATTGACATAAGCCAAAGCATTTTACTGAAACTACTGCAGTAACAAATTAATTGCTCTATGCAAGTTAGAAGCAAAATACATGGTTACTACCCATTCTGTGCACACTACTAGTCTAGCACTAAAAACCATAGATGAGGGGCAACCATAGCCACTACTAGAAAAAGGATTAAAATATACTAAGAACTACAAGACATCTAAAAGGTGATCTAACATCGCACAATGAAGTAGGGCACACCTTCCACACACAACCCACCCACCACTTGTTCAATCATCATCTTCTTCCTACAAGAAGCAGAAAAAAGAATCAATAGGGTAGCAAAATATTTAAGTAGAAGCAAATATCTACTATTTCCACAAACCTCTTCACTGCCCTCTTCGTCTTCCTCATCGTTGACCTCAGACTTAGACTTGTCAGATTCCTCATCATCATTACCCCCAGCCTAATTTCAGTTCAAGGTTACATTGTTTTAACAACATACGATACATAAAGTTAAAAAGGTCAAAAAGAAAAACTATGAATACTTTACCAGTTTCTTGTTATAGATTTGCATATTCTTTTCATAATCCTTCTTCCTTTGCTCTGCCTTGGCAACAAAGGGGGCCTTATCCTGTATTTTATCCATCAATAGATATATTAGTACAATAATTAAAAATAAAACATGTAGTTTCACACATACAACATTCTAAAGTCAATTACAGAATTACTTACAGCATCTGACATTGACCTCCATTTATCTCCACCAGCCTTACCAATCTGCTTTTCAATCAGTTTAATGATTCAACACTTAATTAATCAAACTAATAATAAATGAATCACTAGAAAGAAAACAAAATCAGAAAATAGCAATACTATAGTCTAATTACTCACGGCTGCCACAGATTTATTTCCAGGAATTTTTTCTTTGAACTGCACTCTAAAGCCCTCCCTGCAACAACAATTTAGTTTTATTTAATTTAAAATCTATCAAAACAAATTACTGAAAAATTAACCTATAATTAGCATTATTTTTAAATTAGCAAAAAGTGATCTACATGAAAACAAAGAAAGCACTGGGAGGCCTCTTAGGTTTGTTAGGGTCCTTGGCGGCCTTTCCCTTCTTAGTTTTTCGCCCGCCTTTGTTCACTGCAAGCCTATCACCATCCACGAAAACAAAATTATCACCGTACACACACATACTCACGACTTAACAGAAGTTATGATAGAGAACAACCAACAGTTACCTGCTATCAGCGTTGGCCTTGGATCTACCTCCTTTCATGGCGAATCCTGCATTAATATAGTTTAATAAGTAAATACCAGCACGATAATCGAAAGAATAGGTCAAAATTAGGTAGAAACCAACTAAACATAAAGGATTAAGGACCTATAATAATTAGGGTTAGGGAGAGGGGGAGAGACGAAAGGGTTTGGAGGTTAAAAGAGGAAGGGTATGGAGTTTACTTATTAATTGAAATTTCAATGAAAAGCATAGGTAGTGAAATATGAAAATATATCCGCCTGTTCGAGTTTTTAGGCGGGATTCACAAATTTTCATACTCTTTCCCTATTCTCTAATTTGGTTCGTGATTATATCAATTTATTTATTTTTTAATTAATTAGTAATTGAACCCGTGCGATTCACGAAAATTAAAATTAAATTATTTTACTTGACTAATAAGATAAGCAAAATAATTGAATATAATTTTTTTTTAAAGTATCAGATTAAAATACATTATTCATTTTATTTCATATTCTAAGATTTTATAAATCGTTCGGACCATCCAAACATGGATCAAGTAATATAAATATTCTCCAATATTATTAAAGGAAATATGTTACTACTTTAGTTTGTATTTAACAAAACAAATGTTGGCTAACAGTGTTTCAGAACAAAAAAAGGCTAATACTGATCAAATCATGTTGATATAGATTATATGGATAACAAAGTTCAATTTCACATCTTGTCCCAATACCTACCAAAGTATAATTTAATCTGGTCATTCAAACATGGATCAAGAAATATAAATATTCTCCAAGATAATTAAAGGAAATATAATACTATTTTAGTTTGTACTTAAAAATTAAATATTCGCTAATAATACTTCAAAACCCAAAAAGAGTAATATTGATCCATTCCTGTTGATAAAGAATATGTTCAAAATTATTAAAGTAGTCATATGTCAACTCAAGTGTAAAGTAAATGTAATTTCTGTTAGCTCACTACTTTCTGTTTCATGTCACAGCAAAATAGGCAAAGATGGCAGGTCTTTCTAACAACAACATTTCTTTCAATGGTCTTGGATATAGCTGAGTAGCTTCCGAAAGCTGTTCAGATGTTGCATACTGTAATAATCAATAATAAAAGTAAATCTAACAATGCAATGACAAATTAAAACACAGAAACAAACATAAATCGAATTATCAAAAATTTTAAACTCCAATTTATTTCTGCACATACATAATATATATATATATATTATATATATACACACAAATTTGATAAAGAAGAGAGAAATTAGTACTTGTAAAACGTAGATAGAGACTTTAATATATAAATTGAATAAATAAAAGAATATCTATTTTTATCTTCAAGCTGGAAACCAAGGAGGCAACCGAGATATTAGGTCAAAATAAGAGTTTGGATATTAGTGTGTAGTGGAGATAATAAAATGAAATGAATTACTTTGTAGGTGGCGGAAATGACAAATTAGTCATTATCACAAAGCACAAATATAATCTCACATCACAAGTGGGCCTTAGTCCTTACAATATTTTCACTATCTGAAAAATATGTAAGAGTTATTGTTTTATAATTTTGTATAAATCATAACAATTTTAAGTTTAAAATTATCTCAAATTAACTTTTAAAAGTCATTAATAATTTAATAATGTATAACGGACGGAGTATACATACAAAAGAAAATATTAGATATCCAAAAATTTTCTTTTTGTAATGTCCACCTTTTTAATAAGGACCAAATCATTAAATTAATTCATTCGTTCTAAAATATAATATTGACTTTTTAAGGTATATTTAAGATATTTTTTTAATATGAAATTAATTTAATTTTATATGTAATAATTATGAAGATTAACTATCAAAATATTATATTAAATATAAAATTTATTGTTTCAATAATTAAATGAATCTCACTAATTAAAAATATCTTAAATTGACATTTGAAAGTCACAGTTATCATACTATATATTTTGAAAAGAAAAAAAATACAATACAAACAAACAAATATAATAATTACAAACTAATTATAAAGTATTACTCCACTAATAAAGAGGACAATCCATTTTTATCTAATGCCTTGTCTACCGAAGTTGCAAACTACTGTTATCAAGGGTATTTAATGATTCAGATTCTCATAAATACTATTTATTTATTAAAAAAAGCACACCTCACCTTTACTAGGATCATCTCCATTTTAAATAAAATAAATAGTCTCCATTTCATGGTTCAGATTTAAAATGTGTTGAAATATGATATCATGCTGGTAGAAGAGAGAGTGATAATGAGAAATATACAAAGAATGAACACAAACGAAACACAGAGAATAGAGAAAAAAAATAAACACAAATCAAGTGTTCGGACACATTATATACAAAGGCATACACAATATTAATATTTTAACCCAAAAAAATATACAATATTGATATATAAGACTAAGTTTATTTATGTATAATTAAGCATAATACACTTGAGACTACTCCCAAACACTCTTGAGTAGACAACTATGATGTCAATTTATAAATATCACATTGACCATAAAAGTAATTAAAAACAAAGTTTTGTCTATCCAGTCATATGCAAAAGCTCTAGCATATAATTAATATTTTCATGGATGATAACATGAATCAAAACATAATGCAAAAACACAGTACACAGAACTCTTAATAAGAATTCTTTAAAACTCCTAATATGATAACGAAAAAGATGCACACTATGATTCAATTATTCCATACACTAACCATTTAGCTATAAATTTTGTTACCATCAACAAACCAATCATGATCCAAAGAAGTCAAAAATATAACCATAATATAAAAACTACCTTAACTGATCAAAGAGATTCGTTACAACCATTATGCATCAAAAGATTCATTACAACCAAAAAAAGCTCAAAATAAGCAGTTATTCACCATTAAGATAAACACATAAAAAATCTCATAACTGTAGCTTGAAATTCATTTTGATTACTCCTTCTCAATTTTTAATATTCTTCTTCATCTTGTTGGTTGAAAAATATAACTGAAGATCATCACCCAGATCACTTAATTCCACAATTTTACTATTAAAAGTTCTTTTTGAAGGTGTTTTATTTGGAGAGATACCATCTGTCTCATCAAAAAAAGAACCCTGATATATTCAAAAAAAGAAGATGCATGATCATATAAGAATAAAAAAATTTTATAATAAGAATAAAAACTATGTAGCATAAAAGTAATAAAAAATAATAGTTTTAATGAAAAAATAATAGTTATATTATTAAAAACTCAATCTTGTTTATGACATTAACTTTCTGATTACGTTCAATACAATCTGTTGGCTCCTGAAATAAATAAAGACATCTTATAAGCACTGATTTTCATAAAATCAACATTATATATATAAACAACACCAATGTTTTCAAATAATCTAACCTGCTCAGTAATTAAGGAAGAAATAAATTTTTTAATGAGGGTATCATCATCTGTCACCATTTGAATAGCATATATATTTCAACTGTCACTTAAATTTGCTTCCTTAATTTTAACTTTGAATAATATTTTTTTGTCAAGCAAACAATCCAATTCAACAGGATAATCACGTTCATTCTTTTCAGGATCCTACAATATTAAAAAAAAATCTTTAGTGTTCTTAATAAGTAACACTAACAAATATAATACTTTAACAACAAAAAAAACGAGTTATATATCGTGGTGTTCCTTCACTCTACATGATTGAAGTACCAATATGTTAGGCCTCTAAATAGTTTATTTTAAATAAGAACATAATTCTTCAGCAAAATTACCTCACAATGTACAAACCAACTGATTAATTATCCAACATCCTCTACCAGAATTTATTTGAACCTCTTTAGTAAAGAACTCTTGATTGAAGCATGGATTCTATCACAATGTTATGAAGAGATGACTAAAAATAATTAACTAAATATGATTATTTTAACAAATAAAGGGAAATAAATTTCGAGTTACACTTAGTATATGAAATATTATAAAGAATGATACCTTTTCATCGAGTAATATCATATCAATCGTATTGATCTGTTCAGGATTCACAAAATTTGGGATGGTCCACAGGCGGATTATTCGGATTTTCAACCTCCAATCATGTCTGTCTGGAGTTATAGAAGAAATAAAGTCCACTCTTCGAGCCATTGACAGTAAAAGACACAGATTTTTAAAAAAATGGCAATAGAAGAAGAAGAAGAAGAAAATATAAGATGGTAGTCAGACTGGATTTAATCATCATATATATATACATGGATCATAAACAAATACCGAGAAATTTTTGAAAACTCCTC
This sequence comes from Panax stipuleanatus, assembly GCA_020205555.1. Taxonomy (NCBI): domain Eukaryota; kingdom Viridiplantae; phylum Streptophyta; class Magnoliopsida; order Apiales; family Araliaceae; genus Panax; species Panax stipuleanatus. Next base: position 156,934,626 of record CM035118.1, read on the forward strand.
TGAATTAAAGATAGAAGACGAATAGAATATATTCTTTCATCTACAGGTTGATTCAAAATAAAAGGATAATCTGATTTCTGAATTTATACGTGTTTTGTTTTGGAGGAAATTGTTATTGATTATTGATGGTGATAAATAACATTATATGAGCAACTTCAAAATAAAGTAACGTAACATTATTTTATTTTATTTTTTAAATTGATTATACAGACCCTATTTTTTGTATGTATCCAAATTACACCTAAAATATTATTTTCAATAAAATAATAAATACTATAAATTTTTTGAGAGTTACTAAAAAAAAAGAGAAAAAAATCGCTAGAATATCACAAAACCAATGTCCCTCTAGAATTATTGTAGTTTTAACTTAAACCTAATTTAACTTTAGATATTTATAATCTATAACAAATTATTTTCGTAATTAGATTAAATTAAACTTGATGAATGTAGATTTGTTTTTAAAATTAAATTATAAGTATTATTTAACATGTATTATTGATGGTGATAAATAGCATTAAAGAAGGGGAGTGAAATAATGAAGAGTTTTTTTTCGTTAAAAACGTGTAAAAGGATAATCTGATTTTTGGGAGAAAAAGTATTTTGTTAAAAACGTGTAAAAGAATAATTTGATTTTTTGGGGGAAAAAGTGAAGGGGAAAATGTTTTGTTTTGGAGAAAATTATTTTGTGTTTTGGGGGAAAAAATTAAGCAATTAAAATTAAGTGTATTCTATTTTTGTATATAGTATGATACCCTCCCTTCCAAATAATTATTATTAATTTTTTAAAATTAATTTAAGATAATTTTAAATTTATAATTAAGATAACTCGTTAAAATTATGAAATAGAATTTATAATGCGTTATACTTTTTATATAATTTATAATATTCATCGTTCTATTGTTTATCATTAAAAGAGTCTACATCAATTTTAAAAAGTTGACAATCATCGAATAATATAAAACTGATGAAGTATATAGGTGATCGGGTATAACCCACCGACCCCTACATGGACAGAAGGCCGGGGCCGAGAGGAGCTTACCGGGCCCAAGGGGCCGAAGCCAGAATGGTGGCAGCATTGTTCGGGATCGGGTATCTGAGCTCTTTGGGCCCGAACCCAGACCCAACTGGTGTTATCCGGATCGGGTATCTTAGTCCCACGAGACCAGGGCCCAGACCAACATAATGATGATCGGGGTCGGATTACCAAGCCCTTCGGGCCGGAGTCTAGACCGAATAGATAATGATTGGGATCGGACTACCGAGCCCTTCGGGACGGAGTTCAGACCACTTTGTAAGGCCCATACCGAAGGTTACTTCTCGGATGGAGCCCGGAGCAATAAGGAGTCTAAAGGATTAAAGGTTTTAACCCTAATCCTATCTCAATACAAACTCTTATAAGACAAGTAGTTGGATAACCACCAACTTGTACTTTTAAAGGAGATTGCGTTGGACCCAAACAATGGTAACTGCCATGTTTAGGAGTCCTAACTTGACTGGAACATGGGCTCTAGAGGTGGTGAGAATGACTATAAATACAAGGCTTAACCTAATGGTAACAGGTAATCATTATTAATATTCCCTTGAGCACTATACACTATTGCCTCCATTGTTAACCTTGTGACCAGCCTGTACTTATTCTCACACCGGAGCTATCACCCGGCGGCACCAGCCGTCAAGCTTCGGGTTGACGTGTTATTGTGCAGGTCTGAGCGCGTGGAGTTGGTGATTGGACGCGCCGGCAAAACTTGACGTTAACATTTGGCGCTAGAAGGAGGGCAGTGCTTTAGTCAATCACGTTTGTACTTTTCCGGTAGAAAGGACATGGCCAGTAAGGACGGTGGAGCCTCGAACCAGGAAAAGGCCAAAACCTACCCGACGACCTTAGTTAGGGCATCGGTCAAAGATAGGTTGGGACCTAGCAACCAGGAAGGCAATTCGGTGCAGGTCCAGTCGGCACGAAGACAGCTGTTCATCCCTAGTCAACATACTCCGATCCCTCAGCACACCCGCGTGGGAGACAACCAGTCTCAGGCCTACGAACGACGGGAGGAGGATCGGGTGGAGAACAGTAAGGATCAGCGTCATTTTATTCTGTCGACCAGAATACAACAGAACAAGGACGCCATGCTGGCCTTGCGTCTCCAGCAAGAAGATTTGGAGTTGCAGATGGCTAAGGTGGCTGGAGAACAGGAGGCTTCTTCGAAGAAGCACAGACATCGAAGCCGATCTAGATCTCCACGACAACGTGAGACAGGAAGGAACAGAAGCCGATACATAAGCCATTCTCGGGAAAGGAGGAGCCGAAGAAGGAGTCGTTCCCCCGAACGAAGATCGGAACGCCTGGGCCGATCGGGACAGAGGGCGAAAATCGGATCTCCCGAATATGAGGAGGACAGGCGCAGACCTTCCTCCCGTAAGGAAGATACCGACCCCCTCGCCCGAAGAGTCGCGGAGTTGGAGAAGCTTCTGGCCGGGAAAAATCAAGTGGGAACACCATCGAGCTGCCACAGTTCGCCCTTCTCGCCCGAGATTAATCGAGTCACTGCTGACCCAAAGAAGAAAATGCCCCCGATGGAGACATACGACGGAATGGGAGACCCGTATGACCATTCGGATGGATATGATAGGTTGATGACATATTATGGGCATTCGGACGCAGCAAAGTGTCATATGTTTGCAACCACCTTGAAGAAGAGTGCCAGAGAGTGGATGGGAACTTTGGCACCGGGAACGATTAGTTCTTGGAACGACCTTCGGGAAAAATTCCACGCTAGGTTCGGAAGCAACAGGAGAAGGGGAAAGATCACGGCTTCCCTCATGCAAGTGAAACAACGTTCGGACGAGACTCTTGGCGCCTACGTCAAGAGGTTTCGGGAAGCTGTGGGATCGGTGGCAGAATTGAATTCACCACAGGCTTTGGGATTCTTCACAACGGGTTTGGATATGGGGAGGTCAAAGAAGTTGATGAAGGACCTGGTGATCAACCCACCCTCGGACTTGACTGAAGCCTTTCATCGTGCCGAAGGGTTCATTTCCATTGAAGAGGCAATGGGAAATTTCAAGCCACCTTCACACGACAAGTCGAGAGACAGAGACAAGCCGAACAACCAACGATCGGACAATAGTCAGGGGAGATCGGATAATCAAGGGAGAAGAAACTATAACAGTGGGGGATCGGGCCATGGCCGTCCACCCTTCCCGAACAGAAGCATCAACAGGGTATTCACTCCCCTCAACACCGACCGTGCAAGAATATTGGAAGATATCAAGGACAAACCCTTCTATGAGCCCTGCAGGACAAGACCGAAACCGGGGAAGCGCAGCAAAAATAGATACTGCAGTTACCATCAGAACGCGGGCCATACGACAGAGGAGTGCCTTGATCTGGGGGATCTCATCGAGAAAAACATTCAGAATGGGACGTTGGTTCAATATGTGGCCGGCCGGGAAAATGCCAGGACTCAACCAATAGAAGGAGACAGGACACAGGCCCGAGAAACGCCGCCAAATCAGAACCAGCCCGCTCGGGGGGTGATTGATGTTATATCCGGAGGTTCGATAGGGCGCGTGACGGGACGAAAAAGAAATGAACATTTAGACGCTGTCTTATCGGTTGCAGGGTCCTCGGTAAAAAATGAAAGGGTTTTCCCGGGAGCGGTAATTTCCTTCTCAGATGAAGACTATCCTTCGAATCCCATAGAGTCGCATGACGGGGCATTGGTGATAACGGCGCAGGTCGGACCAGTGGACATGAGAAGAATGATGATAGACAACGGATCCTCGGTCGACATACTGTATACACACGCTTATCAAAGGATGGACCTAGGGGGAAAGAAGATGGAACTGGGAGGAGAAGGACCGTTGTACGGATTCAGTGGCGACCCGGTCCATGTGTCGGGCACCATCGAATTGCCGGTTAAGTTTGGCACAACTCCCCAACAAATGGAGATTATGGTCAGATTCTTCGTTGTTCATGTAGATTCGGCTTACAACGCCATATTGGGAAGACCGACCCTGGCAGCCTTACAAGCAGTCACCTCCATACCTCATTTCAAGATCAAGTTCCCCACACCGAACGGAGTCGGAGAGGTAAAAGGCGACCTGGATATCGCTCGTAGGTGTTATCGGAATACTGTGATCTCATCCGGAACCGGGGTAAGCAAGCAGAAGCAGACGATGGCTATTGAGATAGAACCCTTTACAGATGGTAGTACAGAGCCACTTGCTTTACCAGCCGAAGAAACAGAGGATGTACAACTAATCTTGGGGAACGAGAAAAAAATGATAAAGATCGGTTCAGGATTGGTAGAACCCTTCAGGACCGGGTTGATCGATCTGCTTCGGGCGTACGCGGATATCTTTGCATGGGAACCCAGCGATATGCCCGGGGTGGACAAATCAGTAGCACTACACCGACTGGAAGTAGATCCTAATAAGAGGCCGGTCATACAGAAGAGAAGAATCTTCGCCCCGGAGAGGCAGAAAATTATTGACGAAGAGATCGCTAAATTACTGAAGGCAGGGTTTATCTTCGAAATTGATTATCCAGAATGGCTGGCAAACGTGGTGCTGGTTCAGAAACAGAATGGGAAATGGAGAATCTGTATTGATTACACCGACCTGAACAAGGCGTGCCCGAAAGATTTCTACCCTTTGCCCAACATTGATCAATTGATTGACGCCACTTCAGGGTACGGCATGCTAAGCTTCATGGATGCTTTTTCAGGTTATCATCAAATCTCAATGGCCAAGGAAGACATCCCGAAGACAAGCTTCATCACGCATAGGGCCATTTATGCGTATCGGAAGATGACCTTTGGACTGCTGAACGCTGGGGCCACTTATCAGCGAATGATGAACCATGTGTTTACAAAGCAGCTAGGCCGAAGTATGGAGGTCTACGTAGACGATATGATTGTAAAAAGCGTGACAGTTCGGGATCATCTGGTGGACCTAGAAAACTGCTTTGAAACGGTTCGGAAATACAAGCTCCGCCTGAACCCAACAAAATGTACCTTCGGATTGGGATCAGGGAAGTTCCTGGGTTATCTAGTTAGCAAGAGGGGTATCGAGGCAAATCCGGAGAAGATCCAAGCGGTATTAGATATGAAATCCCCGAAGTCCTACAAAGATGTGCAGAGGCTGACAGGTCGGATCGCGGCTCTTAGAAGGTTCGTATCAAAGTCAGCCGAAAGGTGTTTGCCATTTTTCGACACTCTGAAGGGACCAAAAAATGAGAAGAGTTTCCAGTGGACCTCCGAGTGCGAAGACGCCTTCCAGGAGATCAAGCAATACTTGTCCTCGGCACCCTTGCTGATGAAACCGATCCCCTCGGAGCCACTATATCTATACCTAGCCGCCAGCTCGATGGCAGTAGGAGCAGCGCTGGTGAGAGAACGATCGGGAAAGCAGTCTCCGGTTTACTATGTCAGCCACGTCCTTCGGGATGCAGAAACCAGATACCCTAACCTGGAGAAGTTCGCATACGCTCTGATCATCGCAAGCAGGAAACTTCGGCACTATTTCCAGGGCCGGCTAATAATAGTCTATACTGATCAACCTTTGAAAAAAGTACTGCACAGGCCCGAAGTCTCGGGAAGGCTAGCTGCATGGGCAATGGAACTAACTCAATTCGCCTTAGAATACCATCCCCGAACGGCCATTAAGGGGCAGGCCTTAGCGGATTTTGTCGTGGAGTGTTCTTTCAGCGAATCAGATGTAAATTCGGTCATCAAAGCTCGATCGCCACAAACTGCCTGGACCCTCTACGTAGACGGGTCATCTACCTCGGACGTCAGCGGAGCGGGGGTCATTCTGACTAGTCCCGAAGGGTTCCGAGTCCAACAGGCCATTAGGTTCCGATTCAAAGCCACCAACAACGAAGCCGAGTATGAAGCCATTTTGGCCGGACTTAGATTAGCCAAATGCCTGGAGGTGAAAAGGATAATGGTGTACAGTGATTCCCAGCTGGTGGTTAAGCAGATATCGGGAGAGTATGAGACCCGAGGGGCCCGAATGGCGAAATACCTGTCGGAGGTAAAGGACGAACTCTCATACTTCGAGTCGTACAGCTGTCTGGGGATCGATCGGACGGACAATACAGTTGCAGATTCCCTAGCCAAACTAGCCACAACCGAAGCGAGCTCCTTCATCGGATCAGTTTACTTGGAAGTATTAGACAAACCTAGTATTCAAAGGACCGACGTACTGACCCTGGATCGACTCGACTGTTGGCTTACGCCTTACATTACCTATCTGGCCGAGGGGATCCTGCCTTCGGATCGTTTGTACGCTAGAAAAATCAAACACAGGAGTTCTAACTTCGTCCTTATTGATGGAGATTTGTACCGTAGGGCATTCACCTCCCCATTACTGAAGTGTTTAACACCTTCGGAAGCGGAGTATACACTGAGGGAAGTACATGAAGGAATCTGTGGGGATCACATGGGAGCCAAGTCATTGGCTTACAAAATTATGAGGCAGGGATACTATTGGCCCACCATCTTCCAAGAAGCAAAGGACTACGTCAAAAAATGTCCTAAGTGTCAATTACATAGTTCTATCCCACATAAACCTCCCGAAGAGCTATATTCGGTTTTATCCCCTATTCCATTCGCTATGTGGGGGATTGATATCTTGGGACCACTACCGAAGGCCAAAGGGCAGGTCACTTTCGTAATCGTCGCAATCGACTACATGACAAAATGGGTGGAAGCCAAACCATTGCATAAGATTACTGAACAAGAGTGCCTCAAGTTCTTTAAAGAGTATGTTGTTTACCGGTTCGGCATTCCCATGGTCCTGGTCTCGGATAATGGCAGACAATTTGTGGGGTCTAAATTCGAAGTTTTCCTGAAGGAGTTAGGTATCCGACACAGAAAGACTTCTGTGGCCCACCCCCAATCCAATGGACAGGTAGAAGTCACCAACAGGATCCTGCTCACAGGAATTAAGAGAAGGTTGGATGAACTAAAGGGAAGATGGCCCGAAGAGTTGCTCAGTGTCCTTTGGGCATATCGGACTAACCCGAGGACCACTACAGGTGACTCACCGTTCAGATTAGCCTATGGAACTGATGCACTGATACCCGTTGAGATCGGATCACCAACACTTCGAATCAGTCAGTACCAAGAGTTATACAATGATGATGGTTTACGATTAAATTTGGATCTATTGGATGAGGTTCGGGATTCAGCGTCGATAAGGCTAGCTATATACCAGAAGAGAACGGCCCGACATTACAATCAGAATGTGAAGCAAAGAAGGTTTGAGGTCGGGGACCTGGTTCTTCGGGAAGCAGAGGCATCAACCCCCCAGAACACAGGCAAGTTAATGCCGCACTGGGAGGGACCTTATGAAGTAACTGAAGTGCCGAAGCCGGGTACTTATCGGCTTCGGACGTTAGACGGTACGGAGGTAAAAAATACATGGCATGCTGGAAGACTTAGAAAATATTATCAGTAAAAGTCATGTAATTTACTTTCGCTTATGTAAGCTGCTTTATACATTAATAAAATAAAGTGGATTTCTCTGGGCAAAACTTTTTTGTTATCTTCATTCAAATTCTACAAGTTTACAAAACCCTCGGACTAGCGATGAACAAATCCGATCAGAATAGTTACAAAACAACTTGAACTGATCGGAAAAAGTTACACGCAGATCCGATCGGGCAAAGTTACAAAAGAAAGAGACAAAAATTAAAAATACAAGTTATAAACTAAGGATGGGGACCCTCGCCATCGCCATCAGCATCATCATCGGCATCGGACTCATCATCAGAGGAGTCCAAGATAGCAGGATCGAGCCTAGCAGCCTTCATCTTCGCCTGAGCCCGCTCCTTATGAGCCCCATAGCCTTCGGCAAATTGGCCCATGATGGTATCGCGGAGCTCAGCCGATTCTTGATACTCTCGCGCACCTTGCTGCTTGGCTTCGGCACATTCGGCCCCCAGAGCTGTGTTCTCCTTCATCAGCACCAAGTGGCTGGCGTGCATTTCAGAAACTTGGCTCTGGAGAATCAGAAGCGCATTCTGCTGATCAAGATCTTTCTCCTTCAGAAGAGCCCTCTCCTCGATGAGCTGTTTATTGTATCCGTCAAGCGCAACGAACTCCTTCTGCAGATTATGATGGAGCCTCTGGTGTTCGTTGGCCTGACGTTCGGCGAAGGTCACCTTATTGCGGGTTTCGGCATGATTTTCCCTCTCCTTGATTAAATCAGCCGATAACCCCCGAACATCCCCCTCAAGCAGTTCCACGTCGGCTCGAAGCTGAACCTCTTTCCGGGTGGCCTTGACAACAGGAGGAATAGCTCGGGCCAGAATGGCGTTAGCCTGCATCAAGGAAAAATAAACAGTTCAATAACGGCCAGACAGACATTCAATAAATTCAAGCTAAAGCTTTCGGGAATACCTGACTCTGGGCTTTGATGTACGCCACCATCAAGGCTTCGGCCGAATACCCTTTGAACCGGGCATCATCAGCAGGAAGCTTGAAGTAATCCAAGCGGTCAAAAGGGAAAGCTTCTGACGGACTCTTCGGCCAAAAGGATTGGGTCGGAGACACATCAGAAGGATCCGCTTGGGCAGCAGGGCCGGAGGCGGCAGAGGGCCCGACCTCAGCAGGAAGCTGGACCACAGGAGTCTGCGGAGCAGCGTCCGGCTGAACCTCGACCATCTGGAGGTCGGGCTCATTAACCAACTTTTGTTTCTTGGGGCGAGGCCTCAGAGTTTCCTCCTCGGTCCCCTTGGGATCCTCAAGAACAAGAGTCAGCTTCGGGATAGCTGGTTTAGAGGAGCCCTTCGGAAGGGCCCTCTTCTTGCCTTTCCTCAGCTGGGCCACCTTATCGGCTGCAGTCATCTTCATGACATTCTTCGGCACGGCATGAGAGGAGTCGACTGAGAGCTCAGAAATCGGGATAGTCTCCCCTTCGGCCGCGTCATCCCCGAGAGGTAGAAGTATCGGGCCAGACCGAACGGGGAGGGGTGTAAGAGACTCATCAGCGCCCTTCGGCTTGAAGATTGTCACTGCAGAAACAAGTAGATACTCCAGAAAATCAGAAAAACAAATCAGAAACCAATGCTCGAAAAGAAAGGAGGTCAAGATAGAGTACTCACATCCGTGCCTGTAAAGCCAGGCCTCGTCAGCAAAGGTATCCAGACTCCACATCGTCTCCTTCACCTTCTGGTAGAAGGTTCGGAACTCCTCCCTTCGGTCGGTGGGGAAGGTGGTCACTTTCACGATCGGATCTTCGGGGGAGGCCCAGTTCGGGAGAAGTTGAAGGTCAGTCCCCTTGACGAAGATCCACTGATTGTGCCAACCTTTGTTGCTAGAGGGAGTCTTGGCAAAGGTGGCCCGGCCGGAGATACGGTTTAGTTGACGGAAACCGGGCTCCTTTGATTTGCCGACCGAAAATAGGACGAAGAAAAAGTCAAGACCAGGGGTGATCCCTAGTTCTTGACAGATAGCTATAAAGCTTATCAAGTGAATGTACGAGTTCGGCACAAGTTGTGCGAACCCGATCCCCACAAAGCAGAGAAAGGACACGATAAACTCGTGAAGAGGGAAGCGGATGCCGTACCGCAGGGCATAAGTAGGGATGGCCACCCATTTGCCTTCGGGGCGCCAGAACATCCTCTCTTCGGCTCTGGGTACCCGAAGACTGTACTCTTGGGGGACTCTGAAGAGAGTTCGAACATCAGAAACCTGAGACGGAGTAATGGTGGACATAGTGTTGACATGCGAATACTCCGTCTCAGAACGGTAAACGGACCGGATGTGTGTCTCGGTTCCATCAACCGAGTCTCCGGTGGGAGCTTCAGGTAGGTCAACCGGCACCAAATCGGTGCTGGCGATGGTGACAATGGCGGCCATTTCGGCGGAAGTAGGAGTGACCTCAATGGTAGAGTTCAGGTCGGAAGTGGAAGCAGCTGGAGGAACGCCGGAATCAGCCATTAGAAGGAAAAATCGGTGAAAGTGAGGTGATTTGGGGGGTAAAAGGACTGGTCGGAGAACAAGAAACCTCTCGACGGAAATCGCACTCGCCGGAAAATGAGTTTTGAATTTAGCTTAGACAAAGAGAGTTCGTAAAAAATGGATGTGGTAGGGGGGAAGATATTTATACTGATGCTGCACGAATCTCAACAGGCGGCTAATAATGACGTTGGGCCGTTCATTTCTTGTGTATCGTGTACCGCATTAATTAGGTCGGTTGGATTACCCAGGCATCTCTTTAAATCTCTCATTAAATATCCCATTAAAGGCTTGTTATAATGAGAGACTGGGGGGCAATGATCGGGTATAACCCACCGACCCCTACATGGACAGAAGGCCGGGGCCGAGAGGAGCTTACCGGGCCCAAGGGGCCGAAGCCAGAATGGTGGCAGCATTGTTCGGGATCGGGTATCTGAGCTCTTTGGGCCCGAACCCAGACCCAACTGGTGTTATCCGGATCGGGTATCTTAGTCCCACGAGACCAGGGCCCAGACCAACATAATGATGATCGGGGTCGGATTACCAAGCCCTTCGGGCCGGAGTCTAGACCGAATAGATAATGATTGGGATCGGACTACCGAGCCCTTCGGGACGGAGTTCAGACCACTTTGTAAGGCCCATACCGAAGGTTACTTCTCGGATGGAGCCCGGAGCAATAAGGAGTCTAAAGGATTAAAGGTTTTAACCCTAATCCTATCTCAATACAAACTCTTATAAGACAAGTAGTTGGATAACCACCAACTTGTACTTTTAAAGGAGATTGCGTTGGACCCAAACAATGGTAACTGCCATGTTTAGGAGTCCTAACTTGACTGGAACATGGGCTCTAGAGGTGGTGAGAATGACTATAAATACAAGGCTTAACCTAATGGTAACAGGTAATCATTATTAATATTCCCTTGAGCACTATACACTATTGCCTCCATTGTTAACCTTGTGACCAGCCTGTACTTATTCTCACACCGGAGCTATCACCCGGCGGCACCAGCCGTCAAGCTTCGGGTTGACGTGTTATTGTGCAGGTCTGAGCGCGTGGAGTTGGTGATTGGACGCGCCGGCAAAACTTGACGTTAACAATAGGTAAATTACAAATTATAAATTTTTATCAAAAAGTAAATATAATTAAAATAGGTCTATTCTAAAATATAGAATCAATATTGATTTAAAATTAAACGAGTGTATATATTCAAATCAAATGTTGATATAAATTTATTTAAATTAGACAATACAATTATAACCATTATAAATTACTTAAACGGTACTATTAAATACAAGAATTATTATATTCAAAATTAAAACTTTAAAATTTTCTTTTACTTTTATGAAACACTTTTATAGCAGTGTAATCAATATTATGTTAACTTTCCTACTAAAATACTTTTATCAAAAAAAATATTATAAATTTTAAAGTATATATTTTCATGACATCGCATTGTTTGGCCAATCAAACGCTTAATATATTTAAGCTTTTTTAGGTGGTTTAAAAAAAAAATCAAAATCAAAATCAATACGAGATAGTTTCAAAATTAAAATTGGTATGATTAATTTAATTTTGAATATATTTAAAAGACAACTTGTATATTTGTCTTATATTTTCAAAAAGTAAAAGATAATTTCTATAATCACTTCATTGCTGGCGCTAACGACCAACAAGTCCATAAACGTACACGATATATATATATATATATATATATATATATATATATATATATATATATATATATATATAATTATAAAATGATACATAAATGTATTTTTAACACATCTTAAAATACGTTACAAATTGATGCGAGTCATGTGACCATCCGTATTTGCACAATATTAAGCTATGGTTTTGAAATATAGGTGTATAACAAAAAATAAAGATTATATTCAAGGTCAAATACATAATTTTAGACAACATATAAACTACTATAACAATATCAATAATCAAATAAGTTAGGTGCATACTCCCTCGTCTCAAAAAAGATTAATTAAAATATAAATAAAACTAAGAACCACTAATATTTCACATGAATTTCGGGTATTTGATATATCCATAAAATATACTCTCACATGGGGTAAATTAGTCCAATTTTTTTTACGTGAGAGTGAATCTTGTGAAAATATAAAAAATACATATAAAAATTATATCCTCTCCAAAAGTTTAGTCTACTTTTCCGCTCATTTACTTGTGTGAAAATTTTAATTAAGACATAGAGGGGAGGGGAGGATTATATTTAGTTTTAATTACTTTCCAAACCTTCTCCTTCTTATTTTTTGGGCATAAATATTAAACTTAATTTTCGTAGTGAAGTGTTATATTCAATCGGGTCAAATCAATCTAAACATGTCCAAAACGTCACGATTTAAATGAAATGAGTTATTGATTCAAGTCGGAATGGAAGCTTGGATCAGGAAGAATAATTAAATAAATTTTAGACCAAAATATTGTTGAAGCCAAAATATTAGACTAGACTATAGAGAGAACAACAATTTGTCTACTACTCCATTTCCTCACGTCTCCTCCTCACCTTTTGTCTTCACAGCTTGATATTCATAGGTTAGAAAAAAAGTGTCTCAATCTTATTTGATACGCCTTCCGTCCCATAATATACAATATTTTAGAGTTATATATAATAATTTAAAAAATAATTATATATCATTAAATATAGTATAAATTGTCTATAATACTATTTATCATCTTCTCTCTCATCGATAATATTTTTTTATAAAAAATAATATCAAAAAAATTATAATTAATTCTCTTAAATTATATAAAACGTCAAATAATAAAAATAAAATAAAATCATCTTAAACGTGATATATAATGGGACGGACGGAGCTTTCTTGTTGTTGTTAATGTTATCAAAGTATTTTTCATAACAATAGTTTAATAAGTATTTAGTGGTACTCCTTTATTTTTTTAATACGATAAATGCTCTTTAACAAATACCCAACTCAGACGGAACACGTGGCCTCCATAAATTGCTAAAATATCCTGAGATGACATGGTTAGCGTCTGGTTTTTATTTTATTTGTGGCCAATCAATCAATCACAAGCTCATCAAAATTTTCTTCCTAATTTTTTAAATTTAGTTGTGATTATGTTGGGTTAGACTTGGACTTGGACCACAAAATAAAATGGAGAATATGGTTTGAGTGTAGTTTGGTAGTTGCAACTTGCAAGGGGAATAAAACGAAGGAGAAGACAGTAGGGTAGGGGCGGGGGGGTTTTTTCTCTCTCCAAAATTCTAAATTTTAAACCAAAAATATTAAATTCTAAACTTTAAATATTATTTTTTATATTTTTTTAAATTACAAATATATACGATCTATGCAATCTTATTTTTTATATATATTTAAATTACACTTAAATTATTAAATTATGTATAAATTTGAATTAAAATAAATATTATAAATTTTTTGGGAGTTAAAAAAAAAATCAGTAGTGCCGGCCCCCTAGATTTTTTTCAAATGAAATCATTACTTAGCAGCATCTCACCACCACTTCTCAACACTTTATAAATTACTTCTCACATATAGCCAAGGATGTGGTATATAGTGCGGTGGATAAATCATTTTTTAATTACTATAACTTTCTTAACTAAAAATTGTTAGATATCATTCCTTTTCATGTTTTTTTAGATACTAAAATTTAATCTTTTTATTCGTCACCTATAATTTTAAAAAAAATTAATTCATTACTTAGTTTCTCATAATATCTCTAAATATTAAATATTAATTTATTTCTATTTTATCTTTGTAATAAATTTTAGAAAGATAATGTTATAATTATATACACAATTTAATCAATGAAAGAAAGTATTGACTACATGTCCTAATGAAATATAATTTCAACTCCGAATCGAATCGAATCGAATCAATTTCAATCGAAACTATTATTATTCATAATTTAATTCATTATATACAGACAAACTAGAGTGGTATACCTAATCTATTTACTTTTTCTTGAAGCGTCAATTAAATAATTAATTGAAAAAAAAGGGGACAAACTTATGTTCAAAAGCGTGTCAACTTTGCTCTTGACAATTTCAGCACAAACTTGACCATTTTTCAATTATTAAATTTTGTTAGGCACACCTCAATTTTAGAGTAAATATGTTTGTAGTGATATTTTTTTTAAACTTATTTTAGCGATATTTTAAAATTTTAATTATACTTATTATTCTAACAACATAATTATTAATTTTTAGTAGGATTAAAAGTTGTTTGAAATCAATATCTCGGGCCATACTTGTTAGAAATCACCAATTACTATTATAAATTTTAAATACTTTAAAGTTGTAATTTTTTTTTCTAACACTAATACATTATTTCATCAAACGAACGAACTCTAGTATGTAAATTTGCATACAAAGATTTTTATTTCCTTAATTTCCATCGCATGCATGACAAGCTGTATATAAATACATAATACTCCCTCAAGTTTAAAAAAAATTAATTATTCAATTATTATTTCTCGTATTTGATCTCAACTCTATATATTTGGAATTGAATAAGAATTAAATAATCGTTATTATTACTACTATGTAGTATAAACCAACACTATTACTAGTTACTAGTACTAGTACCAAGTACAAAATTAAAATAGTACTTAGTAGTTCGCAGTGAGTCGTCCTTTTAAATTCACCCGTTCTCTCCTTCCCTCCTTTCTTTTTCTCTCTACCTCTCTTGTTTAACGATGGCCCGAAAACTCCGATGGACTCTTCTATACATCGTGGCCTCTATCGTCTTTTTAGCTTCAGTCTATCACAACATCGTTTCCAATTCATTTCCCGCCGACCAACTTCTCCACCAATCTCCCTTCCCTTTCACTTCCTTCGATTACAATCAACTTCTCCATGAAGAACAGCTTACTATGAAACATACCAATTCTTCTCTTTCCTCCGTGAATCATGATACCACGGCCTCGACATCGCCGACGTCAATCTCCAATCTCGCTATTCTCCTTCCTGATTGGCAAGTTCTCCTCGTTATCTCACCGGATAATACTCCGTTACCTGTAAATTCCGCCGAATTTCTTTGCCTCTTCCCTAACAACGATGTTTCTCCGGCTCATCCATCAGGAGTTTTACCGAATCCCGATCGGGCTACGTTTACTTGTGAGCTTCCGAACAAACTCCGCCGCCGGTTGCCTTTTCCGCAGCCTGTTTTGGTTAAATCGCCGGTCGAAAATTACCTGGCAAGGGTTACTAGGCCGCCGGACATGCTCCGGTGGGACTATCTGGTTTATGATGTGACGTTCACGGACAACGACGTCGTGGTGTTCGTAAAAGGCGTGAACAAGCGCCAAAGGATGAAAAGGAACCCGCGAGAGTTTAATTGCGTGTTTGGTGATGACGTGGTTAACGGCGTCAGGACAGCCGTTACGAGCTCAATTCAGGAAGTATTCCGCTGTCAACTTCCGGATTCAACGGGGGTGTCTCTCTCCTCCTCTTCGCTGGTCAAAGTATCCATCGAGTTTTCATCAGATAAACGAGTACTTCCCTCCATCGCCTACGGCTCCCCTGCGCGCAAGTTAGTAGCAACCCAAGAGCCAAAAGCGCTATTGTGCGCCTGCACCATGGTTTACAATGTGGCCAAGTTCTTGGAAGAATGGGTAATTTACCATTCCAAAATTGGAGTTGATAAATTCATAGTATATGATAATGAGAGTGACGATGGCTTGAATAAAGTTGTAGAGGAGCTTAATAAAGATGGATTTGATGTTAGTACAAAATTTTGGATATGGCCCAAAACACAAGAATCCGGTTTTTCTCATTGCGCCATTAGCGCAAAGGATTCATGTACATGGATGATGTACGTGGACGTGGATGAATTTGTCTACTCTGATTCATGGTCTAATTCGTCAATCCCATCAAAATTCATGTTGCAATCTTTGTTACCAAATTCAAGATATAATCATCATAGCGAGCCACAAGTTGGGGAAATCGTGATTGCTTGTCACGAATTCGGACCTTCCAACCAAAAATCACACCCGATGGTGGGAGTAAAGCAAGGGTACAATTGTCGAAAGCGGATGGAGAATCGTCACAAGTCTATTGTTCTGTTGGATGCTATTCATGATTCTTTGCTTAACGTGATACATCATTTTCAATTGAAAGAAGGTTACAGGGCGAAGAAAATGAATATACAAAATATTGTGGTTAATCACTATAAATTTCAAGCGTGGTCCGAGTTTAAGGCCAAGTTTAGGAGACGGGTTTCGGCTTATGTGGTGGATTGGACGCAAAGCACTAATCTACGTTCGAATGATCGGACACCAGGGCTAGGCTATTTGGCAGTTGAACCGGAGGGGTGGCCGGAGAAATTTTGCGAGGTACGTGATAATGGGTTGAAGGAGCTGTCGGAGAGATGGTTTGGAGGCAATTCATCTCCAAGGGGGGCTTGGAAAACATAAAGCAGAGAGATGTTGAAATTTTATTCAGTTTTGGTTGATATAGGGATGGATATAGAGGTACTATTACATTGGATTGGGATCATTTTTTTTTTGGGGGGGGGACCACCCAGGAAAAGAATTGTTGTACTATAGGAGTACTTACAAAATTGCCTTTTTATTGTAGGATAGGTTAGGATACAGGGTACTTTTTACTTTCCAAATCTTTTTCTTTTTGGGTACTTGGACCTTTGTGGTTTATAAGTTGAATCAAATATGTACATGGAATTAATTTCTTATATTTTAAAACAAACGTTTTGCTGCACATAAAGTTTTTTTGTTTTTTTTTTAAGTATGCTGAATCCTCTATCAATTGGTGGTGTCTTGTTTTATGGTTTATTTATTTACTTTGGTAAATGTACATTCATTCATGTGAACTGTTTTGGCCAGGTTGTTTGAATTGGAAAATCAAGAGAAGTGGGATGTCTGTTTATGACATGGGTAATGTTGGATTAATTTCATTAGTTTTGCTATTAAATTCACCTCTCATGCTTGTCTAAACTAGTTCATATGTAGAAATATATGAGTTGAGTTCAGAGTAAAAAAAATAAAAAAAATACTTTTTCCATACCCAATTCACTAATCAACTAAGAGTAATTTTACGTGTACATAAACATTGTTGGACAGGAATAACAAAATCAATTTGTTCCCGCGAACAAATAATCCATTTGTTCGGGAGAACAAATTTATTTTGTTGTTCCGGTCAAATTTTCATGTCCGCGTATACTTATTGATCAACTAGTATAAACGAGAGAAATCATAAATATGTATAAATATAAGAGTGAAATTTGTTCTTTTTTACTTATCGTTTGTAGATTTCAAGAAAACATTAACGACTGAATATCCCATATTATCCTTATATTAAAGTACCAACTTGTTTTTCTTCTATCCTTTTCAATAAATTTAAGTTGAAAAAATGAATAAAAGACCTAATTAAAATAATTAAATAGAAAAAGTAAAAGGTTTTACAATTTTCTTTATACCTAATTAAATGCTAACTTTTTCCTCCCTTTTTAAATGGAATTTCTTTAAATTATTTAATTATCGCATTAATTAAAATTAAATTACATTAATTTTCAATTTTGTAAATTAACTAATTGTTTATTTATCTATTTTAATTATAAGGCTTCTTATGAAAGGGACAAGCCTCCAGTATGAGAAATTGCATCAAATTATTGTGACCAATTCAAAGGACGAGCTAATGGAATGCTTCACCCATCATAAGTGTCCTACTAAAGCTAACCGCAAAATAAAATAAAATCATGGGCTTAGAATCAACCAGCAACAATTTATCCAAAGGCCCACAAACGACGACATTATGAAGTAGAACGCCCCACAAGCTATGTACTACGTTTTGTATGATTTTAGAGGTCCAATTAAGTAGCATAAATTATATATATTTAATTGTATAATTCAAAAATGAAAGAATTATTTATCACTAACTTATTTTAATTCAAAGTTATAAAAACATGAATTGGAGACAACTCACATTTAATTTACAATTATCAAATTAAGGAGAAAATAATAGTTGGAAGGTGAAGGGTAAAATGTGGGTTTTAAATGAAGACTTAATGAATAAATTTATTAATTAATTAGGTTGTCATTCGTAAACCAAGACAACTTAGAACTGCCCGAGTTGACCCACCTATTTTTAGATTATAGATGACAAATCAATAATCAATAAATTATATTATTAAACAACCCAAAATTTTAAAATTCTAATTGAGACGACTCGATTAGTAAAGAGTGGACTCACCCCTCACCCCTCATGGTTTGACAATTCTGCATTTATAAATAAGAATAGATGTAGACTCTTCTATTCACGAGAGTTAAATTTTACATGAAAATATTTGATTATTTTAACTTGTTGAGACAATAACAATGAATTGTTGAACTTGTTACGAACATTGAGAAAAAGTGTCTCGTGAGTTCTAACTGATATTCTATATGTATTTTATTTTATATTTTTTTTATACATTGTGACAAATTTGTATTAAATTATAATTATAAAATTTATCAATATATAAGATTGAATAGAATTATAAAAAAATAGTGTCTCACTTATTATTCATCTTTTAAAAAAGATTACAACTTCACATAACTCACGCATCTATTCAAAAATGTTATCACTATGTTTGAAGTGTACTTGTGAAAGGTTAGCATATGATTTTTTTTCCTTTTTGGCAAGATATTGTTTGTGTTATTAATATTTATTTATTATTATTATAAGAGAAAAAGTTAACTTTGTTTGGCGATAAACCTGGCAAAATCGATTAAGGATCGCGGGCCGGTTTGACTTGCTCGTCAAAAAACGGACTGTGGATTTTATTTTTCAGCCTATTAAAATCTGGACCATTTTGGCCTAGCGCGGCGATTGCCCGACCTATTTGGGCCAAGGCCAGAAATGTATTAAAATGTGGTCAAAAATTAGTCTAGGCCCGCCCGTCAAAAAACGGGCTTTGAACTTCACTTTTTTAGCTCATCAAAATCTGGGCAGTTTTGGCCCAGTCCACCAATGTCCCACATTATATCTATTTGAATTCAAAAGATTACATTTCTTAAATTAAATATAGAACAATTTAAATGTTAGCAAGGGCTTACAGATTCATCTCTCACGATTTATATGAATATATATTATTAGAGTTTGGTTATGTATGGCGATAAATTTACGTTTAATTATAATTGTAAAACTTATTAATACATAATATCCGTAAAAATTATAGGAGGATCTTACTTATTACACATTTATCTAAAAAATTATCATTAACATTTATTCAAATAATTGATAATTAATTTTTTTAACATATATGTTCACAATATATATCATACCTAGGAAATTATTAAATATGAAATTTTATTATGTACTGGAGAGAATAATGCAAGTATATGACTTGCTTATTTAATGATAATAATTTTCTAAAAATTAAAATTAAACAATCTTTTTTTTTCTGATCACGTGAACGCGGCTTTGGTGATATAGTTAAATATTTATTTCCAACTATTGTCGGTCACCCAGACTATAAGTGAAGTAGTGAACCGTCAGTTGGAATTATGTAAAACAGAGGGGCATAACGGTAAAAAAACAAATCTTCCCCGCACCGAAACGTTTAAATCCCGCGTTAAGAAGAAATACAAAGAGAGAAGGAGAGAAGGAGAGCGACCTGCAACAATCATCAAAGCCTTTTAATGTCCAAAAAAAGGCCCACACTCTCTCTCTTACACATACTGAGTTTGAGTTATTTAGACCACTTTTAATTTAAAGAAAGAAAGAAAGAGGGAGTAAATTACCATTGGTAAAAGAGGAGTTCAGTTGTATACAGCGCAAAAATCCTGTTCAGTTTCTGCTCATCGTTAACCCCAAAATGAGCTCTTTTTTTTTGTATTTTTGCTCCAATTTTTTTAATTTTTCCAATTTTATTTGTAATTGTTAAGGAGTTTGTATGTACAGTTGTAATTTATAATATTTTCCCGGTTGGATTTGGTCGGAAAATTGTTACTCATGTAGATCTAGGGTTCAAGTTTCTCGATCTCTCCGTTTTGCAGGCTAGAGAATGAAATTTCTCTAAGCTTTTTTGGTTGTTCATCTATAGCCGCGTTCTCTGATTCTGTAGCTATTATAAAGTTTAGTTTTTTGTCTTTTTCAGAAATAAAAGGTGGAATTTTGGTCTTTTCCCCTGTCTACTTTGCGGATATACAGATGAGTTGCTTTTCTTGCTTCAGTCCTCGCCGGAAAGATGTCCAGAATTATGATGACGATACGGGAATTCGATCAGCTGAATCTTCAGGTTTTCACTTTTCTGTATATTTCTCTGCCTTCATTCCCTTTTTCATTATTTTGTACAATGTGCTTGACTTTAACTATTCATTTGTTGGGCAGCTTATGGAAAGGGAAAGTCAAACGGGAACGGAAGTGGTAAAAAGGATAACTAAATTGTTAATGGGTGGATATTATGGTATTCGATATTTCTGTTGTTTGGGTATAATTGGGTTTGTGTTGAATTGTGCAATCATGTGCAGAAAGAGAGAGGGGAACTGGTTTATTGAGAGCAAAAGACAAGGAAAGCACTGCCAAGAAGGATATGGGTGCACGTAGCTACACATTTCGTGAACTTGCCTCCGCGGCACAAAATTTTAGAGATGTTAATTTGATTGGGGAAGGAGGATTTGGAAGTGTTTACAAGGGCCGTCTGGAGTCAGGACAGGTGAATTGTGCATTTATGAAGTTTCTTTCATTTTTATATGAATAAAATGCATTGAAATTGTTTGAAGTCCAAGTTTCCTTTGTGGGATGTTTGAAAATAAGAATTCACTTTTAAGAACATGTATCAAATCTTAATGCAAATAAGTTTTAATTGATGGATGTTGATTATATTAAAGCTTAACTTTTTCTTAAAAACTATGACCTGTGTGGGCTCTCGTTTTGGGATAGAGGTGGTACATGTTGGAAGCACAACGTTGATTTTCATTCATGCTCAACTTTCTTTCTTGTTGTTGGTTAAGTGTATGTGTCTTTATTAAATACTAAATATTTACAAACTATTAAGGGGCTTCCATGTTACAAACAACACAAAATGTACTCACTAAAACACCACTAAAAGAAAGGTCTTTAAAAATTGTTCAAGACTCGCAAAGAACAATCTACTTTTTCAGGTTTCCCAGGAATTTTATCTTAATTGAAGATCTAGCTTGGAGGAGTGTCTCAATTTCTTTGGACTAGCTCATAACTTGCTGCATCTATGGGTATATGCTCAAGTTTCTGTTCTAGACATAGTACATGGTAATAGCTAATGCATTTTGATTCATTCCAGAAATATTTATCTTCAAATTGGCGAAAGACCATATGTAGCACCATGTCTTACTCCCTTGCTTCTCTAGTACTTGAGCATATGCGTAGCTATCACCCATATTCAGGAACTAGGCAGAATGGACACTTTAAAAAGATAGATGGTTTTGGATTCTGATTCATCTTAGCAGATACACAGTAATCCCCTCAAATTTGTCATTGTTCCTTCAGTTTGTTCCTTGCATCTAGACTAGTCTTGCTGATAAAAGTACAGTTAGGAATGTCTCTGATCAATGAGGTGATGACACATGCATTTGTGCACATGAACTTCTAAGGTGTGGGTCCCAAACCTGGTATGCCAGAGGTATTGAGAAAGAGCACAAATTGTATCAGCTCCATGATGTGTCAAATCCTCCCAAGTATGGGCACTACTATACTTCTATTTACAGTTCAAAATTGCTCCACATCATATGAAGTTCAGCTCCTATGTTGGATGGAAAGACAAGTTATTAATTGCTTCTAAGCTATTCTAGGTTCATCTGAACTGGCTGCATCATAAAAAATTCTTGATATCTTTGTTTAAGAGGCCCAATAAGATGCCAATTATGTATCCACAGACATTAATTCCCTTGGTTGCCATTTAGAAATCATTCCACAGTATATGGAGTTCAGCTCATTAGTTGCTTTAGCATCAGCTATTCTAGCTTCATCTGAACTGGCTGCATCATATGCACTTCTTGATATCTTTGTTTAAGAGGCCTAAAAGGATGCCAATTATCTATCCATAGGCTGATATTCCTCAGTTGGCTATTTGTATCTGATCAACCAGCTAGCTGTTTCTCTTAATTTCTATCAATTCTTTTTATGTCCAAGAGGGCTGCTAATGCTATTGTGCATGACCATAAATTCCTATTTGTTAACATAAGTGTCTGACACCATTAAACCCACAAGGAATCCTTATGGTTTGATGCTTTGAACTCCAGAAGTTTCTGGATAAACTTCCATTACTCATTTGCTGTGTACGTCTCAACATAATGCTGACCCTGATGATTAAGTTTCATGATCAGGTTGTTGCTATCAAAAAGCTTAATCTTAACGGGCTTCAGGGGAACCAAGAATTTATTGTGGAGGTTCTTATGTTAAGTCTGCTGCACCATTCCAATCTTGTCACATTGATCGGCTATTGCACTGATGGGGATCAGAGACTTTTGGTTTATGAGTACATGCCAATGGGTAGCTTGGAGAATCATCTTTTAGGTAGTCCTTAATGATATCTGTATATTATCAGATTTTTTATTTTTTCCCTCTCTTATAAATGTTGTTTTCATGGTTTTTGATTTTTAAATTTCTCATGTTGTTTCTTAATCTTGAATTTGGATATAATGATTATTCCAAGTTTTTATGTCTTTCTATCATTGATTTTATCACCATTTTGTTCTTCTGAAAATCTTCCATTTTTCTTAGGTTTGATTTGTATAAAGTTCAAACTTCTCACAACCTTACTATGCTTTATTTAGTTTCTTGCTTTCATGTTTAACATTTGAATTCATCTGCGGTGAACTGTTACTCTGATATCACTTTGTACTAACTTTCTGTATATTCATTTGTGTAAATCTAGGTCATGAATCCTATTAGTTAAGTGCTGCTGATAACGTCGGCTATATTTTTTGTGCTGCTTCATTTGACTGAAGGATATATTCTAAGATATTTCTTACCTTCATTCACTGTTGATTCTCTTGATGTGAGCAGAAGATTGTTTCCTCCCACAATTGTGTTGATTTCCTCTTCTTATTCCTGACATAACTTTTCAAAATATAATTTAAAGATGTATATATTTGCATAACTCTTCTTTATTTTTTATTTTTTTCAAAGAGAATGTCCTTGTGTAGCACTTTCTTCTCTAATAACTAATGTATAGGATGGACTATTCATAAGCCTGTATATTGATTGGAATATTACTCTGAAGTTGAATAATCTAGGATAATCCACCTATTTCTCCTTTCTACAGATTTGCTTCCTAGAATGGGTTCTTTAATCATAAGATCAGAAACATATTGTTGCCCGCATCTATTCATTCAAGGCAAAATAATAGAAAGTATGGTTTAAATTTATATTAAAGTATACTAGTTTCATGTTAATAAATAATACCCTGGGAAGTATTTTTCTTTCCTTCTGAAACACATGTAATTACTATTTTTGTAATTTAAAATAGATTTAGTTATCCCCTGAAAGTCTTTAAAGTAAATGTATAGTGTCGAATCTTATATATGCATTGAATGTGTACAACTCCTGTTTATTTGTAGTTGACAAGGTCTACTCATACTTCACTTTGACCAGATTCATTCTTGCTTTCAACACTCCTTACTTACGTACCCCCTCCATCCTAAAATGAGCACCACTTTAAAAGCCAACATTTTCAAGGAAGTTTGACTTTAATTGAACAAGTCTTAAACGTAATAATAATGAGATATTGCACGTTAATTTGGAAGTGAACTATCATTTTGGGACGTTCCAAAAAGGAAAGTCCACTCAACAGTGGAAGTATTAAATATTGAATGAAGTTAATAGCACGGTTTTGGAATCTTTTGATCCTATAATTTCATTACTTAACGCTGGTGCCAGTCTAATGTGGTTTACTTCATCTTAAACTTGGTAGAGAAGAGTAATCATGTTTCCATTATTACCTTGAAACAATGTGAAATTAGTGAAGTCCTAATTTGCATGTATTTAAATGATGTACATATTCATTGGCTTTATGCACTACTCTGTACATTGTTGAGCAGTTTCTGCTGCAGTGTGATCCGTTCTCCTAGTTTTGAGGAGGTCCTGGTTGACGTCCACTAACTTTGAGGCCAAGTTGTGCCACATTCTAGTATTGCAGATTATCGCCTTCTCCTACATTCGTTTGGTGATTTCACATATTATTACCGTTTTTCTTGAATGTGATTTGCAAAAGTAGAGACTGTAGTAAGATTTACTT
Organism: Panax stipuleanatus; assembly: GCA_020205555.1. Taxonomy (NCBI): domain Eukaryota; kingdom Viridiplantae; phylum Streptophyta; class Magnoliopsida; order Apiales; family Araliaceae; genus Panax; species Panax stipuleanatus. The sequence goes on from CM035118.1 coordinate 156,958,817, forward strand.
GATCATGAATTGAATCTGTGTTGGCGATTTCATATGCTAATTTTCTTTTTGTCGTTTTTGGTTTTGGATGATGATTCATTGACCAATGGATTATATGCATAAGTAGCTACATAGGAAACTCTGAAGGTTTAGATCTCCTTAAACAGTTTGCCATATTGTAACCGCAATGTTCCTAACATAAACAGTAGGCACCCTTTCACCGTGTCTAACAACAATGCAATTTTCATTTGTTTTGGTTCTGAAGCTGTATGTACATTTAAACGCATGACCTCATCCTTCGTCTGGCACAAGTCTTAATTGGACTGTATGTTGATTTCCTGTTCTCAGATATAGCACCTGATAAGGAACCACTGGGATGGAGCACAAGACTGAAGATTGCTGTTGGTGCAGCTCGTGGCCTTGAGTATCTCCACTGTAAAGCAAGTCCACCTGTTATCTATCGTGATTTGAAGTCTTCGAATATACTGCTGGATAATGATTTCAATCCAAAGCTCTCAGACTTTGGACTTGCTAAACTGGGACCTGTTGGTGACAACACTCATGTTTCAACACGAGTGATGGGGACTTATGGATACTGCGCCCCAGAATATGCCATGAGTGGCAAACTGACTCTAAAATCCGATATTTATAGCTTTGGTGTGGTTCTGTTGGAGCTGATTACAGGGCGCAGGGCAATTGACAACACTAAGAAGCCTGGAGAGCAGAACTTGGTTGTTTGGGTGAGTTATTCGTGATCATTATGTTACATTTTTGACTCGAGTTTCTTGCTTTTGTTCGTAAACTAGTTTGTTTTTATGTATGATATATTCTGCGGCTCTATGAATTCTGGTCCATGTATTAGAAATTTTGGACTCTGTCATATATATTGTTTTGTTCTCTTTCTTTGTTATTGCATGCAGTGTCGTCCTTTGTTGAAAGACCGGAGAAAGTTTATTCAGATGGCTGACCCCCTGCTGCAAGGACAGTTTTCTGTCCGTTCTTTGCACCATACGGTTGCCATTACTGCAATGTGTCTTCAAGAGCAACCAACATTCCGGCCCCTCATCAGTGATATTGTTGTAGCGCTGGAGTACTTGGCCTCCCAAGCCGAGAGCTTGGACGCTCGAAAGGGTGGGGGTGGATCTAACACTCCCCAACACCCATCGCCTTGGAGATGAGTCAGTAATCTTTTTTCTAGAGACCGGGAGTCATTTTTCATCTGTGTTGTAGGAGACGGTGAAGCGTGCTGTGTTTCATGGAAGGAAGGGGACAAAAAGCATTATTAATTGGGAAGACCTCCTCCCCTCCTTGTACAGTTGTCATTAAAGATTTACAGAAAAGACCGACTGACTACAAGCTATGATTATGCTTCACCATTGTTTTGGTATTACTAGCCTAGCTATTTCTTTTAATCAGTTGGAGTACTACTACTTCTTGAAGCTTTGTATAGCTTTTACCAAAGTGTGTGTGTAAAAATGTGGAAGTCTTTTCTTTTATATTAAAGAAAAATAAGTGTGAAGACAGAAAGCAAAGCAAGCTCTTGTTAATTATTATTTATTCACAAAAAATGCACCTTCATTCAATTATGAATTCTCTTTCCTACCAATTAAAAGTCGGCAGGCAGACACGTAAAAGTCCGGGTGCAACCTTTGACCCATATATCGTTTTTCCAAATTATATATATATACATTTTGAGTAATAATTCGTTCGTTCGTTCGTTCCAACTTAATATTGCACTAGTCCATTTTTTTTAATTTTTTTTCGCACTCTAAAAAGAGAGATCTTCCTAGACGACCTAATTGAGCACCTATTATCACAGCCAATGAATGCAAAACACGGATTTCAATTAAAAATGAATATTGATATATGAATTTTATAAGTTTTTCATTGAAAACTTTTTGTACAGTCAAAATAATTTTATTTTTTAATACAAAATTTGCAGTGCAATCAAAAATATCACAAACAAGATTGAAAAACTGAAAGCAACCAATTTAACTCCAACATGGTTGAATCAAAATAGAGTTATACTCCTATTAGTTTACATCCTAATAAATATTTATTAATTATCAATGTAAGTTTTTTTTTTTTTCGTTTCATTTTTCTTTTTAAACTGAACCCCAAGAGTCCAGAAAGAAATATGAAAAATACATTTTCATTCATGCTGTGAAATTATTATTTTGAATATCTACATAAATATAAACAATTCTCATCATTACTCTGAGTACATATACAAATATGTTTTGAATATGAACAATTCTCATAATTACTTTGAATACATATACAAATAAGCATTAAATGCATAATGGATGCTAAAACTTGTACCCAAAGAAACAGGTACCAAAGTTAAGTGTGATTTTATATACTTACTACTTTAATACATGTTGTATATGCATATTTCATTCTTTTTTGTATACTTACACAATATATCTAACTATTATTATTTCATTTTTGTTGATTAAAAATCGATTCACATTTTACTTGTAATTGTTTCCCCCGTTTCCAAATTAAAAGCACTTTTAATTTTAGAACGGAGAGAGTGCACCACAAATGTCCCATTTGGTGCAATCCCCGCCTTACCAAAAAATAAAATAGGACAAAAAAATTTATGATCTTTCCAGCATGTTTTGTTCATATGAACCCTAGCACCTTAATTTGTCAATGAATTATATTACACATGTCTCTCTTCTTACACAAGTACACGTTTTCAATTATATATTATAGTGTCCGTAGCATTAGTTTTTGATGATACTAGGTATTATTTCACCAACCAGAACATTAATTAAAGGAAATTGATAAATTCATAATAAAAAAATAATATTTTTATATAAAAGTCGCCGTTATAGCGACACTTTTTGTATAAAAATATTAATTTGCTTAATTATAATCCCACTATCGATATCCGCAGTCCTCCCATGAGTAAGTACGAAAGCAAATAGCAGCAGTTGTCCAACGAAGCAAAAATTACTAATGGCCATAGGGTATTCTATTCACTCAAAAATATATATTCACTGCCAGTATGTGCGCGCGCGCGGTGTGTCATGGAATTAACAAAAAGAAATAGTCAACTTCGGAAGAATTGGTAGCTAAGCAGTGGGTGGAATTTAAAATTAATATATACATATAAAAAAGTCATTTGCTATCTAGGTAGATTGTAAATTATATATCATGCGATCCTCTTGCTCTGATCTTTCCTCACATCCTTCTTCTCACTTTCCCAGAACCTCAACACACAGAAATTGAAACCACTTCATATTGTTAATCACATAAACTAGCCAGCCCACTTCAGTATAAATATACTTCGAATTAATTAAAATAGCTACATTTACATACAGTAAATTTATTTATTTATTTTAGATATAATTAGTTAAACAGAGAGGAGTATCTGGGTATCTAGCTGCCTAGCTAGCCGGGCTGGAGATATGGGCAACTGCTTTCCAAAGCCCGCAGATAGCCTCCCAAGCGCCAACGTCAAACTTTGGACTCCATCTGGTATTTGCCTTATTCTCTATATATATATTTACCAATTCTCAATTATCCTTTTTAATATATTATAGCTAGATATATACATATATATTAATTACTCCGTTATACTTTTATTTTACTGTAGCCCATACTACTGATAAAAAATCATCTCCAAGCCAAACCAAAACTCCTCCTGGGACTAGTCCTCCTTTGGCCACAGAAGATGGCGATGTTGTCCCAAAAGTAGTGCCCGCGGCCACCGGAAGGATTGTGACTCCCAATCTGAAAGTGTATACTTTCTCCGAGCTGAAGAGCGCTACTAGGAACTTTAGGCCTGATACTGTGCTAGGGGAGGGTGGTTTTGGACGGGTTTTTAAAGGCTGGGTGGATGCCAAAACGCTTGCGCCCTCCAAGATTGCCCTCGGAATCCCCGTCGCCGTCAAGAAATCCAACCCAGATAGTGATCAAGGTCTCAAAGAGTGGCGGGTAAGGTAATTCATTTACAGTAGTAATACGGAATATGGATTCATATGATTGTTTTTATTTAATTAATTAATCATGCATATGATCCCATGATTCACCATTTCACACCATCAAACTATCTACTCTCCGTACGTACGTGGTCCAAAAATGAGTGAGAGTACTCTCATTATGGAGTATTTAATTGTGTTTGTGACAAGCGTTTTACTCAAGGGTCCTCTTAACATATGTCATGCTAAGCACACAGTTCAAGAGAATATTCTCTTATATTGTACGCATATTCTCTTGATTTATGCATTTACATCAAGTTCAATAGAATATGCACACAATTTAAGAAAATATTTTCTTGAACTGTGTGTTTAGCATGTGCCCTAAGGGCACATGTTAAAAAATTCTTTTACTTAATACTCCCTCTGTTCCTAAAAGATTGTCGTTTAAGGTTAATGCACAGAGATTAAAAATTGTAATTAATACCTAGCGAAAATACTATACTACCCTTTCTAATTGTCTCAACCAATTATTCTCTTCCCGATGTTTCTTATTCAATTCAACCAATTACTTCTTATTCAACCAATTACTACTTGGATTATAGCATTGAATTGAATAAGAATCATTAGAAAGGGGAGAAAGCTTTAAATAAGAGTAAAGTAGAAAAAAAAATAGCTAATTAGTATTGATAAACTCAAAACGACAATCTTTTTGGAACAAAAATTACTTCCGAAAACGACAATCTTTTAAGAACGGAGGGAGTACTACTTACTTTATATAAAGAAATGATAAAATTTAGAATGGAATTATTCAAAAAAAAATTGACATTAATACTCTCAATGATCGAATTAAATAAAAGAAAAAAAGACTGCATGCATGCTAATAATTAAGTAATTACTTAAGTAGGGTATTTGAAGAGGTTAAAAGAGATTCTTGTTTTGTACTAGTAGTATGTATGTATGTATGTATGTATGATGGTAAAGAGTATCGTAATAACTGAAGACTAGCTGGGTAATTATTAATTGATGTCGTTACTTAATTAATGGGTCATTTCTCTCTCTCTCTTTTCTATAGTCTGGTAGGTTAATTAATGCAATGCAGGTCACGAAGTTTGAAAAAATAAAGTTTTCTAGAATCCAAGTCAAACCTGTATTTTGGTTGAAAAGTCTAGCAAATATAATAGGCCGGCCGGGTGGGTATGAACGCATAAGACAGCTCGTTGGATTTTTATTTTGCATGATAAAGAAAATGGGTACAAATTAAAATTAGAACTCTCTCCGTTTTAAATAATGATGGAAAAATGTGCTAGAATAGAGACTCTCCATTTTATTTAAAATGAAGAGAATCTTAATTCTATTAACTATGAGTAAGAATATAATTAATGCCTAATTAAATACGTTACCATTGACCAAGACCTCCAAGCTTTCTGTCATTATTCTCGAGGGAAATATGCTAAAAAAAATAAATTATAATTATTCTATTGGTTAATTAATTATGTAGAATTTGACCCAAAGAAATTTGTGGATGCAGTCGGAGGTGAATTTCTTGGGAAAATTTAGTCATCCCAATCTTGTTAAGCTCTTGGGATATTGCTGGGAAGAAAAGGAGTTTCTCCTTGTGTACGAATACATGCAGAAGGGAAGCTTAGAAAGTCACCTTTTCAGAAGTAAGTAAGAACTATAATAGTACCTCTGTCACAGTGTGTGTGTGTATATATATGTACTTACAAAAATTTACATAATTAATGAATCAAATGAACAAATTAAATTAACATTGGGACAATGCATATATACTAATTTCTTGGCAATATGCAGAAGGTCCGGAACGACTTTCATGGGAGACGCGGCTTAAAATAGCGATAGGAGCAGCTCGAGGCCTTGTCTTTCTGCACACCGCAAAGAAGCAAGTCATATACCGCGATTTTAAGACTGCCAATATATTGCTAGATGGGGTACGTACGTACGTCGTTTAATTCGCCTATATTAATTTTAATAATTTGATTGATTATTATTTGGAATATAATTAGCTAGCTAATTGAGTTATAATATTTTATTTTCATTTTGCAGGAGTTTCATGCAAAGCTATCAGATTTTGGACTGGCAAAATTAGGGCCAATGAATGGTGACTCTCATATTTCCACAGGAATTGTGGGCACTTATGGCTATGCAGCTCCTGAATACGTGGCTTCTGGTATGTACGTTGTTACCTTACTTGATTTCAAATTACTAGTTGTCTCTACTGATCATGATGGATTTTCATACAATTGGGCTTGGGCAGGTCATTTGTACGTGAGCAGTGACGTATATGGTTTTGGTGTGGTGTTGCTGGAAATACTAACGGGCCTCCGAGTAGTTGACACAAATCGGCCCGCTGGGGCGCATAATTTGGTGGAATGGGCCAGACCATCTCTTCCTGTCAAAAGAAAACTTCAAAAAATAATGGACCCAACGCTGGAAAACCAATATCCTCTCAAGGCTGCATTTGAAGTAGCTGCACTTGTACTAAAATGCCTAGAATCCGACCCTAAAAATCGGCCATCCATGAATCATGTCTTGGAGACTTTACAACATATTAGTAGTACCATCAAGATGACGACACCCAAAGAGTCCAAAACCAACAATGCTAAAGAAGAAAATCGGCCCAACTACACTCCCAATCATAATCAGAATCAGAATCGTTCTCCGCAAAGCAGGAACGCCGGTCCTGTAACCGGAGCTCGACGTGATCGAAGGTCCCCAGCAAAGCCCGGTTGGTAGAAGAGGCTTTAGCACTGATTGATAGTCCGAGCCCATGGGCTTCAAAATTTGTTGTATGTACTATCAACTATGAATGGTGGTGGAACATCTTTATAGCTTGCAAAAATGTCCATTCGCAGCAACAGCAACAGGTGCAGTTAGGGACAGCCTTTGCAAACCTCCTCGGGAAAAATCAATGGTTGGAAATTTTGACCTCAACTAATCATATTTGTGTCTAGACGACTGTGTAACTCGTATAGTATTTTGAACGATTTTTTCAATCAAATTCATATGTAAAAAAAACATTCCGTCAGTGTTGGCCTCTGCATCCATCCGGCTTGCAGCTTTGATTGAAATTTAAAGATCAATAAGTCTAGCCGGACATGTTTTTTGAACCGGTCCAAGTTTTTTTTTTTTTCGATTCTCAAAAAATGTATAATATTTATTCTAACTGAAATTATTACGTAATATAGTGTTTTAAATATATTTTGAATACATATATAAGATACAATCTTTATAATATTATTTTTTATATTTATCTAAATTATACTAAAAATACTATATATTTTATAAAAAAATTAATTAAAATAAATATTATAATTTTTTAGGATACGTGAACAATAAATAAGCGTATTAATTGTCAGCTGATAAGTAAGGCCCATTCACTTAATTGCCAGCTTGACATTAGCAACCTAACCCGAACGTCAACATGAATAATGATGGGTAATAATGATGATGACCATCAAAATTCAAACCCATGCTTTGAGTTTTGGGGTACTTCTTAATCCTTGGAGTGAAATCTTTAAAAAGACTAACTAAACTATTTCCTCCGTTCTTAAAAGATTGTCATTTTAGAATAAAAAATTTATTTTAAAATATTTATCGTTTATAACTTTCTAAAAGAATAAATTATTTACTTTCTTATATTACCCTATCTTATTTCATTGTTAAACTCAAAACGATAATCTTTTATCAAATAATATGTATTGATAAACTCAAAACGATAATCTTTTTGGAACAAAAATTACTTCCTAAAACGACAATCTTTTAGGAACGGAGGGAGTAATGAATAGTATTTTAAAATAATTTATAATATATATCATAATGTTAACTAAAAAAACAAATTCACATCAACTTTGAATTTAAAATAATTTTAATTTAATATTTTTTTAAACAAAATTATTAAATAATTTTATATTCTAAATAAAACGTAAGGATTACTAATTACAAATAGGCCAACATATTTTTATTAAATAATACTAATATCACATAAAAAAAAAGGGTCACATAATGCTCACACATGCGTAATGTGGACTTTCATCGATATGTGGGGCCAGCAGTATGCATGTGTGTATGTGAACATTATGTAACTCTTTTTTATGTGATAGTTAAGGCTGCAAAATGAGTAAACAGTTCGAGCTCGATTCGTACTCGCTAGACTAAAAGTTTGATTCGAGCTCGACTCGAAATATAAATGAGTCAAATATGAGTAAATTTTAAAGTTTGATAAATTACTCGAACCTCCTCAAATTGTAATTGTCTATTGATACTCAGATCATATTCGTTCGCAAAGTTCAAACTGTTCGGGCTCGATTCGAAATCGTGCTCGACTCGGTAGTTAAATAAATCTCAATTAAATCTTATTTTATAATCGATAAATTTTATGAACTAAATTTGAACAACTCAATCCTCGACTCGATTCGTTTACAATCTTAATGATAGTAGCACTTTTAGGGCCGTACAAAGGATATACTACTAGTTTAAAGAGAAATATTACACGCCTCAGTTCCCAAAGTCAATTAGATGACTGCCACTGCCATAATTATTAACACACATGCCCCCTTCCGTCCCTTCCCAACTTGCCACCACATGTCTACCTTCAATACTCTCTCTCTCTCTCTCTCTCTCTCTAAGAACTTATTTAATTTTAATCAATGTAATTGTTAAAGTTATAAACTAAATACTATTAGCTTTAGAACGATCTGAACACCATTAATCAAGCCTAATAAAAGGATATTTAAGGGAACCATGTTGTGAGGTAAAGCACTTTTAATGAAGTGATTAAGCAAAAAAGTGTAGTTTATAAAAATACGACTTCTTCTTTTTTTCACTATTATTTTTTAAGAGTATATAAAAACGATGTAATTTGGGACCATCTGATTCCTACAAACATTCCATCTTTAAACAAATAATATTAATACTCTCTTTGTCCCAATGATATATGAGGCTTTAGATAATTTTAATTTTTTAAAATTATTTAACGTTTTATATAATCTAAGAGAATTAGCTATAATTTTTTAAAAATTATCATTCATAGAAAAATATTACAGATAAGAGAGAGTATAAAATAAATACTACTATATAGTAAAGGTTATTATAAATAATTAATATTACACTTAATGTTATACAAATATAATTAATATAAATATAAATATAATTAATACTATATTTAATGTTATACTACTGTATAGGAAATAGTATATTATAGGACCGATGGAGTACCAAAGTACTTTAGTAGGAGTCCAGTACTAGGGATATTGAAGGTTAAAAGTAGGCCCTACTACTACTGTTACATAACAAGTGAGAACCCAAATTAAATACAAATAAATGAAATTTTCATGCACTTATTCGTACGTTTAGACAACAGTAAATTATCTTAATACTACTATGCTCCACGCTCTTTCCTTTACCTCCTAGCTGGAGTACTCAATTCATCTCTCTCTATATACCGCATCGAAAAGATTGCGTGTTGGATGGGTGGGTAAAAGAATAAAAGTTTTGATTCACTTTTTGGGCATATTAAAAAATTGATTAAATTATTTATATTTAAATTTTTATTTATTTGTATAATTTTTTACACATAATTATTGATGTTTCACAAATATGCATAGAGAATAAAATAATAATAATTTATACTAAGGTTATTATAAATAAATTATATAAGGTAGTATACATTTAACTTGATACTATTTAAAATAGTAATAAAAAATTTTATTCTGGGATGGAAGAAGTATTATTTTTGAAAATTGATATTTTCACAACATTTTTTTATATTTTCACATGAAAATCGTCGTTATGTCAGTTTCCATTATTTTATCCTTTCGCTTACATAAATGATAAAAAAAAATATAGAATGACTCACTTTTAACACATAAGCACCAAAGCGCCATGTGTATAATCCATGTCATCAATTTATGACATGTCATCTCAATTGAATTAAAATGAAAATTTGATCATCTAATTAAAAAATAAATCACCGAAATAAAAAATAATAATTTAAGATAATAATTGATATTTAAGCCTACTTTTTATTATACTTGATAGATAATTTGTGCAAAGCACGGGGCATATACATGCAAATATGTTTAATTATTGTACATATATTTTTATATACATGGATGTAGATACTTGAAAATGATATATATACAGGATAGGAAGAGCTTAGTGATATTAAATTATTGTATTATACATGCATGTAGGCATTTAGAAATGATAAATACGTCAAATAGTTTGGCATGAATACGTGACATACATTGTATAAACCGAAGTTGTTTTCGATATCAACAACAAAACTAACATAATGAGCTCATTTGAATAATTATTGTGAATTAATCGACTCGGAATAAGATTGTTTAACGCCTTGTTATACTTGGTGATTGATTTTATAAAGTTAATTATTACATTTATAAAACTCAAATAAATTTACGTAAGTTTTTTATTTAGTGATTTCATTACCTAACTAGGAGAAAATCAATTAAACCTGACTCTTTACGTGAAACAATTAAAATATAGTTTTAATACTAAATGCATCCATAAATTTAAAATAAAAATTATAAACGAATATAATTGACAAGCATACCCACTATAATCCTTCCCTTCCATTAAATAATAAATAAATCACTTTTTATTGTTCCCAAGAAATTGATAATGTAAAATTTCATTTTATTTTTATTTTTTGGAAACAAAACAAGAAAGACTCGTTCATTTAAATAAAAAAAATGATATGATAGTGCGTGGACACTTTGATATGAATAATGAAAAATAGGGTACTATTAGTATTAATTTTTTTTAAAGAAAATAAGGGTGATATATTTTAGTGCCACGGATATGACAAATTGCAAAGTTTATTGGGTGAACGCAAAATAGGGAAGAAGAAACTGGGTTGGGGGGTAAGGTAACTCCAAAATTGTCGCGCTTTTTGGGGGAAATTTTATCCTTTCCTGCAAGTTAAAGCCTAAAATTAGGAGTATAGGGAGTATCAAATTTGCGTACGCAAGAGAAAAAGACGGCAGAGTTTTGTATTTTTTTTATAAAAAGTATTATTAATATTTATTTACGCAATTAATTATTAAAAAATTTAAATAAATATTCACAAAATATGAAGTAAAAGATAATCCAAGTGATGGATCCGACAGACATTCGGACGTACAATATTTACTGGCTTTCCCACATTTGACTGGAGTAGAGAGGACTGAAATCATTTATGACAGACTGTATCTCTCCAACTTTATTTTATTTTATTTTTAAAAATAGATGGTTGAATTATTATTATTATTATACGAGAGAGAATAACAGACATGTCTAAAGAGCGGGGCGTGGCGGGGCGGGGAGAGTGAGTGATGAATACGCAGACTCGCAATGATGATGCGGATGGATCTTGGAGGCTTAAGGGTTATTATGGTAATGTCATGCTCGCTCTTGTTGCCATAATTTTATACTACTTCTGTCCCACAATAAATATTTTTTCAGGTTTAATATTTTTTTTCAAAATAAATAATGTGTTAGAATTTTAATACAATTTTTATAATATTTTTTCATATGTGCCCTTATGCAACCAATGGTATTTATTGCGTATTTATTGGAAAATTGAAAGGTTGAAGAAAGAGAGATCAAAAGACAATAAAAAAAGTCTCAAACAAAGTATATTTATGATATTTTTGTCATTTTAACTTGTGTATTGATATGTGTGATTTAAGCTAAAAAAATACTTATTATGGGACGACAGTAGTATATTCTTTTAGATTTAAAATTAGAAATTGATCGGGTATAATCCACCGACCCCTACATGGACAGAAGGCCGGGGCCGAGAGGAGCTTACCGGGCCCAAGGGGCCGAAGCCAGAATTGTGGCAGCATTGTTCGGGATCGGGTATCTGAGCTCTTTGGGCCAGAACCCAGACCCAACTGGTGTTATCCGGATCGGGTATCTTAGTCCCACGAGACCAGGGCCCAGACCAACATAATGATGATCGGGGTCGGATTACCAAGCCCTTCGGGCCGGAGTCTAGACCGAATAGATAATGATTGGGATCGGACTACCGAGCCCTTCGGGGCGGAGTTCAGACCACTTTGTAAGGCCCATACCGAAGGTTACTTCTCGGATGGAGCCCGGAGCAATAAGGAGTCTAAAGGATTAAGGGTTTTAACCCTAATCCTATCTCAATACAAACTCTTATAAGACAAGTGGTTGGATAACCACCAACTTGTACTTTTAAAGGAGATTGCGTTGGACCCAAACAATGGTAACTGCCATGTTTAGGAGTCCTAACTTGACTGGGACATGGGCTCTAGAGGTGGTGAGAATGACTATAAATACAAGGCTTAACCTAACGGTAACAGGTAATCATTATTAATATTCCCTTGAGTACTATACACTATTGCCTCCATTGTTAACCTTGTGACCAGCCTGTACTTATTCTCACACCGGAGCTATCACCCGGCGGCACCAGCCGTCAAGCTTCGTGTTGACGTGTTATTGTGCAGGTCTGAGCGCGTGGAGTTGGTGATTGGACGCGCCGGCAAAACTTGACGTTAACATTTGGCGCTAGAAGGAGGGCAGTGCTTTAGTCAATCACGTTTGTACTTTTCCGGAGGAAAGGACATGGCCAGTAAGGACGGTGGAGCCTCGAACCAGGAAAAGGCCAAAACCCACCCGACGACCTTAGTTAGGGCATCGGTCAAAGATAGATTGGGACCTAGCAACCAGGAAGGCAATTCGGTGCAGGTCCAGTCGGCACGAAGACAGCTGTTCATCCCTAGTCAACGTACTCCGATCCCTCAGCACACCCGCGTGGGAGATAACCAGTCTCAGGCCTACGAACGACGGGAGGAGGATCGGGTGGAGAACAGTAAGGATCAGCGTCAGTTTATTCTGTTGACCAGAATACAACAGAACAAGGACGCCATGCTGGCCTTGCGTCTCCAGCAAGAAGATTTGGAGTTGCAGATGGCTAAGGTGGCTGGAGAACAGGAGGCTTCTTCGAAGAAGCATAGACATCGAAGCCGATCTAGATCTCCACGACAACGTGAGACAGGAAGGAACAGAAGCCGATACAGAAGCCATTCTCGGGAAAGGAGGAGCCGAAGAAGGAGTCGTTCCCCCGAACGAAGATCGGAACGCCTGGGCCGATCGGGACAGAGGGCGAAAATCGGATCTCCCGAATATGAGGAGGACAGGCGCAGACCTTCCTCCCGTAAGGAAGATACCGACCCCCTCGCCCGAAGAGTTGCGGAGTTGGAGAAGCTTCTGGCCGGGAAAAATCAAGTGGGAACACCATCGAGCTGCCACAGTTCGCCCTTCTCGCCCGAGATTAATCGAGTCACTGCTGACCCAAAGAAGAAAATGCCCCCGATGGAGACATACGACGGAATGGGAGACCCGTATGACCATTCGGATGGATATGATAGGTTGATGACATATTATGGGCATTCGGACGCAGCAAAGTGTCATATGTTTGCAACCACCTTGAAGAAGAGTGCCAGAGAGTGGATGGGAACTTTGGCACCGGGAACGATTATTTCTTGGAACGACCTTCGGGAAAAATTCCATGCTAGGTTCGGAAGCAACAGGAGAAGGGGAAAGATCACGGCTTCCCTCATGCAAGTGAAACAACGTTCGGACGAGACTCTTGGCGCCTACGTCAAGAGGTTTCGGGAAGCTGTGGGATCGGTGGCAGAATTGAATTCACCACAGGCTTTGGGATTCTTCACGACGGGTTTGGATATGGGGAGGTCAAAGAAGTTGATGAAAGACCTGGTGATCAACCCACCCTCGGACTTGACTGAAGCCTTTCATCGTGCCGAAGGGTTCATTGCCATTGAAGAGGCAATGGGAAATTTCAAGCCACCTTCACACGACAAGTCGAGAGACAGAGACAAGCCGAACAACCAACGATCGGACAACAGTCAGGGGAGATCGGATAATCAAGGGAGAAGAAACTATAACAGTGGGGGATCGGGCCATGGCCGTCCACCCTTCCCGAACAGAAGCATCAACAGGGTATTCACTCCCCTCAACACCGACCGTGCAAGAATATTGGAAGATATCAAGGACAAACCCTTCTATGAGCCCTGCAGGACAAGACCGAAACCGGGGAAGCGCAGCAAAAATAGATACTGCAGTTACCATCAGAACGCGGGCCATACGACAGAGGAGTGCCTTGATCTGGGGGATCTCATCGAGAAAAACATTCAGAATGGGACGTTGGTTCAATATGTGGCCGGCCGGGAAAATGCCAGGACTCAACCAATAGAAGGAGACAGGACACAGGCCCGAGAAACGCCGCCAAATCAGAACCAGCCCGCTCGGGGGGTGATTGATGTTATATCCGGAGGTTCGATAGGGCGCGTGACTGGACGAAAAAGAAATGAACATTTAGACGCTGTCTTATCGGTTGCAGGGTCCTCGGTAAAAAATGAAAGGGTTTTCCCGGGAGCGGTAATTTCCTTCTCAGATGAAGACTATCCTTCGAATCCCATAGAGTCGCATGACGGGGCATTGGTGATAACGGCGCAGGTCGGACCAGTGGACATGAGAAGAATGATGATAGACAACGGATCCTCGGTCGACATACTGTATACACACGCTTATCAAAGGATGGACCTAGGGGGAAAGAAGATGGAACTGGGAGGAGAAGGACCGTTGTACGGATTCAGTGGCGACCCGGTCCATGTGTCGGGCACCATCGAATTGCCGGTTAAGTTTGGCACAACTCCCCAACAAATGGAGATTATGGTCAGATTCTTCGTTGTTCATGTAGATTCGGCTTACAACGCCATATTGGGAAGACCGACCCTGGCAGCCTTACAAGCAGTCACCTCCATACCTCATTTCAAGATCAAGTTCCCCACACCGAACGGAGTCGGAGAGGTAAAAGGCGATCTGGATATCGCTCGTAGGTGTTATCGGAATACTGTGATCTCATCCGGAACCGGGGTAAGCAAGCAGAAGCAGACGATGGCTATTGAGATAGAACCCTTTACAGATGGTAGTACAGAGCCACTTGCTTTACCAGCCGAAGAAACAGAGGATGTACAATTAATCTTGGGGAACGAGAAAAAAATTATAAAGATCGGTTCAGGATTGGTAGAACCCTTCAGGACCGGGTTGATCGATCTGCTTCGGGCGTACGCGGATATCTTTGCATGGGAACCCAGCGATATGCCCGGGGTGGACAAATCAGTAGCACTACACCGACTGGAAGTAGATCCTAATAAGAGGCCGGTCATACAGAAGAGAAGAATCTTCGCCCCGGAGAGGCAGAAAATTATTGACGAAGAGATCGCTAAATTACTGAAGGCAGGGTTTATCTTCGAAATTGATTATCCAGAATGGCTGGCAAACGTGGTGCTGGTTCAGAAACAGAATGGGAAATGGAGAATCTGTATTGATTACACCGACCTGAACAAGGCGTGCCCGAAAGATTTCTACCCTTTGCCCAACATTGATCAATTGATTGACGCCACTTCAGGGTACGGCATGCTAAGCTTCATGGATGCTTTTTCAGGTTATCATCAAATCTCAATGGCCAAGGAAGACATCCCGAAGACAAGCTTCATCACGCATAGGGCCATTTATGCGTATCGGAAGATGACCTTTGGACTGCTGAACGCGGGGGCCACTTATCAGCGAATGATGAACCATGTGTTTACAAAGCAGCTAGGCCGAAGTATGGAGGTCTACGTAGACGATATGATTGTAAAAAGCGTGACAGTTCGGGATCATCTGGTGGACCTAGAAAACTGCTTTGAAACGGTTCGGAAATACAAGCTTCGCCTGAACCCAACAAAATGTACCTTCGGATTGGGATCAGGGAAGTTCCTGGGTTATCTAGTTAGCAAGAGGGGTATCGAGGCAAACCCGGAGAAGATCCAAGCGGTATTAGATATGAAATCCCCGAAGTCCTACAAAGATGTGCAGAGGCTGACAGGTCGGATCGCGGCTCTTAGAAGGTTCGTATCAAAGTCAGCCGAAAGGTGTTTGCCATTCTTCGACACTCTGAAGGGACCAAAAAATGAGAAGAGTTTCCAGTGGACCTCCGAGTGCGAAGACGCCTTCCAGGAGATCAAGCAATACTTGTCCTCGGCACCCTTGCTGATGAAACCGATCCCCTCGGAGCCACTATATCTATACCTAGCCGCCAGCTCGATGGCAGTAGGGGCAGCACTGGTGAGAGAACGATCGGGAAAGCAGTCTCCGGTTTACTATGTCAGCCACGTCCTTCGGGATGCAGAAACCAGATACCCTAACCTGGAGAAGTTCGCCTACGCTCTGATCATCGCAAGCAGGAAGCTTCGGCACTATTTCCAGGGCCGGCTAATAATAGTCTATACTGATCAACCTTTGAAAAAAGTACTGCACAGGCCCGAAGTCTCGGGAAGGCTAGCTGCATGGGCAATGGAACTAACTCAATTCGCCTTAGAATACCATCCCCGAACGGCCATTAAGGGACAGGCCTTAGCGGATTTTGTCGTGGAGTGTTCTTTCAGCGAATCAGATGTAAATTCGGTCATCAAAGCTCGATCACCACAAACTGCCTGGACCCTCTACGTAGACGGGTCATCTACCTCGGACGTCAGCGGAGCGGGGGTCATTCTGACTAGTCCTGAAGGGTTCCGAGTCCAACAGGCCATTAGGTTCCGATTCAAAGCCACCAACAACGAAGCCGAGTACGAAGCCATTTTGGCCGGACTTAGATTAGCCAAATGCCTGGAGGTGAAAAGGATAATGGTGTACAGTGATTCCCAGCTGGTGGTTAAGCAGATCTCGGGAGAGTATGAGACCCGAGGGGCCCGAATGGCGAAATACCTGTCGGAGGTAAAGGACGAACTCTCATACTTCGAGTCGTACAGCTGTCTGGGGATCGATCGGACGGACAATACAGTTGCAGATTCCCTAGCCAAACTAGCCACAACCGAAGCGAGCTCCTTCACCGGATCAGTTTACTTGGAAGTATTAGACAAACCTAGTATTCAAAGGACCGACGTACTGACCCTGGATCGACTCGACTGTTGGCTTACGCCTTACATTACCTATCTGGCCGAGGGGATCCTGCCTTCGGATCGTTTGTACGCTAGAAAAATCAAACACAGGAGTTCTAACTTCGTCCTTATTGATGGAGATTTGTACCGTAGGGCATTCACCTCCCCATTACTGAAGTGTCTAACACCTTCGGAAGCGGAGTATACACTGAGGGAAGTACATGAAGGAATCTGTGGGGATCACATGGGAGCCAAGTCATTGGCTTACAAAATTATGAGGCAGGGATACTATTGGCCGACCATCTTCCAAGAAGCAAAGGACTACGTCAAAAAATGTCCTAAGTGTCAATTACATAGTTCTATCCCACATAAACCTCCCGAAGAGCTATATTCGGTTTTATCCCCTATTCCATTCGCTATGTGGGGGATTGATATCTTGGGACCACTACCGAAGGCCAAAGGGCAGGTCACTTTCGTAATCGTCGCAATCGACTACATGACAAAATGGGTGGAAGCCAAACCATTGCATAAGATTACTGAACAAGAGTGCCTCAAGTTCTTTAAAGAGTATGTTGTTTACCGGTTTGGCATTCCCAGGGTCCTGGTCTCGGATAATGGCAGACAATTTGTGGGGTCTAAATTCGAAGTTTTCCTGAAGGAGTTAGGTATCCAACACAGAAAGACTTCTGTGGCCCACCCCCAATCCAATGGACAGGTAGAAGTCACCAACAGGATCCTGCTCACAGGAATTAAGAGAAGGTTGGATGAACTAAAGGGAAGATGGCCCGAAGAATTGCTCAGTGTCCTTTGGGCATATCGGACTAACCCGAGGACCACTACAGGTGACTCACCGTTCAGATTAGCCTATGGAACTGATGCACTGATACCCGTTGAGATCGGATCACCAACACTTCGAATCAGTCAGTACCAAGAGTTATACAATGATGATGGTTTACGATTAAATTTGGATCTGTTGGATGAGGTTCGGGATTCAGCGTCGATAAGGCTAGCTATATACCAGAAGAGAACGGCCCGACATTACAATCAGAATGTGAAGCAAAGAAGGTTTGAGGTCGGGGACCTGGTTCTTCGAGAAGCAGAGGCATCAACCCCCCAGAACACAGGCAAGTTAATGCCGCACTGGGAGGGACCTTATGAAGTAACTGAAGTGCCGAAGCCGGGTACTTATCGGCTTCGGACGTTAGACGGTACGGAGGTAAAAAATACATGGCATGCTGGAAGACTTAGAAAATATTATCAGTAAAAGTCATGTAATTTACTTTCGCTTATGTAAGCTGCTTTATACATTAATAAAATAAAGTGGCTTTCTCTGGGCAAAACTTTTTTGTTATCTTCATTCAAATTCTACAAGTTTACAAAACCCTCGGACTAGCGATGAACAAATCCGATCAGAATAGTTACAAAACAACTTGAACTGATCGGAAAAAGTTACACGCAGATCCGATCGGGCAAAGTTACAAAAGAAAGAGACAAAAATTAAAAATACAAGTTATAAACTAAGGATGGGGACCCTCGCCATCAGCATCATCATCGGCATCGGACTCATCATCAGAGGAGTCCAAGATAGCAGGATCGAGCCCAACAGCCTTCATCTTCGCCTGAGCCCGCTCCTTATGAGCCCCATAGCCTTCGGCAAATTGGCTCATGATGGTATCGCGGAGCTCAGCCGATTCTTGATACTCTCGCGCACCTTGCTGCTTGGCCTCGGCACATTCGGCCCCCAGAGCTGTGTTCTCCTTCATCAACACCAAGTGGCTGGCGTGCATTTCAGAAACTTGGCTCTGGAGGATCAGAAGCGCATTCTGCTGATCAAGATCTTTCTCCTTCAGAAGAGCCCTCTCCTCGATGAGCTGTTTATTGTATCCGTCAAGCGCAACGAACTCCTTCTGCAGATTATGATGGAGCCTCTGGTGTTCGTTGGCCTGACGTTCGGCGAAGGTCACCTTATTGCGGGTTTCGGCATGATTTTCCCTCTCCTTGATTAAATCAGCCGATAACCCCCGAACATCCCCCTCAAGCAGTTCCACGTCGGCTCGAAGCTGAACCTCTTTCCGGGTGGCCTTGACAACAGGAGGAATAGCTCGGGCCAGAATGGCGTTAGCCTGCATCAAGGAAGAATAAACAGTTCAATAACGGCCAGACAGATATTCAATAAATTCAAGCCAAAGCTTTCGGGAATACCTGACTCTGGGCTTTGATGTACGCCACCATCAAGGCTTCGGCCGAATACCCTTTGAACCGGGCATCATCAGCAGGAAGCTTGAAGTAATCCAAGCGGTCAAAAGGGAAAGCTTCCGACGGACTCTTCGGCCAAAAGGATTGGGTCGGAGACACATCAGAAGGATCCGCTTGGGCAGCAGGGCCGGAGGCGGCAGAGGGCCCGACCTCAGCAGGAAGCTGGACCACAGGAGTCTGCGGAGCAGCGTCCGGTTGAACCTCGACCATCTGGAGGTCGGGCTCATTAACCAACTTTTGTTTCTTGGGGCGAGGCCTCAGAGTTTCCTCCTCGGTCCCCTTGGGATCCTCAAGAACAAGAGTCAGCTTCGGGATAGCTGGTTTAGAGGTGCCCTTCGGAAGGGCCCTCTTCTTGCCTTTCCTCAGCTGGGCCACCTTGTCGGCTGCAGTCATCTTCATGACATTCTTCGGCACGGCATGAGAGGAGTCGACTGAGAGCTCAGAAATCGGGATAGTCTCCCCTTCGGCCGCGTCATCCCCGAGAGGTAGAAGTATCGGGCCAGACCGAACGGGGAGGGGCGTAAGAGACTCATCAGCGCCCTTCGGCTTGAAGATTGTCACTGCAGAAACAAGTAGATACTTCAGAAAATCAGAAAAACAAATCAGAAACCAATGCTCGAAAAGAAAGGAGGTCAAGATAGAATACTCACATCCGTGCCTGTAAAGCCAGGCCTCGTCAGCAAAGGTATCCAGACTCCACATCGTCTCCTTCACCTTCTGGTAGAAGGTTCGGAACTCCTCCCTTCGGTCGGTGGGGAAGGTGGTCACTTTCACGATCGGATCTTCGGGGGAGGCCCAGTTCGGGAGAAGTTGAAGGTCAGTCCCCTTGACGAAGATCCACTGATTGTGCCAACCTTTGTTGCTAGAGGGAGTCTTGGCAAAGGTGGCCCGGCCGGAGATACGGTTTAGTTGACGGAAACCGGGCTCCTTTGATTTGCCGACCGAAAATAGGACGAAGAAAAAGTCAAGACCAGGGGTGATCCCTAGTTCTTGACAGATAGCTATAAAGCTTATCAAGTGAATGTACGAGTTCGGCACAAGTTGTGCGAACCCGATCCCCACAAAGCAGAGAAAGGACACAATAAACTCGTGAAGAGGGAAGCGGATGCCGTACCGCAGGGCGTAAGTAGGGATGGCCACCCATTTGCCTTCGGGGCGCCAGAACATCCTCTCTTCGGCTCTGGGTACCCGAAGACTGTACTCTTGGGGGACTCTGAAGAGAGTTCGAACATCAGAAATCTGAGACGGAGTAATGGTGGACATAGTGTTGACATGCGAATACTCCGTCTCAGAACGGTAAACGGACCGGATGTGTGTCTCGGTTCCATCAGCCGAGTCTCCGGTGGGAGCTTCAGGTAGGTCAACCGGCACCAAATCGGTGCTGGCGATGGTGACAGTGGCGGCCATTTCGGCGGAAGTAGGAGTGATCTCAATGGTAGAGTTCAGGTCGGAAGTGGAAGCAGCTGGAGGAATGCCGGAATCAGCCATTAGAAGGAAAAATCGGTGAAAGTGAGGTGATTTGGGGGGTAAAAGGACTGGTCGGAGAACAAGAAACCTCTCGACGGAAATCGCACTCGCCGGAAAATGAGTTTTGAATTTAGCTTAGACAAAGAGAGTTCGTAAAAAATGGATGTGGTAGGGGGGAAGATATTTATACTGATGCTACACGAATCTCAACAGGCGGCTAATAATGACGTTGGGCCGTTCACTTCTTGTGTATCGTGTACCGCATTAATTAGGTCGGTTGGATTACCCAGGCATCTCTTTAAATCTCTCATTAAATATCCCATTAAAGGGTTGTTATAATGAGAGACTGGGGGGCAATGATTGGGTATAATCCACCGACCCCTACATGGACAGAAGGCCGGGGCCGAGAGGAGCTTACCGGGCCCAAGGGGCCGAAGCCAGAATTGTGGCAGCATTGTTCGGGATCGGGTATCTGAGCTCTTTGGGCCAGAACCCAGACCCAACTGGTGTTATCCGGATCGGGTATCTTAGTCCCACGAGACCAGGGCCCAGACCAACATAATGATGATCGGGGTCGGATTACCAAGCCCTTCGGGCCGGAGTCTAGACCGAATAGATAATGATTGGGATCGGACTACCGAGCCCTTCGGGGCGGAGTTCAGACCACTTTGTAAGGCCCATACCGAAGGTTACTTCTCGGATGGAGCCCGGAGCAATAAGAAGTCTAAAGGATTAAGGGTTTTAACCCTAATCCTATCTCAATACAAACTCTTATAAGACAAGTGGTTGGATAACCACCAACTTGTACTTTTAAAGGAGATTGCGTTGGACCCAAACAATGGTAACTGCCATGTTTAGGAGTCCTAACTTGACTGGGACATGGGCTCTAGAGGTGGTGAGAATGACTATAAATACAAGGCTTAACCTAACGGTAACAGGTAATCATTATTAATATTCCCTTGAGCACTATACACTATTGCCTCCATTGTTAACCTTGTGACCAGCCTGTACTTATTCTCACACCGGAGCTATCACCCGGCGGCACCAGCCGTCAAGCTTCGTGTTGACGTGTTATTGTGCAGGTCTGAGCGCGTGGAGTTGGTGATTGGACGCGCCGGCAAAACTTGACGTTAACAGAAATATAATTTAATTTTTAAATCAAATGACAACATATTAAATTTTAAAATTAACATGATTCATATAAATTTAAATTTAATTTGAAATTTAAAAATTAAATTGTTTCTCTAATTTTGAAGGAAGAGAGTAATAAATATTAAGTATTTTATAATATTGATGTACGCGAATTACACTTTTTTCTCTGAAAACTACACGTGGTTAAACCCTTGTAAGAGCCTTACAAGTGTTTTGAGAGTTAAAAATAGGAGAGTAACAGCAAGTGCGAGAAAATAATAAATTTGTCGATTATTGAAATTAATAATTTTAACGTAAGACCAAAACATTTTAATGTTGAAATTATCAGATTAAGATGTTATTGTCTAGAGTTTGATTCTTTTGATGAGGTGAGACTGATTCCGTAATTTCAGTTATAATTGGCGTTTAAATCCTTCCTTCATAATTATTCAAAATGAGCTCACGCTTCATGCTTTATTTGGTGTTCAATCATAACTACTCTTTATAGCCTCGAGTTCTTCGTTTTGCCTCTCCAAAAATTCTATGCCAACATAATAATTGAATATGAAAATTAGATATAAATATTTTAAAAATTCATATATTTGTATTTTTATTTCAAAAAATTTATCCAGATAAAATTATAATAACACACTCAAATTTAATTTTTAAGTTCAATTATCATCTGCACATAGAAAATGTGTTTGCTATCGGGGTATTTTATTCTCTCAGTGATGGCTTTTTAGTTTTGGGTCCCACTCATGCACATCTAGAATCTTAAAAAAGTTGCCAGTTGAATGGACTGTGTGGATGACCCACAGCCCACTGGCCTGCCCATCATTACTCCCACCTCTCCCAAACTGTCATTTTGCCTCCCGACCCGGACCGGCCCTTGTACAATTATTTCTCTTCGATAGCTACACTTCCTCGGTTCGTTCGTGTAAATAAATATGTAGAGTTACTGACATACCCATTCCCCTTCAATAACTAAACCACTAAAACACCCACAGACGTGTTATAAAATTATACTCTTTCCGTTCTTAAAAATTCTCGTTTAAGATTTTGATATATTATTTCCGTCTCATAATAAATATTTTTTTAGCTTAAATCACACATACCAATACACAAATAAAAATGGCAAAAATACCCTTAATATATTTTCTTTGTTTCGTTTGAGACTTTTTTTATTGCCTTTTGGTCTCTCTTTCTCTTTCTTCAACCTTTCAACTTCTCAATAAATATCATTGATTGCATAAGGGCACATATGAGAAAATATTATAAAAATGTATTGGAATTCTAACACATCACTTATTTTGGGAAAAAATATTTGGGACAATAAGAGAAAATATGAGTAATATACAAAAGTAAATAATTTGTTCTTCTAGAAATTTTGAAACGACAAACATTTTTGAACAAATTTTTTCTTCTAAAACGACAATCTTTTAAGAGCGGAGGGAGTAACATATATGGATGTCTAGATTCATTCTTCCTATCTTTAATTGTAATGATTTTGAAACTCCCATGTCCCTTAAGTTTTGAAACTCATGACGTTTGAGTTTTGAAACCTCCAAGTATTGATGCTCATGTACCTATAAATAGTAATATTGTAAAGAGAATTGGATATATACAAGTATAATGAGAATGCTCCCTTTTTACTAATTTATATTGTTCTTATTATTTAGTACACTTTTATAAAGGCAAGTTTTTTTTCTTTTCTCTTTATTTTTCATAACTACTTTTTTTTGGGATGTAAAATGATATTTCGGTAAATATCTCAAGTTGAAGATGAAACACATTATATTTGTTATGGTTATATATTTGAAGAACTCTCATTGTATACTTATGTCGTGGAAACTCATTAACTTAAAATTCTATTCAGAGTTTAGAGACTAGTAATATATAGAGCATAAAATTTTCACTAATCATCAATTATAAATTGGCTGAATGATATTTTTGACACTCTAAATTATCACCCATTTTTTAAATCGTCAAAAATATTTGTTTTGTCAATTTAGTCTTTAAAATGATTTTTTTTTTGCTTTTCTGTTCTTTTTACCCGATTTGACTCCATCGACCCATTCTGACAAAATCGACCCGGTTTGACCCGAGCTAAATTTCACCAATTAATTTTTTTTAAAAACTAAAAAGTTTTAAAATTATTATAAAATTATTTTGAAAATAAAATATTCTTTTTAACATTTTAAAATAAAATATTTTTTTAAATATTTTAAAATAAAATATTTTTTTTAATATTTTAAAATAAAATATTTTTTTAAATATTTTCAAATAAAATATTATGTTTAAAAAATTATAAAAATAATTATTATTTTAAGGAAAAAAACTAAAAACTTTAAAATTTTAAAATATTATATTTTAAAATAATAATAATTTTTTAACAATTGTTATTTTTAATAATTTAAAATAAAATTATATTTTTAAAAAAATGAGCAAAATTTTATAAAATATTGATTCGTAAAAAATTAAAGTTTAAAGTTTAAATTTTTTAATATTTAATTATTTTTATCAAATTTTATACATATTTTAAAAAATAAAATAATTCTAATTTTGTTTTCAAAAAATAAAGTTTTTTATTTACTTTTTTCTCTGAATCATTATTTTATGAAATTTTACGCATTTTAAAAAAAAATATATTTCTTTCAAAAATATTTTTTTTAAAATCTATATTTTAAAAAACTTTACTCAAATTTTTTAAAAAATGAAAAAAATCTACTTTTTTCTTGAAAATAATAATATTTTTTAAAACTTTTTAATTATTTTTAAAAAAATTGAATCCATTTTTTTCATTTATCTTTTACTTTTTTCTATTTTAATTTCTTTTTTTAGTTTTTGTTTTTAGAATCTCTAATATTACGAATACATATAATAATGGTAAAGATTTTATTTTTGAAAATATATTTTTACTTAAAAAAAAAAATCTTTTTTTAAAATAATTTTTTATTTTCTTATTTAATTTTATTGAATCTTTATTTTATGAAACTTCGAAAAAATAATGTTCCTAATATTTTTTCTTTAAAATAAATTTTTTTATAGTTATTTAAAATAATAATTATTTTTGATATTTTAAAATAAAAAAATATTTTAAAAAAAATATTTTTTATAGGAATAATTTTAAACTTTTTTAGTTTTTTTTAAAAAATTAATTGATTAAATTGGGATCCAGTTAAACTGGATTGGGTTGACTCAAAATTTGGTCAAAATAAGTCGGGTTAAGGTCAAATCAAGTAAAAGAAACAAAAACATCACAAAATGTCAATTTAAATACTTAATTGACAAAAAATAAACTTTAGACACGCCTTAAAAAATGGGTAGCAACTTGGGGTGTTAAAAGTGTCATTCAACCTTGTAAATTCGACTCAAACACAAATTTTGACCACATAAATAACCCACTTCCTCAGTTGACCAACCAATAAACGTCTGTAGTTGACGTCTAGAATGGTGAAGTTAGACGAAACATTTTTATTAATATAAGTATTTTTACATAATTATCGAATTGTTTGGTAAGTAAATTTTTAAAAAGTATTTTATAAGGACATTTCAATAAGATTTAAAGTTTACGCAAAAATGTAGTTTTATTTATTTTTCCTTCTTAAAAGTATTTTTACATTTAAAAATACTTGACAATAAAAAATTGTTAATTTATTTAAAAGATTGGTATTTACTGTTTACGCAAGATACATTTATGTTTGAGTTATGACCACATACTACTATAGGAGTAGATTGTAATAAACTATGGGAGAGTCGCACCTTAAAAGTTAGATATTAAGTTTGGAGAGTCCGAAGTTTATAAATATCCCATATTAAAATTCAATATCATCAATGTGGGACATAAGTCCCATACCTTGCAATTCAGATCATAACATTCCATCACGCTCTACAGTCACTGGCGCCCACTCGAGCTGGCTTTGCGCTAGACGAATCTAACCTCGGGCAAACACTACAATACTGACGTCACCACCTTCGCTGCACGATTGCAACCGGGAGGTAGTGGGACGGCTCTGATATCAATTGTTATAAACCATGGGAGAGTCGTCCACTACCTCTCGATTGCAATCGTGCGGCGAGAGTGGTGACGTCTGTATTGCAGTGTTCGCCCGAGACAAGATTCGTCTAGCGCAAAGCCAGCTCTCGTGAGTGTCGGGACTGCGAGCGTGATGGAATGTCATGATCCTAATTGCAAATCCATGGAATTCAAACACAATCTCCTGAATTAAAAATGTTAGAAGGATTATTTGCTCATTAAATTCACGAAATACGTCAAATCTATTCGATTACTACTCCCTCCGTTACTTAATATAAGTCGTTTCAGATAAATGATTTTGTTTTTAGTATAAGTTGTTTGAGAATTTTAAATAAGCATTAATTGCTTAATTTTTAATATTATTCTAAGTATTAAGTATACCTTCTCTTTTTAATATAAGGACAATATAGACAATTGATATTATATTTAATATATTTTATAATTATTTTTTAATACTTATGAATAATTTTAAAACGATTTATGTTAAGTACATAGGGAGTACTATTGTTTGTACTAATTATAAGACGAGACGGCGGGAGTGATTATGCAATATGATTAATGATCCAACCGAAAGTAAGGGTATTTATGTCATGTTAGAAAAATACTGACGACTCAGTACTCCGCTCGCCTATCTACTTGTATAAATCAAGTTCCTTTGTAACGCTCTCTCTCTCTCATTCAACAACTGCAACGGCTCATTTCAATTTTCACTCTCTTTGCTCTGGCAATGGAGTTTTCATCAAGCATACGACCGAGCTTCTCTCTAGGGTTTCGTTCGGCGGTTTGTTTGTTACAGGCAAGACGTTTTTTCTACTTACCTTCTCGTTTAATCTCAAAAGTTCGAGAGAGAATCACACTTAGTATACGTCGTATAAGCAATATCACTTCACTTCACTGCTCATGAGAAATAGATTATGTTCTCTGTTTTTCTGCAATTCTGCGTTCTAGAATTTAGTCTAAGTTTTATAGTGGGTCAAATCCAGAGTCCGGTCATCTAGTCCACCGCATTTTTGACCGAAGTTACAATTATCAGTAACTTAGTTCATTATATACACACAAATATTTTCAATATATTTGAATGTGGGATTGGGGTGTAACTTAATTCCTTAGTCCTTTTCATATACTGATTTGTGTTGTTAATAGTACATGTTAATTTTCATTTTTCCCCCACATCAGTCTCCTCTTCTTCTATTAAATTGAAAAATAAGTTTTGTCCACTTGTAGATCATTTTAATGACAATTGTTATTATTAATGAAAATTATTATTATTATTATTTTAATCTTATTTTATTTCTCCATGTTTACTGCAATTGCCTTATATACATGTGATGACTGCAAATTGAGTCTAGTTACTTCTCATCTTTTTCATCAACTGTTTTTATATTTGAATTCAGTACATTATATCTTATAGTTACAAAAATCACAGTGTTCTTTTATTTTTATGTCTTGTTTTGGCCATAACTAGGTGCCCAATAGTAGGTTATGTGTGTTCTTTTCATGCAATAAGGGATGGGCATTGTCATATACTCCCTTCCTTTCAAAATTAGAAATACATTTTTAAGTCAAATTGCAAAATGATAAATTCAAAATTAATATGAATTTATATAAGTTTTGAAAGCAAAAATTTGTTGTACTTTCTAGCTAGTATACAATAATTATATCGTTTGTTCAAAAACTAAATAATTTGTATCGATTTTGAATTTTAAAATTTTACAAATTGACTTATAAAGTCAAAATGGGTAGGGACTAAATAAATTTGGTCTCTTTTAGTAACAAGTAAGGCTCAAAGGGGTGGTACCAAGTAAGGCTCGAAGGGGTGGTACCACCCATGTACAGCCAAAGGTTTCACAAGAGCAAGAAAGCCTAACTTCACCATGGCAAGTTGGCAACTATACAAAATCATATGCCAAAGCTAAACTTCAAAAAAAATTAATAAAAGCATTAAGCAAGGTTAAAACCTCATTTGCCTAAAACAAAAGAAGACTCAAAAGTAAATATTTAACATGCTCAGGCGTCTGCTCCTTCTCCTCAAAATATCTCCTATTCCATTGATCCATTCCCTCCACAGCACCCACCGCACAGAAGTAATTATATAGAAATGCAGTGGTAACGAATTACGCATAATTTGCAGTTTTATGCTTGCAGATCTTATTTATTGTATCTACAGCCCATTCAGAAAGTTCTAATCCACGAATTCTTTTGAATTCCAATGCCACAAGGGGGTAAGCTTCATCTGTCGTCTAAAACAACTTATGTTTGCCAAATGAAATTTACTGAACAAAATCTTCTCTCATCATGTTTATAGACTTGAAGGAAGAATATAATTTTTACTTGTATAGACAAAAATGGAGCTTTTACTGATGGTGCAAGCCTCCTTTTACACTAATTATGCTAAAAATTCTTGCCTGTACATGTATTTATTTATTCATATGTATTTATGAATGTATATAAAATTTCTCTAAGCTAATAAGAGAAAACTAACTTTGGTTTATTACATCTAATAGAACCTGTTGGCATATGTGTTTTTGCAACTACTTTTAACTTGTACTGCATGTTGAAGACATAAATTTTCAAGCTTCTATGTTACTTCTTATTCTTAATCATTCATATCATCACCAAATTAAGAAAATAGTACGGTTATTATAGTTTTGATTCTAACTATTATCTATGCGAGGTCTTGATGCCATTGGTGAGGCCATTCTGCAAGAACTTAAATTTGGAGCAATCAGTTGCATAACATAATATCAGAGTTTTGATTTTTGCACTTTTTTGAGTCCAAGTCTCTGTCACTCTATCTGCATTTGGTTCCCACTTCTGTTTGTGCACATTAGTTTTTTATTTTTATCTGCTTTGGATGAAGTTGGTCCTATCTGCTTGCTTAGTGAGTATGGTCAGATTTGAAGGGGTTTAAAATGCAATGTTGGGTGCATTCACTACATCTCCCCCTGCCTGAATCACCCCCCTGCTGATAAGTAACTATTATTTATCAGGTTATGGCTTTGAAGAAATTGATTCCCAATTTGCTGTGTGGGCAATCTCCTAGGATAGGAAATTAAGATCTCTCTTATAAAGTTGACTTAATGCTGTAGGCAAAGACACTCTGTAGATTATTGTGCAATGTATGATATTTGTGGAGCGCGCAGTGATGGTAAACTACTCAACTGCCCTTTTGTTTCCCCAGCTGTGAAGGTGATGTTGTGCTCTTTCTACTTTTATTTCGTGGTGTATTCAGGCCATCAATTGATTTATTCTATTACTTGAAAACCAATTAAACATTTAATTTCTGCCGAGGGTTTTAGTATAAGCTGATGTGTACTCAATGTTATGGGTTGCAGCCAAATGATCTATTTTCTTCAAAGATCCAAAGTTTGTGTCCGACAATTACTGGGAATGTATGCTGTACAGAGAAGCAATTTGACACATTGCGGGCGCAGGTCCAACAAGTATGATACTTCATCTACCTTAATTTTGGCATATTATTGGTTCACTGCATTCTGAAGTTAGTTTTCTTACTTGCTTTTGGTTGGCCAGCTTCTGCAGTTTCCTCTGCATTTATGGTTTTGATAATAACATATAAGTTGGAACAGACCATATTCTTGTTAGAACAATGTTCTGAATGCACTTGCAGTGTTCTTTGGTTGAAGTCATCCATTCTACTACCATTTTGTGGCAGGATCATATCTAATTCTAGATCATCTGCCCCACCATGATCCTAATATTTATTGAGTGACAAATAGAGCACATTATGGTCATTGATTCTTGCAAATATTTTTTGCTTACATGATTCGGAAGTGTATGTGCCTCTTATGTTTCAGTTTATATCCTCAGTTTCATTGAAATTATTATCAATACTTAGGAAAAATAATGCTACAAGTCACAAATGATGATGTGTCATTGTTCAATTGGCCTACTATTATCTGTGATTGGTCACTGGTTATGCAATAAATGTGCACAATAAAACCCATTTGGTACACAAAATTTTATGGAAAATCTGGTACTCCTTGCAATACTCATTTAGGAAACTTTTTGTTGCACAAATAGTTGAACAATATAACTTATTTCTTAATTTAGAACTCCCTCTCTCTATACTTATAACTCATTTTTTAGTCTAAATGAGCTCGTGAAAACAGTAACTTGTTTTCCGCCCTGGTCCCGCGAAATAATCAAGCCTATTAAAAGGTTGAAGCTGGATATTTTTCTAATACTAGGTCCACCCCTTGACACTTACATAGATAATAGGAACTGACTACAAAAATTCTGACATTGTTTGTCAACCTTAAAGAATTTAGAAAGAAGAAAAAGGAAACTTAAGGGAAACTACTATGCAATGAAAAATATTATCATACATTCAGCAGTCAGCAGCTATTATTCTGGTTCAAAGGGAAAACTTCAATTTCACTAATCAATTGTTCACTAAAGCTTTATAATGGTGACTGACTTGTTGTCTCTTTATATATATATGCATTCTTAAATAGTCTAATTTCTTTACTTAGAACTATGCTGCTTTCTAGTTTATGTTCTGGAAAATGCTCTTTTCCTATCTGCTATATTCCTCTTCTAATTTTCATTTATGTGTCTAATTCGCTGCTTTTGTTTTGTTGTGTTAAAATCTGAAGTCCTTTCTAACCCTGCTTCAAGTTGTTTCTTTCTTTCTTTTTCTTTTTTAAAATTTCTTTTAGTACTAGTCCTTGACAATCTTTATACTCACCAAATGGTTTCTGTTCTTCATCTTCATTTATGATGTTCCTTGCAGGCCGTTCCTTTTCTTGTAGGCTGTCCAGCATGCCTAAGAAATTTTTTAAATCTTTTCTGTGAGCTTTCATGCTCTCCCAATCAGAGTCTGTTCATTAATGTGACTTCTGCTTCCAAGGTCAGAAAATTCCTGCTTAATCTTCTAGTGCCATTTATTTTTATATAATTTTGTCCTCTTGATGTTCTGATCCTGTAGGATAGTTCTTTTTGCTTTCTTATTTGCACTTTGCCATATATGATATAACTTAAGGTGCGGCTTAGTAGTCATCAATATTGCTGATAAAAAGTAGGCCACATTTGTCCAAGTGACAGAATTACTCTTTTACTATGTCTTGAAATTAGTTGGAATTTGATTGGCAACACTTTGTGTGGTCTCTGTCAAGTATGTTTATTGCTTTGTAATACCAATTTCAGTTACCAAGAACAATTTTATTGGAGCTCATCGTGTTGACTGTATAAATAAATTGTGAGATCAAATTTTGCATTATGTTGCTGTTTATTAGCCAAGTTTGAAGTACTGTGCTAGAATCATTATTATCTGCAAGTACTAGTTTTCTTGACCACAGGCTGTTAAACCATGATTCTTTTTGGAAGTAGATACCTTAATGGCTGTGGAATGTTGTACAGGACTTGCACAAGATCTGAACGAATTTATTCTTCTCTCGTTTTGTATATTCCATTCAGGTTAAGAGCAATTTCACAGTGGATGGGATAGATTTCTATATAGCTGACAGTTTTGGTGAAGGGTTATTCAAATCCTGTAAGGACGTGAAGTTTGGTACCATGAATACTCGAGCCATAGAATTCATTGGTGCTGGTGCTAAAAATTTTAGAGGTGAACTCTCTCTCTCTCTCTCTCACACATGAATGCATATGCCTGTTTTTGATCATGTCACGGGTTGATTAGAACTGTGCTCTCTGAGAAGACGATACAAAAACTAGACAAACGCAAAAATCTAAAATCGTGTTGTACATTTGAAAAGTTTAGCTTCATATTGCAATACATTCAACAAATGTGAGTTTCAGTTGCACATTTGCAAAGGAAAAGTATTCTTACTCTATTTACATCTTCTCTCCGAATCTGACTTTTATCAGTAAAAAAATTTAAAGGTCAGGAACAATTATATGAGACAAAGTTTCAACAATCTCTAAGGTTCATCCTCCATTGGCACTTTGTGATACTGCTTTGTCCTATAGGAGACAAAACTGTTGGTTAGCAAATTGTTTGAAATGCATGAGGTATTCCGGGACAAACTTCTTTCTGTCAAAGATGAATATTTTCTGCCTTAAGTATTTAAGACATCCTAGCTCTCTAGTTTTTAAATAGTTTTTATCTTTCATTCTGGAATATTTCTTCTGGTCACTTGAAAATCTATGTTTTAGATTATTAGAGGCAGTGTGCCCTTCAACATAGGAGATATTAATAACGATTAAAAAAAACGTTTTGACACAGTAATATCAACATAATTTACCCTAGATACTTGAAAGGTTAATTTTTTTTAATGAAAATAAAATAATAAAGTGAAGAAACCGAACTAAGTAGTACTCCCTCAGTTCCAAAATATGACTTTTGATGTCGACTTGACTCAAAATTTACATGATTCATTTAATTTTAGTCTATATAATAATGAATATTGTAAACTATCTGAAAAATAGTACTAATTTTTAATGAATCTTATCAATTTTGAGTTTGAAAATGTTTCAAATTGACTTTCAAAAGTCAATAATGATCTTATTATTTGGAATGGAGGAAGTATTACGTATAAAACACGCCATATACAAGATTATACTAATCTCTCAAAATGGAAGGTGGAAAATTTCGTTCTAAGAATTCTTCTCCCCAATTGGAAAGAGACAAATTGGGAATATTTTTATGTCAAAACATCTTTTCAAAAGTAAATCTTCACAATTTGCCCATTTTGTTAATGTAGCTCGGCCTTTTTCAAGATGATCGTCAGTGGTCTTTGAAGTTGGTGTATTTATCTGACTTGTGCTAATTGATATATTCTTTTGTCAGAGTGGTATGCCTTTATTGGGAAACGAGCAGAACCCAATCTGCCGGGTTCCCCATATGCAATCGATTTTAGGTCAGGTGCTGATGAGTCATCTGGGATGAAACTTATGAATGCCACCACATATTCATGTAGTGACACATCACTAGGCTGTTCCTGTGGTGATTGTGATTCATCTACGGTTTGCTCTAATTCAGGTCCTCCTCTGTCTCAGAAAACTGGTTCCTGTTCAGTGAGAATCGGGTCTCTTAAGGTTAGCGGGGACCACATACATGACACTCTTTAATTTCTGGAGCATGTTTGTAGTCTATGTGGACCTTGTAGACCTGTCAAAATTAGATATTTAGTTATACAATATTTTCACCTAGGTGGTAATATTCAATGAAAATTTGTTTTTAATTATTCAATATCCTATTTGCTGATTTTTTTTTTTCATTTGGTTGATGACTGCAGGCAAGATGTATTGAATTTGCTGTAGCAATCTTCTATGTCTTATTGGTTTCTGTGTTTCTAGGATGGGGTTTCTTCCATCAAAACAGAGAAAGGAGCCCAGCTCCTAGAACAAAACCTTTGATTAATGTCATTGATGGTGGCGTGCTTCATCATATCAATAGGCAAAAAGATGAAAATGTTCCCATGCAGGTGCATCCGTTTGCTTATTTTGACGAATGATTTGTTTTATTTCTTTGATTTCTTGACGATTGGGAATCTCAACATGCTTACTGCTTCTTGTTTTACCTTTCTTTTACTAATTTTTCTGCCAAGGGCTCTGTTTATTTGAATTAGTCATAGACACTTTATGAAGGAGCCACTTTTTTTTTACTTGTTTGATAGAGAGAGTAAAAACTGGGGATTTTTCTCCGAGTAGACCAACTTGCAATTGCTTTTCTCAAAATAGACCTATTCGTTCAAAATTTCTTGGAATAAACCAAATCCTGCACATTAATAGCGATATGTAGCAAAAATGGTGTTATATTGCTATTACCAATAGTGATATGTAACAAAAAGTGTAAGATTTGGTCTATCCCTAAAAGGTTCGAATGAATTGTCTCTATTTTGAGAAAAGCTAATGCAAGTTGGTCTATTCGAGAAAAAATCCGAGTGGGGTGGGGGGGGGGGGGGGGGGGGGGGAACAGTAAGACAATATCTCCACACTGTTGATTCACAAATCCTTTTAGCATTTCCTTCTTTCCAAAAATCCTTACTGCCTAATTCATTTACTTTCATACTTTATTTTATTTTTCTTTGATATGTTTATCCTGATGTATAACTATGCTTTTCTTAAAATGATTAGATGCTTGAAGATGCCCCCCAAATTACAAATAGGGTCCAACTTTCAATCGTCCAAGGATACATGTCAAAATTTTACAGGTTCTCTACTATGGTTTTAATACTTTCTCTCATTCACGAAGAATTATTTCTAACTTGGTTGTTCACATTTGTATATCCAGGAGATATGGAACATGGGTTGCCAGAAATCCAGTCTTTGTCTTGTGTTCATCATTGGCTGTTCTTCTTCTTTTATGTTTGGGCTTAATCCGATTCAAAGTAGAGACACGGCCTGAGAAGGTATGGCACATAATCTAATCCACTTCTCCTTATGTGAACATATGGAATCTTTTTCACTGCACTAATTAGCGCCTCGATTATGAACACCTACTGTGGGTGCTTTTCATGATCAAACGTGCATGATTGTGCCCCTGTTCATCATATATGTCCATTCAAGCTTCTCTGCCTGGCTTATTTGGATAAAGTTGGATTTATCCACTTGCGCTTACTCAAGATAATGTCGGAAAATTTTGCTGCATGGGAGTTGTATTTACTCATACTTGACTGTGTGAATGCTTACCTAATTTAAGAAGTGAGAACTGTACTATGAGATTCATGGCTAGTGGAACCCATGACATGATGGTCTTATTTGTTGATTAAGTGGCAAGTCTTATAACCCCATGGTAACATTATCAGTCCTAAATTTGATGACCAGCTTCTAGGACAATTTTCCACAGACATTTTTTTGTCCTTGTTGAAGTGAAACAATTGTGTCATGTTTATTGGCTATTCTTTAATAAAAGGAAAGGGACTCTTATCAATGGTAATTTCAGCATTGCGATTTAAACACTGAATTGTTTGTTGTACTGAAAGTTGTTTAAATGGTGCCATTGATGATAACTTCTTCTTGGAGTGAGCGGGTGAGGGTTTTGTTGAAATCCACAGTCAATGATTTACTAATGAGCTTCTAACTTTCCGCCATTATTTACTACTTATGACAGTAGTGTCATCATTTATTCTAATGAGTCGAGTTATCAATCAAATTTACATGCTTATTGCATCCTTTTTTTCCAGCTATGGGTGGGCCATGGGAGTAGAGCTTCGCAAGAGAAAGAATTTTTTGACAGCCACCTAGCACCTTTTTACAGAATTGAGCAGGTTGCTATAACTTATTTTCAGTTTTTGTTTATTGTATATGATTTTGTATCCATTTGTATCAGCCTTATTCGTTTTTCTATATGATTGGATGTCACTTGTAAAGCCAAATACTATTGACAAACATTTTCTTATTCTTGATTCTTCTTTCTCATATATATTGCACATCTATATACTGGCATAATTTGTTTGGTTCTTCTACTAATTCACCAAAATATTTTTAAGAGGAAGATTACACCATGAGGAAATTGTAGTGGCACTGTTGTTTTTTTTCCTGTATTTAGTAATTTATACTAAATATTTGATTGGTTTCCATCAAAATATCTTGATAGGAGACTATAGATTGCTGGAAGGTGCAATCTAGCAGTCCATTGGGCAGGAGGATTACCCTTATTTAGGCTTGTTTATCTAGCAGTCCGATCTATTAGCTCCATTTCTGTTTAGGTTTCTTGTTGCGGTGGCTAAGGTGCTGGAAAGTACTGTGTAGTTTTTTGCAGTTTTGGGGGTGGGGTGGGGTGGGGGGGGGGGTTGAAGGGATAGGGAGGAGAAGAGGGATCATTTGGCTGGGTGGGAATTGGTTTAGGGTTGGGGAAACCTGCTTTCCAAGAACTTGTCCTTAGTTGGTAGAATGCTTTTGCATGTCCCTTGGAATAAATTATCTTTGGCATCAGGTGATCAAATGCAAGTTTGGTCCAACTAAATGGGTACGATGCTAGTCCCTGCTCTTTCACTTTATTTTATTCCAGCCCTTGAAAATTCATTTCACAAGAGAACCCTTCCTTCCATACCCTTGCTCAGTTCAGAGTTGTGTGGTCTGGTGAACTCATCCTTTTGGTGGCCTTTTTCCCCTCTTTCTCTCTGTCTCTCAATCTTTTAAATCTCTCTATTGTGCATGAGCAGTTAGCCTCTAGCTTTCACAATTGGGAGGAAGGGGGACCGCCCTTAGAATTTTCATATCTATTGTAACATAAATGATCGAGAGGGTGAAGAGCTGATGACACATGTCTGGATCTGTTGCTTTTCCTGTCTCTTCGTCTTAGGTTCTGATTGATAAGTTGAATCTGTGACTAAATTTAACTAACATTATACAAAGAAGGGTCAGAAATTGGATGATAAAGGGTATGTAATGTAAACTTATTCAGAACATAATCTTGTCCCCCTTTCTGGGCTTTAATTTTAAGTAGTTTGCATTTAGTATCTTTTCAAATTCTTCAATTCTTGTTATCTGCACTTTAATTTTCTTTTCATCGGTAATTTTTTCCAATGTTCTTTGCTTGTGCTTGACTGCTTTCTTTTTTGCCTTTTCGTTCTCTTTTGGCATATTAATATTGAATTGCAAAGAACTATTAACACCTGGAAAATTTGCAGCTCATATTAGCAACAAAACTTGAGTCTGGGCATGGAAAATCGCCAAATATTGTGACAGAAGAAAATATCAAGTTACTTTTTGAAATACAGAAGAAGGTATTCATTTGTTGCTTTACTTTCTACACATAAATTAGATAGTGACGTGGCTTGCTAAGGATGTCCATTGACTTGCATGTTGTTGTTTCTGTGTTTAGTGGAATGTCTCTTCAACTATTGCAGTTCATAATTTTTTTGTTATGCTTCTCCTTTCATTTAATAAGATAGTTTTACTCCTCTATGCTATGCTTATAGGTAGATGGAATTCGAGCAAATTATTCAGGTTCACTGGTATCTCTGACTGACATATGCATGAAGCCACTAGGCCAGGATTGTGCAACTCAAAGTGTTCTGCAGGTATCTATCTCACATGGAATGACTGATTTTCATTTCATATCAATCGGTAGGGAAGATACAAATTAATTGCTTCCACTGCACAATCCCTTGTAGATGAACTAGAGATTTTTTTTAAAATCCTTTTTTTTTTTTCAATTATAATACAAATATATGTCAAACGGAGCAATGAAGTATACAGATTCACCTCATAAACCATCTAAAAATGGTAACCTTTGAGAACCCCCATAAAGTTTGGCAAGGACTGATCATATTGAACTTTAATTGAAAACTGTCACCTTAAGCCAGGCTAGATGGATAAATAGGTGTTCCAAAAGATGGTATATACCAAGGATGAAGAAAAAAAGAAAGACAGATGTTGATGTTTTTTTAATTCTTTATTCAAAATTTAGTTATTCTTTAAATTAAGATCTTGTTGAGAGGAAATGACTAATTTGCTCAATGAGAGGTTGAATGAGACAGATATTCCAATATTTGACTTGGGATTAATTTAGTACTCACATACCTGTTTCTCTTTCTTTGTTGATAGTAGAAAGTAGACAAAAATCGTAAAAGGAGTTTTTGTAAGAATTTATTTGAATAGAAGTGATCTACATTATTGTACAGAAGCGGATTTGAAGTCTAAGATTCCAAGGTTCTAACTAGGGACTTAATTAAACAGTAGGGTTAAATTTTTCTTTCAGTTTCTTTTTATTCTAAAAAATTGCATCATTTCTAAATTTAGCATGAATCTTATGTTTTGTTATTCTTAATGGTTCTGATTCTTTGCTTTACTGGTGATATCAACATCACCAAGCAGTCATATGCTTCTTGAAACTCCAATATGCATTTCCAAAATATTTGCCACTGAAGCTGCTCTTGTACATTTGCATTCTTGTATCAGATACAGACCTGCTTGGTTTGTGTGATACATGCACATTCAGATATTTATTCTTCTCGACATCACAATTTTGCAATTCCTTTTTCCTCATTTGAGATTAAAATAACTTATTTTTTGTTGGTAGTATTTCAAGATGGATCCGGTAAATTATGATGGCTATGGGGGTGTTGAACATGTACTGTACTGTTTTCAGGTACATTCTAGTGAACTTCATATTTATGGCTAGGGGTGCTTTCTAAACTTTGCATTCATTCAAAGTTGAGTAAGGACCACTTTAGAAGAAAAATAACAAACAAAAAATATATATATGATAGGTATAAAAAACATAAATTGCACACCCAGTCTTTAATATTTTAATTTGGCTCCAGTTCATCAAAGGATAATTAGATATGGGTACACAATATCCCATTGAATGCACAATTATTATCAGAATAATATACTACATTCTAAATTAGGCGTTTAATATATTAATTTGGACTGAGGAGTTAGGATCATCAGGTGGTTATTTCTAAACTAAATTTGTTCATCTCGAAATCTAATATCTGTGCATCTATTTTATACGGAGTATTATATAGAACTCTCCTGCCCATCTATATTAATCTCTCTGTGTGCGTGTGCTGTGTGTGTTGTGTCTATCTTTATTATATATCTGACTACTGTCTATGCTGTCTTACAACAACAATAAGGTAAGACTCCCATTAAGAAATACAGTAAGAAGAGTGAATGGCAGTTCACCACCACCCATGCTATTTAAATGAGTCTATGATATGGATGAATATGGACATAATTACTTAGTTCACAGAGAATAGTTGTTGAAGAGTCCACTATCGTAACTTGCCACTAACACATAAATTCAAAAATTGCCACGTTTCTTTTCAACAGAGTTATAGGAGTATTATTTTTTGGTGAAATCATACCGTTTTATATCTTATTACCAAAATTTCTATCATTAGACAAAACATGGAAAACTCTTGTATTTTGTTGAAGTATATATTTAGTTGGTGGTAAGATGTGATTAATACCCTTGGTATGCTTGTATATACTCCATCATTCACTAATGTTGGGACTTATTTATTATTTTCCCCAACAATTAATGATTCTTATAAAAGATAGTTATTAATTATTTATCACATGGCCAAGCTATTTCTTCCATAGTTACCAATTGTTAAGTTCACTATGAGTACACAACTTTACTCTGCATGGGGATCTCTAAGTATTTTTCCATATTCTTGATTTGGGATAAGGGAAATAGTAAAATTTATGGTTATCTGTAGAATTCTGGCGTATTATTGAAGAGCCCATTGACATAGATTCTCTGGATGTTTATTTGAAGCATTATTCATCAGCAGATTCATGTAGGAGTGCATTTAAAGCTCCACTTGATCCAAGCACTGCATTAGGAGGTTTCTTTGGAAACAATTATACTGAGGTAGCTCTTTTATCCCATATCAACTGGAAATATGATTAATATACAATTAACCTTGTCAGGGTATTTTCAACACAGGCTTCTGCATTTATAGTAACCTATCCTGTAAATAATGTGATCGATAAAGAGGGCTATGAAGCTAAGAAAGCAGTGGCCTGGGAAAAAGCCTTTATTCAGTTAGTAAAGGTTTGTACCTTTTTACCTTCATATTTGTCTCTTTCCAGTAATGGTATAAACTAAAAAGTATGTGCTTGTTATGGTTTTATGCATTCAACGGATGATTTTACTCTATTTTTCTGTTAAATTGCTACTTTTGGACAATTATAGGTAAGAATCTGTGAAGGGTTTCAATTTATGAAAAGTATATAATTTTATTTTATTTGAGACCAATTCTAACCAGAGCAACATATAAATTCGTGAAATTGGGTTTTGTAAAATGAGTAGATGTTTCAGTAGAAGTTCCAGAATCTGGTGTTGGACATGAATGGATATTCAATGAAATTGTGTATAGTTTCCCCAAGAAAAGGTATTTAAGTGTAAACCTACTCGTATAATAAGGGGTTCAATATAAACTAGTTGTCTGAAATAAGGAAACTCATGAAACACTGAAAGTAATGACCGTCTCTAGCCATAAAGTCTGCTACATCTTAGCTAAGCTCTATAATCAGGAAAAATTCTGTTAACCATTGATAAGTAGAGGAAAAGGACTCATGGATTAGTGGTCTTGTTTACAATTACTATTGGCTTATAGACTTATCTTGATGAAATGAATAATGGCATTGTTGGGAAGATGCTGTGGTAACTTTGCAGATTTCTAAATGTTTGAATGGTAATAAAAAAACTCCACACTCCTCCACATTCATATGGTAAGATTGGAGTGGAATAATTGCCTTGCTATCCACTCTTCCATAAAACTTTTGATATTTTTTGAGGAGATGAATTTGTTATTTATAAAGTATTAGCTTAATGTTCTAATCATATGGAAGTAAGAGGGAAGATATGTTATTAATTCGTTTTAGAGGATTTGGAAGGAAGAGGGATGTAAAAATTTTATGGAAGTGTGTGCCTTCTTTTGTATCTTGTGGGGAATTTGGAACGAGTGTAATGCTAGGTTGTTTAGAGAAAGTTACTTATCCTTAAAGCTATTGAATGATAGGGTTATTTCTCTTGTGTCTCTTTATGAGGGCTTTTAGAGGCATCTCCGTTATTGATTTATTATATCATTTCTTCTCTATTAATAATTTTTTTTCTTTTATAAAAATAATAATAATAAAAAAAATGTTCTGATCATTTCAAAAGTTGCTTGTGTTGCACATGTTCCACAGTGAATTATGAAACTGAGTTTGGGTTTGGGTTTATTTGTAAAGCCATAAACTAACAGTAGATCTAGCACAAGTGAAGCAACATAGCTTCCGCCAAGCTATTCGGTACAAACCTTACATCTTTGGATTCTTTTTCAAAAGCTGCTTCACATTAATTGTGTGTGTATATATATATATATATATATATATATACACACACACAACTCATTTACATTTTTGTCATAAACCCTTTTTGCGAAGAGTTTTTCATCTTCTTGTCCTTTTAAGTGCCTCTTGCCCCACTTAACCTTCATCATGAGCTTATCCAAATTCATGCTACTCGTAGAGTCTGACTAGAGAGTTCCTCTTTGTACTCTGCAGGATGAGCTTTTGCCAATGGTGGAGTCCAAAAATTTAACAATTTCCTTTTCATCTGAAAGTTCTATCGAGGAAGAATTGAAAAGAGAGAGTACTGCAGATGCTATAACTATTTTGGTGAGGCTCTTTCTTGCATTGCTTCACACAGATATAAGCTAAAAAAGTTCTATTTGTCTTTTGAATGATTCGTGGTCAATTTTGTTTGAACATGCTGTTATTTTTTATTTTTTTAAGTGTGTATTCTAACTCCCTGTTCATTTTGCTATGCTGTTTCAGATAAGCTATCTTGTGATGTTTGCTTATATTTCTTTGACTTTGGGCGATACAACTAGTTTCACTTCTTTTTATGTTTCATCAAAGGTATGATTCCGTTCAATTACATTTTACTATATAATATTGTTACAGAATTTTTGTTCTACTAGCATCTCTATTTTTGGGAATTGATATACTAGATCCCAAACTGGTCAGAATTTGAAAATGAAAGTCTTCTTCCATTTACATTATTGTGAATATTCTGCTCAACCAATACTAGTTGAAATGATTCAATTTCTGACACCATTATTATTGTGGAGTGTGGACGGGTTAATAAGCTACAAACATTTCCTGCTAGCATTGAGGCATGTTTGAGTAGGCATTTTGATGGTATTGGGCAATCTAAATGTAGTTGATGAATTCAAATTTAATGTCACAATTGTTTATTACTTGGGAGAAGATTGAAAAAATCATAGTTATGAGAACCGGTCCGGTCCGACCGGTTGAACCGAGATCGGATCCCAATCCGGTCCGATGACTTGCGAGTATACCATATTAAACCGTTCAAATCGGCTGATATTTTTGAAAATTACTAAACCGGTCGATTTTTGAAAAACCTGTCCGGTTCTGCACACTGGAAAAAAAGTATTTTGAATAATTTGGATCGTTTTTGGAAGGTTGAAGGCAAAAGAAACTGAATCAGAATGTTAAATAGGAGTACTATATGAAATTAACTTATGGATTCTTAACTTCTAGGATTAAAACTTACAAATAAAAAATTTAAAAGATGAGAAATTTATTTACGTGCTCCTCCACGCAGGTTTTTTTCTTCACCTCCGGCTGTGTTCTTTACCTCCGATTATTCAACTTGTACTTTGATTGTATTCTTCAACCTTTTCTTTTCGTTGTGTTTTTCCCCTTTGATTGTACTTTTTAACCTTCTGATTGCTCTCTTTTCCCTCCGATGGGCGATGCCGGACTTTTTGAGAGTTGGGTAGGCATCATTTTTTCCCCTATTACTGTTTGCGTCTTTGACATTAAGTAGTATATAATATTATAGTTATTCTTATATTAGCCTTTAAATAGTGGAGCATTATTATATTATATAATATTAACTAGTGGGATATTATTATATTATATACTATTAACTAGTGGTGTATTATATAAATATATTACATATTGAAACTTGGAAGTTTGATACCACATAAAATTGACTTAATTAAAACAATAAATATATGAATAACAAGATTTATTTATTTGCTTTATTATGTAGTATTTTTTCCGTTCCAAATCATAATATTATTTTTAATTTTTAAAAGTTAATTTAACTCTAGATAGTTAATTCTTTTTAGATAGTTAATTAATCGTTATATTGACTAAATTTCAATTTTGAGTTTAAAAATATTTTAAGTTGACTTAAAAAAGTTAATGATGATATTATATTTTAGAAAGGAGTAAGTATTATATAATAATTTTCATTTATATTTTATTTATTATATAATCATTATATGTATAGGCTTATTGCAGTTACTCCCTCGGTTCTCTTTTATCTGACGTTTTATGATAATTCATTTGTTCCTAAATATTTGACGTTCTAGGATTTCTAGGAGAATTAGTTATAATTTTTCCCAAATTACCCTTAAAATAAATTATCTACAATTTCAATGCTCCTTCATCTTCTTTATGTATATCCATGCAATCCACTATCTTCTCTCTCTTCTTCTCTCTCCTTCCCTATCCGACTCACTCTTTTCTCTGTCCTTATTTGACTCTCTCTTGCAATCACTCTTTTTAATATAATCATGTATTCTTTACACAAAAAGTAGAAGTGGTCATGTGTTTTTAATTGTAAAATATTTAAATTTATTTTTTTAATTTGCTAT
The DNA here is from genome assembly GCA_020205555.1 of Panax stipuleanatus. Lineage (NCBI taxonomy): Eukaryota > Viridiplantae > Streptophyta > Magnoliopsida > Apiales > Araliaceae > Panax > Panax stipuleanatus. The sequence goes on from CM035118.1 coordinate 157,001,676, forward strand.
ATATATGGTTAATATAGTTTAGTTATAAGATCATACGTAATCTAAATACTAACAAATTTTTAATTGTAAGGAAAAATGGTGAAAAACAAAAAAGAGAGCTAGCAAAAATTTTAGGCAGCAAGTAATAAAAAAAAGAAAAGAAGAAGAAGAAGAAGAGGAGTGAGATGACGTAAAAAAAGAGAGTGGGTGAGAAAAATTAGCTATATGAGAAATTGAGTTTATGAGGCAACTACATAATGGTTAAAGATGAGAAAAGAGAAAGTAGATGAAATGACAAATGAAAGGATGTTTTGGGCATTTGATAGCATATTTAATTAGTAGTGGTTAGGTTTCTTAATATCTGTGCTCACCTCTAAAACGTCAGATAAAACGGAACCGAGGGAGTATTTCTTTTTCCTACTTATCATGATTTTTCTTTCCATAATAAATAAAATTTTTATTTTCTATTGAATAGATCCTTATAATCATTAACATTTGGTACTTAGTAAAAATTTAACATTTTGCAATAAATATTAGAATTTTTGATAGTATAAATATATTTAATTATTTCATAATAAAAATCCGGCTCAACCGGTTCAACCAATGAACCGTTAAACCAGTACTTCGGCCGGTTCAATATCCGGTCCGATTCTAATAACTATGGGGAAAATCAGAAGTTTGGGCTTCATGAATTTCCACTTTCCTTTTCCTAATCAATTCTCTTCTTGGAAATGAGATTACCAATTCTCTAAATGGTGTGTTTTGAAATGTAGAACCAAGAAGGAAATAAATCTCACTCTTCTTGAAACTTGCTCATGGGTCCCCTTCATATTCGACTAGTGTATTTGATCTTCTTAATTTTTTGTCTCTCGATATGTTTTAATTTTACATTTTGCTTTTCTCTTGTCTTATTCAAGAATGACCTTGTTTTCTTTCATCTTCCTAATTGTATGACTCATGTTTCAGGTGCTGCTTGGTCTTTCAGGGGTTATGCTTGTCATGCTTTCTGTTCTCGGGGCAGTTGGTTTTTTTAGCGCAATTGGAGTAAAATCTACACTTATCATCATGGAAGTCATCCCTTTTCTTGTTTTGGCTGTAAGCAAACCACTTTCTATGTTCTTTCAACTTAGTGGGAAATAGTTTAAATGATTTTTGTGAGCTGGAAAGGAAGAATTTTTGAATATATGCACAGGAGAAGTCTGAAATGGTAGTTTTTTTATTGATTCTCACCAAGACTTAGCTAACATTGATTTAGAGAGTATGGAAGAGTACTTAGATTTGTTTGTTCTTGTCGTCTGGTTATGTCTTTCTACATTATTTGAGAATTTCTATTAATTTTGGTTATGAACCTTAAATAAATTTAAATAAGAAAGCACCGTGTTGTCTAAACCGCATGATCGTGGAAATAGTTTCGTTTTTGTTACATGATTACATCTGATGATCATGTTCTCTGTCATTGTGCTTGCATATGTTTTTGAAATATTATAATTTATATCAACTCTTTTAAAAGGGTTATTAAATATCAGTTTTGGAATATGAAACAATTAGAATATCCAACTCTTTGATTTTGTTTATAAGTTGGAGTATGGGCAGTATGTTTTTTAATTCTATATCCAGCTTCTGTTGTAGCTGAGTTCACAGACTATTTCCTGTTGTCTCAGGTTGGGGTGGATAACATGTGCATACTGGTACAAGCTGTTAAACGGCAGCAGTTGGAGTTGCCTTTAGAAGGGCGCATAAGTAATGCCCTTGTAGAAGTTGGACCATCCATAACACTAGCCAGTCTGTCTGAGGTTTTAGCATTTGCAGTTGGAAGTTTTATTCCTATGCCTGCATGCCGAGTGTTTTCCATGTTTGCAGGTCAGAAAGTTTCTCTGCTCCAAATAACTGACCTGATAGTTGTTGAAATGATTGTCCTATTATTTAGTTGATTTGTCATCATTAAAGTTTTTATGTCTCTTGGGATTATTGTCTAACTGCATGTTCTCACTGGTTTTGCAGCATTGGCTGTACTCTTGGACTTCCTTCTGCAGGTTACTGCTTTTGTTGCTTTGATCGTCTTTGATTTTTTGAGAGCTGAAGATAACAGGGTCGATTGCTTTCCGTGTATCAAAAGTTCTGGTTCATATTCTGATTCTGATAAAGGTATGTGTAAAAATCTCAATCTCAATTTCACTTCATACTTTTACTGTCCTGTATCACAATTTCCTTTTTCCTGTTGCAAGCTATTTGGTTTTTTATTTTTATATTATAAATTTGTAGGAAGGAGTCAGCGAAAACCTCGATTATTGGCTCGGTATATGAAGGTAAGATATCTCTCCAACTAGGAGTTTTCATTGTAGCCGTATTTTTGAAAATGTGCTCGACTACTTTTGAATATTTCATCTTTTGATCTATTGTGATAAACATTCATAGGCATAGTAACTATACAGCACAACTAAGATACACGCGCTGGACAGATGATGCTTGTTTGTCACTTAGGAAATACTCCCTCTGTTCCAAAATATAAGATCATTATTGACTTTTAAAAGTCAACTTGAGACATTTTTAAATTCAAAATTGACATAGATTCATTTATTTTTAGTCAATATATCAATGAATATATAAACTATCTAAAAAGTACTACTAATTATAATATTTATGGTTTCCTAATTTCTAATGAATCTTATCAACTTTGAGTTTGAAAATATTTCAGATGGACTTTCAAAAGTCAATAATGATCTTATAATTTAGAACTGACAAAGTTTTTTCGGTACTTAATAATGTACATCAGCACTATCAATATATATTTAGCAAGTACAAACTTACAGGAACTATTAATGCTCTTGAATTTGGATAATCCAACACAACCTCATTTGAAAATGGATGTAGATGTTCATAATCCATGTATTACTAGCTTGGAAGGAATTGCTTTACTAGTGTAGTACAAGCTCTCACGTTCTTCTTCATCTACGGACCCGGCTCACACCTTGAACAAGAAAAATATGGGACTATCACAGACATGACACGAGTTGCATTCTCCTAAGATTTGACACTGTCACCATATGGCAATGAGTGGAGAGGCATTGAGCTTTTGAAACTACCCCTCACAACATTCGTTTAATTACATAATTTGCATTCACATTGGTGTTGATCTTACGAAAGTCACTAATACCACAATTGATAAAGAGACTGAATTTCAACTGGTTAAAATGCTCAGCAACAAGAACCTAAAAACAGAGATTAAGAAAGGATGGGATTCTCATGCATGAAGTATGACTCATACATCTTGGAACTTCAAACATGTGTAGTCATCATTCTTGGTTTATTAATGAAATTTTATGCTTTTTTCTACTTGGATAAGCTAAATGTAAATCATGGCTTGGTCATTGCATGACAGGGTGATGCGAGTGTTTCATTATTCTCGTGTCATTCGTTATTTCATTAAGAACTTTAAGTAGTTTATTGTATAAGATAACCACCTCTTGGTGAAGCTAAACTGAGTTTGTGAATCATGTTACGAAACTGGATATCGAGTGTAAGAGTACTCAACTAATTGACATGTTGATTAGCTTAAGGTCATGAGTAACTCACCTAGTGAAGCTGGGTGCAGATTGCACCATGTGGCACACAGAGTATACCATTTGTGACAGCCTGAGTCCAAACTAAGTAACCAGCTCCTGTTAACCTGCAATAACCAATAACAGTCCAAAACCCTTGATCCAACTTAATTTGTTATCACAACAGTTGAACGTATATAAGAAAGTTATAATTTCCTTAACCTGCTAATGTGGTATATCCTGACTGAACTCTTTACCTGTTGATTGAGCACTCTCAAAAATGACTGACAAAATCATGTATAAACTTGTTCCCTTTTTAAGTTCCAGCGCTGTATATCCTCTGTTCTTATACTTCTGGATCTAAAATTTGCTTGATTTACTGCTGGCTCACCTTGTTTGTTAACCATTGAGCCTTGTTTTCCTTTTCAAGGAGATTCATGCACCTATCCTGGGTCTTTGGGGAGTTAAATTGGCAGTCATTTCTGTTTTTGCTGCTTTGGTGTTGGCTAGTATTGTAAGTTTCTCTAGTTTGATTTTGTTTATTTTTTATTGTGTGCTTATTTCATCTTCTGAGTTAATTTTCATATTCCTATTCCTTAAAAGGCATTATGTACGAGGATTGAACCTGGTTTGGAACAACAAATTGTTCTCCCAAGAGACTCTTATCTTCAGGTTTTATATGTTGGTACCTGTTGTCTTTAAAGAATATCTATTCCTTGCAGCATTCTGAAGAGTGATCTTGTTTATCTTTCCATAATTTTTCAGGGTTACTTTAATAATGTTTCGGAGTATCTCAGAATTGGACCGCCACTGTATTTTGTTGTGAAAAACTATAATTACAGGTATCATAGCTTTGTTTATTTCCTTACTGCTAATTTCATTGTGTTGAGGAAAGTGCTATAGCATGTTGAATTGACTAATGCCAGTATCTGATAACCTGTCAGTCTCATGGCAGTTATTTTTCATTTTCTAGTCCAATTCAATAGATAGCTTCCTTTCAAAGCTTTGCTACATGTCTGCTGAAAATGTCTACAAGCAGTGAATTACTTAATATGATTGTCAGTTCTTACTAAAAGATTCCTAACAATTTTCTGATTGCAATATTCCTAAGAAAAAGTAGTTAATAAGAATCAATCTGCAATTTGATTGAAGAATTTTTTAATACCGATTGAAATATTCTCTTCTCAGTTCAGAATCAACACAAACTAATCAACTATGCTCCATCAGCAACTGTGACTCAGGCTCTCTTCCAAATGAGGTATAACTACCATGTGTTACTTAAAGTCAAGACCTTCATTGCTTCAATTACTCTATATCTCATAGCTTCGAAATTTGAATTATCTGTCTTGTGCAGATAGCAAGAGCATCTTTGGTACCAGAGTTAAGTTACATTGCAAAACCTGCTTCTTCATGGCTTGATGATTTTCTTGTTTGGATGTCTCCAGAAGCTTTTGGTTGCTGTAGGAAGTTCACCAATGGAAGTTATTGTCCCCCTGATGATCAGGTCAATTACTTATTCTTCTGATGCATTACTTCGTAACAGGAAAATGTCTGCTCACTATTTTATTTTAAAAAGTTTAAATTTCTAATTAAATTATATCTACAACGTTATTTAGGTCTGTGATAGGGATCGATGGTTTAGTTCCCTTGTTTGTTATCGATGATTTAGTTACCTTGTTTATTTCATTATTATGGACTTGTTTTAATTAGTTGGGGTATTTTTGTCTTTAGTTATTTTATTGGTCTCCAAGTCCAATTTAGGGTTGTTTTGTTTAAATACCGATGTAATCTTCACACGGAGTACATTCTGGATATTAAGATTGTTATTGACATTTCTTATATCTTGGAGATATTTACCTAGAGTTAATAGACGCCGAGTTGAAACTCTTAACCCTAGAATTTAAGCGTAGAGCTTAAATCCTAGTTCTAGCCCTCTATCAATTGATAACAAAATTCGTTTTATAAAGGTTGTCCTACATCAATCTGAATCTGTGATTGTTATGATATATTTGATGGTACTGGTTTGTGTACTAGTAAGCTACACGAATACCCCGGGCTATATATGGCTATAACTGAACCCACTAATTTTCTTCCAGACAAAATTATCATAACTTCCCAATGTGATACTGGAAGTGTATCACTGCAACGGATCTATGGAGATGAATGTTATAAAATTTTGTAATGGTTTTGTAATGAGTGTGGATTATATCCCTTCGAATATATAGATGTCTTAGATATGATCAAACTGTTTTAGATTGAACCAAATAAAAATTATCCCTTGTATACGGTATCTAATAATCTGATACTGAAAATAATATGTTTAATGATTTTTCTTCCAACAAAGTTTCATTACTTTATATTTTACTTTCCTTCCTTTATCATCTGATAATGTGTTTCTTCAATTAAATGAAACCATTTGCTAATTCCTTCAGCCTCCTTGCTGTTCGTCGGATGATGTCCCTTGTAGATTGGATGGAGTATGCAAGGACTGTACTACGGTAATTTGTTTTCATATAATTTCTTCTTGGTTTTTGTAATTGAGTACTCTTTGCATAAACTATGAAACTAAAGGGGTCTTAATTTTATTAATTTACCAACTTTAAGACTCATATTGTTTTGCAACTGTTCAAAACTGAATTTTGGAATTGTTCAGTGTTTCCGTCACTCGGACTTGAAAAATGATCGTCCATCTACAATACAATTTAGGGAGAAGCTTCCCTGGTTCCTCAGTGCTCTACCTTCTGCAGACTGTGCAAAAGGTGGCCATGGGGCATATGCTACCAATGTGGAACTCAAGGGTTAGTGATACTGCATATGTATTTTCACCTTGATTATTCTAAGTTCTATAGAATTTAAGTTGGTGAATGTATATTTTCTTATAGTGCTTCTTGTTTTGAATAGTTTTGTTCTTGTGGCTTCTTTTATTTTGGTAATAATTGCTTGCATTTTTGTCATCAGGCTTAGAGGATGGTGTTATTCAAGCATCTGCTTTCCGTACATATCATACCCCACTTAACAAGCAAGTAGGACTAGTTATAGTATAACTAAAACCAAAAGTTTATATAATCTTCTTTTTATTGTCTATTACACCGTACTCATAATTTAAATATTATTGCATTTCAGACCGACTTTGTTAACTCAATGAGGGCTGCAAGGAAATTTAGTTCCAGGGTTTCGGTCTCTTTGAAGGTAATATTTCCATTCTACATGAGTAGAACTTTCGCCTGTGTATATATTATTAAGTTACAATCCACACATTAGAATGGAAAATGATTATGTCTTAGGTATTCCCATTTGAGAACTTTCTGTTTTTGTTTTTATTTTATAGCAATTTCACTTCAGGAAAGTTTTACTTTATATGCTTTGCTTCCTGACCCTTATTTTTTGTGCAGATAGAGATCTTTCCATATTCCGTATTCTATATGTTTTTTGAGCAATACCTTGACATATGGAAGACGGCGTTAATCAACCTTGCTATGGCTATGGGTTAGTGAACTATTACCTATTAACACCCAAATGTTGACATAGACAGGTCAGCTTATCCAATCACTGTTAAAGTTTGAAACAGAAAAATTAGTAAAGCTTTGGCTCTTGATTATTTGGGAACAACTTTAAAGTGGAGCCCAGAACTTACGTTTTAATTAGTGGCTTTGAAACATTTCTTGAGATCACGGCACCTTATGAATACAGAGGCTGTAAAGGAAGAAAATGTAAACTTTTTTCCTTTAAATTTAATAGGATTTAGTGGACAAGACACTACCAGTGCGATCCCCTTAAACAGAGTGCTATGAGAGGGAGACTAGATATGAGCTTAACCTTTGCTGTGTCGAGGAGGCGCAGGGTGTGGGGGTGGATATCCAAGCCGTATTTGGTATAAGATACATACTCCACCCTATTTGAAGCATCAGTGCTCTTGACAGCCCAAGATAGGGGCAGATCCAGAGGGTATCTTTAAGGGAGGCATTGGCAACTATCAAATACGATTTTACCATTTAGTAGCACTAATGTATTTGCATTTTTAAAGTTGGGAAACACAGATACTTTTAAGATTGTGGCGCAGCCGTATCAGATATGTATTGGATCGACTATTATGTTCTATATTTTTCTATGTTGATAATTTAAAAACATTAAACTTCCTTTAGGATGTGTATTCAATACTTCTTGTACACTTAAAGCATGTCCAAAAAACTTTTGATGTTGAAATATGAATTTTTTTACATAAAAAAGTGTAGTTAGAGAAAGAAAAAAGAAAAAATCGTACAAACAAAGTTGCATTAGAGAATAATCTTTTATTGAACAAGTATGAATAAAAAAGGTTTGGTAACCACCGTATGCATGATATATATATATATATATATATATATATATATATATTACATAATGTCTCCACTGCATTCGTATCCCATTTATTCTTTGGAATATCTCGTGTATGTATCTTGTTTTGTACATGTTCCATATTTGTGCTTCGTAGTTCAAAAGTCCAAGGTCGCAATTACCTTGCTTATTCATCAAGTAGCTCCCTTCCAAAAGCACTTGCACATTGAACTAGGAAACTTAACCTTTCTAAGATCTTAATGGAGTGGAGTTAAATTTGCACTAAATAGTACAGACATGCATGTACCTCTCAAAATCGCTGACCAGTTCTATTTTATGATTTAACAGGTGCAGTATTTATTGTTTGCTTAGTTATCACATGTAGGTCAGTATTTTTATTTTTTTTCCCTTGGTTGTGGAATATCTCTCTTCATATTTTCACTTTCTTCCTCAATAAAGTTGTTTTCCTACAAAGTTCAAGCATGCTAATTTGGGTATTTTTTGTTTTTCGAATTTAGCTTCTGGAGTTCGGCTATAATTTTACTTGTCTTGGCAATGATCGTCGTGGATCTCATGGTACAAATTCTTCTTTGAAATTATCCATGAAACAGTATATAATATGAAATTATAACTATCTATATGCTCTATATCATTTCATAAGCATTTGATTGTATGCCGATTTGTTCACTGCTTTTAGTTACAAAATGATACTCGTGCAGGGTGTAATGGCGATTCTGAACATCCAATTGAATGCAGTCTCCGTTGTCAACCTTGTAATGGCAGTGGGCATTGCTGTTGAGTTCTGTGTGCATATAACACATGCTTTCCTAGTAAGTCAACTCTTCACTTTATCCCAACTGTCTATTTCTGAGTCTTAGAAGGCAAATGCAGTGGCTTAATGATGAGGATTGGACCTATTGGTTAGAAGAAAAAAGAGGGAGGAGGGAAGGGAGGCGGGGGGGGGGGGGGGGGGGGGGGGGTTTGCAGCCACCATGTTTCTTTCCCCTCTTTCTTCTTTATGTATTTTTTTTTTCTTTTTGCCTTTTTGTAGTTGGTATGGCTTTATTTCTTCTAAACATAAATTTGTGTTGACCCAAAAAGAAAAATAAAAGAGAAAACTAAACTATGTTAATTTAATACTCGAGTACCAATGAGTTTAGAAATAAATTATGTCAGTTTGGAAGAAGCAGATTCATTGTATAGTAAACAATATTTGGAAAAACATATTAGCTGTTTGCATGCAAACTTTTTTCATCACCGAGTACAATTCAGCATTCTACATGGAATTTAATTCTATAGTTTGCTTCTTTAAGGTTTTTACTATTTGAGCAGAGGTTTTCAAATGTTATGTACTTGCTAAATTCCGTGGAATTTGATTTTATATTTTGGTTCTTTAAGGTTTTTACTATTGTGCAGAGGTTTTCAAATGTTATACTCTATCCGACTATCCGTTTCCCAATATATATAAAATCATTATTGACCTTTTGAAAGTCAATTTGAGACAATTTCAAATTCAAAATTGATATGATGAAAATGTCTCAAATTGATATTATTCACTTAAATTTTCAAAATAATAAATCTTATAATTAGTAATTTTTTTGGGTAGCTTACAATATTCATCATTGGAGTGACTAAAATTAAATGCATCTATATCAATTTTGTTGAAAGCGTCTCAAATTGACTTTAAAAGTCAATAATTGTTTATATTTTGAATTGGAGAGAGTACTTTGCTAAATTCAGTTTCTTTCCGTAGCAGCCAATTGTTTCATTTTCTTATAAAAATTAGAATCAGATTGCCATGGTGATAACCATTTACCGCATAATTGGTGTGTTTTTCCGTACAGATAAGCAGTGGAGATAGGAATCAACGCACAACCAAAGCGCTGGGTACGATGGGCGCTTCTGTTTTCAGGTATTCATCATATATATTTGTGTGGTTGGGTGGACTATTTTTATAGCCAGTTAGTGACTCATTGGCTATAAACTGCTTAAATAGTCAACACAGTGATTCCTGCATTCTTCCTTTGTTATTGGTCAACCTCCCCGCCTCCCTTTGCCATATCTCTATCAATAAAATTCATTTAAATTTCAATCAAGGAACATGCCACCTAATAGATGCATGTCTTCATAAACTTGGTGGATGCACATGTTAGATTACAACTTCTAGCCGAATGGTAGTTCATGTCCTTTGTTGCTGGTATATGTTTTTGTTGATCATAGTTCATAGATAATGTGCTGGAATTGAGGACACCTCTATGATATCTGGTTTATCCTTGTATATTTTAATTTGCTAACAAACAATGGATTCAACCCTGAGGAAATTTCATATAAGCCCCAACCCATATACCTCTATGATATCTGGTTTATCCTTGTATATTTTAATTTGCTAACAAACAATGGATTCAACCCTGAGGAAATTTCATATAAGCCCCAACCCATATACCACACTTTTCGGAAGCCCTATCTATATTTATCTTGTATGGTTAATATTCAATCTCATTCTCATCCTATAGTTGTAATCCTTCTAGTTAAGATGCTGATAAAGTCGATAACACCCTCTGCATGACTCAAATTTTTGTAGTTATCTGATTACCCAACTTGAGTGTTTCTGGTGCGACTTTTATTTTTCATTGGTGTTATATGGCTTGCATAAAAAATCCATGCATCTTTATTTTCGCAGTGGAATAACACTCACAAAGCTGGTTGGTGTGATTGTTCTTTGTTTCTCAAGGACAGAAGTTTTTGTGGTATCCAATCCTGTTCACATCAGATTATTTAATAATATTAGCCACTTTGTTCTGGATTTCTCATTTTCTCATATATTTTGCAGGTTTATTACTTCCAAATGTACCTGGCCCTGGTTATTCTTGGTTTTTTGCATGGGCTAGTATTTTTGCCTGTAAGCTCCTTCAAACTCTTCTGCCTTTTGTGTTATTGTATTTATAGTTATTTTCAAGTAAAATTTTTGGGAGGTCTTGAAAAATCTGTAATTTAATCAAATTACTTTTAAGCAGCAGAATTGAGCCATTTCAATGTTTACCAGATTTTACACAAAATCGAAAATCAAATTGAGATAACAAGCACAACTAAAGCTTGTGCAGTGTGTTTACGTGTTCAGATAATGTAAAAACTTTATTAGAGAGAGTTAGTTTTCAAATCAGCTGTAAGACTAGATCAGATAAGTCACAAGCTCACTTCTGTTTGTTACAGTTACAAAAATGATTCATTACTATATGATGTGACCTCCTAATTTCTTGATGTTTGACTTGTGATTATTTCAAAGATTTTACTACTATTTAACCACCGGGCCAACATCATATGATGTTTTTCTACGCTGAAATGGACAAAAACCATTCATTCCTTTTTTTGTGTTTGCAGGTATTTTTGAGTATGTTTGGCCCACCTTCAAGATGTGTGCTCATCGAGAAGCAAGAGGATAGGCCGTCTGATGCATCACAACTATAACTATAATCTGGTTGGGTACATTACAAGAGCTCTTTTAGCGGCCGGGATAGCTGTTCTTTTTGCTTTTCCTATAATCATTTGTAGGAGCACATCAGTATGCATAGCTTTTCATGTGTAAATATTACTTCATGGTATAGCTTTTTGTTGTAATGAGGTGATGAGTGGGGAAGGCTCAACAAAATCACCAGCATGGAAATGTAAATCAGTTTAGAGCTGAATATTTAATGGAAGTGCTTACCAAGAATGAATGGATTGATTATGAATTTCATCTCGTTTCTCAAAATTTTTTAATATAATTTTTAAAATAAAAGAGGGATTTCTAATTTTTGTGGATTTTTTAGTCGTTCAAGATGAAAATGAAGATCCAATCAACCAACCCTCTGAATATAATTTTATTTTGGAGAGCCATTGAAAGGTCTATCTCTCTCTCTCTCTCTCTCAGCTAATGTGCTGAAGATGACAAATGACAAGTTTTACCCAATAATGAGGTTCCGAGGATTTTGGTGGAGAGAGAGAGCTTAATGGTATGGCTCTGAGTTGATCGGCAAACATCAAGACACTCCTCAAAGTCCTCATCGCATGTTAACAGCACCCATTCCAAGTCATCATCCAAGTACTTGATATGAAACCCACTTTTGAAATCTATACCAAACCGCTTCCTAATTTCCACCACTAAATCTTCAAATCCCCAAGTCTTCAGAATGCGGAACCGGACCTTCTCTTCCCCGTATGTCACTTTCACTCTGTGACTACTGTCCCCCCCTTCCCCTATGTTTCTTGGTAATGTTGGAAGAAGACATTCAGATTTTGGGTGCTCGATAAGAGATTTATGGCTCTGTGATCTTGGCAGGAGGAGCTTTAGTACTACTTCGTCACTTGATGAATGCAGCAGCTCTGCGTCGCTTCTAGACCTTTTTAGCACACTGTCACCAGGCACCCCTGGATCTTCATGACCAGCGATATTCAAAGTGTGAGGTTGAGGTTGTGTCCCACTGGAACAACATTGACTTGAATTGGAACTCTGGCTGCAGGAGGAGGAAGAGGATAGTGATTTGGATGTGCAATCCTCATTATTCTGTCTTTCAAGGGACTTTGAATTAACCCTCCTGGGCTCTGAAGCTGAAAATGGGCTGATTCTCGATATATTTGGGGATGCCAGTTCTGGGAAGTTTGAATAGAAGGATTTGATTTGCAAACCACCAGAGGCACCTTGGACTGACTCAATTACACCTTGGATCTTTTGTAAAGAGTGACCAACCTTCTTGATCTTTCGAGAAGGCCAACGTGTTATCCCGTGTTGCCTACATATTCTTTTCAAAGTTGTGGGACAAACTGGAATTGCAAAAGACAAAAATAAAAGAAAAAGCAAGATCAGTTAACAAATGTTATTGTTGGTCAGATATTGTTTTTCTTTGGTCAGATATTCAAGGCAAGTAAATTATAGAAAGAAGAATATTTTATCCAAAGTGTGATAAAAATGACTTACCACCAATACTCTTTGCAGCATCTTTTAAGCTGCCAGCAAAATATTGCCGAAGCATTTCCAATGTAATATTTTTCTCTGCCTTGATACGTCTTTTCTCTCCTGTTCTACCCACATTTAAGAAGCTAGCTTTGCCAGAATTTGAATAATCATGGCCAAAGGCTACTGTTCCACTTGAGGTAGAATTCTGTTGGCGTTGCCTCGAGTCTGAGGCATTTTCAGTCGACACTTGCCTTGGTTTTCCCGTGGGGAACAAAGGAGCAACATTATCACTCTCCTGGGTCTCAATGTGACTGTCAGTTCTATATGATACTTCATGAGAAGACCTTGCTGGATACTCAACTTCTGGAATTTCTCTTCTATTGGGCCTACCGTCTGAAGGGACTGTTGTCTTACCAACATGCACAACTGCTTCTTCCTGCAACTCTTTGTCTGTGATAATCCGTAAACTTTTGCAAACGTTTTGAATAACGACGGACAGTGAATTGAGCAGTTTCTTCTGCTCCTCGGGATCCCTGCAATCCATGGGTAAAAAGAACTCCAAGACAAAGTCAGCTGTGCCAGTGTATATGCTCCTCAGGCGTATAGCTACAGCAGCACTTAATCCAAACATCCTTGAATGGTGGGAAAGGGGATACTCCGTCTTGCTAAAAGAGGTTACATCAGAAGAAAAACATGGTTGGTTAGTCATGAATGCTCTTCCAACCACGCCTTGGCCTTTCAACAAGTGGTGCTCAGAGCAAGCTTCATGAAAACCTCTGATACAAGGGTTGGCTATATAGCAAGCAGAATCCACCGTCGAAACACAATTAGTTAAGTTCTCATCAGAGTGGCGACACCCGGATTTACCTTGTTGGACACATGGGACCCATGTCTGAGCTAACGGCAATCTATTTGTTTCGCAAGCGGATCTCAAAACCTCTAGAATCTCAGGTAATGCAGCTTGGTAAGAGACATCACATATCTGGTAAACGTTTTAAAAAAACATATTATGCATTACTCAAACAAATACATTTGGAACCTTTTATATCCAAAAAAAAAAATTCTGTCACGTATATTGTCTAATCACCACCTTCACATACTGAATGCTTGCCACTTCAGAACCCCTGAGATCAACAGCCTATAAGCAAAAAGTTATTTGAAATTAGAAAATAGGATGAAATATAAAGAAAAACTCTTTTTTTAATTAAAAAAAATAAAGTACTATCAAGGTGGGTGAGGGGGACATAAAACCTAACCTCAACCTTGCAAGAACTTGAGCCCTAAATGAGCCCCTAAAGGGTAATAAGTCCCTAAAGGGATTGAAGTCTGCACCTCCCTGTTAGGGAATGAGAAGGGTAACCATACTCATTGCTTTCATGCTTTGAGTGTCCACTAACATTTTTATTAGAAAAGATCACTCCCTGGATCCAAAAAGTTCAGAACTTGACGAAAATAATATATACAAAAATTACTGAAAAATCAAAGAACTATTTGGACTTGGAAACCAAGAGAATAACTGAAGGACAATGAAAGCAAAGAAATTTCTTCTTTTTCCATGGGACAGGATGAGAGCAAACAAGAATAATTAAAGGCAAGGCATGTAGAAGTTTCTTCTGTTTAGGGTGATGATATAAGGAGCAATTTGAACAATTACTACAAACAAAACACTTAGTTCTACACCCTGTCATAATTTCACCAATGTAGAGAATCATCATATTTCTAAACTGAGATTCAAATCTGCGAAACTAAAGACATGATTCCCCTATGTAGCAATTCCACTACTTTTTCGTGATGATAATGTAGTAAACAAAAATGATCTTAAATTACTAGAAATATATTTTAAATGGATTTGGGTATAGGTGTTAGATGGGGGTATGTGTCTAGGTATCAAGGTGTCGGACCTTCTTGAACCCCCAAATTTAGGTTTCAGAGATTGGCTTCAAAAGTGTTCAAATATAGGCCACAGATTTGTGGGCATGTCTTGTATAATTCAACTATATAATTTTGATAATCTTGACACTTAATGTAAGGTAATAAGGTATCAATTAGTAAGTTTTACAATGAATAGGTCATCGCGAGGAGGATGGATTTTCACCTTTTTCTTGATTGAAAGAGCAAAAATCTTTATGCATTAATTATTATTGATTACAAGATTTACTTTCTCTTCCCTATATACACCTAAAGGATTGGAAGATCCAATTTTGGACACAAGTCTCAAACACATATACCCTTGTCCGAGTGTCAAGTGTTCAACATAGGTGATTCAACCCATTCAGAAGAGTAGTGTAAGTATGCTAAAAATGGAAACGGGTAATACTGATTTTAATACATCATTAAACACTTTCCATTCTTCTATTTTTGGTTCCAGTCAACAATATCATCATCATTTAGAATATCATTTTTCCAAACTTTTCATTGCTTTCAGAATACACAATAGGGACTTTTTTTAGAAACTTAACAAACTAAGGAATTGAAGAAGTCTATATTACATAAGAGGGTGGGTTGCCTTCTGCTACTTCAAAGCAATAAGCAAACTCCACCCTGTTCATAGAATAACTTCTTATGGCACAGCACTGATTCACCTAACCCTGTAGTTAATATCACAGCTCCAACCATAGGCGCCTAATCGAATACAATAGGGTTCTACCAGTGCAAATTAGACAAAAAACTTGTTAACCTGAAGAGCCATTTTAACTTGTGTTACTTTTCCTCGTTCAGATCTTGTTGGACAGTTCTACGAATTAACTTTGGGAAGTTCATAGTGAATAAGCATCAAGCTGCAGTTTCCATGTACTTGGAGCAAAACTGCACAATCATCTGTATGCCATATTTGCCTACAGAAAAAAAAGGTTGGTGTGGATAACAGAAGAGAAAAGGATGGGAAGAACAAGCCTAATTCAGTTAAACAAGGCACATTAAAACTCCTTTAGGGAAGTGGTGGCGTTTTAGAATACACAAGTTTTGGTCAGACATCCAACTTCTAGACATTCACGAGTGTATACAACAAATTAGCATATACTCAACAAACTAGAAAGAAGTTTTTTAAAAGCAAGCTAAGTAAACAGACCTCAAGAGCTTTGCAAACACTTTCAAGTTCTGGCTTATAATTGATCTTTTGAGAAGTTGTAACCACTTCAATAACACCTAAGCAACTGCGGCTACCTTGCTCAAAAACCGGAACGGCAAGGGTTCCTCGGACATCATATTGCTGAGCATAAACAACTCGTGGGTACTCTTCCCTTCTAAAGAAGCGAACATCAGGAGTCCACTCAGGAACCTTACCCATGAAAACCCGACCAGGCAATCCCAAAACCTCCTTGGAGTCCTCCTCGGCAGAGAACTGATAGTTCACTGAGATGTCCCTGTAACTTGCAAGCCTCGGGCAGTTAAGGTCAAGTGAATAAGGTTGACCACTAGTGCTCAAAACACGTCTGCCGCCTCTATTAACAGGCACCCATATTTGCAGTAGGAAATCTCCATCTCTTGTGCAGCCTTTAAAATACTCAAGGGCCCGGATCAATCTTTCCATTACAGATATTGCTGCAAGACCATGATTCGGCCTTGGTCCAATCCACCACTTTCTGCTGCTAAGCTCCGAACCTTCAACTAAACCATCTTCAGTCTCACCTACACACTGAATTTGAGCAGAATTTCGTCCCTGCTGTTGACTAATGGATAAATTCTCGGAGAAAGATGATATTTGACTATCTGAGTTCCCACTCGATTCGCCATTGTTATCCTCCAAAGTAGGCCATATAAATGAAGGGTCAAAAGGAGAAGTTGAAGTAGGACTATGATTCAAGAATTCAGATCCATCATTTGTCCCCAACCAACATCCATCTAACAAGAGTTCGTCCAGATCCATATCCGTAATTGGATCGGGAGAAGTGTAGAACAGGTTATTGTTTGGAGGAAAAACAACATCTTCCATCACTGATCTTTTCTCAGAGCCCCCAAAATATATAAAATCCTATTTCAATCTCAATTCCTTAAAAAACGTTCTGAAGTTCTTCACCTCAACACCAAATCTGTCAAAGATTACCAACATATCCTCGGTGAAAAAAAAGTTGGAATGTATCAATCCGAACCCAGATAACAAAAGAATGTGTAGATAACTTAAGAATTGTAAATAAAAAAGTATTACCCAAGTACGGTACTGACTTTCTACAGATTAAAGGTGCCAAATCGCAGAAGAACATAAAATCGGTACCGACTTTCTACAAATTCCCCAAATACGGTCAGACCTGTGCAACCTCCCCTGAATGAAGATTCTTAGTATTACCAATACATATATATATATAGATAGAGAGAGAGAGAGAGAGAGAGACAATTCATTTCATAGTAAATAAACATCAATCCTAGACCCGCACAAGAAAATGAAAAGGAGAGAAATTTGAAGGACCAGAAAATAAGGACCGTCAAAAGATTCTGGGATATTCCAACATGGGTGTTTCTTCTTTGGATTCGAAAAATATAAATTTTTGTAAAATACCCAACAGCAGTTGTGGCTGTCTGATGGGTCACATGAAGATCAAGTTGAAATTATTTTGCTTGTAAATCCCCCCTAAAAAGAAGAGCGAAATTAAGGAAAAAGTACAACCTTTTCAGCAGTATGTCATACATTCTCGTTCTCCCTCCGTCCTTCAAACTCTTATGATTACTAGTTGCTGCTGAGGCGGTGCGTCACGCGGAATAAAATAAAAAAAAATTTATAAAATTTAAATTAATAAATATAAAAGTTAACGTTAAAAAAATAATAATAATACATTTAAAATTGTAAAGGCAAAAGAATAAAATAAATAACAAAAAAGTGTAACTCAATTACATCAAAGGTGAAGGAAACCTTGCTTTATTATTATTATTATTATATTATTATTATATATAAAATAGAAGGATTCGGTTATCATGAAATTAATTTCATGGTTAGTTGGTCAATTGATCAATACATTGTTGACACGTAGAGAGATATTGCATCCCGACTTGCGTATCGACACTGTATTAATTAATTGACCAAAATTAATTTCATGCAATCCACTCCTAAAATAGAAATGTAGATGATGATTCTCTAACATTGTTCTTGTATATGTATTCAAATTACATATACAAATATGGCAAATACATATGTATATGTATCTAAATTATATCCTAAAATATTTTTTTATATAAAAATTTCAGTTGAAATAAATACTATATATTTTTTGAAAATCACAACAAAAATCAAAAAAAATAAAATTCAAAATGTCCAATTCTGATATCCAATTCGGCTGTCCCATCCAAGGACTCTATTGTAAATGGATTTTTTAGCCAGTATACAATGGCACGGCTTATAGTTTGAAATTGTACTCCCTAATCAAGTAGTGGTATGGTATGAACTTGTAATGGAGGAATATTTTATTACTACTATTTGTACTGATTCAAAGGCGACCGACCAATAGAAAGGACTGTACATGCGACCACGTGACTTGGACGTGTGGAGTCCACGATGTTTAAGAGAGATTGGGTTGTGGGATACTACTACTACTACTACTACTACTACTTGGTAGTAAAATTTTCATAATTATCAGTACCCACGCACCCACCCAGTTTTCCTAAAAATCTGAACCAAACTTAGGTCATTTCCCGCCTTCCTTCCAACGACCACCCCTATACTTACTTCAAATTTATTCTCACTTTTTCAAATCAATTTATTGATGATTATTCTATTTTTTTAGAAAATGTACTACTAATACTACTAATAATAATAATAATCAGTTTTTTAATAAAATAGAAACTTACATATAGGGCTATATGTAGCTACACAGATGTGTATCTACACAGTAGGCTATAACGACGATTTTTTAAGGCTATAGTGAGGGTTTGTCTATCGCCATAGATA
Organism: Panax stipuleanatus; assembly: GCA_020205555.1. Classification (NCBI taxonomy): domain Eukaryota; kingdom Viridiplantae; phylum Streptophyta; class Magnoliopsida; order Apiales; family Araliaceae; genus Panax; species Panax stipuleanatus. The sequence goes on from CM035118.1 coordinate 157,020,313, forward strand.
TTCCGTCTATAGCGACAGACAAACCATCGCTATAACCCTAGAAAATCGTCGCTATAGCTATTGTGCAGTACACAGCTGTGTACTTACATTTTTTCCATATATATATATATATATATATATATTTGTAAGATATAGAAAATATATACTCCAATCGTCAAATGAATAACAATAGTCTTGTGTCTTTTTTGTCTCTCAAAAAACCTATAAACATTGCTACTATAAACTACTACATTCTTCATGTTTAATTACTAATCTCAATGTTTACCATTTTGAAAATTACATGTTTAATCATTAATTTTTGAAAATCTAAATATATATATATATATATATGTATAATTATTAATTTTAAAAACAGTTAATTTGACCATAAAAAATAATAAAGGACTTTCTTTCATCCTGAGACGATATGAGTAGTAATTTTGTTGGATGGAGAATATATATTGGTGATAGGGGAATGAGATTTTCTTTTCATGCTTTAAAAAAAAATAAATCTCATTTGACGTTGTAAGCATAATTCATTGTGAACGTCCTATTGTGATTTAAAAATAGAATAAAATATTGTAAGATAATATAATTAACAAAGCTTACTATGAAGAATGTAAAAATAGTAAACATCATATTGTGAATTAAAATAAAAAATCAAATGTTTACCGAACCACATAAATTAAGCAGTAAAGTTGATGTCGCCCACCGCCGGGGGGGGGGGGGGGGGGGGGGGGGGGGGGGGAATAAAGAAAGATATGTTTGCCACTAAGCTTGTGCAGGTGTGAAAAAAACACACTTAATAATGCCCCCACCAATACCAATACCAATACCAATACCAATACCATCACTATGTTGTGGCTGCTGACATCTATGAGACGTCCTCTTCTTTGTTGCTGTTTTAGTAGTAATGTTCAAAACTTATGCACCACAAGAATTTAACCACCTATCATTCACCACTCACCTAATTAATTTTAGGAATTTCAACTTAAAAACCTTGGGTGGAATGAGGTAAACTCCCATCCATAATACTTGATGTTTTTCTGAGTTTGACTTTATGGTATACTTTTTGCGGCGGTACAACTCTGCTGCTTCTTTATTTCCAGTTTCAACAGCCAGAAATCATTCAGCACCACCACCATTTGGATATATATATATATATCTTGCAACTTGAAAGGTTTCAGAAAGAAGCCAGAAAGAATGCAATAGCATCTGAACCAAAACCAAATCTTTAAAATTTTCTAGTTTTTGCAAAATACTACTGTAACCCTTGGATTGAATCAAGCAAAAAATGCAACATTTTCTAGAGAGAGAAAATAGGACATATAACACTAGTTTATTTAAGTTCAGGACAGCATCAAGTCTAAAAGAGTCACTTGACAAACATACAAGTTTGTTTAGTAGTAGTAGTATATAATATGATTATATGAATTGAAGGAAGGAAGGAAGGAAGGAGTGCCATTGCGTTTATACTTCCAAACCAAACATCTCGTGTCCTCGATCTCTAAACTACTCTTTCTCACAATCAACAGATAGCATCATCTATCAGCATCCCCTTCAAATGCTCGGCTTCACATTGAGGCGAGATGCTAGCTTCTGACCCAGAGACCTGTCAGCCTGCACCGCATACCAATATTTTAAATCATCACCTACTCTTTACCCATGTCTTACGCACGCTACAATTTCAGAAACACTTGTGAATCAAACCTGAGTCCAGTATGAGATCCATATGCTGCGGATCTCATGGGTAACCCGAGGCTCAGACAAAGCATCAACCAGTCGAGAGATAAATCGCTCTTGCCTGGAATATATATAGAAGAACCATAAAGTAGTAAGCTGTGTATTATGAAAAAATAATATATATCATTTTGCAAACAAAAAAGACATGCGTGTACCTGTCTAGGGAAAAAGATCGGTATCTCTCTCCTGGCTGCTTGAAATTGTTCTCTTTCTCAATCATGCACTGCAATAAACAACAAGCTATTACTATGCAAACAAGTTAAACAGACCTCCTTGTATTTATTAATTAAATCAACCTTTTGGAAAGTTCTCGGCCATTCAAACAAACAAAAGCTAACATTACAAACTCACCCTATCACGCCTTCCCATCAACACAGGAGGAGGAAGGGGGTGCCTCTCAGCATGGCGCACATGATCAAACCTTGATGGGAAGTAATTTACCTGGAAAAGAGTTCATTGGGTGATTAATATAAAGAACACAGTCATACTCGAAATCATCAGAGATGGCTGTGTGGTAATCAAGAGATCATTACGAAATTCAAAATCTGTACTCTTTCCCAAGAAAGAGACAGTCAGAATTACAGTACCTCCTCATCCCTGTGCATAAAATTCATTAAGCCTTCATGGTGATTATTGTGATGAGCGCACTTGGGAGCATTAGCTGGAAGCTGCAGATAGTTTGGTCCAAGACGGTGCCTCTGAGTATCAGTATAAGAGAATATCCGAGTCTGGAGCAGCTTATCATCAGAATAGTAGACACCGGGAACAATAATAGCAGGGCAGAATGCAAGTTGTTCATTTTCTGCAAAAAAGTTATCAATATTCTTATTCAGCACCAAGCGGCCCACCGGCTGCAGGGGCAAGATGTCCTCAGGCCAGGTCTTGGTAACATCAAGTGGGTCGAAGTCAAATCTGTCCTCATGATCGGGGTCTATGATCTGGATAAAAAGCTTCCACTCAGGATAATTGCCCGCGGCAATCGAGTCATATAGATCTTGGGTGGCATGGCTGTGATTAGCTCCTCCAACCTTGATGGCTTCTTCCTCCAACAAACTCTTCACTCCGCAGGTAGGCTTCCAGTGAAACTTCACATAGTGTGCTTTCCCAGCCTTGTTAATCAGACTGTAAGTGTTAACACCAGAGCCTTCCATGTGCCTGTAATCTTGTGGAATACCTATGTCATCAAGGAGGAAGGTGAACATGTGCAAACTCTCTGGGTGGTGGGAGAAGAAGTCCAAGATTCTCCAGTTCTCTTGAATGTGAGACTTCGGATTGGGTTTAAGAGCATGGACCATGTCTGGGAATTTCATTCCATCACGAACGAAGAAGACAGGGAAATTGTTTCCCACCAAATCAAAGTTACCCTAAATCCAGAAGAAAAATGTCACATTCTGAACAAGAAAGAGTGAAATTCAAAAGACAATAATTCTAAATTGAATACTAATCACAAGCGGGACCAACAAGTTAGAATGCTTCTAGAGTTTATACTAATGCAAAACTTATCAAGGACATGGACATATCGTTAATAATCCCTTTTTTACATCTTTTTTCATTCTTTTTTAATCAGTGAAAACTACTGTATGTTCAAGTTATAACTGCTGTACAAAATTAGTTACAAAAATTAATCTCGCCACTATGTAAATTTCACAATTGTTTCATCAATTCAGAAAAAGAAATGTATGTATTTTGAAGTGGGGATCCTAATGTATGCTAGCCAAGATGGTCAAGCTTGCTCAGTTTTGGCAACCCTAAAACCCTACATATCTTGCAAAATGACTCACTGTTGTCAATGTACTCCAGGCCGGGGTGGGGGAATTAAATAAAAAGAAGAAAAAAATCAGTCTCACCTCTCTGGTGTAGAACTTCACTGCAAAACCTCGGGGGTCCCTGAGGGTTTCCGGGCTTCCACGCTCATGGATAACAGTGGAGAAACGAACAATTACAGGTGTCTGAACGCCAGGGGCTCGAAGAAAATCAGCACATGTAAGTTGAGAAATATCATGGGTGACCTCAAAGAAACCCTTGGCACTGGCACCCCTTGCGTGGACAACTCGTTCAGGGATCCGTTCCCTATCAAAATTAGCAAGTTTCTCCACCAAATGATAATCCTCGAGGAGGATTGGGCCTGTCAAATAGAAGAGGAGTTCATATGACTGGACACACATATTCAAAACATAATCTGTTTATGCTAATAATTCTATTGGTAAGCATTGAAATGAGTAATTTTGATTTTTGAGCCTAGCATTACTTCACATAAGACAATTTCAACTAGTAATTATGAGCGCCTTATACACTCGAGAGTTTTATATATTTAATAATTAGACACCATAGAAAGCAGAAGCAGATAACAATGATCTTGTATTCCATTTAGGAATACAAATGCATACCAACTGATTTAGGAAAAAATCATTCCTGTACATTATGACACAGAACCAGTTCTCAAGTTTCAAGAAAATATGTACGGGAGTTTATTTAAAACAGAAGGCCTACAACAAAGACAATAGGAAAAGAAAATTAAAGGCTAAACATCCACATCAATATCTCCTTCCAACATACTCTCTATAACCAAGAAGCACCATGGACCAGAAGAGGGAATCTCCCAAGATGAGGGGACACGACACCACGAAGGCAAGTAGCCATATGCTAATCTCGATATTCATGTCAGAAGTTAGTCTCTTCATAATGCACATATCTACATCCTAAAGCTAACCATACAAATTCTGTGAACGCATTCAAGCTGGATGAAAATGCTTATTACAAAAAAGAACAAGAATCAACAAATTAGAAACTTAGGAATAGGAATCTTCCAATATTATATTCTGTCAAACTAAATCACCACAAATTTTAGCACTGATCGCTTTTGTCATGTTTCATCAAATCATCACATAGTAAATTCAAATCCATACATGAACTTTTTCCACCAAAATTGCAAATTATAAGGACAACCACGATGTCAATACCGACAGGCCATCACAACTCTATACTTCTTAAAGACAAGTAACAAGTAACAACAATAATAATAGATCTCTGGTAGATAGGAATCAACCACTTAAAGCAAACAGCAAATATTGTATAATAATGTATTTCCACTCCTGAAAATAAAGCCAATAAGAACGTATAAATACAGCAAAATACTCGCGGTCTACAAATCCTTGTTATCCACTTAAAAAAAGACCAGAAAAATTAGTAATAAAAATTACCTCTAGTTCCCACGGTCAATGATGCATTGTTGTTCCATACTGGAGCGCCGGAATTTGTTGTCCAGTGAGGGGAATTAAAAGCACTTGAAGGGCGGTACTGCATCACAAAGAACAAAATACACACGCACACGTATATGGAGAGGGATGTAAAGCTATTAAGCACAATGCAAATTAACTTTGAGATGGAAAATCGAATAAAATAGACTAAAATAAGGTAATTATTAATCTAAAAAACAAATCTCGGAGTTAAACCCACATCTGGAAAGCGGAAAACCTAAACATGTAACAATTTGAGCTTAAAACAACAGCAAGATTAAGTAAAAGGTAGCTTCTTTGATCCACATAGAAGCCAAATTCAATACCATAACCTTCAAAAACCAGTCAATTTTAATTCCCCTCCCTTTACTCAGTAACCAAACAGGTTACGAGCATATAAAAGATTATGTGAAAATAATTATCAAAGCAACAACGCTACAAAAAATACATGACTAAATCAAATAATAATAATAATAATAAATACGAAATTAGACAAATAAAACAGAACCCAACACATTAGAAGCATGAGCAGAAAAAAAAATTAGAAACATGAAGAAATAACATGCTTACCTTGTAGGGATCCATGGTGGCAGGTTTAATAGAGAGTATAAATTTTTCGAAGAGAGAGAGAGAGAGGTGATGATATCGGGGTGGTGAAGTAACAGTCGCCTCTCTTCTTTCTTTTATAGTAAGAGACAAGAAATAAATAAATTTGGTTCTAATATGGAGTTCGTTTTTCTTTTAACAATTTGATAAATTTTGGGTGGAGGCCCTGAATTCAAAATCTCGCGACGCTGTAAGTTTATGGCTTCGGACAACTTCCCTTCTTTATCTCTTGCTGTCATTTCTCTTATCAATAAAATATTCCCTCCATTCTATGACTAAAAATATAAACAAAAAATACTTATTTTATTTCTTAAAAAGATGAGATAAAAGTATAAGGATAAATATGTTATTTAATGGGATTCATCCGTATAAATAAAATAAAATTATTCATCACTCTATATAATTTGATGAGGTTATTAAGAATAAATTTGTAGTAAAGTTTTTACTCTTTTTTCTCAACTTTTATTTTTTTAATAAATATGTGTACCAATTATACTTTACTCGTCTTAAAAGAATTAGATGAAGTACATAAAGTAAATGATAAATATGTCATTAAATGAGTCTATTAATATAAGAAAATAAAAGTATTTTGTGAGTCTTTAAGAATAAATTTTAATAAAAAATAATTCATTCCTTCTATTTTTACTCTTCTTAATACTGTGCAAACAGACGGAGTACTTATTATTCCCACTTAGTAAATGACCCGTTATTAAAAAAATAATTTAAGTTTCATTATATTTAGGAAATTAATATTTTATATCATTTTTTTTATATTTTTACACATGGTTCACATATTAACTAATAAAATTAGACACATCGTCTAATATGTGGGCTCTACGTGTGAAAATATTAAAAAAATGATGTGTAAATATCAATTTCCTATATTTAGTAAGTTACCAAAATAATATTCCCTCCATCCCACGATATATGGCGTTTTAAAGTTGTGCACCTGAATTAAAAAATAATTGCATAGCATTAAATATAGTGTAAATTATATATAATACCATTTACCATATAGTAGTACTTATCATGGAGTACTCTCTTTCATCTGTAACATTTTCTCATGAGGGAAATTTTTTAAAAGATTGTAGTTAATTCTCCTAAATAATATAAAGCGTCAATAATTTTAAAAAATAAAATAATCTAAAACGTCATATATTATAGAGCGAAAAGAGTAACCGTTATCAATGTTCATCAATGAAACACTTCATCATTAGTCATATTTGTCTTATGAGCTCTTCTACACGGACAGGAAAATTCAAATACACTCGTGTTTAATTTTCATGTTCACATAGAATTTTTGTTGTCTTGTTTATTGTTGTTTTAAATTGTACTCTCTAAGTCCCATAATAAGAGTCTTGATTGATTTTTTGCCCATATTAAAAAAATGATAAAATTGATAGATCTCCTTAATTTTACTAAAGATATTGATTTCTACAAGGCAATACTTAAAAGTGATGGTCTTTAAATAGTTTTGAGAACTAATTCTCCTATAAGTTATATTCCTTTCGTCCTAAGATAAAAGTTTTGGCTGACTTTTTATGTAAATTAAAAAAGAGGATAAAATGATAAATTTATTCATAATTATATTATTATTTAATTAAATAATTTTTTGCATATGACTAGTGATGTTTCATAAATATGCATAAAGAATATAAATATGACAATTAATATTAAGGGTATTATAAGTAAATTATTATAAAAAATAAATTATTTAAAATAAATAGATATTTAACTTGAGATTATCTAATAAATATCTTTATTAGAGGGAGTAATTAATACTTAACCGATAAAAGCCAAACTTTAGAGAGCATCCATTACAAGTGGTTGAAATAGTCTACATTGGATTGCTCTTATTTTATAGTATTTCCGAAGCAGCAGTCGGTTATTATTATTATTAATGATATTTTATAAATATATATAAAGAATAAAAATATGATAATTAATACTAAAGATATTATAAGTAAATTATTGTACAAAATAAGATAAATAAATATTTAACTTTAGATTACCTAAAATAGTAATAAAAACTTTTTATTCTTGGATGCAGAGAGTAGTAAACAAGCTTAATAAATCATGCAAAATACGGATAAACTTAAAAACGACTAATTAAATAAAAATATTATATAACAATTTTAAAGGACATTTTAAGTAAACTTAGCCGTCTGAATTTGGAGACTTGATAGTTCAAAAATTATTTATTTATTTTTTTATCTTTACTTAATTCTTAATGACAAATAGTAGTACATTGTATCTTTAATAGTAATAAATGTGTAGTAAAATTTTTTGTGGAAAAAATAAATTTTGAGCTTTTGAGTTGACTTTTTGAATCAAAATTGTTGACCAATTAAATACATAAAAATCAACAAAAATAACCAAAAGTAAGACTACTGAATTGGCACAGGACTAACCAAAGTACTACTTGCCTTGCCTTATATTGTTATAGATATTGAGAGAAGTATTTATTTCTTCTTTTTTGTTGTTGATGGATACATATTGAGACAAGTTTTTTGATGATAATATAAATAATTAAATAAATAAATATTGTGGAGAAATGAACGAGGAACGTCGTCATTCAGTGATTCCTTATCCTGAATTTTGGAGTTTTTATTCCTTTATTTATTTATGGAGGAGGATGTAAGTTATTGGTATTTATCTATCTAATAAAGATGTTCTACAGCCACTGGTGTCAGGCGAGCACTAAGAAGGGGACACGTATCTAAAAGGCCTTGAAACGTGTGCTGAACTCGTTAACCATCCCAAGATGGCATGGGAGAGCTACGTTGGTTGGACGTTGTGTGTGAAAGCTGCAAATGGAGGAGGAGCAAGTGTGTGTGTGTGTCTGTGTGTGAGCCGAGAGTGTGTGTGTGTGTGTGTGATAAGATTGGAACGGGCCGTCACCTTAGTAGCCTCAACACCCCGTCTTCTAAACCTATATTATTATTACTAGTTGTATTTTTATATATTTCTTTTCTTATTTAACTTTAACAATTTTTCTATCCTACCATATACCATATAATGTCAAACTCCAAATATTAATACTCACTACTTTCAAAAATAATAAATGATTTTAAAATCATTTCGTAATATTTTTTAAATTAATATAATGATAAATATTATAACTAATAATTTCATGTTGAAAAAAACAAGTGTTTCGCTTATAGCCGCCAGCCATAAACATTCAAATTTTGCACGTCAGCCATTAACTATTCCTATTCCTATTCATCAAACGCGAGCGACTTCCTCGACATGCGTGCCATTTCAAGCCATACCCAAATTACAAGCAGTTGAGATAAAGTGGTGTGTGAAATTAAGTTTTCCCTGTGTGATGACAAAATAATGGCTCAGACAGGGGGGCGGGGAGAGGACAATGATACATCCGGGGCAAACAGTCATTTTCCACATCAATGAATACGTTATACTCCATGCAATATGAACTCCTTTGTACCGCCGCTACTAGTATATTCATAAAAAGTTGTTCACTTTTTGAAACTGTGAAACATCTCACTCACTACCCCAAAAATATAATTGGCATCATTGCATGCATGTTTTTGAAAAGCTATAAGTATTATTCTTGATCACCGGACAGGATCAATCAAAATAAGTAGACCATAAAAAGGAAACAATATTGATTCGTAGGCGGTTCCCATATACTTACATGATGAATTGCATACAATTATCAGACTCATGGAATAATATACCTTTGTAAGGACGGATACCTTTACTGAACTAAACAGAACAAGGTAGTGAAGGGATGAGCAAAAAACATGAAACATATTTACCATGGATACCTGAAAAGTTTGGTAGAAACAAACAACAGCGGGACTGGAGGTTTTTTGTTTCAGAATAAGGGGAGTGTATGTCTGTATTAGTCTACAAAATCCACATCTGAGAAGCAAAATTGTAGTTGCCTGAACCTCAAACTTGCCAAAATAAAGTAGACGAGGACGAGGAGGAGGCTACCCTTTTAATTCATTTCTTGGACTGGGGTGATTGATTCATCATTTGCAGTGGGTTCATAGTGGCGCCAGATTTCCCCAGGATATTCAATGCTTCCATTCGTTGCATCTCTTTACCTGCAATAGAGGAGAAGATCAAAACCAAATGCACCAGTCTTCTTTCTCGTCCCATTTTTTCCTTTTTCTGGTGATATACGTTTTTATCAAGTTTAAATGAATTAGAAAACAATATGGAAACAAATCTTAGACTGGGAAGAAATATAGGATAACAGATGTGTATAGCAGCCACAAATTCAAAAAACACCAACAATTAAACCAACCTTAACCATCTTCATAAGAGAGTCGAGTTAAATCCAAATTAATTTCAAATGACAAATTGCCTGCTGCTCAAGAAAACGAGAGAGAGAGCTATTTTCACCATATGCAACTTGTTTTCTTGGGAAGCTTGAGTGAAAGGGAAGTTACTTTCCGCAAGTACTCCACTCAATCCCTCTGAGTGACATTTTCTACAATATCTTGTTGACTTCTCCTTAAAAAAGGTTAGTTTGTGAACAGATAACAGTTTCAAGGAGGTATATGACAAGTTGGAAGATATTGAGGCTTAAAATACTTATGCACTGAAGAATGTCCCAAGTCTTATAAAACATAGGCCAAGTAATTGTCATAGGAAATATGGAGTAAACCTAGAGAATCTTGAGATATAACTTCAATTTCATTCGCTAACTTTACACCTTTTATGTCACATAAATACCATTTATAGCCATTCACAAGTATTTCCTACCTAGAAGAAATCTGCATTTGAGAGATTCTTATATATTATGTAACATAAAAACACACCAAACGTAGGAGAAAAACTTAATTGGCGTACCTTCCTCTATTGTTAATTGAATTGCTTTTTTCTCCAATTCAAAAGCATATATGCTAAGTTCAGTCGGGGAAAATTGTCGAAGCCCTAATAAGATCATCATAAAATAAAGAAAAAATAGCAGCATCCAAATTGTCAAAACAACTGATGTATGGGACATATCTAACTAACTAGCAGCACTACTGGAAAGCAAGAACATACTCTGAATGAGATCTCTGTTATTAGATTCATCACATGTCTTCAAGAATTTCTGCAGGTGAATGAATCGTTCTTCCCATTGTTGACCATCAGCCCTCTTAGAATTAGTAAAATGGGGAACCTCCGAAGAAGCCTTAAGGCAATCACGTTCACCAGCTCGAACCCCATTACCAGGCTTACCAAGAGAAATGGGTAATGACGGGGCGGCATAAGAAAACGTCATCTTTGGAGCCATCTGATTTGGTGTAACTACAGGAACACAATGTATATTACTCTCCCTCATCTGAGTTTGTTTACGGGGTCTTTCTTGCTGCATATTGCAAAAATTCCTCATTTCAGAACAAGTAAAATATTTTTTTGTGCTGTTCTGAATTCTTCCTTTCTCTGGTTCGAAGTCAAATTTTTTACGGGCATACATGAGATGATCTTTTGCAGCAATGTTGCTCAAGGGTGGAGGAAAAGGGTAGCTTGAAGGGGACTCAGGTGTGAGCCTCTTAGTTCCACAAACCTTAACTGTATCTGAAATGGGTCTTCCCACCACACACAGCAAACTTTCTTGATGGTTACGCATCAAACTCCTACTGTCATTTTGAACATCTGTCAGCACCACCTTCTTTGTTGTAATTGGTGGCTGCTTATGGTAAGTATGCATGCCAGTCCCGCTGGTGTCCAGCCTATTGTTCTTGAGTTCAGAATTAATCATCTCTTAAATAAGAGCCAAGTTGGGTCACAAAAAAATATACACGACTGCACAGAAGAGGCATGTCACTAAATTAAAACAAACAAGCAATAGATTTACTAAACCAAACGAGAAAACAAATTAATACATGAAAGAACCTAACTAATAAGAAAATATGAAACAAGTCAAAAAAATCTATCAGTAAATGACAACAATAACTAAGAATGTGGAAGAATGTAGGCCAAAAGAGACGAGGTAATACAGTCAAAAAACTTTTCTTTAAAGCTGCTGACCAACCACTACCAATTCAATAATCTAGTTACAGCTGACTTTGAGTAAAGTCTCGAGCTTTTAAGAACATAATCAGGTACCAAAGGGAGTACATCAAAAACTTAAACTACTAAAGTTTAAAGACATGTTAACAGACAAAATATAAGCAAGACTCTGTTTGGTACTTTTATCTATTTGATTGTGTTTGTTGTTTTCCCAAGTTGGGGACCCGAAAAACAACTAGTTCTTTACTTGCAAATTTTTTAGGAAAATTCTTTGTCCTAATAATAGCTACTACTCCCCCATTCCACAAAAAAAAGTCTCATTTGGCTTTGAGAAATTCAAAATGTGATAAGAAGTTATTTTTATTTTTAAAATAACAATCGTGCACTTACTAATACTTTTTAAATAGTTTATAATATTAACTACTGTAATATTCAAAATCAAATAAGTTCACATCGTGAATTTTATAATTTCACAACTTGACTAGGAAAATTGAATGGGGCTCTTTTTACGGGACGGAGGGAGTATTAATGGGTCTAATAACAACACACACAAAAAACATAGTTTTGGTTATTGAAAGTTCCCTAAAGTCATGTTTATTTTCCAGTAGCAAACAAAAATAGAAATGATCAAAACTAATAGTAGTTACTATAGTACTAGCAGATAATTAACACATGCATTCACTACAAAAAGACCCTAATTAATCACCTGTAATTAAACATTTCTTTTAGAAAGCCGTTTTAAGTGCTCAATTCAAATTCCCAAAAATGAACCCGCACTTCAATATAAGAATGAAATGGAAATCGATTTATGGACTAAAAATTAATGTGCAGTTATAAATAATAATCCTACAGTTGGAACCCCCATGAAAAGACAAGAGGAAACAAGCAGATATAGCGCGATTATACATACAAATATACAGAGAGAGAGAGAGAGAGCGGGGGGTTGGGGTTTTGAGTTTTGAGGTAGCGGAGGCTGATAATATAGATTACAGAGAGAGCTTTACCCCTTGTGTATTGCTGCAAGGAGGCAACGGATCCGAGGAGAGAGAGAGTGGAGACGGCGCGTGAAGCAGAGAGAAGAGGGTTTTCAAACGATGGAGCTTTGCCTCCAACGGAGAGTGAAAGAAGAAATTATTTAATTTATAGAATTGATTTGATTAATAATAGTTACTTCTTACTAGTGAATAATGGAGTAGTACTAAAGTTTGTTAATCACTACTACTACTACTTTACTAATTAAACATAACTGGTATTTAGTGATGTCATTTGTCAAATCTGAAATCATTCCTCGCCCCTTTCTCTTGGGATTGGTCTTTTGGGGTTTATCTTATATATACACGTGTATATCTATCTATTTTATAAAGAGAGGGAAAAAAAAAACCCATGTAATTATCTCTTCACTAATTAACCCCAGAAATGGCAAAACTAATGATTTAGTCATCGAAATTGGCATGTTTTATTGAATTTTTGATTGAACTTTTAATTTATCAAATTAAGTCACTGAACTAATTAAAATTGTTAAATTAGGTCATTCCATTAAAAAAAAGTAAACAGACGTTAAGTTTTTATCAACGTGGCGCTGACGTGAACGTAAAAAAAAAAAAAAAAGAAAAGAAAATGACATGAAAAATAAAACGGGTGTGATACCGAGCTCAATATCTGAGTTGACTCATTTAACCAACTCAAACTCGGCGGCAATCTCTGTTAATTGCACATTTTCTTATATGAGTTTTGATCAATTTTGGGATTAGTTTAGACTCATTAATTGATTGAATTTTAATTAAATTAAAAGTGCATTTGATAGTCTATTACAAGGAGATTAATAGAGAGCAATATATGATTTAAGTAGAAATTATATATTGTGTTTTAATTATATCCAAAGTGGAGTATATGAAAAGATTCATTGTTGTTTAAGAAAAACTATTTTCTTTAAGTCCCACATTGAGTAGGAATAAAACTATTTAATACTTTATAAGTATATGTGGAATAGTTTAATTCACTAGTGGTACTAAAGGAAAGGCTTGAATTTGGTCACAATGACGTGGTGCAAAGCACCACCCGCCCGCGTCCGCGTCCCGTGACCCGGGGGCCGGGTTCGGGTCGCAAAGTCGCATTTGCGCACACTTTGCACTTCGCACGTGCGCATCGTCGCTAGGATCCTCGCCCGAGCCAAAAGCCTATTTTTTATGGTTAAACAATTTTGTGTTTAATCATTATGGATACAAAAGAGTTTTTAAAACTGCCAAAAATTGATCTGTGATTATTACATCATTTATTTTATAAACTGATGCTTTAATCATAATTCAATTTTATCAGTTTTGAAACTGAGCAGTCTTAATCTTCTTCCTTCTCATCAACCTTTACAAAGCAGCATAAATTGAGATTCATATGTGAGTTGCTATCACAGAGAATTAGTACAGGCTTGACATATATCCTGGAGGTGAATTGCTGGGAGCCTTAAGCAAACCTTTTTGGTAAGGGGACAATAAACACCTTAAGGACAGGGACTACCCGTGTCAAATCCTTGTTCCAATTATTCTATATTCGTATTAGTTATTTTCAATCTTAAGGTGTTTATAGAAATGGATACAGAGTCTTTCAAAATCATGAACCAGGATTTTGTCAAGCTCGATCATTTTGATGGAAATAATTTCAGTCGTTGGCAAGATAAACTGAAATTTTTACTCACAGTTTTAAAGATTGCGTATGTATTGGACCCTAACCTTCAGCTATTCCAGAAGATCCTAAACCAGTAGAAGGTCAGCATCCAGATAATCATACCATCGAAGCACTGAAAGAGCAAAGAAAGAAGAGGACTGAAGATGAGGAACTAACTCGTAGACATATCCTCAACACTCTGTCGGATCGTCTCTACGATTTCTACAGCAATATTCAGTCACCAAGGGAATTATGGGAGGCTTTGGAATTCAAATACAAGGCTGAGGAAGAAGGTACAAATAAATATTTAGTTTCTAAATATTTTGATTTTAAAATGGTTGATAAAAAACCTATTTTGGAGCAAGTGCATGAGCTCCAGATTATTGTTAATAAGTTGAGGGTTCTTAAAATTGTCTTGCCTGAAACTTTTCAAGTTGGAGCAATAATTGCAAAATTACCTCCATCTTGGAAAGATTTTGCCAAAAAGTTGATGATTAAATCTGAGGACTTTTCCTTGGATCAAATTCAGAAGCATCTTCGTATTGAGGAAGAGGCCCGAAAATGCGATGCTAAGAATTTGATCCAAGGACAGTCAAGTGTAAACTATTTGGAGGCAAAATCATTTAAAGGGAAAGGACCTGGAGTTAAAAAAGATAATCATAATTTCAAGCAACCTGGATAGAAAATTAAAAAAATCTGATCCTAATAAAAGAAAGGGTAAGTGTCATGTTTGTGGAGAAACTGGACACTATGCCAGAGAATGTAAACAACGCAAAAGTGCTAACATGGTTGAGGAGAACCTTGTAGCCATGGTATCTGATCTTAGTCTTGATGTGACTATGATTTTTGAGGTTAACATGGCAAGTGAGTCGGATGGTTGGTGGTTGGACTCCGGAGCTACTGTTTATATTTGTAATAATCGAGAAATGTTTAAAACATTTGAAGAAATTATTGGACAGGAAGTTCAGATGGAAAACAGTTCAGTGGCTAAAGTTAATGGAAAAGGAACTGTGGAAGTTAATTTTACCTCTGGGAAGAAGCTAACCTTGCTGAATGTGTTGTTTGTGTCAAAAATTAGAAAGAATTTAATTTCTGTTGATCTTTTAGATAGGAAATGCTTTAAAATTTCTGTTGAGTCCGACAAAGTCATTCTTTCAAAGAATGGTGTTTTTGTTGGAAAGGGTTATGCTTGTAATGGAATGTATAAATTATCTATTAATAAAAATAGTTTTGTTTCTGCTTATATCACTTGTGCAATTTCTTTGTGGCATAGTCGTTTAGGACATATAAATTCAAAGAATTTAAAAAATATGCATGCAATGAAATTGATTGATATTGGCAATACTGAACTCGAGAAATGTGAAATTTGTGTTAAATCAAAAATTGTGAGGAAATCATTTCCAAATGTGCATAGAAAATCACAATTGTTAGATTTAATACATAGTGATATCTGTGAGTTAAATGAAATATTAACAAGGGGTGGAAAATGATATTTCACTACTTTTATAGATGATGCTAGCAGATATTGTTATGTATATTTGTTGAGAACAAAAGATGAGGCATTTAACTCATTCAAAAAATACAAATTGAAAGTAGAAAATCAATTTGAGAAGAAGATTAAAATTTTACGTTCTGATAGAGGCATGGAATATTGTTTGAATGCTTTTGATGCATTTTGTGAAGAAAATGGCATTATACATCAAACAAGTGCAGCATATACACCTCAACAAAATGGTTTAGCAGAAAGAAAAAATCGTGTGTTTCATGATATGATTAATTGTATGTTAAATCATGCTTGTTTACCAAATAATTTATGGGGTGAAGCACTTCTAACTGCTTGTCATATTTTAAATAGGATTCCTAGTACTGTAATTAAAACTAGTCCTTATGAAATATGGAAAGGCAGAAGACCTAACATAAATTATTTCAAAGTGTGGGGGTGTATAGCTTATTTTTGTGTTCCTGATCCTAAAAGAACTAAATTAGGAGCTAGAGCTATTAGAAGTATATTTGTTGGATATGTTGAGAATAGTAAAGCATACAGGTTTCTTGATTTAGAGTCTAATGTTATAACTGAGTCCAGGGATGTGGAATTTTTTGAAAATAAATTCTCAAAAGATATTGAGAATGTGGATATGCCTATAATTGATGAGCCTAGAGGTCCTATAAGGTCTAATGTTGATGTTGAAGAACCTAGTGTTCCAATTCAACCAAGTAGACCTAGAAGGAGTACTAGAGCTAGAAAATATAAAGATTTAGATAATGATTTCATTTCTTCACAGTCTCTATTATTTTTGGTGGAAGGGGACCAAAATAATGAGGTGGTAAATGAAATACCCTATGTATATTGTCTTGAGAGTGATCCTAAATCATTTAAAAAAACTATGGTTTCTAGGGATGCTGCTTTTTGGAAGGAAGCTATGAATGATTAAATGGATTCAATCTTGGGAAATAGTACTTGGGTATTGACAGATTTACCTAGAGGTTCTAAATCTATAGGTTGCAAATGGGTTTTTAGAACAAAGTATAACACTAATGGTACTATTTCTGCTTTTAAAGCAAGATTAGTAGCAAAAAGTTTTAGACAAGTAGAAGGTATTGACTACTTTGATACTTATGCACCGGTAGCTCGAGTTACTTCCATTCGAATTCTTTTTGCCTTAGCTTCATTGTTTGATCTTTATGTTCATCAAGTGGATGTAAAGACATCATTTTTGAATGAGGAAGTATATATGGAACAACTCGAAGGGTTTGTTACTCTCGGAAGTGAGGCTAAAGTATGCAAATTAGTTAAGTCTTTTTATGGTCTAAAACAGGCACCGAAACAATGGCACGAGAGATTTGATGCTGTTATTTTAAACTTTGGATTTAAATATAATAGTGCAGATAGGTGCACATACTCCAAAATCACTTCTAATTATATGGTGATAGTCTGTTTGTACGTAGATGATATGTTGATCATCAGTACGAATATGGTTGGAGTAAATGAGACTAAAA
Organism: Panax stipuleanatus; assembly: GCA_020205555.1. Taxonomy (NCBI): domain Eukaryota; kingdom Viridiplantae; phylum Streptophyta; class Magnoliopsida; order Apiales; family Araliaceae; genus Panax; species Panax stipuleanatus. The sequence continues at coordinate 157,037,508 of CM035118.1, forward strand.
AGTATTTATCCTCTGTCTTTAAGATGAAAGACTTAGGTGAAGTAGATACTATTTTAGGCATCAAAGTTAAAAAACATAGTGGGGGGGTTTTGTATTGAATCAATCTCACTATATTGAAAAAATATTAAGTAAGTTTAGTCACCTTGAGTTTAAGGAGGTGAATACTCATTTTGAGAATGGAGTTAAACTCAAAGAAAATAATGGTAGAGCTATTGCACAGCTAGAATATGCAAGTGCTATTGGTAGCCTTATGTATACTATGCATTGTACTCGGCCAAATATTTCTTTTGCAGTCTCTAAACTTAGTAGATATACGAGCAGTCCTAATATTGATCATTGGAAAGCTATTAGAAGGATACTTGGATATCTAAAAAGAACCAGTGGTTTAGGATTGTTCTATTTTAAATTCCCTAGTGTTTTGGAAGGATACTCTGATGTAAGCTGGATTAATAGTGTGAGAGATAATAAATCTACAAGTGGATGGATTTTCACTCTTGCCAGTGGTGCTGTTTCTTGGGCAAGCAAGAAACAGACGTGCATTTCTCACTCTACTATGGAGTCAGAGTTTATTGCTTTGGCTCAAGCAGGAAAAGAGGCTGATTGGATTAGAAATATGTTGTTAGACATAGATCTATGGCCAAATCTAATGCCTCCAATTTCACTATATTGTGATAGTGAAGCTACGCTAACAAGAGCGTATAGTGGTACCTATAATGGTAAGTCTAGACATATTGGTCTAAGACATGAATTTGTGAGACAATTGATACATGATGGTATCATAACTATTGTCTATGTGAAGTCAAGTAAAAACTTAGCTGATCCACTTACTAAGCCTTTGACGAGAGATTTAATAAGTTTGACTACACGAGATATAGGACTTAAACCATTCTGTGCCAGGGGTGATGGGAACCCAACCCATTACTAGGTTACCCCTAGTTTATAGGTTCAATGGGAAAAACAAGTCACAGTTGTTGGTTGTGTTACTATCAATTTGGTCTCATATGTAGTATATGATAGTAACGTCTGTTGCACGACCGAAGATAAGCTACGCTCTTAACAAAGTGTTGCACTTATAGCAACATGAGTGCTAGAGAAATATTTTTGCCTATATGAACTAGAAGTGAAGCCGCTTCTTATAGAGAGTTATGGTTTACTCTCTTAGAGGTTCAAGAAACAGGATATTGCTCATGGCTTTAATAGCGCAAAACGATGATTATGCTAACCGTAAAGGGAGGTTTTGTGTGTGTATGATAGCTCCGATCATATCATTTAAAATAGAGGTTCAATCTACGGACACCATCTATTTTGATATGATTTTAAGTTGTTTATACTAAAAGAAGGTTCAATGTTCGTCACACCTTCTATTATGCATACAAACCTTAGAGTTGATAGATAAAGAATTGTTTGAAGAAAAGTAGTTTTTCAAACAAGTGGGGGATTGTTAATTGAACCTTTTCTTATATGAGTTTTGATCATTTTTGGGATTAGTTTAGACTCATTAATTGATTGAATTTTATTTAAATTAAAAGTGCATTTGACAGTCTATTACAAGGAGATTAATATAGAGCAATATATGGTTCAAGTAGGAATTATATATTGTGTTTTAATTGTATTCAAAGTGGAGTATATGAAAAGGTTCATTGTTGTTTAAGAAATCTATTTTCTTTAAGTCCCACATTGAGTAGGAATAAAACTATTTAATACTTTATAAGTATATGTGGAATAGTTTAATTCACTAGTGGTACTAAAGGAAAGGCTTGGATTTGGTCACAATGACGTGGTGCAAAGCACCACCCGTCCGTGTCCCGCGACCCAGGGGCAGGGTTCGGGTCGCAAAGTCGCATTGGCGCTTTAGGCGCACTTTGCACTTCGCACGTGCGCATCGTCGCTAGGATCCTCACCCGAGCCAAGCGCCTATTTTTTATGGTTAAACAATTTTGTGTTTAATCATTATGGATACAAAAGAGTTTTTAAAACTGCCAAAAACTGATCTGTGATTATTACATCATTTATTTTGTAAACTGATGCTTTAATCATAATTCAATTTTATCAGTTTTGAAACTGAGCAGTTTTGATCTTCTTCCTTCTCATCAACCTTTACAAAGCAGCATAAATTAAGATTCATATGTGAGTTGCTATCACAGAGAATTAGTACAGGCTTGACATATATCCTAGAGGTGAATTGCTGGGAGCCTTTAGCAAACCTTTTTGGTAAGGGACAATAAACACCTTAAGGACAGGGACTACCCATGTCAAATCCTTGTTCCAATTATTCTGTATTCATATTAGTTATTTTCAATCTCCTCGCCGGAAGTATACCAGTCAGCATCCGGCGGATCAAGGGCCTGAATGTACTGAGTTTGAAGCAAAACCAACTCTCCCGGCACCATACCGGATTTTTTCTCATCTTTCAGCAGATCTATTATCTAACTAGAAAAATAGCAGATTTTCTAGGAAAATTTCAAACACTAGACACATTAGATCTTTCATCAAATCATTTCACCGGAACTGTCCCAAAAAGTCTTGCAAATCTCACAAAAATCTTCAATCTAGATCTGTCAAACAACCATCTAGTCGACCCATTTCCCGAGTTGAAAGTATTAGGAATCAATGAACTCATCTTTGATGAACTCATCGAAAATCATGGCTTGTTTTGATTTTCGCCTGATTTGATGCTTAGCCGGAGTCTGGTTTCCGGACGCCATAGTAGTTGGGAAGCTTCACATGCCGAGGACTGTGCCGGACTTGCTCTCCGGGAGAAGCGCCGCCGGAATTTCTTCGAGGAAAATAAGGCCGAACGAACCCATAAACCTCAGCCCCTCCCCGCTGCTCCTCCCACCTTAATTCCCCGTCTGAACCACCACTACTGCCTTCGAAATCTTCCAGTAGATCATCTCGTCGCTCATTGTCATATCCCAACCAGAAAACACCCAAAAAATCATCAATCAAACAAAACCCTAATTCTACCGATAATGTTCAGTCATCGAATCCTAAATTAGGTACTGATGCAATTGATTCCTTGTTATCTCCGGTATCACCGGATCGAATTGAGGCGAAGAAGAGGAAGAATTGTAGTGAACGAACCGCCGACGTCGTGCTCGAAGGAAGCGGAGAAAGGCCCGAAGATGGGTGGCTCAAGTTCATCGATTTACATTTTTCGAGAGAGAAAGAGATTTGTTAGATCTAAAAAAATTAGATCTGGATGGTTAGATCTGTTTCTGTTAAAGAAGAAAGATGTTTGATATTTTTATTTTTATTTTTATTGTTCTTCTTCTGTAAATCACAAGAAGCTTGTTGTAGAGGATAAGGTTTATGATGGAACATTGATGAAGAATAAAAGGAATCAAATAAAGAAGATGGTTAGATCTGTTTTGTAAAAAGTTGTTTTGATTTTTTGTTTTAATTTTCCATATCATTTTCTCTCTTTTTTTTTCTTTTTTTACGTCTACGTCAGCGTCACGTAGATAAAAAATTAACGTCTGTTTACTTTTTTTTAACGGAATGACCCAATTTAACAATTTTAATTAGTTCAGTGAGTTAATTTGATAAATTAAAAATTCAATCAAAAATTCAATAAACGTGCCAGCTTTGGTAGCTAAATCATTAGTTTTGTCATAATAAAATTTACAAGGCCAATTCAATTTTCCTTCCAAAGAGGAACTGTTCTAAATTGAGTAACTTTACAAGTCAATTAGACCATAAACTCCGTCCGTGTACAGAGAGGCAAAAAATATCTATTGAGCAAGGTTCTGAACAAGTCGTTCCACCGCAGCCGCCCTTGAATGTTCTCTCTGGTGTCGATGAAACCCATTTGCACTGTTTAAATCTCAAGTAATTAGTATTTGACAATATGAAAAAAGGCTGAATGATATTTGAGAAGAAACCCAGATAAGGAAACAACAAATTATGTTGCCATATTAAAGGAAGGATAGATTGGTGCAAATCAAGGACCAAATATAATGCCTTTATATACACAATTAACTAAATTTTGGGTTCTGCAACTATACAATATACTACTATGTTACTGCGGGCAAGAGGTATATATATACCCATTTTGAGGAATCCCCTAAATGCTGCTTGGGATTTAGCAACAAATCTTTTTAAGGACTTGCATATGGAACCAGGGACGCTTTGCTTTTTATTTTTTTTTCCTGCATTTTCCTCTTGGATAGAATGTAATACACATGTTTTGATCCTCAGAAAATGTTTACAAGGGTAAAAAATAAAATAAACAATAAGATGATCCAATGTATATACATCAATTTCTCATACTCGTTCTTCTCATACTCGATCTGTCTGCTATGATTCATCATCAGCTCCCATTTTCTTGTCTTTTAATTTTATTGACGTTTTGTTAAATGGTGAAATTTTGGATCAAAAAAAAACCTTGAGCCACAGAAATTTTTTTTGCAAGATATCTCAAATAAAATAGCTTGGTTTGTATTCACATAAATGGACCGGGGAACTACAACCAATAAATACACATCTTGGAATCCCAGTGAACATGCATATTACACGGTATAATTGCAGAAAGGCACACTTATTGACCTTTATTTTTATTTTTTACCTTTCCCTATTAACATTAAATCTGCTCAGAATCACGTATTAGCTGTAAAACGGAGTTTGCTTTCCTTCGAGCCCTATCTGTCCCACTGTTAGCAACTTCAGCTAGATGCTCATAAACACCATACTGAAGTGCAGCCAGCAGGAGATTTGAATTGTGTGTACCCAACTCAAGAAGAACTGCCGCTGCGCATTCCCTATTCTTGGGAGTCCCTTCTTTAATGAATTCAACAAGAGTTTGAATAAATGTAAGCTGTCCAATTTCTTGCCTCCCGTCTGGATGCGATGAAATAAGTAACAATATGGAAAGTGTCTCGTCAACCATATCCAAGTAGTTGTCCTTGAGTATCTGGAGTAGAGGTGCCACTATACCAGCTTCAATAGCCCTCGACTTATTTGCATGGCCGAGGGCGAGGTTGAAGAGTGCAGTGACAGCGTCTTTTTTACCTCTAATTGTCCCGCTTCTTAACAATTCTACCAACGGTGGGATCCCATTTAACGACCCTATCGTTGCTTTATTCTCATCGAGCATTGATAAGCTAAATAATGCTGCTGCAGAGTTCTCTTTGGCTCCAATAGTTCCATTTTGCAAGATTTCAATTATTGGTGGAATTGGCCCTTCTCTAGATATGAGTATCTTGTTTGACTCATCAATTGACAAGTTCAAGAGAGCTGTCACAGCATGCTCTTGGATTTTAGAATCCGGATAGGCTAGAAGCTGCACTAGTGGTGGGATTCCTCCATTGTTGGCAATCAAAATTCTGCTCTCTGGACTCTCTCTCGAGAGCCTGCGAATCTTTGTCACTGCCTTTCTCTGCACCTCTAACTGACTAGAGGATAGATTAGCAACCAAGGACAACATTTTCTCGTCTTGTGTAACGGAGGACTTCTCAGGGCTTGAAGGCGGTGGTGTTGGTGGCGCCTCTTTTTTGGGAAGTTCAAAATTGTTCTTCTCACACCACTGCAGAATTAAGTTCTTCAATGCAAAATTTGGTGCTAGTGAAGTGTGAGTCAAAAGTTGCCCCGATTTTGGACACGTTTGGTGATCAGAATCCAACCACTGCTGTATGCTTTCTCTTTCGTACGTCTAAAATAAACAAAGATGAAAACTCAAAATTTAGTTTACATCAAGTACCAAAGAATTTTTCTAACCTACATGAGAAAAGTAAATACACTATTGACACTCAAGTAAGAGTGGAAAAAGGAAGGGGCAACCAAAATTCTGCATAGAAATCAATCATACGGCAAAACAGACGTTTGTGTTCTAAGAGTCTATAGTTTTTATTTTCCTCACTGAAAATACATGTTACTTACTAACGTACTGTAATAAAATTATTGAAGAGGTGAATTACTATTAAGAGCATCTGATACCTGTCCAGTCGAAACAATAACAGGATCTGTCATTATTTCTAGAGTGATCGGACACAGGAATTCGTAAGGGATTGCCAAAGATTGACATTTGTTAAGAGCTTTAGGCACAACAGGATCATCAAGAACATTTGTCTCATCAACTTCAATTCCAGCAAATCGTTTAAATTTGCTCAGGATATCTATGACTTGCTGAGTTGCCTCGGCATTATGTCCACGTTTCTCTTTAACAAATTTTCTTACAGCTGCTGTTTCAATGTTAAGGTCCTCAGCAGTACGTAGGCCCAGCTTGTTTGCCAACCTTTCTATACTGGCACTGTCTGCATTTCGGTCATTCTCTGAGGACAACACCATCATCATATCCATGGCAAGTTCCATATCCTGGCTATCAGTGCGCGTCTTTGCCCTTCTCATTTGCATGCACATCAGCTCAACCTGGAACAAATCACAAACTTCCCTTAGAATTTGGAGAAATTGTTATGCATTTTCACCGGCAAGATTATTATCCCCTTTTTTTCAAATCTGCTTTGCATAAAACTGTTTGAAAGCATTTATTATAATCTTTCAAACTGTCCCTTTCTATATGTTTGCATAACCACATACACATTCAGATTTCAACAAAGTGAAGTGCTGAACTCCTTTTTCCCTAATAAATATTCCTAATAATCTCGTGAACATAAAGAATTTACATGCTGAATGATCAAGTCAATACAAAATACAGGCTAATGTAAATAAAATGTTCAGAACCACAAATCATTATCTCATTCAAAATGAGAAACTATAAGCTAATGATGCTGGAAAAATCTAGCCTATCTCGAATTTATCCAAATGTGAAGAATGAAAATATGTTTACATGTCATCAGCAAAATTCACCAATAAATATAGGAGAGGGTAAGAACTGACCTGTTCCTTCACTTCTTCCGATATTCCAAGCTCATCATGAGGCATACCATCCAATGCTTGATTTATTTTTTCATAAACAGACCGAAATCTAACCATCACTGCCTCATTCTCAAATGCCTAATTAATTAATCACAAACATACATACATAAATAAATAAATAAATCATAAACAAATTAATCAGAAAAATAAAAATCCTAACCAGGTAAATCTTGCTTCCAGCATAACAAGCTTTCAACAATTTCTTGGCGGAATGAAAAGACTTCTTCAATTTACGTAAACAGGCCAAACAATCCTCGGGAATGGGAGTAGTATTAAGGTCCTTAATCTCCTCCAACAATGGCATCAAAAGTTTCAATCGCCTCACCAGGCCATGCCCCTCTTTTCTCTGCGTCACTCGGAATTCCCCAATTGCCTTGACATATTCAATTACCCCAATCAGCTCATCAATCACTTCAGATGATTCGTCTCTTTGTTCTTCTTGTTGATCCATAATTATCTTTTTATCCGCCCAAAACTTGCAGTCTCCTAATTCGCATTCGTAAGCCGTCACCATCTGAAGAGCCTGATACTACCAATCCTCCCCAGAAATTCAAGCTTTTCTGGAGCGATTAAGCAAATTAATTAATTGATTTCTATATCAATTAACCTAATCTAATCTAATCACAACGATAATTTAATTGAGACAGATTATCCTAACCCTAATTTGCCAGAACTTTAACTGATTAATTTCTTCCTTCCCCTGTTTTAGAGGAGTATCGAAGCGAAGTTTACGGGTTTGCACAATTGAAGAAGAAGAGTCGCTTTTTCGCGGCTAAATATAGAATTCCTTTTCAAAAGTTGGTTAATTTTTTTTTTTTTAACAATTACAATATATTGGATAAAGTTTCTAGATATGTCTAAAAATATAATAAATGTAAATATTTGTAAACAAAATATGTACTGAATTGTAGTGATTTTATGATTAATTAAAGTGAATAAAAAATCTCCTTAATTCTTAATTTTCTGTAAATTGTTTTATATTTTGAAAAAGAAAAAGTGCAATTTTACATTTCCTCAAAGTGAACTTAATAGTGTGATTAATCATTACAAAAAAGTTTATTTCAATGCAAATTTGTCATTACTTATAATATATTACCTCCGTCCCATAATAAGTGATTTTTTAGCTTAAATCATACATACCAATATACAAGTTAAAATGACAAAAATACCCTTAATATACTTTCTTTGTTTTGTTTGAGCTGACTTTTTTTTATTGTCTTTGGTCTCTCTTTCTCTTTCTTCACCCTTTCAACTTTCCAATAAATACGCAATAAATACCATTGGATGCATAAGGGCACATATGAAAAAATATTGTAAAAATTGTATTGGAGTTCTAACACATCACTTATTTTGAAAAAAAATGTTAAGACTAAAAAAGCACTTATTGTGGGACGGAGGTAGTATTTTTGTTTGTTAATGTATAATTCTTTTTAGTAGGGGTCCTCTTAGCATGTGCCCTAAGGGCACACATGCTAAGCACACAATTCAAGAGAATATTCTTTTGAACTGTGTGTATATTCTCTTGATTTCTGTATTTGCATCAAATTCAAGGAAATATGCATACAATTCAAGAGAAATATTTCCTTGAACTGTGTGTTTAGTTAAGAAATTCCTTAAGTAAGAATAAACCAAGTCAAAGAAAAGTCAACCGAGGAAAAATCATCAATTGATAGTCTTGAAGTACATTTTCAGGAAATTAATATTTTCATAAGTAATAATGATAATTTCACAATATTATTCTTACATAAATAATAAATGAGTTCCGTACTTGTGTAAAAAAATATTTGTGAAAATATCAATTCTTACTTGTTTTTCTTGATATCAAATGTTTATGACTTTCATATTTTCATATCATACGAAAATATATAAATCTTCATGTTTATTTTTTGAACGATTGAGATTGTTTTAAAAAGATCTATAAAAAAACCATTTAGTCTAATTAATTATCAAATTATATATACCCACTTAAATATCTCTATTTTTTTCATTTTTTTATTACTATAATGAAATGATTTATATGTCAACAAATATATATTTGACATAATTGAATTACAACTAGCCAAAACTTTAAGTGATAAAGACATAATAAATTAGGGAGAGGTTGTGTTTTAATTTCTGCTTATGTCATGTACATAGGCCGTTAATAATATAAACACAAAATTACAGTGTTATGTAATAAGACTTCTATTATAAGGTGTCTTATAATATATATAACATTTATATGAGAATGGAGCTTCTACAAATTACAACTTCGAGAATAAATCAAATTGTATTTTTCAGTCAAAATATTACAACAACTTATGCTAATTATTAAAATTATATTAATTGGATTACTTATTGCTACCAAGTGTAACAAGCAAAATTGGATTATCATTCATATAAGGCCGCCGTATGTTAATGAATACTACAGTGTATACACATATTAATTGTTAGTATGGAAATTATGCATATTTTTCTTCATGGAAAAGAATAGATTTAAAATTCTTTCACTTATGAAGGTAAGTTCGGCCTCCTTTATTTTTTTGGTGAAGAAAGAAAAAGTCAAACTAAAACACCATTATCCAGGATCAGGATGGATGATAAAATTACTAGGTTAATTTTTTGTAAGATTTTATTTTTAAAAATACATAAATACTCCCTCCATTCAAAAATATAAAAATCGATTGGAGATAGAAATACACTACTTTGTAATTATTCAAAATCTAAACCAATAGCTAGATGAAACTACTATAACTAAAAAGATTGATACTTCCTTATGAAATAGTGTAAATGTGAAAAATGAGTAATTTGATTATTGTTACTTAATTTGCTTATTGTTAACAATTAAACACATTTCATAGTTTTTTTTATATTGAATTGAAATTTATAAGTATATATGGATATTATTATTAAGTTTATGAACCGAGAAGTTTACAATAAAAAACTGATATTTATATATATGTTTTTGATATTTTCACATAGTTCTTCCTCAGATGAAAAGAAAATAGATCCCACCGACCATATGAAAATATAAAAAACTCATGCAAAAATAGTGATTCATGAGTTCAACTTAAGAAATTGAGAAAATAATGTGAAAATACAAAATAAAAATTTGAAAGCACATGGTAAGACAACCGTTAAGAAGGCACGCGACTTTTGGCTTTTGATCTTAGGATCGGGCGGCTACGATTTACTAGCCGTTGTTTTTAAAAGTGAAGAGGGCAAGTGCGGACATATATCCGCTGTTTACGACTCAATTTCGTTTATCCAGTTCATATACAATTTTTTTTTCTCATTTTATTTTATTGGAATTGACACAAAACCTAAAGACCCAAGTGAGAGCGTGTTCAGATAGACAGAGAGACAAATTTCAAATTAATCACTCGATTGATGGAGTTTTCTTTTTAGTCTCTCTTTTGCGGATTACAAAAAGTGTATTTTCTTATCTGCAAATTTGACTCGTTTCGTTGAAATTGACACCGAGATTTGAGGTAATCTTGATTTTTTATTGCTCATTTTTTCAATTTTATGATTTGGGTTTTGTTTATGTTGAAAGAAAAGTATTGGGTTTTGTTCGTCTCTCTTAAATCTTGATCCGTCGATTTCATTGCATTATATGAACGCTTTTGATTTTTAAATTAATGGATTAATGTTCTTGTCTATGGGTTTTGATTTCTTTGATCAGTTTGTAAATGAACTTCCTTCTCATTCTCTTTAGCTGTTAATTGCAGATAGTGAAAATGGCTGGATCAGATGAAAACTGTCTCGGTGCGACCAGGCCCGCAAATGCTCAAGGTAGAATGAATTTGCTTCTTCTCTATTAGAAAGTATCAGCGTAAACATTGTATTTGGTTGTTTGTGTATGTATATGAATGTGACCGCTAAACCCTAATCTAATCTATAATGGGATTTGCTTGTAAACACCATAGGGGGTTTAAGGGCCGGAAGTGGGAAGTTCACAGCGGGAATTGGGCAAAATAGGAGGGCACTGAGTTCTATTAACCGGAATATAGTCGAAGCTGCACCATACCCGTACGCAGTTAGCAAGAGAGGTGGCTTGTCAGAGTAATTTCTGTGACCCTTTTCTTTTATAATTTTCCTATAATATCTTTGATTTTTTTGGAATACCCTTTCTGATCTTTTGGGGTCATTTTTATTGTTATTGCTATTCAGGAAACATGCAATTCCATGTAAGAACCCGCCGATTCCGGTGCATCGACCAATGACTAGGTCTGTAGCTGACACTTCTTATTGTTGGTTGTAAAGTGTTTGTTTTCACTTATGTATGAATTTGGATTATCCCTGCTGGCAATAACGTTGTATATATGTTTTCTTTCTTTTTCTCTGTACTTTTTTTAGGAAGCTGGCTGCACAAATGTCTAGCAAGCAGCAGCACCCAATGGTGCAGGTATAGCTTCCTTGTAACCATTGAACTTCTTTATTTGGAACTATTTTTTTACAAGGTTTTAATCAGCAATTATATTAAATAGGAAACAAAGCAACCAGCCCCAACATTCCCAAAAGTAAGTGGAGTAAAAGACTGTCCCATAATTGATGTGGATGATTACACGTCCAGTGATGACTTCCCTGTGCCGATGTTTGTGCAACACACAGAGTCTATGATGGAGGAAATAGATCGGATGGTATGCTGATCTTTCTCAATTTTTATTTATTTTTAGCAATTTGGCAATGAGCTTAAGAAATAATATGATGATTTTATGTAGGATGATGAGGTTGAGATGGAAGATGTAGATGAGGAGCCAATTTTGGACATAGATAGTGGTGATAAGACAAACCCACTTGCTGTAGTTGAGTACATTGATGATCTTTAATGCTCACTACAAGAGAATAGAGGTGACTGAACTTTTCTTCGCCTGATTTTTTTGGAACCTAATAGATTTATGAAGAATTTACTAAATTTCAATATTTGTTTGTCTCAATGTAAAAGATTATCTTTTCAACTTAGTCTCTCTCTTGGAATGTCTGAGAATTTTGGGCATAAGCAGGACAGGACACTGCCCATTTAGATAGTTATTGCCACTTGATTCTGTGTATGCTATTACATATCTGAAATTTTTCTAACTTGGGCAAAATTCACTGATTTTTGTGGCTTGTTTGAGTGGAAGTTTTTAGTAGTATGTCTCACTTTCGTACTGGGTTCTAGCCAATGATAACTGGCCTCACTGTTGTTGATCTTTTTAGTTATTATTTTTAAACCTTTTAATGCAGAGTTCTAGTTGTGTCCCACCAAACTACATGATCCGTCAATCTGATATCAATGAAAGGATGAGAGGGATTCTCATTGACTGGCTGATTGAGGTCAGTATTAAAATCTATTGAGGTGTTACAAAATGTAATATGCAGCACAGCATCATTAACTCTTTAAAGAATTGAACAGGTTCATTACAAGTTCGAATTGATGGAAGAGACCTTGTATCTGACAGTCAATCTGATAGATAGATTCATTGCTGTGCACCCTATAGTGAGAAAGAAACTTCAGCTTGTTGGGGTCACAGCCATGCTTCTCGCTTGCAAATATGAAGAAGTATCTGTTCCCGTTGTGGATGATTTCATCTTGATATCTGACAAAGCTTATACCAGAAATGAGGTGCTTGATATGGTAAGTTTTACAATAAATGTTCTCTTAGTGCTATAGTTTTTCTGTTATAATCCAAGTATAACTGGCCTATAATATCTGAATTCCCGTCGCCTACAGGAAAAATTAATGGTCAACACACTACAGTTTAACCTATCAGTTCCCACTCCATATGTGTTTTTGAGGAGGTTTCTCAAAGCTGCTCAATGTGACAACAAGGTTTGTAATTCAATGCTTACTTGTAGTTTTGTAGATTTTTATACCTAGCATAGCAAGGCAATTAGGAAAATTTCCTCATGAACTTGGTTTGATGAATGTTCAGCTGGAGCTTCTGGCCTTCTTTATAACCGAGCTTTGCCTGGTGGAGTACGAGATGCTCAAGTTTCCACCCTCTCTGCTAGCAGCTGCTGCTGTTTTTACTGCTCAGTGTACTCTCGGCAGGGCAAAGCAGTGGAGCAAGACAAGTGAGAAGCATACCAATTACCATGAATATGAACTGCTGTAAGTGGTTTTCGGCCTTGAGGTGACGACGGTTGATGAGATTAGTTGACTAACTAGTTTTGTTTATTTGATTGTTTACAGGGAATGCTCGAAGATGATGGTTACTTTTCATCAGAATGCGGCCACTGGGAAGCTCACAGGCGTGCACCGAAAGTACAGCACATCCAAATATGGCTATGCTGCTAGATCAGAACCTGCTCATTATCTGTTAGAGGGTGGATTCTAAGCCATGGAGAAGGAAGGAGCAAAACTAACTTTGACTTGGGTTGGGTGGGGCTGAAATTGAGCAACAGAAGTTGCCCCGGGGATGGTTGGAACTTGCTGAAAATGTTCTTTCTGGATATGCTAGTAGGATGTTATTGTTTTTCCCTCCTCAGGCTTTTGATAATATGTATATTTTATTTTATAATTTATCATTGGCAAATAATATCAGTATTACAAGAATTTTGTTTAGCATAATCAGATTATATGTTATCAAATCTAACAATTAATATAAAAGAGTTATTATATTTTATAAGCTTTTTTAAATTAAAAAAATAGTTTATGTGAGAGATCTTTGTCACCCTATTAAAATGACTTGTAAAAATATGAATGAGCTAGAAATCATCACCTATGACTTTTCTAGCATCTACATGATAATGACTTCGATTTGATAATTTTTACAAACTTGATGTTAAATTTGGTGTTTTTTTTTAATATTTGTTCCACATAAACAATAAAGGCTTTAGTTCATTTAAAAAATGAGATAAATAAAAACTGAGATATTAGCTAATAGACAAAAAAAAATTGAAGATCTAAATCATTATTCTCTAGAAATTAACATGGAGTTACCATAAACCAAATTATTTCTAATAATGATGTCATTCTTAATTACATGAGTTTAGGTCATATGAATAATATCATCTTGCTGTCAATCATTAGTTTAAACAAACATAACTATAACTTTTTTTTTTTGATAAAAATCAAGAATGGGAAAAACTAGTCAAATTAAGTACGTCTAAATGAGTCCTTTTGTAAATTTAATTTTATTGTAATTGTCATTTTTGATATTTAAACATAAAACAATGTGAAAATATAATTCCAATCTCCGGGAAAGAAAATATCCTCTTCATTTTTCCCCTTCTCTTCTTGCAGCTCCCATTAGAACTTCAGAAAAAATATGTGACTAGCCAAACCAAAAGATGTGAGGTGAGCCATGACACGTGTCGATAGCCAACGTTCTGAAGGTGATCCTCTGATCTCAATCCAACTTTATTTACTAAATCAAGTCCTTATACTAAATTTTGCCCATGCCCCTCTTTTTTTATTGATTTACAGCAATATTCACACAAATGGTTAAAGAAAGAAACATCTGCTCAGGTTCTCTAGTTCAGTTTTGATGAAAGAGATATTCAAGGTTCAATGGCATGGTAAGGTGACCCCCCCCCCCATGATTTTCTTTTAATAATGTGGTTAAAAATCTGAGTTGGGTTTTTAACTTTTTCTTTCAAAATCTGATATTCTTGGGTTTTCTATTTTCCATTTTTTCTGTCCATCAACTCTATCTGCCCTTGCTCCTGATTTTTTTAGCTAAAGAAGTCGGATAAGAATGTGGTGGAGGGCATCCATAGCAATTTGTTGCATTGATATTTAAGAGTTGTTTGTGGCGGGTGTTGGACTTGATGACTCATATACTCCGCCGGGGCGGGGAGATGGAGGAGGAGAACCCTGCTGGGCTGCCGGGGCGGGCATTAAGCCTAGAGGACCCCGGCCGGGGGGGGGGGGGGGGGGGGGCAGGATGCGAGGGGCGATTAGTTTGCGACTTGGACTTTGGGTTGACTTCCTAATAGACTTAGGAAGGGGTATTATGGGAACTGATATACCATAATATGTTATAGAGTTGGAATAAGATTATTGGGGTATAAATAATACCTATTGTATAACTCTATGTAAAAGACTCACTCTGAATAAGAAAAGGAACGCCTCTTCCGTAGATGTACCCAAATTGGGGAACCACGTAAATCTGTTGTGTTGTGTGATTTTCTCTATAATTGTGTGCGTGTGTATGATCCAATAATTCTAACAAATTGGTATCAGAGCTAGGTTAGATCTGTTAGATTTGGTTGGATTAAACACGAAGAACGATGACATCAAGTTCGTCCGTTTCAAAGTTCGACGTGATGAAGTTTAATGGAACAGGGAATTTCGGGTTATGACAACAGAGGGTCAAAGATCTGTTGGTACAGCAGGGATTGGTTAAGGCGTTGAAAAAGAAGCCAGAGGCTATGTCCTCGTGAGTATAATTCGTCTGTGTTTTGCAGACGAGGTTATGTATCACATGATCGGTGATGAATCGCCATCAGGGGTATGGAGTAAACTTGAATCCAGGTATATGTCTAAGTCTCTAACAAACAAGCTGTTTCTGAAGCAGAAGTTGTTTGGGTTGAAGATGAGTGAAGGTTCAGAACTCATTTAACATATTCACACGTTCAATCAAATTATCAGTGATTTAATTAGGATTGAGGTGAAGTTTGAAGAGGAAGACCAAGCGTTGATATTACTGTGTTCCTTGCCGGGTTCCATGGAGAATCTTGTTACAACTCTGTTATGGGGGAAAGAGACTCTGAAATTGGAGGAAGTCACATCCGTTCTTCTGATGTTTAATCAGCGAAGCTTCAGACTGAGGGTGTTTCGGGTGAAAGGTTGATGGTAAAAGGGGGAGAGCAACGTGGCAGAAAATCGGAAAGGAAAAAATCAGGGATGCATGGGAAATCTAAATCTAGAGGAAAGACTCCTAGGTATAGGGAGTATAGATGTTATAAATGTCGCGAGACAGGTCACTTCAAGAAAGACTGTTCGATGAATAAGGATGATGAAACGAAGACTGGAAAGAAGGCAGAATCGACAAAATCGGCAAACGTTGTGGAAGAGTCATCGGAAGATGGGGATATGTTGTCAGTTTCAACAAACACAGACGTGGCAGATTCTTGGATTCTGGATTCAGCATGTTCGTTTCACATGTCAACTAACAGGGAATGGTTTGACACATACAAATCTGTGGACTGTGGTACCGTTTTGATGGGTAACGATGCCTCGTGCAATATCATTGGAATTGGCACAGTGAAGATCAAGATGTTTGATGGTGTCGTGAGAACTCTGTCTGAGGTGAGGCACATACCTGAATTAAGAAAGAATCTTGTTTCATTGGGAACCTTAGACTCTAATGGTTGTGAGTGTAAAACAGGTGGTGGAGCCATGAGAGTGACAAAGGGTACACTAGTGATTATGAAAGGTTCGAAGGTAAATGGAAATATCTATCGTTTGATAGGGAGCACAGTTGTAGGTGGAGCTGCAACTACTACAGCTGATGATACTGATGATACTTCGTTATGGCATATGCAGGTTGGGGCATATGGGGGAAACGTGAGATGCTGGAATTACACAGAAGAAATCTGTTGAAAGGGGTGAAATCGTGCAAGCTTGATTTCTGCAAGTTTTGTGTTCTGGAAAAACAGTGTAAGGTGTCGTTTAAGCGTGCGGCGAACAAAACTAAGGGGATACTTGATTATGTTCATACTGATGTTTGGGGACCAGTGAGGGTAGCTTCGAAAGCAGGATCACTGTATTTCTTGACTTTCATCGATGATTATTCGAGGAAGGTTTGAGTGTACTTCATGCGGCACAGGTCTGAAGTTTTTGAGAAATTCAAGGTGTGGAAAGCTGAAATGGAAAACCAAACAGGGAAAAAATTGAAGCGTCTCAGATCAGACAATTGAACGGAGTACAAGTATGAGCCGTTTGTGAAGTTTTGTGAGGAGCATGGGATACAGAGGCACTGGATTGTTAGAAAGACACCACAGTAGAATGGGGTGGTAGAAAGGATGAATAGAACTATAGCAGAGAGGGCACGATGCATCAGGTTGAATGCAGGACTTTCAAAGGATTTCTGGGCAGAGGCAGTGACTATGGAAGTTTACATCATAAATAGGTTGCCGAGTACTGCTCTGGATAATAAGGTAGCACAGGAAGTGTGGACAGACAAAGAGGTAGACTATTCTGGTATGAAGATCTTCGGATGTCCAGCCTATGTTCATATTCCTGGTGATGAGAGATCCAAGCTTGATCCGAAGTCCAAACAGTGTATCTTTCTTGGGTATAAGAAAGGTGTGAAAGGGTACAAGCTTTGGGATCCGAAAGTAAAGAAGGTGGTAATCAGTAGGGATGTTGTTTTTGACGAAGCTTCGATGGTTAAGGCGCATCAAGAAGTTCAGAAAAACGCAGCTGGGGAAGACACCAGCAGGACATGCAGGTTGAGCTAGAAAGTTTTGACACTAACAATCCACCACTAGAAGAACAGGTTGATCAGCAACAGCAGGAAAGCATAGCCACATGGAGCCCCAGACGCACTATCAGACCACCGGAGAGGTACAGGTTTGATGATATGGTTGCATATGCACTCTCTACCACTAGTGGGGATCCGTCTACTTTTCAAGAGGCTATTTCTATTCCTGAAAGGGACAGATGGATGGAAGCCATGGTGGAAGAGATGGAATCTTTGAATAAGAATAAGACTTAGGAATTGAAAGAATTGCCTGAGGGGATGAAACCAGTGAGGTGCAAATGGGTATACAAGAAAAAGGAAGCTGTAGCAGAAAAGGAAAAGGAAAAGGAAAGGTTCAAGGCTCGGTTAGTAGCAAAGGGATATTCACAGAGGAAGGGGATTGACTACGATGAAGTTTTTTCTCCGGTAGTGAGGCATACTTCAATCATGATTATATTGGCATTGGTGGCAAGCTATGATCTGGAGTTAGAGCAGCTCGATGTGAAGACAACCTTTCTTCATGGTGATTTGGAGGAGGTTATATACATGGAGCAGCCTGAGGGGTTCAAGCAGCCGGAGACTGAGCATATGTTTTGCAGATTGAAGAAATTTTTATATGGGCTGAAACAGTCTCCAAGACAATGGTATAAGAAATTTGATTCTTTTATGATCCGGATTGGGTTCACAAGATGTGAGTATGATTGTTGCGTGTATGTTAAGAGTCTTGAGGATGATTCCCATATTTTTCTGTTACTATATGTGGATGACATGCTAGTTGCTGCGAAAAGTATGGGTGAAGTCAACAGGTTGAAGGCCTTGTTGGGAAAGGAGTTTGACATGAAGGATTTGGGTGCGGTGAAGAAAATACTTGGAATGGAGATTCGCAGGAATAGGTCAGCGGGGAAACTATGGTTGTCCCAAAAGACTTATGCGAGGAAAGTGTTGGAGAGGTTTAGTATGACTAATGCTAAACAGGTCAGCACGTCATTGGCGAGTCACTTCAGGTTGTCTACAGCACAGTGTCCGAAAAAGGCTGAAGAGATTCATGATATGTCAAAGGTGCATTATGCGAGTGCAGTTGGTTGTTTGATATATGCGATGGTATGTACAAGACCGGATTTGACACATGCAGTCAGTACAGTGAGTAAATTCATGGGAAATCCAGGAAGAGAACACTGGAAAGCGGTAAAGTGGATATTCAGATATCTGAAGGGTATTGCAGATCATGGAATTATGTTTTCAAGGCAAGATCGGATATCAGTAGTGGGGTATGTAGATGCGGATTACGCTGGAAGGTTGGATGACTTGAGGTCTACAACAGGGTATATGCTCACTTTAGCAGGTAGACCGATTTGTTGGAGATCCATGGTACAAACTCTAGTAGCTCTATCGACTACTGAATCTGAGTATATGGCTTTGGCTGAGGCTGGAAAAAAGCGTTGTGGCTAAAGGGTTTTGTGACGGAGTTGGGCATAGATCAAGGTGGAGTACAGTTGTATTGCGATAATCAGAGTGCCATTTACTTGGCAAAGCATCAGGTATATCACGCAAGGACCAAGCATATTAATGTAAGGTATCACAAGATGAGAGAATTAATTATCATAGGGGATGTGTATTGGAAAAGGTGCACACTTTTGAAAATACAGCTGACATGTTGACAAAGACTGTGATCGCGGACAAGTTCAAACATTGTTTGGACTTGGTTAATATCTCCGAATGTTAGTAGGAGGGAACACCGCCCCGGATTGAGTGGAACAAGTGGTTAAACTTCTGAATGGGCGAGGTTATTCGTCAAGGTGGAGTTTGTTGGACTTGATGACTCATATACTCTGCCGGGGCGGGGGGGCGGGGGGGCGGACGCGAGCAGCGATTAATTTGCGACTTGGACTTTGGGTTGACTTCCTTATTAGACTTAGGAAGGGGTATTATGGGAACTAATATACCATAATATGTTATAAAGTTGGAATAGGATTATTGGGGTATAAATAATTCCTATTGTATAACTTTATGTAACAGACTCACTCTGAATAAGAAAAGGAACGCCTCTCCTGTGGACGTACCCAAATTGGGGAACCACGTAAATCTGTTGTGTTGTGTGATTTTCTCTGTAATCGTGTGCGTGTGTGTGATCCAATAATTCTAATAGCGGGGTTTCGACTTTTTTCCAGATGAAGAATTTCTAGCAATCTCCGGGTCTCTCAGTACGGTAGTTGATACTGTTCAAAGATGCTGGACCCCCTACCTTTTTTCCATGTGTTGTGAAGCTGCCACCATTTTTCTTTGGTTAATTTGATTCGAATCTATTTGTCTGCGTGTGAGATTCAGTCTGTTCATTGAGCAAGTCGTTTAGTGCAACTCTGTATATTGACATGTTCTTTCTAAATACGGTTGGTCTTTCAGTATAACTGTTAAGTGAGTCAAGCAAGTTTGGTTGTTTATGTTATTATTTTGCACAAGAACAGTAACTAATTAAAACATATAGTAACCTAAATGAGCTGCCAAATGACCTACATATTTTATTGACTAGAAAGTGCTTTATATACATGAGAAACATAACAGAAATGCATAACAGATTACAAAAAAATAGCATCACAAGCTCATGAATCCAGGAGCTTATCTTTTCGTTCAAGCAACAACTACTTTCCTATTTTCAAGCAACTACTTTGAAGCTTTCAAACATTTTGACTTATTCAAAAAATACTCCAGCAACTTTATTTCAGCTATATTTGAATATCTTAGCAGCCTATTCAGCATGACACATCAGCAGCTGAGTCATCTTCTCAACACTCCTCCTCGGATCAGCTGCTGCTCATTCCCAATTTTTCTCTTTGGAATTCAAACCTGGCTTTAGAAAGTGCTTTTGTCAGAATATCAGCAACCTGATTTTCTGTATTGCAATGGAGCAACAGTATTTCTCCTTCTTTCTGTACTTCCCTGAGAAAGTAAAATTTAATCTTAAAATGCTTTGTTTTCCCATGGAAAACTGGATTGTTAGATATAGATATTGCAGCTTGGTTATCAACAAAGATTTGTGTGGACTCCTCATGTTCTATATGCAGATCTGTTAACACTTTCCTAATCCACAGAGCTTGGTTTACAGCTGCTGTAGCAGCCAT
This sequence comes from Panax stipuleanatus, assembly GCA_020205555.1. NCBI lineage: Eukaryota > Viridiplantae > Streptophyta > Magnoliopsida > Apiales > Araliaceae > Panax > Panax stipuleanatus. Next base: position 157,057,873 of record CM035118.1, read on the forward strand.
ATATTCAGCTTCAGCAGTACTTTGTGCAATAATCTCTTGCTTCCTTGAACACCAGGAGAACATGCCTGATCCAAAACTAAAACAAAAACCAGTTGTACTTCTCATATCATCAACAGAACCTCCCCAATCACTGTCAGAGAAGCCATGGAACTTAAAATCTGAACAATGAGTGAACTTTATGCCATAATTGACAGTGCCTTTGATATATCTCAGAATCCTCTTTGCAGCTTCAAAATGCACCTCACTTGCACAGTGCATAAACCTCAAAAGTAAACTCACAGCATGCATTATATCAGGTCGGGTTGCTGTAAGATACATTAAGCAACCAATCAAACTCCTGTACAAACCTTCATCAACCTTATCAGCTCCATCATCTTCGCTGAATTTGTCTTTCTGATTCATAGGAGTTGATGTAACTTTGCAGTCTTCCATGTGAAATTTTTTGAGTATCTCCTTTGCATTCTTTCGTTGGCAGATAAAGACTTCATGCTGCCTTTGCTTTACTTCCATTCCCAGAAAATAGGACATCAAGCCTAAATCTGTCATCTCAAACACCTTAAACATTTCTGCTTTAAATTCTTTTATAAGCTCCTCATTGCTCCCTATTATAAGCAAATCATCAACATAAACAGACACAACAATTAAGTCAGTAGCCTCCTTCTTCACATACAGAGTAAATTCATTTAGACTTTTTACAAAGCCTAGGCTTAATAAGTGATTATCTATCCTGCTGTACCAGGCCCTTGGGGCTTGTTTAAGACCATACAATTCCTTTTTCAGTAAATACACCTTATCCTCATGCCCCTGCATAACAAATCCCTCTGGCTGCTCTATATATATTTCCTCCTGCAAAAAACCATTCAAAAAGGCTGATTTAACATCTAGCTGATACACCTTCCAGCCTTTTTTGTGCTGCAATTGCTAGCAGCAACTTGATTGTATCTAAACTTGCCACAGGTGCAAAGGTCTCAGAGAAATCAACACCATAGATTTGAGCATAACCCTTCACCATTAGCCTTGCTTTATACTTGTTAACTGATCCATCTGCATTTAACTTGGTTCTGAACACCCATTTAACTCCTATAATCTTCCTATTTTGAGGTTTTTCCTTAAGCTCGCAAGTGTGATTTTTCTCTATCATTCTCATCTCCTCTTTCATAGCTTCCATCCATTTCTGATCTTTTACAGCTTCTTCAAATCCTGTAGGCTCCATTACAGCAACATTGCATCTTTGATAAATGTCAGAAAGCAGTCTTGTTCCCCTGACTGCTGGGTCATCAACATTGTCTTCAGAAGGTTGCAAATCTTCTAAAAATTGATCTTTTTCTCCATCATCCTAATTCCACTGCTTATTCTCCATGAAAGTAACATCTCTACTTATCAGAATTTTCCCTGTTTGAGGTTGAAAAATTCTGTAAGCTTTAGAGATGTTGCTGTAACCAATGAAGACTCCCGGTTCTGTTTTCTTATCAAGCTTGTCTTTCTTCACTTGAGGCACATATGAAAAACAAAGACAACCAAATACTTTGTAGTTATGTAATAAAGGTTTGTCTCCATACCAAACCTCAAAGGGTGTTTTTCTTTTCAAAGCCCTCGTTGGAAGTATGTTAAGTAGAAAAACAACATTATTTGCAGCCTCTGCCCAAAACTATTTTGGCAGCCCTTTTTCATGTAGCAGACATCTGGTCATCTCCATGAGTGTTCTATTCTTCCTCTCACTCACTCCATTTTGTTGTGGAGTGTATGGAGTTGTCAGCTGGTGCTCGATTCCAGCTTCTTCACAAAACAAATCGAACTGTTCTGAGGTGTATTCCTTGCCATTATCTGATCTTAACACTTGCATCTTGCAGCCACTCTGGTTTTCCACCCAAACTTTGAATTTCCAAAACACAGCTGCTGTGACGCCCCCATAATAGGTCCATTCAACCCAACCCATTCTGAGTCGCCAAATACATGGTACAGAATTCAAATACAAACTTTATATCATACGGTCATGCAAAATACGACCACACAACTGTGAGTGTCAATACAAATATGTAGAAAATATTAATATTCAAACTAAGTCCTCATTACAATTATTATCACACTATTTATCAGAAATAGTGAGGACTACTACTGCTCTAACTCGGACCATCACTCTGTCCCCCGACTAGTTCCCGCAACATTCTCATTTCCTGAAGAGGACAACAGATGAAAAGGGTGAGCTCAACTAGCTCAGTAAAGAATATTATGACTAAGATAATGGAAAATAAATTATCGTTAGCCTTCAATAAATCAGATAAAATATAATGGACAACCAATCTTAGATCAATATTCGCAGCGAAAATAACAATTTATTAGAAAAGTTAAGCAGAGAATCAAGTCTACTATCTTCTATGATTTAAAAGTCCATCATCAATATTTTATCCCTGTAACATCAATCAATATACATCTCGAATCAAATATTCATCTTTGCACTACAGGCCAAAGATATTCATCAGGTAATCATTCATCTTTGCTCTACAGGCCAAAGATATTCATCAAGTAATCATTCATCTTTGCTCTACAGGCCAAAGATGTTCAGTTACATCACCTTTTAGGACTGAGAATGATGAAAAATATTTTAAAAAAAACGAATCCAGTGAGATAAAAGACAAATACTAAGGATTCGTATTTTAGTATATCCAATTCAAAAATACCTCGTAATAATCAATTATGGAGCAAAATTCAATAATAGAGCTCAAAACTTGGATACAATCAAAGATAGTAACCTTAACAAGCAATTTGGACAAATAGAAGAAAATTTAGTTTTCTCGTGAATAGTGCCGTATACGTGAATAGTGCCGTATACGTGAATAGTAACTCCGACGGAAAAAGTAAGAATTTCAACATAAAATCCATGACAATATTTCTGTATAATGATATTGAAAAGAATAACATCATTTACGAAAGAAATAACATCCCTTACTTCAAAAAGATAGTACCTCTGACTGGAATATCGGATATAATATTGAAGGAAACTTGCGCTGAATACTAATACTCAAAGTATAGAAATACTCACAAAAATACGCTCGATATTATAGAGAGAGAAAACTTATGATTCTGGTGTGATTTTCAATTCTAACCTAAGCACCCTATTTATAGGAAAAGCTTAGGATGCCAAAGGAGACTAAATGAATAAAATAATATATTTTTTTTCAAAATTTTCGCCGCCTGGCGGCTAAAAAAATTTCCAACAAAAGTGGGGCCCGCCCATAATTTTTTTTTCTTTCCGAAACTTCAATAATTCATAACAAATAGCCCCTTAGTCAGAAAAATACAAATTCTATGTCCTTCCATAGGAAATTTAATTCTCTACAACTTTGCAGAAGGAAGCTTTTCCAAATTCCAAACATAAATTATCCGAAATCCAAAAACAGATGATTTCTCACACCAAAATATTGATAAAAACTCACCAGCGCCAATTCCTTCTTTAATATTCACAAAATAAATATTTCCTTATCATATAAATCAATAATTAATTATTCACAAATAATATTATAGAACTACAATATTAACAACCAGGTCGTTCTCAGGACAAATGGGGCCTTCCGATAAGGACTTCTCCTTACTGGCGCGCAATTAAATAACCCCTCCTAGACAGAACTTCCTTAGACATTGTCAATAATACTATCTAATAATATTATTCAAATAATATGAATTATTGAGTTGATAACGTGAAATACTGTGCAACGACAATTATTGAATCAATACTACAAAATATCAACTGTAGCCATTATTGAATCAATCATATAAAATGGCAACGTAGCAATTATTGAGTCAATAAAATATCAATGTAACAATTATTGAGTCAATAATATAAAATATCAACGTAGCAATTATTGAGTCAATAATATAAAATATTGAACAGTAATTACTGTAACAATAATTGAGTAATAGCTTCTCACGTAAGACTCAATAATTCGAAATACTGTGCAATACCGTGTGCTACTATGCAACACCGTGTATCACTGTATTTTAACCACCGTGTATTTCAACAGTACTAACGGTAACAACCACGCCGTTATTTTGTAAAAAAGTTATTTCTGTCGCTTTCTATATCCGACAGTTATTCCGTTGTGGGGGCCCACAAATAGCTGCGCAGTCGTACGAATATTCCCCGACAACAAGAATATTCCACGACCAAACGAATATTCCCCGACAACAAGAATATTTTATAACCACTTGCTCATTTTAAAAATGTTTGCACATTTCACCCATAACTTTCATATTTATCAAATCAACACCTTACTATTTCGAAATAATATATAAAGAAAACTAAATCTTTATTCATAAAAGTTGGGGTCTTACAACCTCCCCTCTTATGAAATTTCGTCCTCGAAATTGACGTACGTACCTGGTATGTCGAAAAGGTGAGGATACCTCGCTTTCATTTCCGATTCCAACTCCCAGGTCATTTCCTCAATAGCCTGGTTTCTCCACAAAACTTTAACTTGAGGTATAATTTTCGAGCGTAGGACATGCTCCTTCCTATCCAAGATCTTGACAGGTACCTCCTCGTACGTTAAATCTTCGGCTATCTCGTCTGGTTCTAACTCAATAATGCGGTTTGGATCCTTCACATATTTACGTAACACGGATATGTGAAACACGTTATGAACACGAGACATGCTTGGAGGTAAAGCGAGTCTATAAGCCACATTTCCTATTCGGTCAAGAATCTCAAATGGACCAATGAATCGTGGGTTAAGCTTTCCTCTCTGCCCAAACCTTGTAACTCCTTTCCACGGAGCAATACGTAACAATACATGGTCCCCAACGTTAAATTCCACGTCCTTTCGATGAAGATCCGCATAACTCTTTTGTCGATCTTGTGCTGTTTGTATACGTTGTCGGATTATTTGGATCTTTTCTGTAGTCATACGTACCAACTCCGGTCCCAACAATGTTGTTTCACCCACCTCGTTCCAACATACTGGAGAGCGACACTTTCTCCCATACAACGCTTCGAATGGAGCTACGCCTATACTTGCCTGATAACTGTTGTTGTAGGAGAATTCCACCAATGGTAAATACTTATCCCAACTCCCTTTGAAGTCTAGAACACAGAGTCTCAATAGATCTTCAAGAGTTTGGATAGTCCTTTCCGATTGTCCTTCTGTTTGAGGATGATAAGCCGAACTGAATCGTAAATCCGTACCCATAGCTTTCTGCAAACTGATCCAAAATCGTGAAGTAAATCTGGGATCACGATCCGAAACTATGGATACTGGCATGTCATGCAACCTCACAATCTCATTCACGTACATATGAGCAAGACGTTCAAGGGAATAAGTCTCTCGTATCGGCAAGAAATGAGCAGACTTGGTTAATCTATCAACAATAACTCAAATCGCATCTAAGCCTTGAGAAACCTTAGGAAGACCCGTAACGAAATCCATCGTAATGTGTTCCCACTTCCATTTCGGAATCTCCAGTGGTTGCAATGGACGCTTCGGTACTTGATGCTCCGCCTTTACACGTTGACAAATTAAACATCTCGAAATGAACTCCGCGATCTCTCTCTTCATATTGCCCCACCAAAATGTATGTCGAAGATCACGATACATTTTAGTACTCCCAGGATGGATTGCAAACGGTGTGTTGTGTGCTTCCATCATGATTCTATACTTCAAGTCGGAATCGTTAGGAACACAAAGTCTGGAGTTGACTCGAAGTATTCCATCTTCATCGATTCTCGCTTCTGGAATTGCACCTTCTTGCACCTTCTTCATCTTCATCAGCTCCGCATCCGTAGCTTGAGCAGCTTTAACTTTATCAATCAAAGCTGGTTCTACGCGTATACTTGACATCATCGCACTCGTTCCCACATATGATCTTCTACTCAACGCGTCAGCTACCACGTTCGCTTTTCCAGGATGGTATTGGATAGTATGATCGTAATCTTTCAACAGCTCAAGCCAACGTCGTTGCCGCATGTTGAGTTCCTTCTGAGTGAAGAAATATTTAAGGCTCTTATGATCCGTATAAATCTCCACTTTCTCTCCGTACAAGTAATGTCTCCAGATCTTCAACGCGAAAACGATTGCTGCCAACTCTAGATCATGAGTAGGATAATTCCTTTCATATTCTTTGAGTTGTCGCGAGGCATAGGCTATGACTTTCCCATGTTGCATGAGAACACATCCTAACCCTTTGCCCGAAGCATCGCTGTAAATAACAAATCCATCCGAACCAGATGGTATTGTCATAACAGGTGCCGAGATAAGTCTCCTCTTGAGCTCTTGGAAGCTCTTCTCGCATTCCTCTCTCCAAACGAATTTCGTATCTTTCCGAGTCAACTGAGTTAATGGAGTAGCGATTCGAGAAAATCCCTCTACGAACCTCCGATAATAACCAGCTAAGCCCAGAAAGCTTCGTACTTCAGTCACCGACTTAGGTTGCTCCCAGCTTTGTATTGCTTCAATCTTCGCCGGGTCCACAGATACTCCACGTTTCGATACCACGTGCCCAAGGAATGCTACTTCCTCAAGCCAGAACTCGCATTTCTTCAGCTTAGCATATAGCTTGTTCTCACGAAGCTTTTGAAGTACTAACTTCAAATGGTGTTCATGATCTTCACGGCTTTTAGAATAGATGAGGATGTCATCAATAAAGACAACAACGAATTGATCTAAATACTCCTTAAATACACGGTTCATCATATCCATGAAAGCAGCAGGAGCATTAGTCAATCCAAAAGACATGACTAAGAACTCATAATGCCCGTACCGTGTTCTAAAAGCAGTCTTTGGAATATCCTCAGTTTTAATCTTCAACTGATGATATCCAGAACGAAGATCGATCTTTGAAAAGAATTGCGCTCCTTGCAACTGGTCGAACAGGTCATCAATACGAGATAACGGATACCTATTCTTAATGGTGACATGGTTCAACTCCCGATAGTCAATGCAAAGTCGCATACTCCCGTCTTTCTTCTTTACGAATAAAACAGGAGCACCCCAAGGAGACGTACTAGGACGAATAAAACCGATGTCTAACAATTCTTGTAATTGGATCTTTAACTCCTGAAGTTCAATAGGAGCCATTCGATATGGGGTTTTAGAAATGGGCTTTGGCTCAAGGTCAATAAAGAATTCAACTTCACGTTCTGGGGGTAGATCGGGAAGTTCTTCGGGAAATACATCAGGAAACTCATTAACAACGGAAATATCATTCAAATCTGATGTATTCTGGTTTAGATCAGTGACATGAGCTAAGAAAGCTTGACATCCGTTTTTTAATAAACGAATAGCCTTGGGATTTGAAATGATATTGACTGATTTTAGTGGTTTGGTGGTTTGAATTCGTACAACAGGTTGATTAGGAATATGAAAACTAACAACCTTACGAAAACAATCAATTCTGGCATGGTAAGTGGTTAACCAGTCAATTCCTAAAATCACGTCAAATGCAAGTATTTTCAAAGATATAAGATCAACAGGTAAGGTAAGGGTACCAATCTGAATCAAGCAAGATTTGTAAACTGTAGATGTAACAAAGGTTTCTCCTAACGGAGTTTCAACAGATAAGTCAAAGTCTAATTTATCAGAAGTCAAGTTCAAACGTTGAGCACAAGTAGGTGAAATAAAAGAATGGGTAGCACCGGTATCTAACAAGGTGTAAACTTCACAAGAGTTTATGATCAGCTTACCCGTAATCACCTCGTGTGGATTCCTCGCGTTTTGAGCTGTCACGACAAACGCTCTTCCAGGAATCACCGACTTTGACTTGTCTGCAACCGCCTTTGGAATCACCACCCCCGCTGAACTTGGTTTCGCAACAGGACAATCTTGAGCTATATGTCCTTCTTTTCCACAGTTATAGCATCCTTTGAATTGTTGTGGGCAGTTTGGGCTGATATGTCCCTCTTTCCCGCATTTAAAGCATACGACCGGTGGTCGTTCTCCTCCCCTCGAAACAGTTGATGCTGGTGCTGATGTCGACGTCTTTGCGTTCTCATTGTTGTACCTTCTCTTCTTGAAATCTCCTCCCGATTCGCTTCTTCTACTATCATGGCCACGATAACCACCGGAGTGGTTACCGCTTCTGTCATACTTTCCTCCTCGCTGGTTGTCATTGCTCCGATGACTGCTGTCACCGGTACGACCTTGGTTGTGGTCCCTCGGTTGAACATAATCATTATCTCGTTCTAATAACTGGGCCCTGTTTACTACATCCGAATATAAAGAAAATTTATGATAAATGAGGTATTGACGTATTTCGGGTTTCAAACCTCTTAGAAACATCCGCGTCATACGTTCCTCATTCTCCACCAAATGAGGTGCAAACCTGGACAGCTCCGCAAACTTAGCCTCGTACTGGGATACCGTCATATTGTTTTGTTCGAGTCTAATAAATTCTACTTACTTCATATGACGAATACTTTCAGGAAAGTACTTGTCATTAAACAGTTTCTGGAACGCTTCCCAAGACATCTTGAGTGCGGCAGGCTGGGTACGCTTCACGGATTCCCACCAGTAATATGCCTCTCCACGGAACATAAACGTGGCGAATGGAACCTTCTGTTCCTCCGTACATCCCAAGACATCAAATATCTTGGTAATTTGTTTAATCCACGTCTCCGCCTTGATCGGATCTGGCTTTCCCAGAAACTCTGGTGGTCCCAATTCTTTGAACTGCTTGGCAGTGACAGCTCGCGTGTTGTTATTATCTCCACCTGTATGTTGCACACGAGTCTCCCTCGTCTGGTTTTGCATGAACTGCAAAAAACTTCTAAATATCTCATCGTTTATCGTCTGACCAGCGTTATTTTCAGGATGAACATTGCCTTCTTGTTGCATGTTCTCCTAATTAACGATTAAAGGTGTCTCCACAGTCTCATTCACTTCGTTGTTAACATTCTCAGCTGCCATTCTCAAATACTGCCATAAAACAAGGGTTAATTAAACAAATTAACATATCACATATTAACCCTATGCTCCGACTGACCAATTAAATACCACATAAGCTTAGGTAGGACACACTAGCGAAGGATTTACTCGTCTCTCCTCTCCTAGTTCTATTCCCCGATCTCCGCCAGAGATCATATCCCTAAGCTCTGATACCAACTGTGACGCCCCCAGAATAGGTCCATTCAACCCAACCCATTCTGAGTCGCCAAATACATGGTACAGAATTCAAATACAAACTTTATATCATACGGTCAGTGCAAAATACGACCACACAACTGTGAGTGTCAATACAAATATGTAGAAAATATTAAGATTCAAACTAAGTCCTCATTATAATTATTATCACACTATTTATCAGAAATAGTGAGGACTACTACTGCTCTAACTCGGACCATCACTCTGTCCCCCGACTAGTTCCCGCAACATTCTCATTTCCTGAAGAGGACAACAGATGAAAATGGTGAGCTCAACTAGCTCAGTAAAGAATATTATGACTAAGATAATGGAAAATAAATTATCATTAGCCTTCAATAAATCAGATAAAATATAATGGACAACCAATCTTAGATCAATATTCGCAGCGAAAATAACAATTCATTAGAAAAGTTAAGCAGAGAATCAAGTCTACTATCTTCTATGATTTAAAAGTCCATCATCAATATTTTATTCCTGTAACATCAATCAATATACATCTCGAATCAAATATTCATCTTTGCACTACAGGCCAAAGATATTCATTTGTATCATCAGTGGTCATATTCATCTCAACACCTGTCATCTTTGCACTACAGGCCAAAGATATTCATCAGGTAATCATTCATCTTTGCTCTACAGGCCAAAGATATTCATCAAGTAATCATTCATCTTTGCTCTACAGGCCAAAGATGTTCAGTTACATCACCTTTTAGGACTGAGAATGATGAAAAATATTTTAAAAAAAACGAATCCAGTGAGATAAAAGACAAATACTAAGGATTCGTATTTTAGTATATCCAATTCAAAAATACCTCGTAATAATCAATTATGGAGCAAAATTCAAGAATAGAGCTCAAAACTTGGATACAATCAAAGATAGTAACCTTAACAAGCAATTTGGACAAATAGAAGAAAATTTAGTTTTCTCGTGAATAGTGCCGTATACGTGAATAGTGCCGTATACGTGAATAGTAACTCCGACGGAAAAAGTAAGAATTTCAACATAAAATCCATGACAATATTTCTGTATAATGATATTGAAAAGAATAACATCATTTACGAAAGAAATAACATCCCTTACTTCAAAAAGATAGTACCTCTGACTGGAATATCGGATATAATATTGAAGGAAACTTGCGCTGAATACTAATACTCAAAGTATAGAAATACTCACAAAAATACGCTCGATATTATAGAGAGAGAAAACTTATGATTCTGGTGTGATTTTTAATTCTAACCTAAGCACCCTATTTATAGGAAAAGCTTAGGATGCCAAAGGAGACTAAATGAATAAAATAATATATTTTTTTTCAAAATTTCCGCCGCCTGGCGGCTAAAAAAATTTCCAACAAAAGTGGGGCCCGCCCATAATTTTTTTTTTTCCGAAACTTCAATAATTCATAACAAATAGCCCCTTAGTCAGAAAAATACAAATTCTATGTCCTTCCATAGGAAATTTAATTCTCTACAACTTTGCAGAAGGAAGCTTTACCAAATTCCAAACATAAATTATCCGAAATCCAAAAACAGATGATTTCTCACACCAAAATATTGATAAAAACTTACCAGCGCCAATTCCTTCTTTAATATCCACAAAATAAATATTTCCTTATCATATAAATCAATAATTAATTATTCACAAATAATATTATAGAACTACAATATTAACAACCAGGTCGTTCTCAGGACAGATGGGGCCTTCCGATAAGGACTTCTCCTTACTGGCGCGCAATTAAATAACCCCTCCTAGACAGAACTTCCTTAGACATTGTCAATAATGTTATCTAATAATATTATTCAAATAATATGAATTATTGAGTTGATAACGTGAAATACTGTGCAACGACAATTATTGAATCAATACTACAAAATATCAACTGTAGCCATTATTGAATCAATCATATAAAATGGCAACGTAGCAATTATTGAGTCAATAAAATATCAATGTAACAATTATTGAGTCAATAATATAAAATATCAACGTAGCAATTATTGAGTCAATAATATAAAATATTGAACAGTAATTACTGTAACAATAATTGAGTAATAGCTTCTCACGTAAGACTCAATAATTCAAAATACTGTGCAATCCGTGTGCTACTATGCAACACCGTGTATCACTGTATTTTAACCACCGTGTATTTCAACAGTACTAACGGTAACAACCATGCCGTTATTTTGTAAAAAAGTTATTTCTGTCGCTTTCTATATCCGACAGTTATTCCGTTGTGGGGGCCCACAAATAGCTGCGCAGTCGTACGAATATTCCCCGACAACAAGAATATTCCACGACCAAACGAATATTCCCCGACAACAAGAATATTTTATAACCACTTGCTCATTTTAAAAATGTTTGCACATTTCACCCATAACTTTCATATTTATCAAATCAACACCTTACTATTTCGAAATAATATATAAAGAAAACTAAATCTTTATTCATAAAAGTTGGGGTCTTACAGCTGCAACCTCGGATTTAAACCTTAAGAAGTAAATCCAACACATTCTTGTTAAATCATCTATAAAAGCAATATAATATTTACTTCCCTTTAATGATGGAGTTCTCTGAGGCCCTCCAAGATCAGTATGTATTAGTTGCAGCTTCTGTGAAGCCCACCAGGCCTTTTTAGGAAATGGCAATTTACTTTGTTTTCCATATTGGCAAGCCTTGCAGCCAAGTACATGCTCTTCTAGTGGAGGTAATCCTTGCCCCAGCTGATTTTTCTGCATATATATGAGTGCTGCATGGTGAAAATGGCCCAATCTCTTGTGCCAAATTTCTGTTGTGTTCATAGAGACTTGATATGTTGTCTGCTCCTTCATTGGATCCAGAGAGAAACACTTGCCTCTCATTTTGATTGTACACACCTCGTGGCCATCCGCATCTCTAATCATACACTTTTTGTCTTCAAACAACAGTTTATAGCCTTTCTCCAGTAGCTAACCAACACTTAGCAAATTATGATCAATTTTAGGCACATATAAAACATCAGTAATTAGTTTTGTACCTAAAATACTTTTAATTGCTACTGTCCCTTTGCCTCTTACTTCAATGAACTCATCATTTCCAACCTTGACTTTGGAAATTGTTGTTCTATCCAGCTCTCTAAAGAGCTCTTCGTCATAGGTCATATGGTTTGTGCAGCCACTATCAACTAACCAATGTTCATTAGAGCTTTTGCTTACATAACATAAGGCAACAAACAGGTGCTCCTCCTCCTGCTGGTCCACCATTTTAGCTTCACCCTCTTGCTGTTGTTTACTTCTGCAAACCTTCTCTATGTGGCCTAACTGGTTGCACTTTTTTGCACTTGATGTCAGGCTCCCACCAACACTTAGATTGAGGATGATTTGTCTTTTTGCAATGTTGACATTGAGGGTAAGTTCCTCCTTTGTTGTTACTGCCTCCAGCTCCAGCATTTCCTTTGTTTGAGTTGTCTATATTGCCCTTCTTTTTCTTGCCTTTACTTATATCCTGGATTTGTAGTTTGGCCTGCAAAGCTCCCTCCACAAACCCTTCTTGCCTAATTAGTCTTCTCTGCTCCTGCGCCTGTAAAGCATTCAAAAATTCTGCCAAGGAAATACTTGTTAAGTCTTTAGATTCCTCAAGAGAGGAGATTTTGGACTCAAACCTTTCAGGTATGGTTACTAGGATTTTTTCAACAACCCTTTGATCAGACAAGTCTTCTCCAAGCAACCTTACCTTGTTTACTATGCTCAGTAGCCTATTAGAGTATTCCTTTATGGTCTCTGATTCCTTCATCCTTTGTATCTCAAATTCCCTCCTTAAGTTCATCACTTGCGTGCTCCTTGATCTGTCATTGCCTTGAAACTCAGTTCTGAGATAGTCCCAGATGTTTTTGGCCGACTCCAAAGTCATGATCTTGGTGAAAAGAACTTCAGAAACTGCTGATTGGAGGCATGATTTGGCTTTGAATTTTTTAGTTGTCCTCTCCTTGTGAACCTTGATTTCTTGGACAGTGGGATTGTCAGACAATGGATTGATTTCATAATCAGCTTCAACTGCCTCCCAAAGATCAACTGCTTGTAAATAAGCAGTCATCCTTACTGCCCATGTTTGATAATTCTCACCAGTGAAAACTGGTGGTATTATTGGAGAGAAAGCATTTGAGGCCATGCTTAGAAAGGTTAGGTATTTATGTGTTTTGGTGAAAGAATACTCTCAGGATTTCTCACACAGGCCCCTTAAGAAAATAGCTCTGATATCAATATGTTATTTTGCACAAGAACAGTAACTAATTAAAACATATAGTAACCTAAATGAGCTGCCAAATGACCTACATATTTTATTGACTAGAAAGTGCTTTATATACATGAGAAACATAACAGAAATGCATAACAGATTACAAAAAATTAGCATCACAAGCTCATGAATTCTGGAGCTTATCTTTTCGTTCAAGCAACAACTACTTTCCTATTTTCAAGCAACAACTACTTTGAAGCTTTCAAACATTTTGACTTATTCAAAAAATACTCCATCAACTTTATTTCAGCAATCTTTGAATATCTTAGCAGCCTACTCAGCATGACACATCAGCAGCTGAGTCATCTTCTCAACAGTTTATAAGGAAAAGATGTTTGAGAAAAAGCAGAAAAAGTTTCTAACTATGGCACCCTTGAATGTGCCTAGCATGATGATTTGAGATTTCGGGAAGCCGGAAGGGGCTGTGTGGCTTTTGAAGCTTTTGCTCACAACGATGTCACAGTTGTGTTTTGTGAGCATGTTGGTAGTGTGCATTTCATTACAGAAGGGACAATAGTCCACACTATACTGTGATGATTGTTAGCCATAGGAATCGTAGATTGAAAATTGAGGTCAATGGTAAGACGGTGGTTGATGAAGCAGGGGGCGGGCTATGATTTTCTGTTATGGAATTGTAGCTCGAGTGGAGTAAGCTTAGCATGCAGATTCCTATGTTTGGTTATCTGGTTAGCCAGACACTTCTTCTTAGCAGATACATTTTTGTACAGAAGTTTCATTCCATGTATCAGCGATTTTGTTGTATTTCCGTGAAAAATTTTCCTGGGATAATGCAACAAGTGAAAGAGGCTATGAGTTTCTTAGAACTTGGGTTAGCTAGAGCAGAAAAAGATCTAAAGTAAGTATTCCACTTTAGATTAAGTGGATAGTAAAGGTCTATAGTATATTCTCATTGTGATATTAATTTCCTATCTAGTATCTTGCTTATTCTATCTGTTTAACAGAAGATCATGTAGTAAACTGTACATGATATGCTAAGCCAAACTCTTACGAGGAGTAGCTCAAGTTGTAGTGAGCTTCTTGATATGTGCCTTTTGTTAGGTCCATGTCATGGTTCAAAACCCGACATTAGCACTTTGGGGCTAGGGGTTACCCAGAGAACACCAGAAGGGTAGTGGCCCCAGGTGCCTCACGCAGGCAAAATAAAATCTTATAAGCCGAAAATGAAATGTAGATTGCACAGTTAGCCTCAGATAGAAGTTATACTTATACATTTGAACCAAAGTTCTAGTTTAACCAACCCTAAATAGCAGATGAATCCAGTCCTTCCTGTCTAGCCATGTAGAGAATAAGTGGAACCAGTTGGACTTCTTGAATTTTTTTTATTTGACGTTGATGTATGATAGATTGAAAAGGTCTTGTAGACTGCTATTACCATTCACCTCTACCATGGCTGTTTCACCAATAAGGCATTACCTCTCTTATTACTTCCCCTGGTTCACATTTATGTACACCTTTTTTGTGGTGGAGTCCCAACTCTCTGCAGTTTGATAAATACACTAGTGATTTATTTCATTGTGACATTGTGGGGCTAGAAGTTTCTACATGTTATGTCCTAAAGTCTTGGGAGAAAAAAATTTGACATGCAAAGGGATATGGTGTATCCCTCCCTCCACACCAAAACCCTTGAACCAAGGCCCATGAATAGTATTATCCATCCTATGTTTACCAAATTGACTAGTACGGTTATGAACCTAATAGGTTATACATATGCATGTATGATTTTTTATATTTAAAATTATAAATCTGTTCTTATGTGATTTGAACATTTTAGGTTGAGTTATTTGAACTCTCTAAATACCAAATCTGGACTTTGTTTTGTCATATAATGACAAGTTTTGACTGAACCCAGACTGCATAATTTTACTTTCTTAGTTATGTGATGCTATGCAACAATTCGAATGAAAATTTGTGTAGCACTCACCCCTCCCTTGGGGCAAAAGTAACTGATTCCTGATGCAACTATTAGAAGTGGATGTTGTCTTCATGATAGTCGTGTTGTATTGCTAGCTCTGCCTGTTACACTCTTTACTTCTCTATTTTATATTGTTGTTGACTTTAATATGGATAGCTTTTTAATGTAAGCTGTCCAGCATGTGAACATCTCTGATCATCTTTTAACAAATGACCTAAGTTACATTTTACACTGTAAGGCTTCGTTATAGACGATTGGGAGATGTCGTTTACACTCCTAAATTAACCTCACTTTCACTTCACGAATTTAAATAATTAGCACAGTAGTAAGCAAGGATCGATCCCACAGAGAGTAAGTTTATTTTAGATTTATTCTACTATTTTAACAGAAAATAAATATGGGGGATTTTTGAAATTGTTTTAAACTAAAAAAAACAGAATTTAAATAAAGAGATTAACCAAATATGTAAAAACTTTAGTTCTGTAGTTCAGTTTCACCAAGCACATCAATCAATTAATCAAGTTATTATTCTTTACCCTTCAATGAAACTATTAACCCTAAATAACAATAAGCTCTCCTATCCGAAATTCTCCTTAGATATTCACTGTATGAAACAAGCTCTTCACCAGATTCAACTAGCATATAACCTAGAACAAGCTTTCTAGATTTAATATGATAGAAGCATTAAGAAATAGAGAATTAGGCTAATCCAAGCAACAAACACATAAGCTCGATTTGTTTAACTTGTTTTCTGATAATCTTAGCAATACACAAAAGCTTATCCACAATTAGTATCACTAATTTACTACTTGTGATGAAGACAGATATCAATTACACGTAATACCAATCTTAATCTAGCATATGATAATGATTAAATTAACTCAATTGGCCATATCAAATTAATTAGATCAATTAGCATGTAATCAATGAAAACAGATTATCAGAAGAAATTTCATACAAGAAGGAATAAATAATAATACTCAATTAATTAATTACTTGTAACAAGGTTCCACCTCCCTTTAAAACTGAATAAAGAAACTAGCTTGACATGCTCCAAGTCTGCACTTCAATGAGGTATGATAGTTGGTAAAAGATTGAATGAATAAAACCTTAACTATCATCCTCTATTTATAGTGCTAGATAAGGGCCTAAATCCTATAAGAACTAGGAATCCAAATCCTAAAAGGAATTACAATTATAACTAGTCTCCATAAAGAAATAGAATTTAATAAGGAAATTAAATCTCAGTCCAAAGAAGTCTTAATTCTAATAGTAATATCAATCCAATTCCATGTAGGAATCTCCAAATATTGAGAAAGTCAACTGCTGGTCAAACTCCTCTCCAATTCAACTCCAAATCAACTTGTTTCCATCCTTTTAGCTTTAATTCACCTGAAAATAATAAACAACTTATTAAGCTCATATACACATGAAACATGTAATAAAACCAAATGTAAAGGAATAAAAAATCATGAATATTGTGTACTTATCAACGATCTAGTTTTAGGGAGCTCCAGTACATATGTGATGGGGATAGCAATGGAGTTTCTATACTATGCGGGAACATCATATGGGGACCATCAGTGGGTAAATCCTGCTCTATCTACGGTAAAGCCTTCACACCACCATTTCGATCTCTTGATACTCCAATACTGCCTTTTGTAATTTGATCAATTCCAAATTTACATGTTTCATAGAATTACTGTAACTGCCAGCAGTCCTGTTTCAAGATATACTGATCCTAAGGTTTTGGCATGAAGCACTTACCAGGTATGACATATGATGGATCAAAATAATGTTAGATCTCTTTCACTATGAATTCTTTAGAACCAGAGGGAATAAAATTGCTATGCGACAGGGAACATCCTTTGTCGGGCCTCTCAATGTGGATCAAAAGATTAGTTCGTGGTTGGACAAGATCACCAGGTATAAGTCTCTTTAGTTATTGTTTGGACGATAACTTGTTGAATGCCATTACTCAGTGATGAAGCTACTTTTCGCTGCCTCTACCACCGGACGTTTGGTGATCCGAGTAATCTGAAAATAACAGATGCGTAGAGGGGGATCGCCTCTAATGGTAAAGTCAGTGATTACTTTTACGAGGTTTTAGGATTCTGAGAGAGAGAGAGAGAAAAAAAAGTGTAAAATACATACCAGAGGTCTCTCTTTATAAATAGTCGAATATTAAGGTCACGTGTCTACGTCTTTCTCGGATATGGTTATATTCATGATTAATTCAAATATGATTCTGAATAATTTATTTGGATGAAAGTCCAAAAGGACCCAAACTGATCTCCCAATTACTTGTTGAATTGTAGAATGTCTTGTGCATTAGGCTTCATGCAGCATGAGTTCAGCACGGGAGTCGGGCATTATGCTAAGGTAGCTTTTGCATGCGCCACCCTAAGTACCCATGCGTGGCGCCACACTTATTACATGATGACCTTGTGCATGCCTATGCATGGTTAGTAGACATTGAACTTGAGAGCTAATGAGGTCGGGCATATAATAGGGAACCCCATGTTTAGACTCAGGCATGTCAACAAGTCGGGATACATAGTGATTTGGGGAACCGGGTTATCACTCCTTAACAAGCCCCCACTCCCAAGGCGTATTTTTAATAAGGTTTGGGAGTACAGATAAATAAGATTGTGTCACGTCCTTCCTGCGGAATGTTCCCGTCTCAGGTATGGGTATGCACTAAGCCCCCACTTTAGTATGTCAATGAATATAGGCCCTTACGCCCACCCGAGTTCGGCTAGTACACCATAAGTTTGCCTCGATAACAAACTACACAGTAAGCAAAATACTGGTGGATAACGGGAGCTTGGTGAATATCTTGTATGACCATACTTTAAGTAGAATAGACCTACTGGGGATGCAGATGGAGCCATGTAAGGAGTCGATATTGCAGGAAGTATAACGTTGACGGTAGTGGTCGGGTAAGCCCCTTGCAGGGCGAAGATCTGTCAAATTCTGTGGTAAAGGTCCCCTCGGCTTACAACGTGATCTTCGAAAGAACCACCTTGACAACATTGTAGGCAGTCACTTCAATCCCACACTTGAGGATGAAGTTCCGGACAAAGTTCGGGATAAGGGTTATATGTGGGTGCCATAAAATATCTTGGAAATTATATGTTGATGAATTGAAGCATGTAGAGCCTGAGCTGGAGAAGGGCAATGGAAAAGAAATATGCATGGTGATTGAAAATATCGGGATGGAGAAGTTCGAGGAAAGCTTTACAGAACCCCTAGGGAAACCCAAAGGTGAGACAGAGGATATTGAATTGGTGATTGACAAAAAACAATTGCTTAAGATTAGGAAAGGTCCCATACTAGAGAAATGACTCCCTACAAGCATAAATCCTAGAACATATAGCAATTGCATACATCTCAATTAAGGAATGATCATCAACAATAGATTAAGGAAATTTGAGTTAGAAAATACCATCGGTAATACTTTCGTAATTCCCAAATTATCAATAAAAGTGTAATATTTTCGACCATTTGTTCAAATCATTAGCTTGAGCACAAAAACACAAACACCTTGTGAGTAAGAACACTTCTATCATAAACAGAAACCCACTCTTTGTAAAAACCCACACCTCGGGGTACAAACAAATGGAAAACTCCGTGCAAATTAAAGTCGGAGTAGGGAATGACACTTGTATAAACTCCACGTACGAAGAACGTTGAGTAAAAACAAGTAAACAAATTCCTTGCGTAGTTATGTTCAATAGTAACATGTTATTCGAGAAGGCTAAACTCACCTTTTGCAAAAACTAAGAGTACAAGCAAACAGAAAACTCCATGCAAATTAAAGCCCAAGTTCCTCTCTAAAATTCCTGAAATCGGGATAGAAACAAAAGAGAAACTCCATGCAAATTAAAGCTTGAGTAAGGAGCGACACATGTATAAACTTCGCGAATCGAACGTAGAGTAGAAACAAGCATAAATTCTCCGCGCAGTCGTGTTCAATAGTAAGGCGCCAATGCCAATGCCCGACCAGTCTTCTCAATGCCCGACCTTGAAATCAGGTCTCACCACATAGGTGCCCAACATACTTAGGCGCCTGACCTGTGTAGTTCGACCTATGCGCCCGACTTATATCTAACGTTCGCCCGATAAAGGTTCCCCACATACGCGTCCAACCTAGGCACTCGACCTAGGGGCCTGACCTGGGTGGTTCACATGAGTGCCCGACTTATGTCCGACATAGGCTCCCAACCTTGATGCCAGACATAAGCGCTCAACCTCGGGGTCTGACCTAGGGGACTGAGAATGAGCGCCAGTGGCGAAGCCAGAAATTTGATCCAGTGGGATCAAAATTTTGTGATGCTATAAATAATTTGGCGGGGTTTGGGAGCGCATCCCCCGAGCCAATTTTTTAAGATAATTTTGTGCTTTTTTGACCAGTTGCATATGTAAAACAAGTATTTTGTTATAATATTGTTAATATAACACGTAATAACATTATATATATATATATATCCCTTATTGACCCCTAATACGCCTTTCTAATCACAAATTTGTTAATAAATATTTAAATTTGTTATGTTATAACAACAATATAAATTAGATTATTATTTATTTTAAAAATATTAGAAGAAGTTGCATACATCAAGGAGTAGAAGTAATACAAAATTGAGAAAGTTATAAAAAAATCAATTTGATCCCGTATATTAAAAAATTTATAAAATTTCAGTGGGATCAATTTATTCATTATATTTAAATTTCTTCTAACTTTATCATATGTTATAAAATAATTTTTTTTTAGTGGGGTCAATTGACCCCACAACCCCCAACTTGGCTTCGCCCCTGATGAGCGCCAACCTACATCCAATATAGGTTCCCGACCTAGGCGCCTGACTCCTGACCGTTTGGCTCCCGACCTAGGTAGCCTAACGGCATTTCTACAATTTAACAAATCCGGACCCCATAGGTGACTTGCATTTGGTACGTATGAATCGTTATGTACAAAAGAAAAGATGAGGTGATTGTGAAACAATTTCTTTTTTAGCATACAAAAAAAAAATTGGCAGCCCGAACCCGTATATGGTCCCTGAATATTACATGTAAGGGTTCGGGAGTGGGGGGAATTGTCTAGACCGACCTATTTATTGTTATCTACTACGTGACCTCGAGCATGAGCCTTGAAATCTAAATTTCTCCACTTGGGTTGCAAAGAGGAGCAGGCCGTAGGGAGGAACTAGTTCTACTATAGTACTAGTATAACCGAAACAAATCATAGTTTGACAACCTTCGCTTTACAATCACCTATCGACTAGTTGCAAGTCAACCGCTATCTACTATTGGCTTTATTGGCTCTTATTAAACTTTCCTTCTCGATGGTCAAAGAATTCATTCTAACATAACCTCCCATAGGTATTTCATGTATGACGTACGAGCTCAACATAAGAGAAAGTGCCCAAGTTCCATAATGGTGAACTCTAATCCCGAACCCAAATCCACATCAGGCAACACTGTGGTGGTCGAATCCAAGTCCATGCCCATCACGATGCCGAACTTAACGTATGGTGCATAGTTTCCCGAACCATGCATGAGCATAGTCTCTTGCATGCCCGAGCCCACATGGTCATGATATCCTCCTTTGAAAACATATGAATTCTTTTTATAAAAACCAAATGAGCTCCTAACAGATTAAAGGTATCTTGTATCCTATACATGTGTATTTGTTGGCAGCCACTAGAGAGATGTATGGATACAAAATTGCATGTAGGTGGTGTGTCTGTCTCAACATGCATGAATTTGGAGCACTTTCTTTCTTAGTATGCAAATTCCAGAAAAGAAAACAAAAATGTGAGGAACCATGCATGCAAATTAATAGCACATGCATGCATTGGGGGCTTGATATAAACATATAACCCGACAGTCTTTATGGGTCCGAATATGGCACAATCTAGTTATTATCTACTCCCAAAGCGCATTATATATACACTTCGGGATTGGGAGCTTGTTAGGGAGTGATAGCCTATGGCGTGCCCGAGCCTGTCTATGATTGCCCAAGTCCGATGTATCGAATCCTGCCCGACTTGTGATGTTATAATTCATTACCAACCCTTCATGCATGGATGTCTAACATGTTGCTCGGACACGATGTGTTCGAGGCCTAATGCGCCAAGCACTCCACAACTCAACAAATAATTAAGAGATCAATTTTAACACGTCTAGACTCTTATCTAAATATATTCAATTATATTTGGGCTTATCGCCAACAAACCACATCCGCAAATCATGGGAACGGCCTACAACATTATTATTAATAACGGGGGACCTCTGGTATGTATATTTTACACACACTCTCCCTCAGAATCTTTAAACCTCCTAGAAGCTATTACTGACTTTACCATTGTAGGCTGATCCAGAGGAAACCCCTCTGCGCGCGTTCGTTATTTTCAGGTTACTCGGAGCACCAAACACCCTATGGTAGAGGCAGTGAAACCTAGCTTCATCACTAAGGACCATAAATGCCCTAGTTCTTTACTAAATACATGATTATCAGTTAAATTGGATGATTGCTTTACCTATTACGTCAATCTTGGACGATTTCTAATTATGAAAAAATTCCATTGTTTGAGGATGTCATGCCTTTTAGAAGAGGTCTCACTATGTGCTCCATAATTTGTATCGAATCTTTTACAATGTAGAAAAGTATATTGGAAAGAGAGTAGTATTTTGTAGGTGCGTGACCATAAAAAGTTTGCAAACTTGATTGATTGTTTTTCACTTTGGTTAGTTCCCTTGCAATTGAGATATATGCAAGTTTGTTGGGGATCAAGTTGAAAACTGACTCGTATCTAAAAGTTGGGGTTAAATTAGGGTGCATGATAGCCATGTAGTTTGGATTTCTGTTGAGGATAGCAGTTAGAGCTTGGTTTAGCTTCAGGGGAGACTAGGTTGTGTGATTTTTTTTGCTGGGCTCGAGTTATTGCCTCCATTGCATTGACTGGTGTACTTTGCTGTCTGAGTTGATACCACGTTATCTATCAGCCAAACATTCTTAACATGCTTTAGAAAAGGAATTAAACCAATTGATAGAAATTTAGAGTAATAAAATGTAATTCTCCAAGTTTAGAAACCAAGTTACTTTGCCTGCTCACAAGTTTGAGCTGCAAAAGACTAACATTTGAATTACTAGACAGATGACTGAGATGGCTTATCGAGAAAGAAACATGACACTTGAGGTGCTGAACCGTTTTGATTATTACTGTTGCTTATTATGACTAATTGTTTACTGCTTGATTATTTTTCTCACGGTGTAAAGCTAGAGTAATTGAATGATTGGGCTTTTTGCACATTGTTGATTGTTCCTAGTTTCTAATTAGTTTTAGTAACTTTTTCTTCCTATTTAAACTTTTAATTTGAGTTATATTGGCTTTAGGATGCAGCTCATTTGCAACTATTACACTTTTAGACAGGATGGCTTGAGGGCCTTCATAAGGAGCTGGATTTTTTGCGTAGAACATATATTTTTCCTATTTAGTTACTGAAGTTGGACATGAAGTATACTTGATAACAAAGTAACAGTTATATTTCTGAGACCCCTATGGCTGTCAGGGATCTGAGGATGGGAAGAGCTGGTGGACAAACTTGAGAGTAGACGAGAACGACCAAACTATGAGCAAGCCTGCTCAATTTGCATCACGGCCCATTAATGGCTCCAATGCTCTCCTTCCATTCCGATTTTTCCTAGTTTGGTAGGAGACATTTAAGATGATTACTGGAATTGGAACAACAGGTATGGTTCCATCTTTATTTCTGTTCCCCACACCCCCCTCCCCCACACCCACACCCAAAAAAAAAGGAAGAAAAAAAGAGCCATGCCTGTCGTTCCAATTCCATAATAAATTTATCTACATTTTTATGTCAATTACAATATAATTACTGATTTTTTTTGTTCAAAACAATAACTTCTGAACATTTAAATATTTTGAATGTTATTAAGCTGGAGTTCATGAACATCTAAGTTTTAGCTAAGGCAGCAAAGCTTGAACAAGTCTTTGCTCAACTCAATTCATTTGCAGCCCCATATCTGACGATTTTGGCTCATAGCAATACAATCTCAAAAGTTAATAACCACCATAATATTTCTAGAATGCCCTCAAGTTTATTAACACAAACTGACTATGGTAGCATCATAAGATGCGTCAAAAATTCATAATTCAATAGAGCCCCAATATAACTCCAAAGTATCTATTTCTTTGCTACAAGTCTACAACTAACAACTTCAGCAATGCAGTAACTAGTAGTACTGTAGTAGAGAACTAGAGATGCCCACGTGTTGAAGATATTGTCACTATTGGAAGATGAAAGGAAGACTGCGCCCTGATGATCTCAGGCAGGTCACTTAATATCATTGCAACAAGGTAATCACAAGAGCAAAACAGCTACAACGAAGCATCATCAGAGCAAGTCTTCAGGGCATCCCACTTCAACGATTTAGTTTTATCTCCGTAGTGGGGGTACAACACCCCTACCAGGAGGAGCTCCACGACCAGCTGCCTGGGCCTGCACAAAAGAAAAGGATTTAACATTCAGACCGTCACCGTATAGCAATTAAAGAAAAGGAACTGCAATCCAGTAGGTTCAAGGCAAAAACCTATTTCCCTCGAATTTGCTAGTTCCTCTAGTACTATTTACAGATGTCATATGATTAATAACACATTATGATTAAATCCCATGTTTCACCTAGTTACTATAGCTATGTAAAACTACAAAAAAAAAAAAAAAAAAACTTACTCTAGCCCGCATACCAACAGCACGGCCCCTACTAACTCCAATCGAAGAGCCCTTGCCCTGTCATAGATGAAGTCAAATAAATCAGAGAAAGTAAAGGGGCATAAAAGAAGAAAATAAACACATTTGCCAGAAAGAATAAGCCACATGTAGGAGATAAGGATACCTTGATTCTAGCTTCCAGACGCTTGAACATTGGAGCATTCTTAAGCATGTCTGGGATCACCATGAACCTGTTGAGGTTTCACCTTACTTTCAGACACTGATGTCGCAAACTAATGCACTTAAAAATAAATAATCACCTTAAAGAATGAATACTTACCTGACTTTGCTGCCTCTGATAAAAACATGCTCAAGTTGTGACACCTTCCCATCCTGCAATTGAGTTGAAGCAATTGATGAGAGTGAAATGTACAGATCATGAAACAAAACATAAGTATATCTGATTAGCATTTGCAAAATAATAGGGCTAAATGTGTGTTACCTAATGCCTCCCCAAGCTAGTCATATAACTGGAACCACCAATAAGGCAATAACAAACAATTGCAAAGATTGTGAGGCAAAAATATGGGACAAAAAGCATTGAAAGCATACAGGGTCAGATTGAAGCACTATGAGGTGACAAACAAAGCAAACAAAATCATATCAAATATTTGTATATAAGCATAAGAATATTGGCTGAACAGGAAGCTCTAACATAATTTCATTAGTGTCTTGTTGGCCCAGATAGTACATGATCCATAGGTCTACTACAATTGACTTTTGGCTTATAGAAGCAGTGAAACTAGTAATAACACTTTGCGTAGTCCCTGTGGCCCCCCAAATACTGGTTTGATTACCAAGAATGCTCATGTAATAATTTTTTTTTGTTTTTGTAAAATCAGGTCTATGCTTAGAAAAAATGGAAAGAATTCTCTAACTAGTTGCACTACTGCATCCTGTCTCTTAAGTTCTTTCTTATATGTTTTTTTTTGACATCATTGGTTGTCAGTCTTCTTTGGGTCATTCTTCTTTTATTCAGACAACTTTCCTCAGCAGACAAACTGGAGAGTGGAGACTTTAACTTATGTAACAAAAACATCAAGTATGCTAGGGAGGAACTTTAATAGAAACCCTAAAATCTATAAAATATATGGCGAAGGATGCTAAACTGAATGAATTATCAACACACAGCAATTGGATAGAAAGGAATAGTCTGAGATCCAACAATACAAATTTGAGTAAATATCAAAACAAAAGAACGCTAATTTTTAAGCTTTAAAAATTTCACTACTTCGAGAACTGGAAAAAAGAGTGATCAAAACACCCCACTGCCTAATGACTCAGAGTTATAAATTAATTTTAATTTCTCAAGGAGCAAACGGCGGGCGTAAAGCCACTCGACTATCAGCTTAGAGCATGGAATGGGGGTTATCCTTTCTGAAGGGGAAAAGTGAAAATAATCTAGGGTACAAAAAACACTTAGGAAGAAGAATAGAATAAACACGCAAATTACCCTAAAAATACGCTAAAATCAAGTTGTGGATTGATATGGTTTGAAAAAGAAGTACCTTGGCAGTGTAAGTGATGTTTTCGAGTTGGCAATTCCAGTTGTCTTCGCACTCGATCATGCTTCCCCTGTAGAGCTCACCACTCTTCAGTTCGACGGTCACTATGTGACCAGCTGCCTCGTGTAGAAGCTTCACAGGTATCCCTAAACTCCTACTCATGGCTATACCTACCCCTCTTCGGCACTTCTTCTCTCTTCCTCCCTGAAAAGCTTTTGTGTTTGCTCTGTAAAACCCTAAGCTTGGCTTTACTCAAAAGCGGGAGGTGGGCATTATTTTATATCCGACTTCAGAATTCGGGTCCATCACAACGTCGAGACCCGATGGTAATCATCTGATAATTATGATGGTAATTATGATTAAATTGTAAATCTCCCTATACAGTATACGCTATAGTATGCTTTTACAAAAGTGTTCCTTAAATAAATAAGAAGCTCATTGTAATTTAATCATTAGGAATAAATGACTTGATTACCATCATTTATTTTGGAAAATTTCCATAGTACTAGTATATACTTAAACTTTTGTAAGTTTTAAAATAGGCCAAAAAGATTTTAAAATGATTTTTAAAAAAATTACTGAATTTTTTAAGAAGTATGAAAAAATGGGCAATTTTTTTTTAATCATTTTTCCCTTAAATATTTGTTAAAAAGATGAATTTCAATTAAAAAAATGAATAAGTAACTATGTGATATAGTAGCAATTTCAATATAGAACTTTTATTTTATAAAACTCATAAAAAGAACATGAACAAAAAGTTTTGCAAACTTTTATTATTGTTTATTTTTAATTTTATTTAAAATTTTCATTTTTTCCTCCAAAAATTAAATAAAGAAAAGTTATCTATATAATATGTTTTTACTATATAAGAGCATCGTCAACAGCCTCTTCAATCACTTTTGGGATACTCAAATAGGTGAGTCACATCAGAAAAATCTTCTCTAACAGCCTCTTCAACCTTAGTCATCATATCTGCAGCCTCCTTCTCACTCTTCAAATCTACAATTTAAGGCTAACATTTATTACGCTTGTTGGGTTTGATGTACAGTTCATTGAATTGAAGAAACTGATGAGACACAAAATATGAAAGTAGCAAATAATGCTCTTCGAATTGCCACGTAGGTCAACAAACTTCAATTTAAAGAGTTTTTTTGGCTACTACTATTGGAGCATCTCCAAGAGTAGTAGCAAAAAAAATCTTCAAATTGAAGTTTGTTGATCTACGTGACAATTTGAAAAGCATTATTTGCTTCTTTCATATTTTTCCTGTTATGCATATTCTAAGTTTTGCCTTATTATATATATACTTAGACATAGATTTTTCCTGGTATGCATATTCTTATGTTTCTAGAGCTTTGATTTGGACTCCTCATTTTCACCATCGCTAAGCAACCCCAAGACAGCATCAACATTAATAATAGTTGAATGTTTATTAGCTGGTTATATTTTCTCTTGATGGTGTTCCTGTTCTACCAGAGTGTCTTCCATTTACCTAAATGGCCTGTATGGGCTTATACAATGCTTACTTATGCCAAATAACTCTAAACATTTTGAATTTCATCAGAGTACACTGTTGATTTTTGAATATAAGAGTAAGGTGGGAACTAGTTTTTGGTTCATCATCAGGGTAATTGTTGTACTTATTTTAGGTTAAAAGTTGACCGAATATATATCATATATATGACTAGTTTTCTATATCTGTTTGAAGTTTTTGCTTTTTGTCTTTTTTTTTTCTTTCTACAAAAGAGTGATGAACTTGTCAATTTGAATTAAAATCTGCCTTGATTATTTATTCATTTGCTCTGCCCATATATGTCTAACTTTGAATTTATGCGTGTTCATAGGTTCCCATTACTTTTGTAGACAGAATGTGTATGGTAGTTCAAAGCTCGGTGGATCAGAAATAGTGGAGTAGTATCTAAAAGGTCTTGTATATCTTCTGGTTATGACTTGAAATGGAGGAACGGCGACTATTCCTTGTAATTCAAGTTTCTGCGGAGCCATCATTTTTGTCTATTTGAAAGCTTTAACGATACGAATAACGGCTGCTGTAGATCTGATTGACAACTTATCCTAGCTAGTTTCTCCACCATTGCCCCCCTCAACCCTCCAAAAATATCCGTGCGTAAGCCAGAAACTCACCAAAAGAGACCAAGGAGAGGCTGCTTTTTCTTTCTTATATCGGTAGTTTCTAATTGCATCCTTTCTACAAATTTTATATTGGTCACCTTTCTCGGTAAGCAGGGACATAGGTGATATATAGGCTTTGTCAATGTAATTGAATATTTCAGCAATTTGTGAGTATTGAGGGAATGGAATGGAAAGAGAAATGGAATGAAAAATAATCTACTTAATACCATTTTCGTGAATAACTCATTCTAATAGAATAAAAATTCATTTCATCCCCTTGATTTTTATTCTATACGACATATTATGCCATCCATCACCACCAACCACTATACATATACTTGAAATACTTTAAAATCATTGAATTCTTTTTTTTATTATTACATTCTTTCATTTGAGATGATGGCTAAAGAAAACCACACTTTGTAAATGGTTCTTCAAAACACAAGAAATCAAAATGGAACGGAGGGAGAATATCAACAACAACAAAAATGTTCAAAAAAGTTAAGGCTGATTCAGGTAAGCCTGGTAATAAACACAGATCTACCTGGTGTCAATGGTGCCACTCTGAACCTGACTTAATAAGAAGACTAATAAGCACCCAAAAATCTACTGCAACCTAATTAATTGCAAAGCTTCATAGGGTCCAACAATTATTGTAATAAATAATGGAATTTCTTAGCACTGTTCAAGGAAATATTCTTTTGAATTGTGTGCATATTCTCTTGAACTTGGTGAAAGTGCAGAAATCAACAGAATATGCACACAGTTCAAGAGAATATTCTCTTGAACTGTGTGCTTAGCATGTGACCTAAGGACACATGTTAAGAGGGCCCATAAATAATCCAACCATAATCACCACTAAAGAAAACCATATCAGTTTTCTCGGCAAAATTACTTAATTTTTCCTCACTAAAAGAAAATCCACATAGGGATAAACAAATTCACCAGAGAAAAACAACTCCAATTTTCCCACAATCCCCCAACCAAATTCATCAACTCATATTTTCCTAATCCTTCCTTAGCGCTCCAATTTTGTTCTGAGTCACACTCGCAGACAGGGGAGGTTTCTTAGTTTCCTTGCCGGTACTGCTTCTCAGCGAGTATCTCGGATTCTCTCTCCTCTCTGTGAGGGGTGTAGAGGGAACCACTTTCCTCAAGCTCTCAAATTTATTCGTCTCTGTTCTTTTCGCAGATTCAACTCTCACGCCAAGATCATAAACGATTTTCTTTTCATCCCCTATTAAACCCTTCTTCCGCTTCAGCCTCTCATTTCTTCTTGCTGAATATTCCTCATAAAACTTGCCCCTTTTAAACAGAGGACTCCCATTAGCATTAGAAGAATCACCAATTACAGAACTTACCATTTCACTGTCTTTGAATTCTTCCTCCACCATTTTCGCTAAAGCCCTTAATTCGCAAGAAATTGTACGGTATTCGGGCCGAAGCTCCAACTCTTCCGCAACCCGAGTGCGTTTAGGCAATTGGGTTTTCGTTAAAGAACCTGTTTTAACATTGATTGCTCCCAATTTAAATCAAGAAAAACTAGAAAGAAAACAATTGAATTTGAAAGATTTGAAGTTTCTGCTCTGAATTTTAAAATTACCTGGTGGGGTTTGTATAGTGTTGGTACTAGATTGGAGAACGCGACGAGGGCGAAGGCGTATCGGAGATCTTGGAAGTGGTGGCTTGCGATTCGATATCATCATTCTGGACATGGGGATTCTGTTCTAAGAAAAATGGCAGAAAGAGGGAGGGTTTTATTCTGTCCTGGCGTTTGATATATAAGTTGAATCGGCTCGAATTTTGTGGGGGGACTGGGGAGCGTCACAACGGCCATATTCTTTGATCCGACGGTCTTGGATTATTTGAATACATAAGGCCATAATATAAGTTTTTTAGATGATTTTATTTTTCTCAAATTATTTATTATTTTATACTACATCCGTCTCATAATAAGTGTTTTTTTAATTTAAATTACATATACCAATACACAAGCTAAAATGATAAAAATATCCTTAATATACTTTCTTTGTTTTGTTTGATACTTTTTTATTGCCTTTTGGTCTCTCTTTTTCTTTCTTCAACCTTTTAACTTCCCAATAAATACAATTGGTTACATAAGGGCATATATGGAAAAATATTGTAAAAATTGTATTAGAATTCTAATACATCACTTATTTTGGAAAAAAATATTAAGCCTAAAAAAGCACTTATTGTGGGACGGAGGTAGTATAATTTAAGAGAATTAACTATAATTTTTCTAAAATTATTCATCATAAAAAAATGTTACACAGAATGAGATAAGTATGATAATTATGAAAATTTAAATGTATTACAAATAATTGATATCGTATTTAATACTCCTGTCCTTTAATATAACTCGTTTTAGAAAAAATGTTTTTATCTCCTTAATATAAATCGTTTCAGAATTTCAAGTATGCATTAATTGCTTAGCTTTCAATATTATCCCAAATATTAAATATAATTTTAGTTCCCCCACTATTTTTTGCTCTATAAATAACACTCTTTTTACAATACAATGATAGTATAGATAATTAATATTATATTTAATGATATACAATCATTTCCTTAATATTTGTACAAAATTCTAAAACAACTTATATTAAGAAACACAAAGAGTACTATACAATCATTTTCTTAATTTATTGTGTACAACTCTAAACCGTCATATATTATGATATATTATGGAAGTGTGGAGTACTTAATAAGAATTGTTTAGGTTTTTAAAATATTAAATATTTACCAAACTTAAAATAGAAGTCGGTTTTTAATTCAAAAATTCAAAATTAAGACATTGCTATATCTGTTAGATTGGTTTAATATTGAATTGAAAATTTTGATTAATTATTATTAATTGGTGCGTATATTGGAGTAAATATTTGCTAAATTTGAGGTTCTAGATAATAATAACGTGTCATCACAAATTGATTGACTAATCAAATATGTTTGATCATGTAATAAATGTGCATTAAAAAAATTTTGTTATTTAAAATAACAAGTAAAAGAAAAAGGGATCCCTTCATTCCAAAATTAATGCTAAAATTTGATTTTTAAGATCAAACGATCATAATTTTAAATTGATATAAATTTATTTAATTTTAGTTGTTAAAATTATTATAATTATAGGCTAAAATATAAATTATTAACTTAAACTATTGACCTTTTTTCACTTCGGCGATCGAACTTTCAATTTTTTCAATTAAGTTATTAAACAATCAATTTTTTTCACTTCAATTCAGTTGACACGTCATAAATTGATGATGTGGCTGTGACAGGTAGTGTGTATATGATTATGTGGCAAATTAAGACTCATTTTTTATTTAACTTAGATCATTTGATATAATTGAAAGGGCATAAATGTAAAAAAACAAATAACTATATAAAAAAAATTAATTACAAATTCATCAAATCCTCATCTTCTTCATTGCACCATCGCGTTAGCTGCATTACCAGTAAACTTGACAAACGGGTCAGGCCGTCGACGGGCCGAGCCAAATTTGAGTAGGGCCAAAATAGCCCATTTTTTTCTGAGCTAAAAATATGAGGCCCGTGGCCAGAGTTGAGCCGGGCCGAGCCGGCCCGCGGTTTTTTTTTTCTCTTTTTTTTCAGGAATTTTTTTTGTTATATTTTTTAATTAAATATTTCACAATATTAACAATTATATTAATCAAAATTAAATAAATTATATCTCGACTCTTTTAGTGGTATAGTGACACTCCTCAAGTCCTTGATGACAAGCCTAAGTGGTAGGTGGTAGGGGGTAGGGGGATAGATATTAATTTTTCAATTGTTGTAGCAAGGCAGGACACTTGTCAGAGTTTGACAAGATTGATCATTAGGAGAGGATGATGACTACCTGGACGATGAAATACAGTGCTTAGGAAGGAGGAGGAAGACGCCATTTGAGGAGGACCACTCTCCAATTATCAAGTTTTTGTCTTTCTCTCTCTATCAACCAATCAATTGTGATGTGGACACCTCAACCAAAATTCTAAACAGGCAACACTGCATGCAAACCACTCTTCTGGAATAAGGAGGGAGGAGGGTGTTTTGGAATTCCATTCCAGTCCATTCCAATCAAAACTAGTTTAACAGCTCTTACATCACCTGTATACAGATGAACAAATGATCAGCGTCAAGTTCGGAATGAAGAACGAACGAACAGAGATTCATATATAATAATAAATCAGTCAAACAAATTTTTTATTTTAAAAAAAAAATCCGCGGACGGGCTAAAATGTGTCGGCCCAAATTTGGGCCAACGGTCCAAATTTTGGTAGGCTAAAAATCACAAACCGAAAGCTCAATTTTTACGGACGGGCCACTTTTGCCAAGTCTAATTACCAGATATACATAGTCGATCATAAAGAGGAGTTACAGCATAGGACACCTGAACTACCATCATCAGTTCCCTTAAATACCCAAAGATTAGAGAAAAAAAATAAAAAGGTGTATTTGGATTTTTACTAGTTTGTAATGATATTAAGTTGTTTTAAGGTTTTTGATTTGGGAAACTTTAACTACAGAAAGAGAGCAGAAGGAATATGAAAAAGCGTGCATTGATCTTATCACACTTTTTAGATTTTATTTTGATTTGTTTTGATTTGTATGTTTTTGATTTTATATAAAAAAAAGTTTGCTTTATTATGTTTTTGCCCTTTAAAACATTAAAATAAATTAAAATAAATATTTTTAAAAACACATCCGCAGTAAAATCCTACATGTCATAACCATGTTATCAATTTGTGATGTGCCGGTTGCAATTGAACCAAAATAAAAAAAAATTAATAATTTAATGACCTGGTTAAAAAAATAAAAAGGTCAATCACCGAAGTTGAAAGAGGTCAATAGTTTAAGATAATAATTTATATTTAAGCCATAATTATTTAGTATATAACAATAATTATTAATCAAAAATATTATTTAATTTCAATTTTTTATGAATTATATTAATTTTAAAATTTAATATATCGATATTGTAACACCCCCTTTCCGAAATAGAAAGGGAGGTTACTCAAAACACAACATAACTGAAGAAATAATAATGAGGCTCTAAGTCACAAAAGAATAATCTTTATAACCAATAAATATAAAAAGGCAAACCAGAATAAATGCCAATCCGGCTCAAACCACAATTTAACTATTTATTACAACTCCAAAATAAATCATTTGACAACTTAAACAAAACATCTAAATTATTGGATCGAATGAAGCTCTCATCACACTTGCCCTTGATTCCCCTGATTAATTGTCGGAAGAAAAACACAGCATGAGCCAAACGCCCAGTACGGATATAGAATACAAAACAAAGAAATAAGATAACCAACTCAATAAATAAACTGAACTGTAACAAACAAAATTAATACAACGAAATAATAGGCTAAATCAAATGGCTGGGTGTTATTTCATACCGAGTTCAAAACAAAACAGAAATATACCTTGCCACACAGGCAAGTCACACACATTGGACCGCGAATCCAAATATATGTAAAATCGGAAGGTGTGTTTGACACAAACATCGCCACTCCGCATAAAAAAACAGAATAGAAAACTAGGGTCGACCCATACGCCTCCCACAACAAAACACCAAATGGCCAACTCCCACCGGAACACAAAACGGAGACGCCGTGGACTGATCACACAGCCACGGAAGGTGTCATGCCTCGGTGCCAAGAGAACATGCCTGTGGTACCCCCACAGGTGATTATAGCTCAGGTATACCCTACGGTATATTCTAACAATAATACTATGTCACAACACATGCGACACAATATCAACACAAAGGGTTCTAACGTGTACGTGTTAAACTGAAACGAATCCTCGATACAAAGTCTCCAAAATATATTAACATGCACATTTCTACGAATATCAAATTAAATTCTATACATAATGCACTAGTTTAAAGAGTACAAATACGAATTCTATGAATCAACACTAACATGAACCAAATATATTAATTCCACAAGGAATAATTATGTGAAATAATAACCAAATTAGAAACAACTAACAAAACGAACTAATTAAATTTTATAAGAATATTGCTGAAGGAGTATGAAATCCGTACCTGGATTAAGCAATGTAATACCCAAAAATTATTACCCCAATATAGTTCGTTAAATTCCTTCCGTCCGAACTAATTAAACAAAAGAATAATAAATTAACAAATAATTTAACGGTTTAGAAAAGTTTTAATTTTAAAATCTATAATCTTTCAATTTGTTACTGATTAACGAATTTGTGTGAATTACTATTAGGTAATAAACAAATAGTTTTCTGACATTGTGTGAGAACATGCTAGTCCACCAAATATATAAATATATTAATTATTTACTTATATCATACAAACATCTTTCCTGCCAAATACTATAAAGTGGACTAATAATATTATAACATTAAATACATATCACACTATGCTTTATGTTTCTGTCGAAAGTATTAAGCCATGCCAACTTTTATATAATTCACTTATTCGAATTCCGAATATTAGAATTTTATTGATTTACAGAAGTAAACTTACTTGTTAATGAAATTTTTGATCCGTCGTTTTCTAGTTCCTTCTCCCTAATATGCAGCCACTTCTCCTCTTTTCTTTTATCAGGCGAATGAAGGTAGCGTATATTATGTAGGGTTCTATTTTTATTATAATATTATTCTCCTAATTTTAATATAATTTATTATTACCCATATATAAATTAAACCCAATTACTTTTAAGGCCCAATTAATTTAAAAAACTAGTTGACCCAAATAAAAGATAGAGTCCAATTAAAGTATTTAAAATATATTTTAAAAAGTTATTTATTTATTTATTTAAATTTTCGGCTATTACATCACCTACCCCTTAAAAAGGATTCCGTCCCCGGAATCAAAAGAAAAGAACGAACCTAATTATCAAAAAGATGCGGATACTCCGCTCGAATAGACTCCTCCATCTCCCAAGTGGCTTCTCGCTCAGAATGATTTCTCCACAAAACCTTAACAAACGGAATTGTCTTCCTCCTCATAACCCGTTCTTGACGATCCAAAATTGCCTCGGCTTTCTCCTCACAAGTAAGATCCTTCCGAAAATCTTATCGAACGGATATTGCACCACATGCAATGGATGATATTTATAACTCCTCAACACCGACACATAGAACACATTGTGCACATAAGCTAGCTGTAGAGGCAAAGCTAATCGATATGCAACCTCACCAACCCTTTCCAAAATCTCGAATGGGCCAATATAACGCGAACTAAGTTTCACTTTCAGACCAAATCGTTGAATGCCCTTCTAAGGAGAAACTTTTAAAAACACGTGCTCACCAGGTTCAAATTCTAAAATCTTTCTATGCTTATTAGCATAACTCTTCTGCCGTTATCGAGCCAACTTCAATTTCTCTTTAGCCACCGCTACCTTCTCCGTAGTGATTTGAACTAACTCAGACCCTTCTATGGCTCTCTCGCCAAGCTCATCCCAACAAGTTGGTGCCCGACACTTCCTACCATACAATGCCTCAAACGGAGCCATCCCAATACTTGCATGCCAACTGTTGTTATACGCAAACTCAACTACACTCAAGTAATCATCCTAATTACCCGACCACTCAAGTGCACAAGACCTCAACATGTCCTCTAATATTTGGATAGTCCGCTCGGACTGCCCATCAGTTTGCGAATGGAAAACAGTACTAAAGTTGAGCTGAGTACCCTAAACTCGTTGAAACCCTTTCTAGAACCGTGAAATGAATCGTGGGTCTCGATCCGAAACAATAAACACCAGAGTACCATGAAGTTATATATGGTTTTCTAAAATCAAAGTTATATCTATTCAAAACCATAAAAAGAAAAATCTTTTCTAGAATTGTTTAAACGATAGAAAAATATTCTTTATCAAAAGAAAATAAATTCTTTATAAAACTGCATCAATTTACATATCTGCTTATCTGAAGCATTTTATATAAAAGTCTTGAACTTTTATTTATTGATCATAAAATATATATCTGCTTATCTGAAGCATTTCATATAAAAGTCTTGAACTTTTTATTTATTGATCATAAAATACATATCTGCTTATCTGAAGCCTTCCACATAAAAGTCTTGAATTTTTATTTGATATTTGATCTTAAAATTTATATCTGCTTATTTTAAGAAGCAAATTCAAACTATCTTTTTGTAAAAGTAAAAGTGTAGAGTCAGTTTATTTTATATATGTGAGAAAGACAAAAAATTCTTTGACCAAGACCAAAGTCTTAAAGAGGTCAGCTGGGACTTGGGTCTCTAGTGAACTTATGAGAAGAAGAAGAGATTGTTGTTTCAAGACCAGGTTATAGAATAGTTCTGAGGTCTAAAAGAAGGTTCAACTAAGCTTGAGAAAGGAGCTGGGAGTTCGCTGTCCAAAATAGTTAGTTGTGAAGAGTT
Organism: Panax stipuleanatus; assembly: GCA_020205555.1. NCBI lineage: Eukaryota > Viridiplantae > Streptophyta > Magnoliopsida > Apiales > Araliaceae > Panax > Panax stipuleanatus. Next base: position 157,094,051 of record CM035118.1, read on the forward strand.
GTAAGTTGATCTATAAAATTTTGTAAAGGTTTCTCCACCTAGTGAAATAGCATTTATTACTGGGAGTAATAGGATCTCAAACCCTGAAGAGGAGCTTGAGACTGGACGTAACAATATACCATAGCTGTATATTGTGAACCAGATAAATCTCTGTGCATTGTGTGATTGAATTTTTCTGACTCTGCATATTAATTTCTGACACTATAAATTAGTTTACTAAAAATTCAAAAAGGCCTAAGATAATTTTTTAACCAGTAATAATCCATTCAACCCCCTTTCTAGATTATTATTGAATTTTCAATTGGTATCAGAGCGGTGCTCTTTAACTTGTTTGTTAAGTGAATACAGGCATATCTAAGAGTAGATGTAACGGGACGAAATATTTAATTGAACCGTGATTCTGGGGACAGAATCCTTTTAAGAGTGGAAAGATGTGACGAACAAAATTTTTGTAATTTGAATATTTATTGAATTAAATAAATATTTTTCGATGATTTAATTATTGGGTTAAATAATTAATTGATGAATTTGTGGTAGATTAATTTAATTATATGTGTTACATTGATTAAATTAATGTAAAGAATTTTATAATTCAAAGTATGAATTTAATTGAGCTTATTTGATTAAATGAATTATTTAATAAGCATAATATTATTCTAATTAATTTAATAATTAATTAGAGATTTAATGATTTGATATAATTAATAAAGGAAGATTTTAATTATGCGACTATGTGATTTAATGTGGAATTATTCTATTTTATTTAATTAATTTAAATAAAATTATATGATTAATTGGGTGTGACATTATTAAATTATATAATAAGAATTTAATTAAAATAAAGGGAATGGAGTATAAAAAGAGCTAGCCAAACATGGCCCTAAGAGAGGTTGGAGCAGTTAACCCATTATGGGGCTAACTAATCATTACTACGCCAGTTGTTATACATATATTTTATATGTATATTATAAAATATGTAAATTATGTGTATTATGTGTTACATTGATTAAATTAGCCTTATTTATTATATCAGTTTGTATCACGTAGTTTCCTTCAGAGAAAAACAAAGAGAGAAACACAGAGAGAGTTTGAGAGAGATTGAGAGTTAAGGAAGAGGGGTTGAAGAATTAAAGAAGAAGAAGAGTCTTTGAATCATATACAAAAACTAGCAGGGTAATCTCTTCAACCCAAACTTTAATTTACGTTCTTATATTTTCTATTAAAAACTATTTCAAAGTCCTTTGTGATTGAAGAGATTGTTAATTGATGAGTATATGATGATATACATATTAGTATATGTTTACAATATGATTTATATCATGTATTCATGTGTTAGAGTAACCAATTTTATATAAACATGCTATAATCAGAGTTTTCTATTAACGTGTGTTTTGAGTTATCTGTAAAATAACTATTGTACGATCAATGCATAAATTGATGATTTATGTGTATATACATGATAATATATAATCATAACATGTTTTCTACCATATATGTATGTTTTCAAACCATCAATTTCATATAAATATGTCGTAATTGAATTTTTGAAGTTATAGAGTATAAAAGTTGTATATATGGCCCTTACGAACAATTGTAGCCATGAATGATTCGTTTAACTTAAATTTGACAGTATATTATGATAATACATGTTAAAACAAGGAAAACAAACTTTGAACCGACAGATTCGGAGTTATAACGAATCCGTGACGTCAAATTTCATATTTTTTTTCAAAACTTTCAATAACACCAAGAACAGTGAAATTACGTAATTTGATTCGAGTAATTGCATGATTTAAGATTTTAAAAGCGTGTTAGTAACATGGTATGATGTTTCTATGAAATTTATACTTCATAGAAATCACGGTACTAGTTTAATTTGCATTTAATTGGAATTAATTGGGTCAACGAACTGTCAAAATCGTGAACCAGAAAACTCACCAGCGGGGAGCCCCGCCCCAGCGGGTCCTTATAGGAAAAAAGCCCAGCCTCAGTGGGGGTGGGTGCTGTCCGGGGACCTTGCTCGGTTTTCGAGAAAATTTTAGGCAAGACTGTTTTGACCTCCTGTAGTAAAATAAGCATAACTTCTTCATACAAACTCTAATTAATGCGATTCAGGATGATTCAGAAAGATAACGAGTAGACCTACAGTTTTTTTTAAGTTTTTTGATTTGAAGTCGTTAGCAGGGGTCAAAATGGCCATCTTTGTGACTGATACGTATTCGAAGGCAATCGGAGGTCGTCAGACATGCACGTACGCAAGTGTAGTGCTCTCGACGATAAAAGATGTTGTTCTAAGTTTTAAAACATGAATATTATAAAATATAATGATGTTTAACATTAATCAATGATATTTTAGACAAGTTGTATGAGCATGTTAAGCGTATGCAAGAGAAACGAATCGGGCGTGCGACGAATGAATGTCGAAACGTCGTGCCAAATGTAATACTATGCTATAACATACTTGAGGACTTGATGAACATGTAATGCTATGCTATAACATGTTATTAACACATATTATATGATTTGAAGTTCAAGTTAACAAACTAATTGCGAACTTGAATATTGTGATTGTAAAACTTGATTATGATTGTTTGAAGGATTATACCTATATGATACGCATATTGTGAACTCATACTCATGTTATGTGGTTAGTTAATAAGTTAACACTAGAAACCAAGTTGTAAGTTGAACTTAAATGAAAAGTTCAACAGTTTAACATAAACGTTATGAAAATGTAATGTGTAGGATGTTGAGGAATTGAATTGTAACTATATTTATAGCTTGCGCACGAGGCAAGTTTCCTTACCCTAACTCGTTTACGATTATGCAAGTTTTCTTATTCATACTCTTTAAATTGAGCAAGTTTTCTAACTTCAAAGTTATCCGTTGAGCAAGTTCTATGCTTATGATTCTATATCAATCAAGTTCTTGTTCTTAATTATTCAAGTACAAGATTTCATATGAGATATTATAATTCTTTTGAAGTATTAATTCAGTTATACAATATTTATTCAATTGTATACTCTTGAGATTTATTGTTCAAATTGAATATCATTTATTGTTGAACCTTGTAAGACTACGCAACCCTTATTGATTCGACTAGTCCATAGTTGATGAACGTTCTAAATTCTAGAACTATTACTGAGCTTATCCAAACCAAACTTCCTTTTGTGCGGACTCTAATGTCAAACTGAGATGAACAACCCTATTATAGGAAATTGATGATGTTTTAGCGTTAAGATATTGTGCATAGTATAGTACTAAGGGTTGATCCCCTTAAGTACGAAAAGTAGAGTCCATAGTCTTATGACTGTTAAAGGTTTCAAGTATAAACACTTGACAACCTAGGACATAGTTCAAGGTCTTATGACCCTCAGAAGTTCTTTTGATTCCTGTTATTCATTCTTAATTCAAAAGCCGAGTTTCTTATTTCATAAGTCTTTGATTCACTCGCATGTTATTATATTGTTGTTATATTGTTATACTTGTGGGCAATCGTGCTCACTCTTGTGTAATAATAACATTGTAGTTAAGAACAAAAGGTCCGACGAGCCTTCTACTAGCAAAGGTAAGGGCAATATCAACAAGTGATGAAGACTTGTTGTTTATTTAATATGTTTATATTTAAGACTTATGTTAAAGTTGTGTAAGACTTATTATTTGTTTACGTTTCCGCATTTAAGATTTAAGGTTAGTATGACCTGGGATTGTATTTATTATTCAGATGTTGTAACCCCATAAGGGGAGGATTTATTTCTATCTATTGCATGGTTTGCATTTGTTATGGGTAGATAGATAGATGATATTTGTACAATGAACACCAAATCCCGTGAAATTGAAGTACCCGAATTTTAGGGTGTCACAGGTTGGTATCACAGATTTCCACTAGTAATCTTCTTCTCCACGGAACATAAACGTGGCGAATGGAACTTTCTGTTTCTCCGTGCATCCCAAGACATCAAATATCTTGATAATTTGCTTAACCCACGTCTATGCCTTGATTGGATTTGGCTTTCCCTGAAAGTCTGGTGGTCCCAACTCTTTGAATTGCTTGGTAGTGACAAGCCTCGAGTTGCTATTATTTCTACCCGTATTTTGTGCACGAGTTTCCCTTATCTGATTTTGCATGAATTGCAAAAAAATTCTAAACATCCCATCGTTCATCGTCTAATCAGTGGTATTGTCTTCCTGTTGCACGTTCTCCTAGTTAGTGATTAAAGGTATCTCAACGGTCTCATTCACTCCATTGCTTAAATTTTTAGCTGCTATTCTCAAATACTGCCACAAAACAAGGGTTAATTAAACAAATTAACATATCACATATTAACCCTATGCTCCGACTGACCAATTAAATACCAGATAAGCTTAGATAGGACACACTAATGAAGAATTTACTTGTCTCTCCCCTCTTAGTTCTATTTCCCGATCTATGCCAGAAATCATATCCCTAAGCTCTGATACCAACTGTGACGCCCCCAAAATAGGTTCAATACCAACCCATTCTGAGTCGCCCAAAACATGGTACAAAATTCCAAATATAAATCTTTTATAATAAAAGGTCGTGAGTAATACGACCATACAACTGTGAGTTTCAATACAAATCATATATAATACGAAATATAAACACTCAATTCAGTCCTTAATAATTACAATTATTATCATACTATTTTACAAAAATAGTGAGGACTACTACTGCTCTACTCTGACCATCACCCTGCTCCCCGACTAGTTATCGCAACATTCTCATTCCCTGAAGAGGACAATAGATGAAAAGGGTGAGCTCAACTAGCCTAGTAAAGAATATTATGACTAAGATAATGAAAAACAAATTATCATTAGCCTTCAATAAATTAGATAACATATTATGGACAACAAGTTTTAGATCAATATTCGCAGCGAAAATAACAATTCATTAGAAGAGTTAAGTAGAGAATGAAGTCTACTATCTTCTATGATTTAAAAGTCCATCATCAATATTTTATCACTGTAACATCAATCAATATACATCTTGAATCAAATATTCATCTTTGCACTACGGGCTAAAGATTTCATTTGTATAACCAGTTGGTCATGTTCATCTCAACATCTATCCATCTTTGCACTACGGAATAAAGATATTCATTAGGTAATCATTCATCTTTGCTCTACAGGCCAAAGATATTCAGTTATATCACTATTTAGGACCGAGAATGATGAAAAATAATATAAATAACGAATTCAGTGAGATAAAGGACAAGAATTACGGATTCGTAATTTAGTTTATCCAAGTTTAAGAATACTCCATAATAATCAATTGTGGAGCAAAATTCAAGAATAAAGTTCAAAACATGGATACAATCAAAGATAGTAACCATAACAGACAACTTGGACAAATAAAAGAAAATTTAATTTTTTTGTGAATAGTGCCGTATACGTGAATAGTGTCGTATACGTGAATAGTAACTCCTGCCATGAAAAGGTAAAAATTTCATAATAAAATTCATATCAACATTCCAATGAAATGATACTAGATGAAACGCAAAATGCGAAGAATTTCTGATTATTTCAGGAATTATAGAAGTAATACTTACCGTAGAAAGTTTTAATATGGGTATATGAAATGAAATATTATCGCTTTCATATTATAGAATATGAAAGAAAGTAATATTCTTTATGAATATTGAAAGAAAGTAACATCATTTACAAGAAAAATAATATCCCTTACCTTAAAAAGAGAGTATTTCTGACTGGTATGGCGGGAATATTCTTGAAGAAAATTTATACTGTTTTTTACACTCAAGGCTTCCTTAAACTCAAAAGAAATACGCTCAATATTATAGAAGAAGAATTCTCTGATTCTGGTGTGATTTTTATTTTTAAACTAAGCATCTTATTTATAGGAGAATGGCAAGGAACTATTTAAGAAAAATAATCACGGACGCACAGTGCAGGAACCACGGGCGCAATTCACTGGAGAAAAATTTAATTTACTATGCAACATTATGCAATAAAATATTCTAATAAAACAAAAACTTTATATAAAATATAATATATATATATATATATATATATTATATTACCCACACACCCTCACACACACGCACACACACACTTTATATATATATATATATCCCCCACACACGACACCTTTATATATATATATAAGTAATAAAACAAAACTGAGATAACTTTCTACCGACGATTTTGAAAAATAAGTAAGTGGGGGTCCATATAATAAGCCAAATTTACAACAAATACTTCATAAAAAACCCCTCTATTTATCTCAATTCACTTGGCTTCACCAAACACATTTTTAATAATAATTATTCATCATTAATATTATAACTCACAATATTAACAACCAGATCATTCATAGGAAAGAGAGAGTTTTTTGATAAGGAATTCTCTTTATTGGCGCGCAATTAGATGACCTAACCCCTTTTCTCGACAGAACTTTCTAGATATTGTCAATAATGCAAATAATAATATGAATAACGGTGTCGTCTCATTTATTAATTTAATGATATAAAATATTTTACAGATGATACTGTGACAATAATTGAATCAATAATATTAGATACTATGCATCAACTACTGTGGCAATAATTGAATAAAACTGAGTGGCTTCTCACGTAAGCATCAATAATCAAAGATACTGTACAATACCATGTGCTACTGTGCAACCACGCGTATTACTGTTCTTTTATCACCGGGTATTTCAACAGTTTTAACGGTAAAAGTTTTGTCGTTATTTATAGAAAACTTATTCTTGTCGTTTTCTTCATTCGACAATTTTTTGTTATGGGGCCCACAAATGATTGTGCCGTCATACGAATATTCCCCGACAAAAAGAATATTATCCGACCAAACGAATATTCTCCGACACAATGAATATTTTATAACCACTTACTTACTTTGTAAAATTTGCACATTTCACCCATAACTAAAATATTATATCAAATCAACACCTTACTATTTCAAAATAACATATAAAGAAAATTAAATCTTTATTCATAAAAGTTGGGGTCTTACAATAATAGTTAACATAATATATATATATATATATATATATATATATATATATATATATACTCTGTTAATATTAAAAAAATATTAATTAATTAATTAATTTTATATTAATACGAATATTTCAAGTATCAAAATAATTACATTCTTATATTTATTTATTTTTTAAAAAAATTAATTTTTTAATTTTTTAATTAATATTTTCTTCATATAGATTAATTATTTATATATTTAATAATCAAATTTTAAATTTTAAAATAATTTTTAACTATTTATTATCATTTAATATATATATATATATATATATATATATATATATATTTGTATGTATTTATATATAAATTATCAAAATCAAATTTGGGCTGTTGATCAAGGAAATCAATCAAATAGTCAAATTCATATCCAATCTGAGGCTGCCCATTCGACCATGTTGGTTCCCAGTAGGCACACAATAGATCTAGAAGAGGGGGTTGAATAAATCCTTTTTCTTTCAAAAAACTTTTCCAGTTTATTTTGTATTGCTAATGAATTAGCATATGACAAATATAAGAATCTTTTCAGGCACAGCGGAATAAGTTAAAGATCTCATTCATTGATATATTCATAAACATTGTTACACATTGTTTGTGAAGTCAGTTTAGTTGTAAGTAGTTATTACATACATGGCAGTTATAGCAGTTAAGTACATAATGTAAATGACAGAAAGTAAATGACTGAATGTAAAAGACACAAGAGATTTTAAGTGGTTCAGAGACTCAAGCTCCTAATCCACTCTTCTGCTTCACTAGCAGGAATTCCACTAAGAAAAGGGCAGCACCCTGAATCACTAAGATTCCTTCAAGGTCAGCAGCCTTGGCACTTCTCTAGTTCACTAAGAACTCTTCAAGCCCAGCAGGCTTGGAACTCCAGTTCACTAAGAATTCTTCAAGGCCAGCAGCCTTGGAACTCAATTGAGTCCCTTTGGACAAGGACCTCTCAGGCCCTGGCTACTTGTTGTTGTTGTAGTTATTGTTAGTGCTTTGCTGCTAAGATGTCTTGAAGCTTGATCATCTATTAGTACTTAGCAGCTTGGCGTGATCCTCTTTGCATTTTGCGTCGAGTCTGGACCACTACTGGATAGACTGCTAAGATGTTCATTGAAGCATAACATCTTGAGTACTTAGCAGTCTTCTTCTCTGGTGCAGCTGATCTTCTTTCTGTTTTGCTCATCTTTCTGATCTCAGCTGCACCATCACAACTCGGGTCTATTAAGGCTTGTCATTGCTGGTCAACTTCTTCAGGTCCTTAGCATTCCCTGAACCTCTTTTTGAATGATATGCAGACATAATTTTGCATCTGTTCTACTTCAGCTTTTGGTTCTTCATGGTGATTCGTAGAGTGACTCTTCGAATCTTCTTTATGCTCTGCCACTTTTTTGAATGCTAGCTTCTTGGCCTTCCCGGCTCTCAGCTTAGCTGCCATTTTCAATGGCATTCTTATCGTTGTTGAGTGAAGCCTTAGTCTATTAAAGTCCTTCTTCAAATCTACTTCACTTCTACTTTCGTAGTCTCACTGCCACTGAGACATGTTCTTTTCAACTTTGTAGAATTCGTAGAGTCAACAACATAGCATTCCAATAATTCAACGATTTTGCAACTCAGCAACTCTTTCATCTTTGAAGTTTCATCTGTTAAATACCCTTCCATGATCTTCTCGTTGGAAAATAGCCGTTGAAAGTTATTTGACTTGCTTCGCAAATCTCGAGTTATTTGGTGCAGACTGTCGATTTGACGTGATGACTCCTTTTTGACTTTTCTGACACAGTAGTCTGCTACTTCACCTACCACTTCAAGAGATGTCACTTTTTCGTGTCAGGCTGGTAGTCACCTTTATTTCTCTTTTCTAATTCCTTGATTCGAATCCACAGGAGTTGTCCTTCTGCATCGATGCTCTCAATTAGCAACGTTCAAATGTTAGACTTTATATTGAACCGTTGCCAATGCTTCAATATTCAGATGTCCGAACTCTACGATTCTGATGCAGATGACTTTGAATCTTGATCGTAGTTTGTCTGTTAAATGTTGTTAGTTGACTGGTTGAGACAACACTACGATTCTGATGCAGATGACTTTAAATCTTGATCGTAGTTTGTCAATTAAATATTGCTCGTTGACTGGTTGAGACAACACTCCGATTCTGATGCAGATGACTTTGAATCTTGATCGTAGTTTGTCTGTTAAATGTTGCTCGTTGACTGGTTGAGACAACACTACGATTCTAAAGAGTGTTTTTATGTTCTACAATGTAGAACACCTCTTCTTCCACTTGTGCAGTGCTTCAACACTTCTGCTTGCCTTGATTTATCTCAGGAACTGATAACTTGTCTGATTGTTCTGGCCCATTCTGAATTGCAAGACTCATCAAATTTGTGGCATACCCAGCTCTCTTTCTCCTTGTGATCTTCCGTTCACTTATCATCAATGATCTGACCTATGCTTAATCACTTCAGTCTTGTTCTTCATATATTGGCCAATATCTCAGTGTAAACTACGTCAGTTCCTGTTTCATTTGGCAAACACTACGATCCTGGTTACTCCCAAGATCGTTGTCTTCTGGTCATCTTGACAGCTACTGCACTAGCTGACTTTCTTTAGTCAGTCACTTCATTTGAAGTCTTCTTAGGATTTCCTAGTTGAAGACTTCTCCTGAAAGGCTTTACTTCTCAATCAGGACGTCGATTAAGTTGGTGCTTAGATCTTCTATTTGCTTACCGGCCATTCGTTGAGTGCTCTCTGGCTTCCTTAAAGTAGATTGCATCTTTTTAGTTCAGATCAAAGGTTTCATTCTTTGGATATTCTAGGAGTGTTCATCTGTTGAGAATCGTGTTGACACTGCGATTCTTCCTTGGCGTTGTGAGCATTTCGTTGAGGCCTTAGTTCTGCTAGACTACGATCTTGCTTTGGTTCTATAGACACTACGACTCTGAGATTAGATCAACTGACAGACTACGATTTCTGCCTTAACACTTATTGCCCTTGTCTGATCTGGCTCGACTACGATCTCTGGCTCTGATATGATCAGTAGACTCCACTACTTCAAGTGTGGTCTACAATTCTTGACTTATCTTTGGCAGGCGCTCGGTCGGCTCTTATACAGGCTGTCTCTACGATTCTGAACATGACTTCCTCAGCAGACTACGGTTCTGAGAAAGTTCTTCTCGACACACTACAATCCTGCCTCGTCTTTCCTGGCAGACTACAAACTCCGAGATCTACTATTCTTGCAGACTACGATTCCGCTTTGATAGTTCTCGAGTCTTCCTTGTCTCTTCTGACAGATTACGAAGGCTGGTGCAGTGCTCGACGATCAGACAGGCCTATCTATTACATTGTATAAGATCAACCTAACAAGCTTGATCTTTCTATTTCTAGTCCTTGTACATCATTTATTTTTAAGAACTTCACAAAGCTGCTTTGTTTATGTAGGATCAACTTAACATATTTGATCAATTTATTCTAAATCCTTGTACATATATTCCTATTATCTATCAAAGAACTTTACAGCTTTCATCAATGCAGACATACTTGCATATTCATTTATTAATATCATAATCAAATCTTATATAAATAGGAATACCATTCTCATGAATATTCCTAACAGACCAATCAGGAGCAACTATCACGAAACATACGGATCAAGTCAAACAGCTGTTCGATCATCAACATAAAGCATATTCTGATCTCAGTTGTTCGATTAAAATCGATCGATCGATACAAATTTTAAAATTACCGGATCGTCCATCAATTTTAAACATAAGCCTCAACCGTTCGATCAGTCAAATTACCCTAAATATAAATAGCCAAAAATAAATTTACACTCACTTTTCACTCTTCTCTCTCTCTTCAACCGACTCTCTCACCATCTCTATCTCTCTCTCTCGACTTCTCACAAAACCCTAACTGTTCTTCATCAAAAATGGCTGTTCTTCAGTAAAAATTAAGAGATTCTAAACCGATAAATTGATTCTACCCCTCGATTTGGTCAATCCATCACTCAAAAATCCATTTTTGTTCAAAAATCGCCTACTGTTAGACTTTTTCTCTCATTTCTGAACAATATTTCTGACTTAAACTTCGATTCTGAACTCCATTTTCGTTCAAGTCTGTTCTCAGAAACGAACTGAACTTCGTTTCTGAGCTTGATACACCAATATTTGATCTTCAAACCCTAGTTTCTCTGGTACGTTCTCTTTTATCCATATATATTTTACAATATATATAAACTGTTCAATATATATATATATATATATAGATAATCTGGGAAAAAAATTCGATTCTTATGTCTCAATTTTATTTAAAATATATATATATATATATAAGTTTTTATAAATATTTTTCATAAATATATATATATATATACTTATATATATTTTAAATTATCTTTCTTAAAAATTATTATTGTCTTTAAAACGATTTATCGATTCTCTTTCTTCTTTTTAACATTCTCCTCTCTCTCCTCTCAGTACGTCATTTCCTTTGTTTAAATTCTTAACACTTTATGTCTCAGATCTTCAATTTTTTTTGAATCAGTGTATGACTGTTGTTTTTTAAAAAAATAATTTATATTAGTCTTATTTCTGGTTAACTCTCTCTCAATTTTTTTTCTTTCGAAATTTTTTGTTTGACAGTTGAATTTTTTTTTCTTCTGATATTTGTCTTAACCCTAAACCTTTAAAATAAAAAATATATATATATACGTTAATTATTTTTCTCTTCTGATTTTTTTTAAAAACAAACAGAAACCCTAGTTTGTACTTATATTAGTGTCTATTCTAACAAATTGTTTTAAAGTTTATGTAATTTGATTTGTTGCTGGGCTTGAACGAAATACTCAGTATTACATGTGTTATGCGAATAAGCTTGCAAGTAACATTTCTTTCTTTCTCTGTTTATAGCAGTGCATAAAATGTACTGTTGATGGGTTTTTGACTGAAATTTTTTTTTGTGTATTGATGAGATTTCAGCAAATGTTAAATAGTCATTTGCATTTTTTTCTGATAACATATTTGCTGAATTGGGGGTATATGACATGTTTTACTGTTATGGGTTAAAACCTCTAGGTTTAAACCTCTGCTTCTAGGTAATTTTCTTTATAACATCTATACTGAATTGGGATATATGACATGTTTACTGTTATGGATACAAACCTCTAGGTTTGAACCTCTGTTTTGGGATTGCTCTGTTCTGATAAAATCTATACTGTTTTGAGCTGCTATGATATATGACTAATATCTACATTTTCCAGAATAATAAGTTTCTGACAAAACTGAACTATAGTTATTAATTGTTCTCTCTGCTAGCATGCTCACCTACTGTGACGCCCCCAAAATATGTTCAATACTCAACCTATTCTGAGTCGCTAAATACATGGTACAGAATCCAAATACAATCTTTTATAACATACGGTCGTGTAAAACACGACCACACAAACTATGAGCTTCGATACAAATCGTATATAATACGAAATATAAACACTCAAATTCATTCCTTATTCATTACAATTATTGTCCCACTATTTTATAGAATAGTGAGGACTTCTAGAAATCTAACTCTGATCATCACACTGTTTCCCAACTAGTCCCCGCAACATTCTCATTCCTTGAAGAGGACAATAGATGAAAAGAGTGAGCTCAACTAGCCTAGTAAAGAATATTATGACTAAGATAATGAAAAATAAATTATCGTTAGCCTTCAATAAATCAGATAAAATATAATGGACAACAAATTTTAGATTAATATTCGCAGCGAAAATAACAATTCATTAGAAGAGTTAAGTAGAATATGAAGTCTACTATCTTCTATGATTTAAAAGTCCATCGTCAATATTTTATCCCTGTAGCATCAATCAATATACATCTTGAATCAAATATTTATTTTTGCACTACGAGCCAAAGATATTCATTTGTATCACCAGTTGGTCATGTTCATCTTAACACCTGTCCATCTTTGTACTACGGGTCAAAGATATTCATCAGGTAATTATTCATCTTTGCACTACAGGCCAAAGATATTCATCAAGTAATCATTCATCTTTGCACTACAGACCAAAGATATTCAGTTATATCACCATTTAGGACTGAGAATGATGAAAAACAATACGAATAACGAATCAAGTGAGATAAAGGACAAATATTAGAGAATTTATCCAGAGTTCAAGAATGAAAATCAAAACCTGAATCCAATCAAAGATTTTTAAAAAAAATTACCGTGAATAGTAACTCGTGAATAGTAACTCGATATGAAAAGATAAAAATTTCACGAGAAAGTTCCAAAAATTATTCCGGTGAAATGATACTAGATGAAGCGCAAAACTCAAGAAATTTCTTATCATTTCAGGAATTATAGAAGTAATACTTACCGTAGTAAGTTTAAATGTAGGAATCTGAAATAAAATATTATCACTTTCATAATATGGAATATGAAAGAAAATAATATTCATTATGAATATTGAAAAGAAATAACATCATTTACGAGAAAAATAACATCCTTTACCTCAGTATAATACTCGATCTGACGGGAATATCGGATATAATGATGAGAAAAACTTGCACTGTTATCAACACTCAAAGTATCTAAATACTCACAAGAAATACGCTCGATATTATAGAGAGAAATATTTCTGATTCTGGTGTGATTTTTATTTCTAACTAAGCATCCTATTTATAGGAAAATACCAGAACACCAAAGCTGACTTTATTAACCAACGGATGAATTTTCAAGCCCATCACTTTTGAAAAAACAATCAGCACACCACCATTCAAAGCCTCCACCAAAAATCCCACCAACCATATATTTATAATATATATTAAAATATTTATTTTTGAAATTTTAATAATTTATAATAAATAGCCCTTTTATTAGAAAAATACGAACCTTATGTCCATTCTATATGAAATTTGATTCTCTACAACTTTGTAGAAGAAGTTTTTCCAAATTTCGAACGAAAAAATAATCCAAATTTACATACGGATGATTTTTCCGCACTCACCACTCTTAAAAATCTCCAGCACACTCAAAATTTCAAAGCCTCCACTTTTGAAATAATGAATTCCACCACATGTTTTTATATATATATATAAACCTTTATAATAATTAAAAGAATTCCAAATTTTATTTTCTCTCTTCCATCTCATTTTATTCATATATCGTGAATTTGTTGTAAAAAAATATCATCACTATTATATTATTATATTATCATGTTATACACTTATAATATAATATTATAATAATATATTTGAATGAATTATTTTATCAGAACAGATAAGATATCCATTCTTAATAATTGTCACTTTTACTAAAAATTTCTCCGTTTAAATCCACTTTGAATAAATATTTACTTATCATTTTTATCAATAATTATTATTCACAAATAATATTACAGAATCACAATAATGATAATCAGGTCGTTCCCAGGAAAGAGGGGGCTTTCCGATAAGGATTTCTCCTTACTGGCGCGCAATTAGAAAACCTAACCCCTTTCCTAAACAGAACTTCCTAGACATTGCCAATAATGCTATCTAATAATATGAATTATTGATTTGATAATGTGAAATACTGTGCAGTGACAATTATTGAATCAATAATATAAAATATCAACGTAGCAATTATTGAACCAATAAAATATTATGCAATTATTGAATCAATAATATAAAATATTGAACAGTAATTACTGTAATAATAATTGAGTAAATGCCTTCTTACGTAAGAATCAATAATTCAAAATACTGTGCAATACCGTGTGCTACTGTGCAACAACGCGTATTACTATATTTTTATCACCGGGTATTTCAACAGTTTAACCGTAACAGTTTTATCGTTATTTTATAAAAAGGTTATTTCTGTCGCTTTCTATATCCGACATTCATTCCGTTGTGGGGTCCACCAATGACTGCGCCGTCGTACGAATATTATTCGACAAAAAGAATATTTTTCGACCAAACGAATATTTCTCAACACAATGACCACTTGCTTACTTTGTAAAATTTGCACATTCCACCCATAACTTACCACATTTATCAAATCATCCCTTACTATTTCAAAATAATATATAGAGAAAATTAAATCTTATTCATTAAAAAGTTGGGGTCTTACATCTACTCTATTTTTAGCCGAACTTATTTTGACATGAGGTCACTATAACTAATATTGAGCTACTTGGACTATTTTTTTGGTGTTGACCATCTGTTTTATAAAATAAAATCATAAATTGATTAGACATTCGCTTTTGCTATACTTAATTATGCTTTATCAGGCTTAAAACTTAGTCACATCTATTCTTTATCTTCTATGGAACATGTCTCTTTATCTTCTCTAGAACATGTCTGAGACCTAAACACTTATTACTGTATGCATTTATCTTCAATTATCTACCACTTCTATAAATGGCATACTCCCAGACTCACTTCATATGCCCCTTTCACCTCTGTCTGTCTTTGTCTATCTTTGTGTCCTTGTCTGTCTGCATTGTTTAAACTATCTGTCTTTTTCAAATGGAAGAAGTTTATTCTTCAAAAAGAAAGAAACTGTCTCTTCTTTCTGAGTTGCATTCTGACATAATTGCACCAAAATTGCTCACTATACCTGCACAATGTGAAGTATAGACACTGAAGACACAACCTTATGCCTGACATGGCTACTTCTTTCAATAGTTTCTCTGACCTGTTAGAGAAAATTAAAAATGTTGGTTCGGATTGCTTGGTCATTTTCTCTAGTAGACAGATTTACTCTGCTCTTATTGCAGAGTTTTACTTTTATATGACTTTTATTAGAAACACATCTGGTCTGCTAACTGGCATCTCTGCTTACATACAAGGTCAGAAATACATCATTAATGAGGAACTTATTTTAAATGCCTTGCATCTAAACAACAACATACTAGAACTGTCTAGAGTCAATGACTATGTGCATCCAATTAGCATTTCTACAAATAAGTGCATGACATTTAGGCATAATTTGGCTACTGTGACTGATCAGTTGGTACCTGCTCAGCTCTTTGATAGACCATGCAAAGTAGGGTGTGAGTTTTTCATTCCTCAATGTCAGTTTCTTGCTTGAGTATTTAGATATAATCTCATGTCTGTTAGAGAAAACAAACTGTTCCATCCTTTTGACTTGGAATTGATAAAATGTGTCTTGAATCAACATATGCCTTACAATCTGCCATATTTTCTGCTGAGTTCATTTGAGTATTGCTATCAGCATAATTGTCTGGGTTTTGGTCTTCTCCTTACTTCTATATTTCAACATCTTGGCATTAATGTGCTTAGCCACCAGACTCAATATGTTAATAGTAGCAATATTGTATCTCATTTAAATCTGCCACCCAAACCTCTTATGATATTTGATCCAGAAGTGAGTGAGTCCCCTAAACCTCACCAAAATTTGTTGTCCCAAATTGATGCCCTAAATAGTTTAACTCAACTGTCTCTGAAAAATCAAACCAATATGTTGAGTCAAATATAGTCTTTTTAATTTTCTGTGCATCACATTAGAGACATGCTATACATGTTGATGGAACTTTAGAAGATATATGTGCCATCCTATAATTTCTCTGCTGGCACCAGTTCAGATCAGGCAGCTCAGCCTGAACAGAATCCAACTAAAAATCCTCTTCCTTCTCTTGGCCTACACTTCTATCATCTATCAGAATTCTAACTATTTGAAAGGCTTGTAATATATATATATATATATATATATATATATATATATATATATATATATATATATATACTGACTAACTATTCGGGATAACTGTACGTTAATACTAACAAATACTAACTATGCATGATATAGTTTATTACTGTTTATCTCCTGCAGGTTGTAACTTATGATTAAAATACTAACTTTTTTCTGCAGGTTTAAAATTTTATTACTAACGTTTTCTGCAGGTTCTGAACTTAAATCTTCTATTCCCCACTTTTTGTAATGACAAAGGGGGAGAAGAAAAATATAGTTTTATAACTGCTATATATTAACTCCTATGTCACTGCTGCACACTACACTGAAATTTTGATGAGTTAAATTTTTTTAATGAAAAATCTGTGATTTTCGTTAAAATTGAAACTCATGTATACACTAAGGGGGAGCAGTTGTAAAATCAAAAATATTTTTGATTTGTTGTCATCGTCAAAAAGGAGAAGATTGATAGGTCTCCAAACAAATCAGCTTATTTTGATGATGTTGATGATAACAAACTTAGTAAATATGATTAATATAAAATAGATAGAATTCTCTCTATAGGATAATTATATATATATTGATTTTAATTATTCTATTTTATTCATATCAAAAATATTTTTTTATCCTAAAATTGAATTTATTTTTCTTGACCTTGATAAATTAATTATCAAGTGTTAATTAAATTTATTCAAATATTAACATTTCCTAAGGCAAGGAGATTCCTATCCTTTTTTAAAACAAATTTTTTTTAAAACTCTTATTGGGCAAAAATATTTCAAAAACCATTTACAAATATATATATATATATATATATATATATTCGGTATGTATATATATAAAGTATATGCATTATATATATATATATATATATATAAATGCATGCAATGTGTGTGTAACGTGTGTGTGTGTGTGTAATGAATGCATGCATATGACCGTGTGTGTGCTGCCGTGTATGCAAAATGAGTGCAGGATGAGTATGTGTGTGAATATGAAGGATATGCATGATTTTTGGAAAAGAAAAAGGCTTAGCCATTGAAATTGTAAAACTACCAACATGCATTCCTTTTGAAACAAAAAACTAAGTCTTTTGGTAAAACTTTTTTCATGAATGCCCAATCCGTGTGCTTTAGCAATCATCCAAACCATCAATTTTTCATTCATACAATCTGAACCTTTGATTCAAAAATTAGATTTCAAAAATTACTATTTTGCCCTCAACTTCAAAATCCTATAAATAGGACGCTTTTCATTCATTCTAAATTTACCAATTCACAAAGCAAAGAAAAGCTATATCTCCTTGCCTACACAATCTCTCTGCAAAAAGCTTTCTCTTCATCTTCTACTTCAAAGTTTTATTTCTTGAAAGAAGATTAAATTGGTCAAAAGTAGTTGAGATAAGTCATTAAATTTATGTATTTATATTATCTCATAACTGCTTATATATATATATATATATATATATATATATATATATATATATATATATAAGATAAATTGTTATACACATTTATATATATATCTATAGTTAATCTATCGAATATTATAAAAAGTCTGCACTTAGATACCGATATTATTCGGAATAAATTTTTCTTCTGGACGGTCTTTAAATCCAAGTGGCTTTTTATTAATATTGTTACATTATGTAAGTATTGAAAAATATTTATATAATTATCAAATTGTGAAACAAGCAATTTGGTCAATACTTAAATACCGGATAATTCGAATTTTATTTCTATGAAATTCTCCGGAACGGTCTTTAAATCCTAAGTGGCCAAATTTTCACAACATAGATTAAATATAATATAATATATATAAGTGGGTGAATATTTATCATATTTAATTGTGATACGTATTTATATATATCTATATTTAATTTATTAAAAATTATAAAACGTTTGTACTTAGATACCGGTATAATTTGGATGTCATTTTTATGAAATTCTCCGAAACAGTCTTTAAATCCCAAGTAACTTTTTATTAATATTGATACATTATATAAGTATTGAATTTTTTTATATAATTATCAGATTGTGAAAAATATAATTTGGTCAGAACTTAGATATCGGATAATTCGGATGTTATTTCTATGAAATTCTCCGGAACGGTCTTTCAATCTTGAGTGGCCAAATTTTCACAACATAGATCAAATATAATACAATATATATACGTGGGTGAAACAAATTTCATCAAGTACTATATAATTGATAAATCTGTTATATTTGATAAACTTTCATAAATTATAAATTTGCTTATTAAACAAAAATACTTGTTGCACTATAAGTGATTTTATATGATTTTCTAAAATCAAAGTTATATCTATTCAAAATCATAGAAACACACTCTTTATAAAGAAAAATCTTTTCTATAATTGTTTAAGCCATATAAAAATATTCTTTATCAAAAAAAAGAAATTCTTTATAAAACTGCATTAATTTACATATCTGCTTATCTGAAGCATTTCATATAAAAGTCTTGGACATTTATTTATTGATCATAAAATACATATCTGCTTATCTGAAGCTTTTCATACAAAAGTTTTGAACTTTTATTTATTGATCATAAAATACATATCTGCTTATCTGAAGTTTTCCACATAAAAGTCTTGAATTTTTATTTGATATTTGATCTTAAAATTTATATCTGCTTATTTAAGAAGCAAATTCAAACTATCTTTTTGTAAAAGGAAAAGGATAGAGTCAGATTATTTTATATCTGTGAGAAAGACAAAAATTATTTGACCAAGACCAGAGTCCTAGAGAGGTAAGCTGAGAGTTGGGTCTCTAGTGAACTTGTGAGGTGAAGAAGAGATTGTTGTTTCAAAACCAGGTTATAGAATAGTTCTGAGCTCTAAAAGAAGGTTCAACTAAGCTTGAGGAAGGAGCTAGGAGTTCGCTATCCAAGATAGTTAGTTGTGAAGAGTTTTAAGTTGATCTATAAAACTTTGTAAATGTTTCTCCATCTAGTGAAGGAGCATTTATTACTGGGAGTAATAGGATCTCAAGCCCTGGAAAGGAGCTTGATACTGGACGTAGCAATATACCCGAGCTATATATTGTAAACTAGATAAATCTATGTGCATTGTGTGATTGAACTTTTCTGACTCTGTATATTAATTTCTGACACCATAAATTAATTTATTAAAAATTCAAAAAGATCTAAGATAATTTTTTAACCAGTGATAATCTATTCAACCCCCCTTCTAGATTGTTATTGGACTTTCACAAAGTTCGATAATAGTCTCTAAACTAATTTATTAATTTGGATCAAAAGTAGATCTCATCCCACAAATCCTGGTCACCCCTGATTACCTGTCAAAAAAAAGAACACAGCGTGAGTCAATTGCCCAGTACGAATATAAAGATGCACATATATAAAACAAAATATATATGTACCAAAAGAGTTGAATGAACGAACAAATACAAACTACGAACCAATTATGAATATATCAAAATTAGTGAGTCAATGTACAAATGATTAACACCGTCGAACGGAACTATAATTAAAAGAATCCTAAACAAAATAAGGCAGAACCAAATGGTTATAAAGTATCAATTTCATACTGAGCACAAATACAAATAACCAAAATTTAATAAAATACATTGATACCATGATGTATGAAAATCAAAACGGATAGTACGCATGACACATACGTCACTAATCCGCCAAACGAATCAAATCAAATTAAATATTGGGTCGACCCATACATATCTTGAACAAATATATCAAATGGCTAAAGCTCACACCGAGAGCATACAAAAAGATACGTTGTTGACTAATCACACCGAAGGTGTCATGCCCTTGTGTCAAGAGGACATGTCTATAGTACCTCCACAAGTGGTTAGTTCAAGTATACCCTAAGGATCAAAGTACAAAATGTAAGCCAAAGGGGGTTTAAATCACAAGGCTTACATGACTATCTCCAATGACATCGAATTATTTCAAATACGAACATACCTAATTATCACAAGATATCAATAATCAAAACAATTCTCGAATGTGAACCAAAATATACGAAGATTGATTCAAATGGATGAAAGTCTCAAAAACACATATTCCCAAGTGATTGTGATAAGATGAGACATATTTTTTTGCTGTATAATGGTGTGTTGCTTAAAGCAGTGGTATTTTTGGTTTATGTAAAATAAGGAGACTCGTGCATTTTATTTCTCATATTAAATTCACTTGTTTCTTGTGGATGGACAGGATAACACTGCTGTAATATCTATTGGATGATAGTTAGGGGTGAGCAAAAAACTGGATAAAATCGAATTACCGAACACAACCGATTTTTTTTAACCGAATTATTTTGATTTTTCGGTTTTTTTTCTAATTTTGGTTATATTCGATTTATTTTTTGGTATTCGATTTCGAATTCGGTTTTAAAAAACAGGCTATTCGGGTATCCAAATTATAGAATTTATTAATTAAAAAACTAATAGTTTTATAATTGTATTTGTATCTGTATTAGGACTGTAAATGGTAAACGAAAAATTCGTAATCGTCCGTATCCATATTCGAAAAAAAACGGATATTATTCGTATTCGGAAAAAAATGAATATATCCGTATTCGGTTTAAAGGTATTCGCAAATAAACGGATACAAATACGGATATAGGCGTATTCGTATTCGTTTAACATCCGACCGTAAATATATCCGGCAAATAGCGAATATCCGGATTCGGATCCGTATCCGGAATTCGTATTCAAATAACTTATATATATATATATATAATAAGCAAAATAATTTTTTTAAAGTGGTCTTCTGTATATAATAATTAGTTATTTTTCATTATTATACAAAAATTATTTTAAAAATATATCATTTCACTTCTAAAAAGTAGGAAATAACACTTTTGTTATAATATTAATAAACCGAAATAAATTGATTTAAGTATAGTTAATGAATTTTTACTATTATAAAATTAAAATATCTAAAATGTGCCACTTAACAAGAAAATTATATACTAGAAAAATAAAACTACAACTATTAGTTTGTTATAAATTTTTTACATTCAAAACTTACTTGCAATGTTGGAAGGCGGAAACAATGAACAATATAATTTTATTGTTAAAATGTGTTAAGCCCAAATTAATTTAGAATTAATCTAGAAGAGGTTGAATAATTAATTCAGCTTTATGAATTTTCGGGTGAAGAGAGTATATATTTATCACTTTCATTTGCCCAATTATTTAGAAATTAGAAGTTCAAATATTTAAAATAAGTCCAAAGTAAATTTTGAATAAAGTTAAATTAATTAGTTGTCAGTTGTCAGTTGTCACATATACATTATAACTCGCACTCTACATAAATATAATGAAATAAAATAAATTTTTTATAACTATGCAAATTATAATCTATATAATGAGGATAAATTATAAATAAAAGTCCCCATAAACATATTATTAAAGTTTTAATCAATTAATATTTGAGAAAAAATAATTAAATATTCAATGTAAACTTTTGAATCTAATTATAAATTATAAATATTCATACACACTATAGTATTACTCTACACACATAAAATTAACATCTACTAATTAATGGGCATCTAAACATTAATAAGTAGAACATTCATTTTGAAATTTAAGATTTCAAAAATGATGAAAACTTATTTGAATTGTAATATAGAACATTGACTATTGTATTTAAATATTTATTATAAATAAATAAATTAACATTCAACCATTAATAAACTATATTTTAAAATTTATTATTATTGTTATTCTAGTTATAGTTAGGGTTGTAAATGATAACCGAAAAATTCGTATCCGTCCGCATCCGTATCCGAAAAAAGCGAATATTATCCGTATTCGAAAAAAGCGAATATTATCCGTATTCGAAAAAAATGAATATTATTCATATTCGATTTAAAGATATCCGTAAATAAACGAATACAGATACTACTGTATTCGTATCAGTATATATCCGTTTACACCCTTAATCTGTATAGGACTATAGTTCGGTTATTCATGAGTCATGACTGGGATTTCTCTTTTTTAAAAACACCATGTGTACAGATCCCAAATCCCAGATCTCACGATCTCACGATCTCTCCAAATCCCAGATCTCACGATCCCAAATCCATTTCCTTTCAGGCTCTCCGCTTCTCAGTTTTCACGATCTCACCGTCTCACACTTGGCAGCTCCGCGCCTCAGCCTCTCTCCCTACTACTTGGCGACGCAAGTCGGCGACTCTGTTCTTCAACCTCGAGGTCCTCGACGACTCTGTTCAGGTAAATTTTCATTCACTAAAATAATTATATGGCTTGATAGATGGAGTTATATATATATATATATATATAGGGTATTCATCCGTAGCAAACGGTTGCTACGGACACTGTTCAGCAACCATATTTTCATTCATTGATTAGAGAGTTGAAAGGCCCAGATCAGTTGAATTTTCTCCCTGCCGCTACAGGCTCTCGCGACAGGAACTTTTACCATATATCGACTTGCAATTACTCCATATATCCAAGCTTTTCTCCTGCCGCAAGAGGCTGGTGCGGCAGGGCATCATACTTCAATTATGGTATTGTCCTAATATACTTGCCCATGCTGCATGCTGCTCCAAAAAGCTAATACTCCCTCTCCCATTTTGACTTTATAATTAAAGAAAGACATTTTCAAATTAATTTTTTTTATGAATTCATTTAATTTTAGTTGCTATAATTAGAATTTTTGTAAATTATCTAAAAATTATATAATTACAAGATTTTAGAATTTTTAAAATTTAAATGAATCACATCAATATTATTAATTTTGAATTTGAAAATATAATTTTGAATTTGTAAATGTAATTTTGAAATTGAAAATTAAATTTTGAATTTGAAAATTAATTTTCAAATTCAAAATTAAATTTACAAATTCAAAATTAAATTTACAAATTCAAAATTATTTTTGAAATTTAAATTTAATTTTCAAATTCAAAATTAATTTACAAATTCAAAATTTAATTTACAAATTCAAAATTAATTTTGAAATTTAAAAATTAAATTTAAATTTCAAAATTAAATTACAAATTCAAAATTTAATTTTCAAATTCAAAATAATATTTACAAATTCAAAATTATATTTACAAATTCAAAATTAAAATTTAATTTGAAAATTCAAAATATATTATAATAAGATTTTCATCACATAATAATATAATATAATATATTATATTATTTAATAATATAATATATTATATTATTATGTGATGAAAATGTTATTATAATATATTTACCCAAACACATAACTCACTATATTTTGTCAAAATAAACATTTATAATAAAAAAAACTCCATACAATATATTATTCAAAACTATTTAATAATAAGTCAATAATCATAATAACTACATCACCACATAATTATATAATTACTCAAACACAAATTATAAAAAAAAATTAAAATTGAAAAAAATAACTTACAAAATATTTATATATAAATATTTTTTTATATATTGTATAAATATATTTTTACAAAACAATTGTAATATTTATATATTTATTTATTTAAAATTGAAAAAAATAACTCCAAAAATCACCCCCTAACTTAAAAACTTGGCATCTACAAGTTGTGGGCCCCCCTTGTCACCATCATCATGCTTAAAAAATCGGGCCCCCCCAAACATAAAAACCCGACAACTAATGTTATAAAGCTCATGGGCATAACAGTAATTAACATAATATATATACATATGAGAGGAGGGCATTGCCAACCAGTTTTTGGCCTGTAGTGTTGCCGCATGAGGCTGTTGTGGCAGGGTGAATTTAAACACCATCTCGGCCATTGCTCCTTCTGATCGATGGTTAAGATGTTGGTTGCTGAACAGTGATTTGGGCAACCGATAGCCATGGATGATTACCCATATATATATATATATATATATATATGTATGTACCCAGTACCTTCAAGATCCCTTGGGCCATGGCTCGATTTTGTATAGATCTACATCTTTGATGACATCTAGATCAATTCTTTTCAAAGCAATCTTTGTCCTAAGATAGTAAACTAGTAATCAACAATTTCTTCATCTCATTATTCTCATCTGTACTTCTGTAGGGTGGAATCTAAAACCCGGAGGGACATGGGAGGACCATGTCTCCGAAATGAATATTCTGGTCTTTGCAATGTATTCATGGATTTTATTTATTTCAATGGATTATTCATGGTTCGGTTAATACCGAAATACCCGAATTGTATTCGTTAATTTGGTTATTGACAAATTCTGTTAGTAGTTCGGATAGAGAAATTATGAATATTTCAGTATTCGATTAAACTGAAGCATAATTCATTTTGTCTATTTATCAAATAACAACATATATAAACACGCAATTGTTATGGTAAAGGATCTTGTCACGATTAGTTAAATGGCTTGGGGTAGTTTTGACCTGTTTTGTATTCTTCAAATGATTGTTCCTAAGACGAGAATTTTTTTATGCTTTCTGGTCCTTTTGGTGAGAGCATCTCCAGCAGATGGACTATTTGCTGGACTATATTTAGTCCTTTAGTTTTCAATCCTTTCACCAGATGGACTATCATGTGGACTATCCTGTGAACTATAATATAAAAAGATTAAAATAATCAATGAAGATTAAAATAATATAAAAATACAAACTATTATTAATAAAATCCTTACAATTGTTAAAGGTTGAAGTAGTTGATTGAAAGATAGTAAAATATATTGAATTATTGTGTATATTTATAGATTTTTCAATTTCTATCTGTTACTTTTTTTATTACCATTCTGATCAACTTTATTTTTTTATTTTTACGGTTCTGATTTTTTTTATATGCCTTGGAGACAAAGCCCTTTCTCGTCTTTTTCTTCTTCTTCAGTAGCTTTGTCTCCTTCTTTTTCTTCAGAATCCCCATTTTCCTTCTCCAGCATCTCCCTTCTCATTCTTCTTCATCAGCATCTCTCCCATTTAAATATATTAAAAATTATAGTCCACCAAATCTTGTTCCTTGATATAGTCGTTTTGCCTCGCCGGAAAATTCGATGGACTATCTTTAGTCTGTCTACTGGAGCGAAATCTGTATCCTAGACTAAATATAGTCTAGGATTTGTTCATTACCGGCATGCTGGAGATGCTCTAACAGCGTGTTGCATTAAACAGAGTTTCTTCTTTATTTAGTTTTTTTTTTTTTTTTTTGGGGGGGGGGGGGGGTGTGGAGGGGAATGATATGTAAAATAAGGACACTTGTACATTTAATTTCTTCTATTAAATCGTTTTGTTTCTTGTGGTCTTGTGGATGGACAGGATAACACTGCCCTAATAAATGGGAGAAGGAGATACGCATGATGGTATATCTGCAGTAACCAAGGGGATAAATAATTTCAGGGGCATATTGTCAAATTGTTCCGTAACCATGGCTCTTGGAGCAATGTTTGCTCTGCGGGTTTATTATGATCCAGGATATGATGTGCTAGCCTTCATGATAGGAACGTATGCGGTTCTGTGTTTAGGCTTATTTCTTACACCACAAGGTGACCTTGAATTGGAAGAATTGGGCTCTGCTTCATTGCCAGTAAAGTGGTCAGATGAATTCAAGCCCTTTGTTCGCCGTCTTCCTGAGTTTGACTTTTGGTAGTCGTTTCTTTTTTTGATTTATTACTTTATTACGGTGTTGCTTCTATTGCCATTATTTCTTACCATCAATTGTATAAGATAAATTGTGAATTGTGCAAGGGATTGACTAAATGTTTGCTTGCTCTCTTTGCTTATCCTTCTTGCCAGATATAGTGAGAGTAAATTAGATTTCAATTTCGAAAAATGGTTTATTACTTCAAAGGTAATAGTAAGACTAGTAGAATTATTAATGATAATTGTAGTAGTGAGCGTTTTATATAGATTACTAGAAGTGTAGATAGTTAGTTATTAAAAAGAAACTTTTAAAGTAGGGAACTAGTATACAAGCAATCCGTAATTAGTCTACTATAAAGAAAATTTGTGTTGACACGGTTGGTCTATACATAATATAATCAATATTTGAGTTGGATCATAATTCATGTTCGGTGGAGTTTATTTGAATGGTTCTTTTCGGACTTTAGATCTTCTAACTAAATTCATCAATGCAAAATCTTTTTTGAATTATAGGGGCCTAATTTAGAATTTATTTAAGTAAAAGCACTCGTTCAAAATTGAAGGTTGAGTTTTTAATTGTTTGAATACACGAGAAGTCCATGTATATGTAGATGAAAAATGCATCCCAATTATGATTATGCAAATTAATAGCTCTATTTTGCTCTTTCTTTAATCACGTCGATTTATTGATTTTTTAAATCAATAATTTAATTTGGAGAAGAAAAATTAAAAAAAAAAATAGAGAGGAAGAGCTTCTATGCAGTTGTGCCTCTACTAGAATGAAGACGCTTGAAATCGAAAACAATTAAGAAGGTTGATAAAATGAAAATTGTCAAGTTTGAGAAGAAAGAGATTAGACAATTGTAAAAAAAGAGCAAACTAGACCGGTTAAAGGCGAGTTCTCCCAAGTTAAATCTGGATCACCTGTAGCCTTTCCCCAATAAGAGGTTACTCTACCTGTAAAGTAAATCTTGGCATACTAATAACTTACAAATAAATTCACAATTAATGGAGGATAACTAGATTTTTAATCGCATGTAACCTTTATTTGCACTAGACGCAGAGCATGAAGTGCTTAAATTAGAACCCGACTTTTTAATTGAAACAATAAAAAAAAAAATTAATCATAAAAAATAATTAGGACAATTTGTTTCTTCAAATAAATCAAATCTACTGAACATTATTTATTACGTTTGATATAAAAGAGTTCCATGAAACCATCAAATACAAGAAGAAACAAAAAATCAAAAAACTCTCTTACTTGCGAGGTTAAAAAGAATCATTTTTTGCAATTCTATATATCGCAACCATATGAGCCGAGTAGCTGGGAAGGTGAGAATGAAAGCTGTAGTTGAGACTAGAGAAGGCGTTTAACTCGCACAAAGTAGTGCAATACTTGACTGAGAGCCTGAGAACGCTATTCTTATTTTACACATTGTTTCTCACTTTGAAGACGAGAAATAATACCATATACTCCCTCCATCCCTTTTTATTTGACGTTTTAGAGTGTTTTTTTCTTCTTAAAATATTTGACATTCTACAAAACCAAGAATATTTTGCCTAGTTGTTTTCCTTCTCTACCCTTCCTTCTCTATCACCATTAATGACTATTTTCTCTGTTTTCAAAAGACGGTTCAAATTCTGTTCTTTGATTTCCAAGGATACATTTATGAGAAGCCTTCAAAACTCTACTGCAATGATAAAGTTATCAGGTGAGAATTTCTTTTACGACAAAAACTATAGTTTCAATAGTTGAGAGCAAACCCTAGGTTTCATTGAAGATGAAGGATGAAGATTTTATGGAGTCAAAACTGACATCGCCTCAACTCAATTTCTCGAACCGGGTCGAGATTCTCTCGGCCAAGACAAGATCGCCGGTGATATCGAAGGTCGGAAGCATACTAGGACCATGACCTGCAAAGCCCCAATTACTGATTTATTTTCTTTTGAAGAGGAAGGATTACATCAAACAAAAAAAAATCAAAAGAAAATTTTGAAAGATTTGAGAAAATTAAAAGAGCAGTGGTTAAAAGGTAGGTGTTTGCTTCCTTCACAATGCTACTCCATACCTTGGAATTCATCTTCCTCCCTCTTTCTTCACATAAATGCAGATAAAGCAAGCCTTCTTTCCCTTGACCTCATATTAGGATCATTGTATACAGAGAGAGAGAATAGTATTGAAATGCGTGAAATCAAGGCTGGTGTCAATGGAAAATTAAATTAGATCAAAGTATATCTATTCTTAATCTATGTGAAAATCTCTAGAACGTCAGATATAAAAGAATGGAGAGAGTAATTAATAATAAAACATGAATTATGGAACTTTAATCATTTTTTCACATCCATAGTCTCGACAAGAAAAGCAAAGCGGCAACTAACAAATTTATAAACTAATCAACCACTAAGCCTAAGAATATTATGATCAATGTTGCGCCAGAGGGAGAGAGTATGAATATACACTTCTAAAAAATTAGTAACTATTTAAGGTCCATGTCATGGATAATAGTGGCATGCTTGCTTGTGGTGCAGCGGCACGTGGGTGCGTCATGGTCTTTGGCCACACCACACCACCAGTGGAGTAGTAATGTGCTAAATCGGCTGATAAATCACCACTAATTAAATTCTATATATATATATACACATACGATTGTGACTTGAGGATTATTTAACTTAACATAATCTCATTTTATAATATCTCCAACGATGATATCACAGAGACGTTTCAAAGCGTGGTTGTTATGGAAAGTAATGCTTCTGCCGGCTGCACTAATTTTTCCTCTAAACCATGTATTAACCTAACCCCAAGTGTGTTTACAACAAATTTTAGTGTAGAGAAAAGGACTACTAGTACCACCCATGCGCCAATGAAGGTGGGACACTGATAGACTCCGACTCGTGAACAAATTTGTCTAGAATGATTCCTTCAATTTTCATATCTACAACAAGACAAATATCGAAGCATTGATCTTATCATCACCTCTAGCTGCTACTATCTGCTCCCTATCTCTATATATATACACAAGTGAATTAAGTTTAGCAGCATTGCATATAACACTTGGAAGTTTTTGGATGTGTGAGGAGAAGAGAAAAAATGGTGAAAGTTGAAATCATTTCAAAAGAGAGCGTTAAACCATCTTTCCCAACACCACAGCACTTGAAAATCTTCAAGCTTTCTCTACTGGACCAGCTCATTCCGGCTCCATACGCTCCCATTGTCATGTTTTATCCTAATGATAATGGTGCTAGCCGTTCTGAAATCCAAGAAAGAATCGTAATTCTAAAGGAATCGCTATCCCATACCTTAACTCGGTTTTACCCTCTAGCTGGCCTAATCCGAGACGATCTTTCCATTGATTGTAATGACCAAGGGGCTTATTTCGTGGTAGCGGAGGTTAATTCTGATCTCTCTGAGTTTCTAAACAATCTTGATCTTCAGTTGATACATCATTTCCTTCCCTGTGAGCCTAGTTTTAACGAGTCAAGCACAGGAGTCCCGCGTGACTAATATTCAAGCGAACATTTTCGAGTGCGGTGGAATGGCCATTGGGTTGTGCCTCTCGCACAAGATTCTTGATGGAGCTGCGCTGACCGCTTTCTTGAAAGCCTGGGCTGCCGTGGCCTGTGGATCCGAGGAGGTTGTATATCCTGATTTCATCGCGCCTTCTCTGTTCCCCACCAATGAGTTATGGCTCCGGGACTCGTCCATGGTCATGTGGGGTTCTTTATTCAAGAAAGGCAAGTGTACCACGAGGAGACTAGTATTTGATGCCTCTGCCATAGCCACCCTCAAGGCCAGGGCAATTAGCTCCAATTTGCAACACCCTACTCGCGTAGAAGTAGTTTCTGCTTTTATATGGAAATCTGCAATGGCTGCATCAGAAAAGAAATGTGGTTCCAAGAAGCCTTCGCTTCTCACTCACGTGGTGAACTTGCGTAAAAGAAGTGCACCCACGTTGTCCGATTATTCGCTTGGAAACATAATTTGGATAGCAAGCGCCAAATGCAAGGAGCTCGGATTTCATGGCTTGGTCGATCAGGTAAGAAAAGGTATATCAAAAATCAATGGGGATTTTGTGAAGAAAATCCGAGGCGATCGAGGGTCTGAAGTGATGTGCAAATGCCTTAAAGAGATTGGAAATTTTGGGTCCAAAGAGGATGTAAATTACTATGGATTTACCAGCTGGTGTAAGTTGGGTTTCTATGAGACTGATTTTGGATGGGGAAGGCCTGTGTGGGTGAGTAGTGTTGGCTCAAATGGTGCTGTGTTTATGAATCTTATTATTCTGATGGACACAAGATGTGGGGATGGAATAGAAGCATGGGTTACACTGGATCAACAAGAAATGAATATTTTGGAGCATGATTTAGACCTTCTGGCACTGGCTTCTCTGAATCCAAATCCTGCAGGAAATTGAGTTTTTTTTTCCTCATCTAAAAATCAAGCATATCGACATGGATTATGTATATATATATATATATCTTTGATCAGCATATGTTATATATATATATATATATCTTTGATCAGCATATGTAATTCCAGTGTTCATATAAGTAATCACAAATTATGTTCGTCGTGAGATGTGTTCTTTCTAGTGTTTTATATGCTGTTTAATCATCAGTCCATAATTTATTTGGAAAGCACGGAATAGAGAAATTCAGAATGCTCTGACAAATTTTGAAAAGATAAATATATTACTCATGAGCAAATACTATGTAGTATAATTTTTTTGTTATTGTTATATAACCTTAATTCTTATAGAAATGTCTTAACTTGTGCCGATGCTAAGCACACCGTGAATATTCTCTTGAATTGTGTGCATATTCCTTTGAACTTGGTGCAAATGCAGAAATCAAGAAAATATGCACACAGTTCTAGAAAATATTCTCTTGAACTGTGTGCTTAGCATGTATCCTAAAAACACATGTTAAGATGACATATTCTTATGTACGAGACGAGACACTTTGAGATTAGAATTCTAATTCATCTGGCACAGTAGACAATTTTATTTTTTATTTCGTTAAATGTGCTAATCACTTCATTAATGTACTCATTCATAATAAAAATCTTCCTTTTCTCCACCATCGACGAAATAACAGAAAGTCTTTGGCAAAAAGGATAATACTCCGTTGTGGTTGTTCGAGTTTAAACATTATCTCACTTAATTTTAGAAAATAGAATTGACATACTAAACTTTTTACAGATTATTAATTGGACTATTCCATCAAATTTGTTGGACAGACGCCAAATTTTATCTACGTGTATGTGCAGACAAAATGAAAAAGCAAAACCATTATTAACTTGGCAAAAATATAATAAAAAAATTGAAAAATAAAATTAGAAAATCAAAACATTTATTATAATAATACGAAAGCTTTAACAATTTTTTCTTACGCATTTGAGTTTGGTTCTTGGAGAAGATAAAGCAAAAGCCTGTTTTAGGAGAAGAGAAGCAACAATCTGGTTTAAAAAAAGATGAAGAGCAACTTTATTCGACCATGAGGAGAGAGAATTGAAATTTTAAGTATCTTATTTAAATCCTACTTCAAATCTTAGATCTCAAAGAGGAGGAAAAAAATAGTAGTGCTATTTAGGGCTTTTGGTGGGTAATTGATTCATTTGATTTTACGAACCAACCGTGTTTTGGTTGCATCTAATTCAACTTCGCAATTGTTACTGATTGCTTAGAAATTGAAAGCCTTAAAATTTTCTCCGAACCCCTAATTTTGTATCACCACATTTGATTCCTCCATGTCCGATGTAATTAGGTTTCTACTATAAACCTTATTGCAAATTCATATCTTATTGTTGAACACCATCATATCTTACTATTGAATATCATCAATATATAATTATATATATACTCTAATTTGAGTTTTTTTTTGGACGATATTGAGTTTGGAAGAGAAAAAAGAATACAATTGAGTAAGTTTTCTTTGACAATATTAAATGTTGAATGATGCGTGGAAGAAGAAAGAAAGCACATGAACTAAAAAAAGAACAATACGAACAAGAAAATTAGACTGAGAGAATAAATTGAATTTGTTCCTGCGAACAAATAAATTTTATTGTCCATTTGTTCGCCGAAACAAATTTATTTTGTTTTTCTGATCCAATTTTTCTGTACTAAAAAAAACCACAGACTTATTAAGGGAGAGAAATAATAGAAAAATAAAAGAAATAAAATCAAAACTTAATTTTTTTTTCTTTAAATTCTCTTTTTCTCTCACCGCTGCGATTCAATTTAACGTCTATTGAATTTTGTAGACAAATGATCTAATTAATAATTTTTTAAAAATTGAGTGGATCAATTCTATTTTTTTTTTTAAATTAACGCACAGGTATTAGTACCCATTTTTGCCGAAAGTCTTTCAAGTTTTGTTTGTTAGCATTTTGTCGATCGGATACAGAAATCAAATGAAGAAATGAATGGAAAGTATGAGGAGTTCCATTCTCTCTCTTCTTGAGATTGGATTCAGATTGGGCCGTCTTCCTCCTCCTCCTCCTCTTCCATATTCATCGATTCTCTCCCACTCATTCAGGCGGAAATAATCTCACCCTACCTCTGCTACCCCCATCAATCGCGATCTTTACCATGACAGGTAATTCCTTTCCTTTTGTTTTTTTTTGAAAAAAGATATGTACTCAAGTATTAGTAAGGATAAATTGAATTTGTATGCGATTTGACTTTTGATTTTGAAACGTTAAATTTGGTTGTTCTAAACTTGACAAACGGATCGTTTAAGTTAAAGATTCAATTTTGCTTTTAGTTTCTCTCTTTTAAATGGCTATTTTATTTTTTGCAATCCGTGTTTTGTTCTTTGGAAGTGATGCATTATTGGAAGTAATACAAGCTTTGGTGAATCGTCACCAGGACAAACTCTCGGTAAGTTTTTTTGGTTATTATTAATTACTCCCCCCGTCTCTTAATATGAAGATTTTTTAGAGTTGGGCACAAACATTAAGAAAATTATTGTATAACATTAAATATAATATCAAATGTCTATATTGTCTTGTATTGAAAAAAGAGATTGTTATTTATTGGTCAAAAAATAGCGAGAGAACTAAAGTTATATTTAATACTTAAGGTAATATTGAAAACTAAGTAATTAATGTTTACTTGAAATTCTAAAACGTCAAATATTAAAGGACAAAAAAATTTCTCTAAAACGTCTTATATTAAGGGACGGAGGGAGTATTAGTCTTTCAAAAAACATTTTCCTTTTTGAAGTCAATTGAATTCTTTTCATTCTAGTCATACAATCATTAGTAAGTCAACTATCTAGTACCACTAAGTACATAATTTGCGTGTTCAAAACTTAAATAAATTACGTCAATTTCAAATTACTTAAAAAAGTCTATGGGAGGGAGTTCCACGTTTACTTTTTGTCATTGTGTTAGACTGTTTTGACAAATTCATGTCATACATGCAACAGATGGCCACACTTAAAAGTAAAAATAAGGGCTATGAAGCGGTCCTTGCTGTAGTTACTTATTGCCGGAATAGAAAAGAGATTGATGGCAGGTCAAAGTTTCGGATACTTCTTGTAAGTTGTTTATCACATATTTTTGTTGGATTGCATTTCAAGCAAGTTTTAAAGTTAGTCTTTATACTAAAGTTAGATTCAGTTGATCTATAGTGGTTAGATTATCTCAGATTGGTAATGTCTGGTGTTTTTGACTGATGATTGCTTGTATTCCAGAGTTTCGGACAGCACGGGAGGGAGCTCATTACATCTGAACTTGCATTACGGATCCTCTCCATTTTAAGTGAGGAGCAATTTCTGCCCAAAATGGGCCTGACTTCCTTAAACAACACCCTTGTGAAGCTTGTTATCAAGGTAACTTCTCCTCTCGTTGCTGAACTATTTCACCTCGTGTTTGATAGGTTGTGGTGTTGAATAATGATTACTATATTTCATGTGAACAATGTATACTTTACTCTTCTTCCCCCCCAACATTGTGAAAGTAATATGCATACAAGCCAATCATGTATGATGATAAAATATATACTTTGAAAACAATCTTATTTATTTATTAATAAAATATTCATTTATTAAAGGCATTTAATTATCTACATGATGCTGTTTTTATAATATGTAAATAATCCATAATTTTAAGCAATGCTTTTAGAATCATGATGTTGAACACGCTAATGAGATCTAAATTCTTAGAAAGCTTAAAAACTAAAATAGTTCCTAATCATGGGATTACTAAAAAGGAGATTATTAAATCCGGATAGATTAGTACATATGTTGCTTGCTCATTAGATGAGGATGATTGATCTCATGATCATTTGTGTTGAGACACTAAAGAAAGTATGTAGGTGCTTATTGGAGAATAAGTTCACTGAACGTGACTCGCTATGGAATACTTAATGGAGTTTTACTTACCTAATGTGATAGTAGTACAAGTGATCCTTGGACTTGAGATCATCATAGTATTTTGTATGTAATGAATTATACTTTGACTTATTCCTTAAAACCCTTTAGGGTATATAAAAGGGTATGCTTGGGTATAATGAGTTACATATGGAGATAATGAATGTTCAATAAAGAATCTACCACACCTCTAGTAAAAGAGGAGATATGTCCTATGTGATTCGGTAAATGACAACCCAGAAATCCTTGGCCAAGGTGAAATGAAATTAGAAAGGAGTTTCTAATTTGCATTAAATGGAGTTGTGCATTTTTTAATCAAAATACGTATAATTAAATAAAATAAGACTTGACAGTAATTCCATGACTTATATTTAATTGGGATATTGTATGGTGGAAGGATTGAATTGTACGGTAACTATATACTCACAGGTTCTTTTATGATTAATGTTGAAATCTATATTATCTGAAAAATCGTTGATCGCTAGGGAGACTTGTCCTTATTGTAGAATAAATATTATTTATTTAAATAGATTATTAGTTTAATTTATTTATTTAAATAAGATTAGAATTATTCTAATTGATTTATTCACAACCGGTTTAATATGGATAACCTAAAGGGTCACATCATAAAAGGAAGAATAATTATTTAAGAAGGTAATGACATAATCGTAATAATGCATTAAGTGTAAGTAATTTAATCTATGGTGATAAAATAAATTAAATAGCTTAATGTTTATTATTTAATATTTTAAAAATATTAAATATAAATTAATAAGAGATGTCTTATTAATATTATTACAATTATTATTATTTTAATTTCTAAATGAGTTTAGTAATTAATTTAATATTAGTACTCTCATTTATTCTTAATAAGATTAAGAGACAAATTAATTAAATGAATTTAATTAATTATTCCCAATATGGTGGGAAGCCTAAATTAATTAAAAGAGTGTAATTAATTAAATAAAATCTCATGTCTAATAGACTTAGAAGGTTGACCAATATCTATATAAGAGAAGTCTTATAATAGATATTAGTTAATGCAATTCGAATTATTGGAGAGTACTCATTTTCTATAGAGGATAGAAAACTAAGCCAACCACCATCCTTCTTGATAATTCATCTTCCTTGGTGGATCACCTCTAGAGGCCAAACACTTGAGTGGCTAACGTTGATCAAAGGAAAGAATCTAACCCGAAAATTCAAGGAGTTGAACTCGTACCTGTGGATGCTTCGTTCTACAAGGGTATAATTTCATAACTTCTTATTTATCGTTTTAAATTAATAATTTACATAACGGATGATCCGGATAAGTTTTGTAAAAAAATTTAAACTCTGACATACCATGCTTCTGCTAATTTTTACAATTTAATTGCGTCACGATTTCGTACAAACCCAACAGTGACATCAGAGCCAAACCTTTATGCATTTATTAATTGTTTTAATTATATATATGTATGGTTATGTATTTAGAATAATTTATTGGGGATAATTTTATTGTATAAAATTAATTTTTATGAAAAAAGGAGCAATTTTTGAACTGAATTTTTTTTTTGGCGGAAGTTTTTTTTTTTTGATTTAGAAGGAACCAATTTTTTTTTTGGCTAATCGTGATCCTGTATTAGTTTTGAAAAAGGTGATTCAATGGAGGAATTGTTTCAAAGTGTTTCAGAAATCAAAATGGGGTCACGTTATATATATATATATATATATATATATATATATATATATATATATATATATATATATATATATATATATATATGATAATGGTTATATATTAAGTGACACACAAAAAAAAATGTCCCATCAACCTTTTCTTTCTTTTTTTTAAAAACGGACAATCACTATATATATAATATATATATATATATATATAAATTTATATATTATATTCTTAATAAATTTATAATTAAAATAAAAGTTTATTTTAATCTTGAAATTGAATTTCATGCAATTTAAAATTGCCCATTAAATGATACTCATATATATATGAAATATTTTAATTCATGAGATGAATTTTATTTCTTGATACATATGGTGACATGTATGAAAATAAATGGGGTTGATTATTAACTATTGACTAATGTGATTGAATTTTATTTTAGTTGAATGCTTGAATGAATGAGTTTTTTTAAATGGGATTTGCGTACCTTGTCTTCTCTGATTTTTTTTTCTCGATGTAAATTCTATCTCCCTCATATGTACTTCCCCTTGATTGCTGATCAAGGTTTCTATTTAAATTAAATAGTTTAATGTAATAAAAATAGTTAGAATTATCTTGAAGAAATTGAAAATCAAGGAACAAGGAGAGCGTGAAAATCCGTTTGTATGGAGCCCAGATTTAAATGTAATAGTTATGTTTAAATTTTATTTCTTGCACCCTTAGGTTTGACCTTTTGGTTCACTTGGTGGTTCTAGTAAACCAAACTAGAATAAAAGTCCATAATCAATCCAGGTAGAATATAGTATTCTATATGTACATGCTAAATATTATATATATTATATTTTATGCAAATATGTTTCGCATGTTTAATAAAATGACGCGTATTTTATATATATATATATATATGTGTGTGTGCATGCGCGCTAAACAAGATGAGACAAATAATAACAAACCCCTCAAAAAAATTATATTAAGTCGAAAGCGTTCAAGTGATATTTGGAATATCGAACGTCGCCTTCTAGCATGATAAATTAATAGAGTATTAAATATTTAATATGAGCTTGTTATGCTATCCACAAGGCGAGTATTGCGTATTTAAGATATTAATTAATCACATTTGATGCTTATCAAGAAAATTGAACGATCTAGTCTTGTTGTGCTATCCACAAGGACGAACAATTTTTTTTTAAAATTTATGAAAGTGCTAGGCTGGACTTAACTTAAATCATTTTAATTCAGATGTGCACACACATGACCATTATGATTTAAGAGGCAAAATAAAAAGAATTACATGATGATGTAATTGACAAGAGTTGTCTACCTATTTATTTGTATATCGCTTGTTGTGCTATCCACAAGGTTATATACATTTGAAATGAGATCCTTATTTTCACTAGTAAATCTTTAATTAGATGTTACCGAACTATATAAGTGAGGGTAATATAGTTTAACGAAAATAATGGGACATACTAATTTAAAATAATGATCTAAATTTATTTTGGTATGCAAAAATTAATAAAAATGAATGTTTACTAAAATATTGTCTTTTCACATGTAGAATTTTAAAAATGTCAAAATCACTAATTTTACTGCGAAGCATACTTGATGCTAATAAGCTTACCGAGCCGAATTATACGGACTGACTAAGAAATCTGATAATAGTTCTCACTGCTGAAAAAATTTCTTATGTCCTAAACTCACATGTCCCTGAAACTGTTCCAGAAACAGGCTCTGAGGAAGAGATTGCCACCATTGTAAAGTGGCAAGATGATGCATCTATGGCTCAATGCATCATGCTCACATCCATGAATAACGAGCTTCAGGGTTAACACGAAAACATGGATGCTCTTAACTATGTTGATTCACCTCAAGGAGTTGTATGGTGAACAAAGTAGGACTGCTAGATATGAGATATCTAAGGAGCTCTTTCGATCTCGGATGACCAAGGGCAAGGTGAACATAAAGGAACAAAAAAAACCTGATCCAGCTAGCAAAGAAATATGTTTCCATTGCAACGAGCCGGGTCATTGAAAGAGGAACTGCAAGAAGTTTCTGGCAAGATAAAAGTTTGAAGAAGCTTCGACTTCTAATCAAGGTTTGTTCATAATTGAAATTAATTTTTCAGAAAGTCAAAATTCTACTTGGGTATTGGATACCGGTTGTAGTTCTCACATATGTAATAATGTGAAGGGATTGGTCAGAAGTAGAAAGCTGAACACGAATGAGGTTGTCCTACGAGTGAGAAATGGAGTAAAAATTACTGTATTAGCTATAGACGCTTATTGTTTAGCACTGCCTACGTGCAAATTCATGTATTTAAATAATTGTTATTTTATTTCGAATATCATTAGAAATATTATTTTTATTTCTATTAGATATGGATGGATTTAACATTATAATAAAGGAACAATAGTTGTTCTATTTATAAAAGTAATATTTTATATGGTGTTGGTAATTTACAAAATGAACTTTATATACTTGACTTGCATGAAAATAAACTTCAAATAGAACAAACTAAGAAAAGAAAAAGAGATGATATTAATTAACCTATATATGGCACTGTAGACTCGGTCATATCAATGAAACGAAATTATTCAAGATTGCATAAGGATGGGCTCTTAGAGCTATCTGATTATGAATCATATCCAACTTGTGAATCTTGTCTCATGGGTAAAATGACTAAATCTCCTTTTAGTGGAAAAGGAGAAAGAGTTACAGAGTTAACGTTAATTCACACAGACGTTTGTGGACCTATGACAACAAGTGTACAGGGTGGGTATTCTTATTTTATTACTTTCACTGATGATCACTCAAGATTTGGATATGTGTATTTAATGAAATACAAATCAGAATCATTTGAAAAGTTCAAAAAGTTCAGAAGTGAAGTAGAGAAACAAACGGGCAAGAGTATTAAGATACTTCGATCAGATCGAGATGGAGAATACTTAAGCGGTGAGTTTATTAATTGTCTTAAAGAAAACGGCATAATCTCATAATAGACTCCATCAGGTACACCACAGTTAAATGGAGCATCTGAAATGAGAAATTAAACATTGTTGGACATGGTTTGATCCAGATGAATTTTACCAATCTTTCAATATCATTCTGGGGTTATGCCCTAGAAGCGGCTGCATAACTACTAAATAAGGTCCCCTGAAAATCCGTCCCCAAGATTTCATATGAGATGTGGACAGGGAGGAACCTAGTTTTAAGCATGTTAAGATTTGGGATGTCCAGCTTATGTTGAAAAATTTCAAAATGATAAGCTTGAGACAAGATCTGAAAAGTGCACGTTTGTGGGATATCCTAAAGAAAGTTTGGGATACTATTTTTACAATTCTACTGAGTAAAAGGTGTTTGTTGCAAAACACGCTGCATTCTTGAAAAATGAGTTTATCCTTGAAGGGGATAGTGGGAGAAAAATAGATCTTGAAGAAATTCAAGAACCACAAACCACTACAGATCAAGTGGATAAACCTGTCCAAGTAGATACTCCTACTGTATAACACCCTATTCGTAAATATGAAAAGGTACTGAAGATACCTGAGAGGTATAGATTCGTCATAGAGGATGACGATAAGGTACACGTCATGAATGATAATGATCCATTGAATTACGAACATGCTATGAGTAATAAAGACTCAGAAAAATAATAAATGACCATAAAATCAAATGGATCTTAGAAGCAATGCTCAAGTTCATTTGAATTTTACTTGCTGTTGCAGCTTATTATTACTAAATCTGATTAATTGGACGTGGAGATGCCCTTCCTCAAATTTATAATATTAGAGGAGAATGTATGTATGATATAGCCAGATGAATTTGTTTCAATAGTTGAAGCAAATCATGTATATGAGCTACAATAATCCATTTATGGATTGAAGCAAGCTTCTCATAGATGGAATATTCGTTTTGATTAGATAATCAAACAGTTTAATTTTATCAAAAATGAGGTTGAACTATGTGTGTACAAGAAGATTAGTGGGAGCGTTGCCTCATTTCATGTATTATATGTTAATGTTATATTACTGATAAAGAATAAAATTCCTATGCTACAATCGATAAAAATAAAATTGTCTAAATATTCCTCCATAAATAATTTGAGTAGAACATCCCACATTGGGGATATAAATCTGTATTGAAAGATTTAAAAGTATGTTCGGCTTAACCCAAAGAAACGTATATTCATTAGATGCTAAAGACGTTTGCATGGCAAACTCCAAAAAGGTGTCTCATGATGATGAGTCATGGAGTGAATCTCTCTAAAATTGTCCTCAATAAAAGAGATCGCATGAGCTACTATCATGTATGCAATGAAATATACAAGACTTGATGTTGATCAGTCATATTCTGGAGAAGATCACTGTGAGACGGTGATAAACATCTTAAAGTACTTAACTGACACTAAGGATGTCATCATATTACATGATGAGTCTGAATTAAACTAGAGTGCTAAAAAGACTCAAATTTTC
This sequence comes from Panax stipuleanatus, assembly GCA_020205555.1. Taxonomy (NCBI): domain Eukaryota; kingdom Viridiplantae; phylum Streptophyta; class Magnoliopsida; order Apiales; family Araliaceae; genus Panax; species Panax stipuleanatus. The sequence goes on from CM035118.1 coordinate 157,134,859, forward strand.
AGACTAACCAAAACGACAATAAACCCACTTTAGGGTAAGCCGTTACCTTGAAAGGTGGTGCAGTGAATTGAAAAGGTTCCAAACAGCAAAAGGTTGTTGGGTTAGTGACAAAGACAAAGTATATAACTGTAAGTGAAGCTGTAAGTTGATGTTTCAGATGAAAAATTCATTACAGAACTAGGAATAGTTTCTAAGTCTCATCTTGAATCTAAAACATGTGTTGCGGCACTTTGATTAAAGAAATCATTGAAAGAGGAGCATATAGACTCTCAGGATAACATTGCACATCCATCTACTAAAGCTTTAACATAACAGCAGTTTGATCGTCATTTAGAGAAGAAGGGTATGAGATACCATGACGATTGACTTTAGTGCAAGTATGAGATTGAAAATAGTATACATACAAGCCAATCATGTATGATGATAAATCATATACTTTGGAAACAATCTTATTTATTTATTAATAAAATATTTATTTATTAAAGACATTTAATTATCTACATGGTGCTGTTTTTATAATATGTAAATAACCCATAGTTTTAAGCAATGCTTTTAGAATCATGATGTTGATCATGCTAATAAGATCTAAATTTTTAGAAAGCTTAAAAACTAAAATAGTTCCTAATCATGGAATTACTAAAAAGGAGATTAGTAAATCCAGATAGATTAGTACATATGTTGCTTGTTCATTGGATGAGGATGATTGATCTCATGATTATTTGTGTGGAGACACTAAAGCAAGTATGTAAGGTACTTATTGGAGAATAAGTTCACTGAACGTGACTCGCTATGGAATACCTAATGGAGTTTTACTTATCTGCTAATAGGAATTCCTAATGTGATAGTAGTACAAGTGATCCTTGGACTTGAGATCATTATAATATTTTGTATGTAATGAATTATACTTTGACTTATTTCTTAAAACCCTTTTGAATATATAAAAAGGTATGCTTGGGTATAATGAGTTACATATGGAGATAATGAATGCTCAATAAAGAATTCACCACCTCTAGTAAAAGAGGAGATATGTTATATGTGATTCGGTAAATGACAACCCAGAAATCCTTGGCCAAGATGGAATGAAATTAGAAAGGAGTTTCTAATTTACTTTAAATGGAGTTGTGCATTTTCTAAACGAAATACATATAATTAAATAAAATAAGACTTGACAGTAATTTCATGTCTTATATTTAATTGGAACATTGTATGGTGGAAGAATTAAATTGTACGGTAACTATTTACTCACATGTTCTTTTATGATTAATATTGAAATCTATATTATCTGAAAAATCGTTGATCGCTGGGAGGCTTATCCCTATTGTAAAATAAATATTATTTATTTAAATAGATTATTAGTTTAATTTATTTATTTAAATAAGATTAGAATTGTTCTAATTGATTTATTCACAACCGATTTAATATGGAGAACCTAAAGGGTCACACCATAAAAGGAAGAATAATTATTTAAAAAGGTAATGACATAATCGTAATAATGCATTAAGTGTAAGTAATTTAATCTATGGTGATAGAATAAATTAAATAGCTTAATGTTTATTATTTAATATTTTAAAAATATTAAATATAAATTAATAAGAGATGTCTTATTAATATTATTATAATTATTATTATTTTAATTTCTAAAGGAGTTTAGTAATTAATTTAATATTAGTATTCTCATTTATTCCTAATAAGATTAGGAGACAAATTATTAAATAAATTTAATTAATTATTCCCAATGTGGTGGGAAGCCTAAATTAATTAAAGAGGTTTAATTAATTAAATGAAATCCCATGTCTAATAGGATTAGAAGGGTTGACCAATATCTATATAAGAGGAGTCTTATAATAGATATCAGTTGATGCAATTTCAATTGTTGAAAAGTACTCCTTTTCTATAGAGGATAGAAAACTAAGCCAACCACCCTCCTTCTTGATAATTCATATTCATTGGTGGATCACCTTCTAGAGGTCAAACACTTGGGTGGCTAACATTGATCAAAGGAAGGAATTTAACCCGAAAATTCAAGGAAATCACGAAGAACAAAGAGTTGAACTCGTACCTGTGGATGCTTCGTTCTACAAGAGTATAATTTCATAACTTCTTATTTATCGTTTTAAATTAATAATTTGCATAAAGGATGATCCGGGTAATGATTTTGTAAAAGTTTTTAAACTCTGATATACCATGCTTCCGTTAATTTTTACAATTTGATTGCGTTACGATTTCGTACAAACCCAACACTTTGAACTGATTGAACTTGCTTTGCTTTTTCTTGTTCTTCTGCACAACAATGTTTTAGACTGGATATCATATTATCAAGGGCGGACGTAGAATTTTTGGCAAGGGTGGGCACACTTTTAATTAAACTAAAAATTATGATAATAATAATAATAATAAAATTCATCAAATACAAATTTTAATCAAATATACATAATAGCCACTACAAAATCATTCTTCGAGGCTTTATTTCTTGAAATTGTTTCATAATCGCCTCATTTTCAATGGTATCAAATACAAATTTTTCAATGTAAGTAACCTAACAATCATTTATCCATTCATCCCCCATTCGATTACACCCAATAGTATAGCCTCAAATCAACATTATATATTCATATTTCATTATTCATGCCTTTATTTATTTAAGTACAATATCAAATACTAAAAGTTAAAGAGCATAAATGTTGATCCGGTTAGCATGAAGTGAACTTCATGCTAAATTCACTTCCTATTCAGTACAGTGCTGACACACAGGCGAGAGAGATATCCACTACAATGCTGACACACATGCGAGAAAGTGATCTCTCCGCAGTACTGTATTGGTGATGAAGTGAACTTATCATGAAGTTCACTTCATGCTAACCACTCCACATAAAAATAATAATTAGCATAAATGAATAAAAATAAATAAGGATCAAAACTAACTAATTCACCACTCATGGACAATTAATAAAAAATAGAATTTGGGGGAATCCAAATATACTCATGAAAACAAAAATTGGAACTTGAATTTTAAAGAGAATAATAGAAATACCTAGTTATTGATCATTTGATTTAAAAACTTTAGAGATTTTGAGAAAGATTTGAGACATACCTTGATGTTATTTAGCTTTAACTATATGGAAATCCCAAATCCGATAAGCTCAAGCTGTATTTGGCCTTGAGATTACAGTTCCCGTCGCCACTCAAACTCAGAGGCAGCCACTGCAGCACCGCTCTCTTCTTCCATTCCCCTCCTGTCTCGCGTCGCACTCTATTTGCCTTTGTTCTGTTGCGTTTTTTCCCTTCCGTTCTCTCTGTTTTTCCTTCCTGCTACAGCACTGCTATAGCCTATAAGTTATAACCTTTTTTTTAAGGGGGGGGGGGACCATTTACTATACTACCCCTACCCTTATAAAGATTTCCAAAAATCAACTGTGGGCACTTGCTTACCCTTGCCTAAGTGTCTGTCCGCCCCTACATATTATGTATCTTTGAGAATTTTATATGCTAATTTGATAATTTTGCACAACTTTTAAAATTAGGGCATTGCTATGCAATATTAAACAAAAGAAATTTGCAACTTCGTGTCTATCACGCGTCTTGATGTGCGTTAACTTATATTGGTGCGAGTTTCACATGGAAGATATTTTCTTGTAATTCGTAGTTTCAGTAGCCACATGATAGTTGAAATGTTTACTATTTCTGTTGAATATGCTATTAGCATTATCCCTCTAAGAAATTAGGTACTTTGGTAATGCTAATACATTGATCTTTCAGTTGGTACCAATGGAAAATTTGAATGGCCACAAAATTGTTGAAGATGGAGACCTTTGTGAGAGATGAAATGGTCTTCCACTTTCTTTTTTTGTGATTTTAAAATCCTACATTATTATTGTTTTAGAAGATGCGAGGATGCTTAGTTTGTGTTATAACTTATAATGCAGGAAGAGGCGTCGATCTCAATCGAAATTGGAGTGTAGACTGAGGCAAAAAGGAGAAGGTTAGTTCTGTTTACTTTTTGGAGCTTTAGCTTACGAGGACCTCACAGTTCTTCGTAACCATTATTTTCGTTTCATGTGTTTGCAGCATATTTGTTGGTTTTTGACATATGGTTGGGGCTTGGGAGAATCACCCTGACCTTTTAAATTAATCAATAAAGTTTCGGGCACGGGAAGAAAATCCCACAGAAAGCTATGGATGCAACTTTTTTCTACACATTTCGTATAGAAAAAGTGTATTTGAGGAAACCATTTTCTTGTACAAAATGTATAGCAAAAAGTTGTATATGTGACTTTTCCGTGTTTTTTCTTCCGATGCCCAAGCTTTACTCTAAATTAGTTGATGTTTCATTCTCCCTTCTTTATGTTGCTTAAATTTATATATATATATATATATGAGAAAAGGGAGCATGTGTCTTAGACACACAAACTTGTGTGTCCTGCACTTAATACGACGTAATTTTGATTGACAAGTTGGTGAAATGTCAAACCAACTATTAATGAAAATGGTGAAATGCTAAAAACACCATTAATAAATCTCTTAAAATAATAGGACATACACAAACTTGTGTGTCTAAGACACGCTCCCTTTTCCCTATATATATATATATATATATATATATGCTATTAAAGGCCAAGATTTCCTTCTATAGTGGCTTTTTGTTTTTTCTTCCATTGTTCAAATAATTTCAGGACTACGATCCATATGAATTATGAAGAGAATCCTGGAACTGGTCCTTTTAGTGAGCCTGAGACTCAACTGATGCAGAAACTCTCCATATCATTTGAACCACACATATGGGCTAATGTGCATTACGGAATGGAGGTAGGACATACCTCCTTATCCTTTGCAATATCCCCTGCTGCCAATACATTCTTACTTTGCCTGTTATTCCTTGTAGTATGTGTCATTCTTCACCTGTCTGAACCACTTCTGTTTATCCTATTTTTTATTTTCTTTGTTTGAGGGTTAGGGGTTAACTTTCGTATTCTAGTCAGTAAAGTTCAAGGTGGCTTATTCACCTTAGTGTATCTGCTATGTTTGTTTGATAATACTCCCTCCGTCCAAGTTTATTCGTCTTAGTTTGAAAATACACGCCTATTAAGAAAAACAAATTCTCTCTAAATTACCCATCTTAAATACACTCTATTATCATCTTTCTTGTTTTAATTAATCTCCCAACTCTTTCTTGGAATAATAAAATAGAGGAGAGAGAAAGGAGAAAAAAAGAGTATAACTGTGCTTCCAATGTGAAAGTTAATAGTGTCTATTTTTTCAATGTATGTCATGTAGTTTTCAATGAACTTTTTAATACTCCCTCTGTCTCTTAATATAGGACGTTTTAGGGGTGTGCACAAGAATTAAGATAATGATTGGAAAGCATTAAATATAGTACTCAGTTGTCTATAATACCCTTAAATCTTCATCTTATCATAATTATCTTATACTCTCTTGCACATTTTTTCATAATTCTCTCCTTAAAAAACTCATTAGTCTCATTTACTCATTGGTCTCTCCCTCCGTCCCCACAAAACAACTTATCATACTCTTTAGACGAGATAAACAAAAGAAAAAGAGAGGGGGAAGAAAAAAAGTGGAAGAGTTTTGTTGGGATAAGGAGAGAGAAAGATTTAAAAGTATCGGCGGCAATTGTGAATAAAGATAAAAAAATTAGACATAGTAATGAGGGGTAATTTTGAACAAATTGTGACCAATTCTCCTAGATTAGAACAAACGTCAAATAATTAGGGACAAATGAGAAAATCTAAAACGTCATATATTAAGGGATAGAGGGAGTAAGTTAGATGAGGGTAGTATTGGAAAAATAAGGTCAAAAAGTATTATTAAAATAGAAAGAGGACAAATAGATTTGGACAAACCAAAATAGAAATTAGGGCAAGTAAACTTTAACATTTTTCTCCATTGTTGCTTGTTTACTAGGCCCTGTTTATGCCATTCTATCACAAAAACACATCGCCGGATAGATTGTCATCTCAAAGAATGAAGTTGATGCTTAAAAAATTGAATTATTTTCAGTGCCAAACCGCCGCATGGTTGGATCTGGTGGAGTGTCTGTTGGGTTTGTATACTGATCTCAATTTTTTACTGATCTAAATTGTGGTGCAACCTTTAATGTATGTTATGTTATGCTTGTAATTTCTAATCTTAATATTCTATCTAACACACTTCATTATTTTCATATATTTCATTTACCGACTTGTTTGTAATGGAGCCGTGAAGGTGGTTTAACAGTTGATTGTTATGGTTCAACGTCACAAATATCCTTCAACTCTGTTCCCCTTTTTTGGATTTCAGAGAGTTATCAATGATTGGTCTGCTGCTGCATATTTCACAATGTTTAGTATGGGTGCACGTCAAGTGGATGAACTTCAGCCGGAGAACTCATCCCAGTTGAACAAGTTGATATCTATTGATGACTATCTAAATGGGTATCTAGTGGAGAGAAAAAGTTGATATGGGAAGAAATTGTTGGGTCCTTGAACTTGAAATGCAGGATATTTCCGGCTCTTTGTTGTTATCATCAGTGCTGTTGATGTTCATGTTTTGTTCTAGAATCTCAAAAAGTAGTAGGCCAATTGTTTCTACAACCTCCCTCTGATATCATTCTCCTGTTTTGTTTGTTTTTTTTTTTGAGAAAAATATAGTACTCATTGTATATTTAATTGTCAATTTGTCACAATTATTAATACATTGTAGTTTAATACATCTACCTTTTCAGGTTAGGGGAGTGTATATTTTTGTTAAAGAACAATACAGACTAGGAAATAGAGTCTCTCTTTTAAATCCGTATGCCAACGCATTTTAAATCTTGATGATGAAATAGAGAGTCTTTTTTTATTTGAAATAAAGAGGATCTTAATTCGAACAATACCACTTGTGCATTAATAGAAAAAGAAATTGAAATTTGTCTCTTTATTATTTTTCTCGGTACCTGGCAAGATCTTCTGTTGTGTGCTTGATTTAATTATTTCAATGTAATTACTCCCATATGTTTTTTTTATCATTTCATTCGTGAATATTACAAAATTATTATAAAAGAGTTATCAAATGTAATAAAATTACTTTTGAACATGAAGGGAGTATAGATGAATTTGGTTTTTAAATACTAATAACATGTTTCTGTTTTCTTTTAGCATAAAAATAAAAATAAAACTTGAAGTAATTTTATTTCGAATTTAAAGATAGTGTAAAACAAGAATCATTGTATAATTTATTTTCTTTTTTCAGAACCTTAAGCAACTTTGTTTTATAAATTTTTTATTATCAGAACAGACTATTACTGTAAAATGTATTTTCCCCCTAACTTTTAACTTTTTTGTTTAGAGATAGTGAACTTAGATTTTTTGAAATAAAAAAACTGATAAATCAGTTATTTTTTTAAAAAAAAAACTCTTAAAACTTAGTGTATAGGTCTGAGGGCCAAAAAAAGTTACTCATTCAGTTTATTTTTTGTAATCTTTTTATTTTTTTTATAACAGATTATAGTTTTAATATATTTAATCTTTTTATTCTGTTTGATAAAAAAAGAAGAAGAAGGTATAGGTCTAAAATTACACCTTCTAGGAGACTAATATCAGTTCTCTCACAACTAAAAGTGTTACTTTCGCCGGTTACTCTCTCACGTATCCATTTACTATTCTGTCAGGAGGAGCTTGTGTCAATTCCCTATCAATTATCAGCGGAGGCGCCGGTTCTCTGCGAGAGTGCAGCCCGCCGACTCTGAATAGTTGAGCAACGGCGACTAGTCCTCCGGTAGTTGCAAACCTAACCGGTAATGGACGCTGAACCCATCTTGACATGTTCCCGTCAAATAACCCATTAACCCTAAAGGGTTCAACAAACTCTTATCGAGGAATTCGCAAAACATGTATAGATCTCTGTAAGTATTAATGTACAATTCATTCACCTCTCTCCATACAATAACAAACCTATTTCTCTTTTTTATCTTTCTATATTTGATAGGTTTATATTACACATAAATTTGTTTATCTTTTGACATTTGATTTTGCACAGATTTTTTCGTTCAATGGGGCACTCGTTTCGGAAATCAAAAGCACCTGAATCCGTATGCTCCATTTTCTTTTTCTTTTTCTGTTTTTTTTTTATCTGATGTAGATTGTTTATTTCTTAATGTAATAAATAAGTGTTATTTCTATTTCATGTTTTCTATTTGTTTCAGAACCAAATTTGTAAATCGAATTCTGTAGGATTTTTATTCTTTTTTGACAATGGGTTTCATTTTGTGCAGGGACCAAAGAATGTTGTCAGCATACCGCAAGCATTGCAAACTTTCACAACTTTAGATGGTGTATAAAAGCTAATAGTTTTATAGCAATTGGAGTTTTATATGATGTTAAAATATTTTTTCTTTTGCCAAATTGATAGCATATATTACAGGGATACTGAGATTAGATGACCCTTGATATGCAGGTCAGGGTTATGTAGGTTATGGGAGGAAGTCCCTTAAAGGGTCAGTACAGGAAGAAATTGTTAATGCACTTCGCTTAGGTGAGAGAAGCGTGGCTTCCTGTCTGCTGTTAGATCTTGGCCGTGGTAATCGCTTTCTAAGAGCTGATGATTTTGTCTACATTCTTAGATATTGTGCGCGATCACCTGATCCATTGGTACTTTGCATTTTATGTTACTATTTACTAACCTAGATTTTTGTCTATCTGCATTGTCTAACTGAGTTTATCGAACTGTATTTTCCTAAATTAATGTGTCTGTGCATGCACACAAACATCAAATATTTGTCTTGATCTGTGTCAAATATGTTTTGTGAGTCAAATTATTGGTTTGTATTTGTAAGTAATGCAAAATAAGAACAGGTCTCATAAATATTTTTAACCATATTTTACGTGGTAAAGGGGGGAGTTTAATTTCTGCCAAAAAAGTTTTGTCATATGGTTTGTAACAACAACAAACATTACAGTTCTATTATATACATTAGGTATAACTAAGTTAGATGTGCAAGATGACATTGTCAGAGTAATTTCATAATCTATATGCATGCATCAAGTGGTAGATGAATGTGCTTTTCTGGTGACATTTTTGATTTAGTTGGGGAACAAACCTATTGCAAGAGTGTGTTTTTTCTAATACAATATTTGATCCCAATTTAGTGAGTCATTTCTGCTAAGACTGCTATGATGAAATAGTTACAGGGAGGGTTCTTTCCTTTGTAGTTTGTCATGGATACTTGGAGAACTATGGAGGAAAAAGAGGTCAACATGAATGGAAAATGCTACCTTCTTATCATCCGATCTCTCTGTAAGGGAGGTTATGTAGACGAGGTATCAAAATTTTATATGTTATGTCTATATTTTTGTAGGATAATGTCATTCATATCACATCATTGAAGAAAAACGCATGAGAAAGAAAGCAAAAGTTGGTTTCTCTTTGTTTCCCAAGTGTGTTACATAAAATGTCCCCATTTACATTAATAACCTCTCAACCATGCTTTTCTATTTTTTCCCCACCTTTTTAATCCCTCTTCTCTCCTCTTTCCCCAACTAATTAATCTAATGAACACTTTCAGGACTGAAGTTGGTAGTTTTTAATTTTTCTATGATTTTTTTTTTGGGTTTGACTTGAATTTTTTTATGCACGCCTTATACCATGACATCTGATTTATTTGATTTTGAAGTAGCGGAACTCAACATAGACGAGTGACCTCCCAGAATACCACTTGGCAACAAGGCTGGTTGGAGGTCGGGTGGTTTCTGAGACTTCAGAATTATTTCAGGGTTTTGTGGAATTAATTTTACAATTATTGCCTGCTTTTCTTGATTTAGAAATGGTTTAGATAGAATCAAGTTGTATCTGAAATCAATGCTGCTATTCTTAGCGTTGAAACTACCACATATAATATCCAATTTTGACCATGGCGCACTTGTTTTCCTATGTCCTTTTGTGCCTGTTCAGGCATTCAATTTGATGAGTAGTCTTGGAGAAAATCCAGATATCTATCCGTTATTGCCTATGTACAATTACTTCTTGGAAGCTTGTGTTCAGATGCGCAGTGTAAATCATGCCAGTAAATGTCTAGTTTTAATGGAGAAACAAATGGTGGGGAAGAATGAAGTAACGTATATGGAGCTTCTCAAGGTATGTAAAGCAAATCAATTTATTATCTTATATGTCTTTGTTTGCAATGATTCATATTAGACATAAAATAGATGTATTGAATATTGTTGTTATATTATTACAAAAAGTACTAAAGCCTTATACATAGGCTACAAGGGTTTGTGTGGACACCAAGTATGTATGGGCACCAAATAAATTCTTATAATAATATACTATAATAAAATCCTCATTCTAGAATAATCTTTTCTAACACTCTCACTCAAGTTGGAAGTCTTATATCACGATTTAGTACTTGTTACATAATATAATCTTAAAAATAAAAGAATTAAAATCAACCATAACGCGGAGTTATTTTATCTTCAACACTCCCCCTCAAATTGAAGCCCTCTTCAATTTTCACTGGAAGAAAAGATTGATTGATTTATTATTATTATTATTTTTTGGTCCAAAGTTAAATGTGAAGGGTTCTCTATCCTTCAAAAACAACTACAAAAGACTCCTTACTTTCCTTAACAACAGAGGACTCTCTAGCTTCCCAAAAAATTGAACACATTCCTTCTTGAAATCTCTTATCCATGCAATCCTTTTTTTCTAATCAACCATTCATTTACATATTCAAACAGAGAAATAACTACTAAAGACAAACAATTTTTGTCTCACCACAAAAACAAACAACCACCATGGATTTTTATTTTGTTTCTAAAAAAATAACAAAAAAAGAATTGCAATAAGAAAAGATACCCGCCGGCTATGTGTTGCTGGCGGCAGAAGCATGACTTCTAGTTGGCCTCCAAAGATCAAACTTGCTCTTATTAACATGATAAAATAGATATATTGAATATTGTTTTTATATTATTACAAAGAGTACTAAAGCCTTACTATATATATAAGCTACAAGTTGAGTAGCATAATATACTCTAATAGAATCATGATTCTATAATAATCTTCTAAACAATAACTTAGGGAGATATTTGTGATGAACCTTGTTGATTGTTTAGTGACATCAGAAAGTTGGCATTCCAAATTGTAGACTCCAAAGAAATATCAAATACTAAACATTACATTATTTAATTCATGTAATAATGGTTGGATCACTAATAAATATAACCTTTTAAAGTTTTTTGAAATATTTTCACCAAAAAAAACTGTTAACATGGTAGTGGCTTTTACATGAAAATATATTGGTAAATACTTATTGTTAAGCAATACCCTGTTTAGATGAAATATTCTAGTTATGCTTTCTTGGCGTGTATAAACACAGTATCTGATGGTTTTACAAGTAGATTTTATAAGCATAGGCTTTAAGGACACGTAATACATGACGTTGGCTTATATAGACTGTTCAACTCCTTTATTTATTTATCTTTCAGAAGGGGAAAATCTCCTCACTTACTAATCTTCTTTTTAAAATGAATTTCTGAGTTTGAACTTTTAGTGAACTGTATACTTGTGGATTTGAAATTTGAGTTCAGCATCCAATTTAAAGGCATTGCATCAGTATTGATAATGCTGAAGTACTGTTGTGGAAAGATGCTTCTTAATTCAGTCGATGCTGACAATGAAAATGGCAATTTTTCATTATTTATTTGATAAGTGAATTACTACTACCTTACTCTCCCATCAACCAGATAACTACTATCCTTATCTACTAACAACCAGATACTTACCATACTTATCTACCAATCAGATAAATAGTACTACTAATATTGTTATGCTCAAGTAACTGGTGCTCTGGACATTTCCATTACCATGACAGGTTTGAAGGTATGAAGCCATATCTTCATTACCTGTTTTGAAGTGGATGGCTGCCCAGTATGCATTGGCTGGAATGCTATGAGTGTTTCATGAACTAGACATCCAGTAGAAGTTTTAATACTAATTATTCCTCCTTTAAGACATGTTTAATTGTTTACTCTTCTTTTTCACTGCATACTCTTTTTGCAGATTCATACTTGTTGGAAAGCATTGTTTTCTTGCTTTATGGTTATCATCTTTGGATTTTACGTCCTTCCCTCTTTCAAATTGTAGGTAGCCCTCAAAAGCAAGTGAGACGGAGAAGTACATTAGTGCAAAATATAACACATTATTTTAATCTGATTTATTCCTTCATGGAAAACACTACATTACACCCATTAAAGCAATAGTTATAATAGAGTTATTCTTGGCCATCTGAGCAAATAATCTCTGTTTAGTCTTTTAGATTCAGCTCAAGGTTTAGTGGGTTGTGCGTGGGGGGGGGGGTGGGGTGGGGTGGGGGGTAAGAGGATTTATGATTTCAATAATTTCATTTTTAAGGTTAATCAAAATTTTATCAAATGGTTTATATTCTAAATGTTTTCTTTCAGCTTGCAGTTTTGCAGCAAAACCTGTCTGCAGTGCATGACATCTGGAAGGAATGGACCAAATACTACAATCTCAGCATTATTTCTCTTAGAAAATTTATACAGTCCTTTGCAAGGTTGAGAGATTTGAATTCTGCCAACGTTGTTTTACAATATATGTTAGCTTTGGTTCTTCAGGGAGGTCAAGTCATCATTAAAACCGCTGAAGGAAAGTTGACCTGTCCAAGATTAGACATTCCAATACCTTCCAACAGTGAGCTGAATTTGGAGAAATGTAGCAAGGATAATGAAGCTTCTGTACCGTCTGTAGTTGAACAATGTAACAATGTGGATATTAGAGAAGTTAGATATGATGTAAGGACTAGGCTGAATAAATGTATGAGTGCCCCTGTAATGACGATCTTGAGGTGGTCTTTCACTGACGTAATACATGCTTGTGCACAGATTAAAAAATCTGGGTTGGCAGAGAACTTAATTCTACAGGTAGCACAACTTTGTCATTATCTCTTTTTGAATGTAAATTTACTAAAAGTTATTGTTTCTAGTGAATTGTGTATGCAGACACTATAATGGACATTTTCTAACTTCTTGTTATAAGTTTAGTTTTTTTAATGGTCTGAGCTGAGTCACCAAGTATGACTTCCAATAGAAATGTATTTTACAATGAAATTAGTGGCAGTATTTGATTATAAGTTTTAGCAAAGTATTTTATTTTTTCTATACTTGATATTGATAATTGTCTGTTTTTTTTCTAATGTGAGATATTTTGTGTCTGGTTTAGATGCAAAATCTTGGATTGGAACCATCATGCAATACATATGATGGCCTCATAAGGGCAGTTGTTAAAGATAGAGGTTCCCATGATGGCATGGAACTGGTATTAAATTTTTTTGATTGTGTTTTTGCAATAATTATTTCAGATTCCATCCTGCTTCCTTGCTTATGAAGTTCTTTCTTCGGGTTTCCTTCTTGAACTGTGCCTTTTTAGCATTTTATGTGGCGGTCTTTTTACCTAAAACTAGGATCCATCTCTGTGCAGTTAAAAGTAATGCTGGAAAAGAATTTGAGGCCACGTGATTCTACTCTTGGAACCATATCAATAAGTTGCAGTAAAGAGTTAGAACTGGATTTGGCCGAGTCTTTTCTGGACCAGATATCCCAATGCCCTTTTACTTATCCTTACAATTATTTTCTTCAAGCATGTGACATTCTGGTTAGTAAGTTTTTAGCTTTACTTATGATTATCTGCTAGTAAATAATATGTTCTATCATAAAGAGTAAAGACAGAAAAGAGATGGCAAAAGTCAACCCAATCCCTTACTGTATTTAAATGGCCGCTGATGTAAATCAGTTGTTGTTTCACACAAATTTCTTTGTGGCAAATAGAGTAGGTTGGGCTCCCTCGCGTTATTTTTATTTTTGGGCAAACTTAATGTCGAATGACTTTTCGATTACAATAGGTTTACTCTGTTAAGTCCTAATTTATTCGTGTTGGTTATGGATGCGCTAACAAAAGACTTTTAGGATGAAATGAATGTTTCGTATAATTTGTTGACGACATTGTGTTCGTTGATGAGATTAGGTAAGGTGTTAATACTAAGTTGGAGACATGGAGAAGTAAATTAGAACCTAAGGTTTATAAATAAAATTAAAGTAAGACAGGTTATATTGAGGGCGAGTTCACCAATGTAAGAAGAAGAAAGACAGGCACTGTTAATATGTTAGGCACTGCATGTGCCGAAGAATATAGCATAAAAGGGAAGATGTTGAAGAGGATCTAACCCACATGATTATTGATTACAGAAGGATGAAGTGGCACCATGCATCGGGGTGCTTTGTGATCGTATAATTCTGCCCAAGTTGAAGGGAAAGTTTTATAAAACTATGATAGGAACTGCAGTTACATGAAGCTAAATATTGAACAGCCAAAAGCAACATGTGCACAAGATGAGAGGCACTGAATTGAGACTGTTAAAGTGGATTTGTGGTCATGCCCTTACAAGATTAGATAAGATAAAAAAGCGTGGATATTAGAAATAGGGTTGGGGTAGCATCGATTGAGGAAAAGATGAGAGAACATAGGTTTAGATTGTTTGGTTATATATTCATGTCCAACGTCAGCCTGTTGATACTCCATTCAGTCAAGTGAAAAGATGAGTCGCGTATCAAGTAAGATATAAGAAGAGGTAAAGGTAAAACTAAAATTACTTTGGCGAAAATAGGTATAGTAGACGTGAAAGAGCTGCAGGTAATTGAGGACAGGACCTATGATAGGAGTGATTGGAGAAATTTTGGATGCCTAGTACGGTGTTACACCTTTTGATACGATTTATGTCTTTCCCTTTTCCCTCCTCGATTTACCTTTTGTTTTCATTTTGGTTTTTTAATATCTATAAATGTTAATATGTATTTTTGTCTATGTGGGTGTCTGCGTAATTTTTTCTGTTGCATTCGATCCTTTAACTATACTTTAGAATTTTATTAGTTTCTTATTTTTTTTAAATGTATATTATTTTAACTTATGTTTTAAAGTTTGTATATAAATTGCCCCTTATTTTCTCTCTATTTCTTGTCATCGTCATATAGCCTACCCCAACTCTTTTGGGATAGAAAGCGTCTGGAAAAAGAAACAAATGTTTTATCATGACATGCATTTGGCTTTTGAACACATTAAAGCAGGTGGTCCCCCTTTTCCAAATCTTGACCATAGTTGTTACGGCGCCACAGCGAGTCATGGCAGTAGCCGACTGCCTGGACGCTTAGGCGATCTCCATGGCGTCCGTAAGGTGACAAGTCGTTTACAATGTGCAATTTATATATTATTTATTTTACTTAACTAGTATATTGGCAATAAAATTTCATATACATTAAAACTCAAAACATAACACTATGGAACAACATTAAAGGCATAATTATGTAAATACTTAGCCATCATAATGCAATAAATCAGAAATAAAAATAAATAAATAAAAGGAAAAAAAGAAGTCAGATTCAGAAGTTATTTTACATGTCCATTATCAGGCTATCAACAACATCATTACTACTAGGTCCAAGTTTTCCAAAAAAACCAAGACTCCACTGAGATGACAATTATGAAACTTAAATAATATTCAATGCATTTTATCTATATATTGAAAAAAAAATCCAACATTTTATCTATATATTAAAAAAAATACAGTGCATTGTACATATATAAAACATAAATATATAAATTTATATATATATATATATATATATTTTTAATTGTATACGTGACAAATTGCGGTGATTGAAGTTTAAAAGAACTAAAGAAGCAACATTAGATAAGGAGTTCAGAACAATCAGGGAAGCAGAGAAAGAGAAGAAAAGAAAACAGAGAAACGTCGCAGAGAAAAAAGAAGAAAAGAAAACAGAGCAACGAACAAAAAAAAGGGCTGATACTATCACTGAGAAGAAAGAGAAGAAAGGAGCATACCTGAAGAAGCGTCGCCGGTCGTCGCTCGTCGCCTCGTAGTCTCGTAGTCGTCGGTCAATATCTCTCTCTCTCTCGCTCGCTCTCCCCTCTTCTTTTTCTTCAGTTCTGCTCCTTAATCCCTCTACCGCTGAAAATCATTCTCGATTAGATTTTGGGCTAGGGCAGTGATGGAAAAACGACGTCGTTTTGCTATTTTTTTAAAACCCAAAAGGCCCACTAGCTCAAGTCGCTCGCCAGTTTGTTTGTGTCGTCGAGCAAGTCGTCCATGGCGCCGCCTTTTTTCCTAGTCGCCCGACTTTCGATCCTCCACCAAGTTGTCCTAACGCCTTGCTTCTTCAACATGACTGGACGCTAAGGCGTCGATTAGGCGACGCCTTAACAACTATGATCTTGACATCATCATTTAACTCAATCACTAGGACTTTTACTTTATATCTTAAGTACTGCGTGAACTATCATAGTTGTCACGGCGCCACAACAAGTCATGGCGGTAGCCGACTGTCTGGACGCCTAGGGGCAAGGCGACCGCTATGGCGTCCGTATGGGACAAGTCGTTTACAATGTGCAATTTATATATTATTTATTTTACTTAACAAATATATTGGCAATAAAATTTCATATACATTAAAACTCAAAACATAACACTATAGAATAACATTAAAGGCATAATAATGTAAATACTTAGCAATAACAATCCAAGAACAAAACACTTGATATTAAAAATTAGTAAAAAAAATGAAGAATTCAACAAACACCACATATAAAATAAAGTTGCAACCAAACATCACAAATATGTAGTCTAATAACTAATAAATCACTACATAGCAAGGCAAAATAATGTCTAGACTTTCTACACTAGTCTAGAAACATCGTTCAAGCAAAATCATCAAGGGAAAGGTCATCTCCATCTCCTCCACGAGAACTACTCTCAGTCAAAGGTGTAGGTGGTGGTCTTTTTCCAAAATCATCATCCACGTCGTCATCATCATTTGGAATTCTCTCCTCTTCATCAATTTCATCATCGGAGTCGGAATTCATCAACCTTGATTCCCTTGATAACCACCACCACGTCGAGAGTACGTCATGAGATTCTCACTAGTATTAGCACGAGCCCTCCTTGAAAGATTACAACCCTCAAGCGTGTTGGATGCATCGGTTGCTCGATCCACATCATTCCATATAAGATCCCCCCAGGATGAACATCGGCCTCATTACTGATCCATTCATTACCCCATTCAAAGTCATCAATGGCTAATGGATCAAAAAAATTCCAAGTTCACGCCTCTTTTGGAACCGTGAGACGATCTTTCGATTGTATTGGACATACACCAAGCCACTCAATCGTTTATGTTCCAATCTATTCCTCTTATCTGTATGAATGTAACATAAATAAAACAAAAAATAATAATATTAATGATAAAATTCTAATTATATAAAAAATAGTTAGTATTAGTAGTGAATGACTTATTATTTTTGAAGTACCAACAATAGAAAGTACTTACAAACTCAAATGTACTCCAATTGCACTCACATTCAGAAGAAAAACAACAAAGGCCTAGAATTCTTTTTGCAAACGAGGATAGCTCAGTAGCCCGCCCTCCAAAAGCATTCCACCAATCAACTAGCAACCATTTAAAAGAAATATAAGTATTTTTAAAAGGAGAAATCGAAGAATGTATATAATTAAAATTTAGTTTTTATATTTTTATATATATTTCAATATACTTACGAGAATTCTTTGATTTCCGTTGCCTAATCGCCAATTCTTGTGAAAAAGTATCTCGAGAAGCATCATAGTTATCGGCTAGATTGCTTATCTTGTCTAGCAAATCTAGGTCGAACACCATCTTTATAAGAATGTCATTGAAGTCTGCTCATAGAGTACCAGCAAACACCTGACATTCCTGTTTGATATCAAAGTACTTGCCTGGATTGAGAAACAACACAGCCCCATATAATTTTTGTTCCATTTGGCTTTCCCAGCGCTTCTCAACAATGTCAATCACCTTCTTGTACAGCCTTTATTTGTTATTAAACACGTCTTTGATTTTTTTTTCTTCGCAAATTCTATCGCAACGAAAACTTCTAGCATGGCACGCTTCTCATCACCATAAACAATTCTCAAGACTATTAGAAGTGGTTGTGACGCCCTAATGCAATCCTCAACATGATGCCATAATGTTGTTGAAATAACAGTATCACATACAATGTTCTAAAAGGCGCTAGGCGGGAGGCGGGCGGCCGGGAGTGGCCTAGCGCCTAGGGGGCCTAGGCGGGGCTTAAGCGGGATTTTTTATTTTAAGTTAATTTTAATATTTTATCTTACATTTATCCAAACAAAACAATAATATATAGCAAAACAATCTATAATAAAGATAATAAAGGCCTTTGCTTAAAGTTCAAACACATATCCATATTGCCAATGTCAAAATTCAAACACAAACATGCAATTGTTCAAAGTTCAAACATATCTTTAACGTATTAGTTTTATTCATAAACAAGATTGCTATTAAATAATAAAATTTTAAATTTCAAAAATTCAATTCAATATTAAAACTTAAGAAACTAAACATAAATTTAACAATGATATTGAATTAAACTAAATATTATAAATGTATCATCATTTATATAATTTGAAGTTGGTACAAGTTCAAAAAGTTACAACTATAATAAAGTTATCCATTTTGACTTGATCTTGTTCACTTCTTGTTGTGATTTGATATGCTACAACTTGCATTATGAATATGGTAAATTATTAGAAAAATAAATATATCAAGATCTGGTTTAGGTAGTTATTAAAATAAAAAAACCTCTCCGCCTAAGCCCTGCTTAATTTCCTGTAAGGATTTTTTTGTCGCCTTGGGCCTAGGCGAGGCACCTGGGGGGCCTAGCGCCTAGGCGGGGCGCCAAGGGGGGGCCTAAGCGGACCTAGGCGAGGCCTAGGCGGAAATTTTTAGAACACTGATCACATACTTTCTTCCCTGCTTCGGTAGCCGGCAATTTAGATTTTGTCCAATTCTCGCTTATGAACAAATGCCTCAATGCATCTTTATGCTTGTACAAGCTCTGTCAGGTGAGGAAAGCTGTAGCAAATCTTGTAACTGCAGGTCTCACAAGATCCCTCTCATTTGTTTTTTCCCTCATTGCATCAAGAAGACGACCATGCCTGTAAATAAATGTTGTGATTCTTTTTGCATTTGTGATTGTGGGTTGTAATTGCTTCAACTTGCCTATGTCCTCTAGCATAAGGTTAAGGCAGCACAAGGTGTCCAAAACTGTGTAGGCCTCCTCTTCATTAGTATATGCTCTGCTGTCTTGTAATTAGAGGCGTTGTCTGTGACCATCTGAACAACATACTCGGGGCCAATTTCCTCAATCTTGCTATCAAGTAGATTTGCCAACATTGTGGCATGACTGACTGGAGGCCATAGTTGTCAAGGCGACGCCTAGGCGTCCAGGCGACGTGGAGAAAGTAAGGCAAGGCAAGACTTGGGATAGAGCTGCTAAGGCGAGCCCATTTTCTTAGTTTCGACCTGCTAACCCATCGACCCATGCCATGACCCATGACCCATGACCCATCAAAATTAAAAAGGAGAAAAGGAGAAAGAAGCCTTTATCGCTGCTGCAGAGAAACTCGATAGACCTCTCGCGACCTTCGAACCTTCATCGCGAATCTTCTCCGACTTCTCCGACTGCTTGATCAAGACCTTCGAACCCTCGCGACTGCTTGTCGCTCGGTTGCTCGTTGCTCGCGGCTCGACTCTTCGACTGCTCGATCGAGACCTTCGAACCCTCGCGACTGCTCGTCGCTCGACTGCTCGGCTGTTCGTCTCTCGAGTCTCAACTTGTTCTCTGTTATGTAGTCTTACTCCTGCATACTAATATACTAATATACTATCTATTATATTGCATATATCTGTACTAATATACTATCTATTATATACTAATATACTAACATGCTAATATACTAATATACTATCTATTATATACTAATATACTAATATTCTATGTGGTGTTTGTTGAATTCTTCATGTCTTTTACTAATTTTGAATATCAAGTGTTTGTTTTTGGATTGTTATTGCTAAGTATTTACATAATTATGCCTTTAATGTTATTCCATAGTGTTATGTTTTGAGTTTTAATGTATATGAAATTTTATTGTCAATATATTTGTTAAGTAAAATAAATAATATATAAATTACACATTGTAAACGACTTGTCGCCTTACGGACGTCTAGGCGGTCGCCTTGTCAACTAGGCGTCCAGGCTGACTGGCTACCGCCATGACTCGTCGTGGCGCCGTGACAACTATGCTGGAGGCATCAACAGAACTCATGAAATAAGTCCCCTCTAGACTATTAACAAGAAAATTCAACAAGTGTTTTCCCCTAGTATCTGTCCAACCATCCGACATGAGTGTGCAACCATATATTCCTTCCAAGCAACTTCATGTTTCTTCTTTAAGTCATCGGTTTTCGTCTTTGCCTTCTCAAGTAAAGGAACTCTCAACTCATGATACATTGGAGGCTTGAAACCCGACCCACATTGCCCTATGGACTCGACCATTATTTAAAACCTCCTTGAATTTGCAGCATTGAATGGTATGCCACATTCATAGAAAAAGTCGGCAACGTGCATTTGGACTCTCCTTTTCCTCTGGTGTCCTTAAACGATTTTCAATACTCGTTTGGCACAAACCCTTTCTATGCGTCTCATTTACAACTTTTTCGAGAGTCTTCCTTAGAAGTGCTTCAACCGTCTTCCTTAAAACTTGGGTAGATGATTTAAGCAGTGTTCTAAAAATCTCCGTCTAGGTCCGCCTAGGCTCCCCTGGCGCCTCACCTAGGCTCAAGACGGAAAAATTACCTACAGGAAATTAGACGGGGCCTAGGCATAGATATTTTTTTTTAATAACTACCCAAACCAGATCTTGATATATTTATTTTTCTAATAATTTACCATATTCATAATGCAAGTTGTAGCATATCAAATCACAACAATAAGTAAATAAGATCATGTCAAAAATGGATAATTTTATTATAGTTTTAATTTTTTGAACTTGTATCAACTTCAAATTATATAAATGATGATACACTTGTAATATTTAGTATAATTCAATATAATTGTTAAATTTATGTTTAGTTTCTTAAGTTTTCATATTGAATTGAATTCTTGAAATTTTAAATTTTATTATTTAATAGCAATCTTGTTTATGAATAAAATTAATACGTTAAAGATATGTTTGAATTTTGAACTTTGAACTTTGAACTTTGAACAATTGCATGTTTGTGTTTGAACTTTGACGTTGAAATTATGGATATGTGTTTGAACTTTAAGCAAATGTCTTTATTATCTTTATTATAGATTGTTTTGCTTTATATTATTGTTTTGTTTGGATAAATGTAAAATAAAATATTAAAATTAGCTTAAAATAAAAAATTCCTCCTAGGCCCCCGGCCGCCCGCCTCCCGCCTAGCACCTGTTAGAACATTGGATTTAAGTTGGGCCAGAGCTGCTAAGGCGCACGCCTTAGCAGTTCTGGCCCAAGTCGAGTTTCGTCATGCCCTTCTCCCCATCGCCTGGACGCTTTGGCGACGCTGTGACAACTATGGGAACTGTGTAGAACCTACAATACTTGTTTTTTGTTCATTTGCTTCATATTGATTTATTTCCTAAACCCAATTGAAAATCTGGCTTACGCTTAACCAAACTTGTTGAGTTCGATCATGATAATCCTGTTTTGAAACCTACTGTCATAGTGATAGTATTTATTACACCACAAGTTATCATTTCCTTTTTATGATCTCCTTCAATCTAAAATTTGGTGTTAGTCATCCCCTAGAACTACTGTCGTCTTCAATATGTTAGTGTTTATTGATATAGTTCAATATCTTTCAGGATAAACCTGAACGCGCTGTTCGAATGTTGGCTAAAATGAGACAAATGGAACTCCAGCTAGATATCAGGACATATGAGCTTCTGTTTTCCTTGTTCGGTAATGTAAATGCGCCGTATGAAGAAGGCAATATGTTATCACAGGTGGATACAGCTAAAAGAATAAGTGCTATAGAAGCAGATATGAGGAAAAGTGGCATTGAGCACAGTCATTTATCAATCAGGAACCTGGTGGGTATCTGCATTATTTACGACTCCCTTCTTCTACTACATCAGAGGCGGTTTTTTAATTTTGGAGAACAAATAGCATAATTGTTTTCCATTTTTTTCTTTTCATTAAGATGATCTTGTGTCACTTGGTTTGGCTAGTAAAACATTTTCTAAGAATATCCCTGATGTTATTTGGAGTGGAAACATAGTGCTGCCACTTGTATAGTCCATGGAAATATACTGCATTCACAACCCTACTGTGTGGCATGCTTTTGTTGTTGTCCCTTGTATCTAGGATGACTATTATATGTCATTCTCCGTTAGGTAGATCATGGGCTTTAAATATTACCACATATTTATGGTTGTGTGCTTCGGAGAGATTTACACTTTTGCAGTGAAATAATTAGAATTAGATAGCACAAATACTTAATTAGCTTCAAATGAAAATACTAATGGCCCTTTTTTCCCTATTGAACTTAGCAAAGTGAGACATTTAGCATCTCCAGCATGCTTCTGACGTGTGAAATGGCGTTAAGTCAGAAGCCTTCATGTTTTGTATATGTTAGTCTTGGCCTAAGTGTACTAGTATGTAGTTTATTCTGTTTTTTTTGTTTCAGCTGAGAGCACTTGGAGCAGAGGGGATGATGAACGACTTGATACATTACTTGCGGGTGGCAGAAAATCAGTTCTCTCGCAGTAACACTAGATTAGGAACTCCAATCTATAATACAGTTTTGCATTCCCTTGTTGAGGCCAAGGAAGTAAGTACTTTATGCAGCCTGGTTGTTTTACTGTATCAGATATTCTATGAACTTTAGCTGTATATTTTTTTATAGGAACTAACAATGTTTTTTGTTTCCGATCCAGAGTAGTTTGGCTGTAGAAATGTTTAAAACTATGATAGCTTGTGGATATTGGCCAGATGCTGCAACTTATAGTATCATGATTGATTGCTGCACCATTACTAGAGGTTTCAAATCTGCATGTGCACTAATTGCCCTGATGATCCGTGATGGTTTCTATCCACAGGTGCTAACTTACACTGCTCTCATAAAGGTATGCTTATTGGCTCTCATATCTGCACACAGTTTAAGTTTTGATGCAGCTCATAAAAGCGGTAGAATTTTATGCCTTGTAAAATAACATCCTTCTTGATTACTCGCAAACTTCACTCCATTGTCCTTTATCCTGCAATTTGTGATACCATCTAATATGCATGTTTACCTCAATATAACAATTCTCATGTATATACCAACATTTCACTGTTCTTACCCTTTCTGGATAGACCTTAGACAAGCAGCAAGCCAGCAACATATGTCGCCATCTCACAACTACATTGGCTTTCATCCCGTTATCGAAATACAAGTTTCTAATTCCTATCCAAGCACATTATTACTAATTTTTCTATTTTTTTTGGACAAGTTATTTGTTCAGTTGTAAAATTAACTCTTTACTTTGAACCTTTTGTTCTTTCTTTTTTTTGGCTATGCAAGTTGGAAGTTGAATATGAAGCAAACAAAGTATGATCCTAGTAACTTAAAATCCTACTAAGCCTAAGTTGTTAGGTTCATGATACTTCATTGAATATAGATCATGTATTTCAGGAAAATAAAAGATTGAGGATGTATAATTAAAAGAAAATAAATGTTCTGATTATATATTGTTTTCTTTTGCTTCTAACAACATGATGTTCATATTCGGATTAGAAACGAACAATATAATTTTCATTAGAGTTCATCTTTGCTCAAGAGAGTAAAGAGTAAAGCTATTTTGGATACTACTTTTGTACATCTGCATTCCCTTAATTTTTTTGGTGCTTGAATAAATTTTAATGTTAGTTCTTTGTCAAGAGAAACTTCCATGAAAGCAGGTGCAATGGTTGTTGTCCGATTTTACAGGATCAACAAGTAATATAGAGTAAATACGAGTGTCGAACCCACAGGGAATCTTCGTTTAATATATCTCAACTATTAATTTTGTATCAATTCAATTTTATTTAAACAATCTCAATTGTGAATAATGGTTAAAAGTAAATTTAAAAACTAAGAATAAAAACTAACACAAAGGTTGAAAATCAGATATTTAAAGGCTTAAGACTACAATATCCCCAACAATGTAACACGAATTAATTATCCAAATCATCCAATTATTAAATCAATTAGAGTTGTTAACTGGAATTCATGATTATTTATAAGTCCTTTCCCAAGGATCAAATAAAAATATTCAATTCAATTAATCTTGTTATATTCCTATGCAAAACAAAATAATCAAATTCATGAAGTATCAATTCCCAAAAGTTACATGCAGTGAAAGAGATATTTCTATTCAATTTACAACCCTAATTATTCAACTTATGCAAATAACTAAGAATACATGCTATCACATTCAGATCTAACCCAATATTTCAAGTATCCCACTAATTGTTGGCCAGACAATTAATCAATAAGCACAAAATACGATAAACAACTCAAATTGAATTAATAATTGGAATTAAATAGATAATTAATCCATAAACATAAAAGGTTCAATTGCAGTCTTAATTAGAAATTTAGTTCATGCTGAAATTTAAAACAAAAAATCCCAAATAAGCCATCCCAATAGAATTACAAAACTGAAAATAGAAGTAAGAAAAACTCATTCTTCTTCCATCTTCAAGTCTCCAGTCTGAATTCCTTGCGGGCTCTTCTGAATCTCCAATCCTTAATCTCCAGCAATCTGCTTCAAACTCTGTGTATTTTTGATGGAGAGCCTTCTCCATTTTTATATAGAAATCCTCCTCCAAGTTCGCTCAATTAGAATCCAAAACTAAATAGAAATCTGCAGTAGAACCCCAGCTATCCAAAAGACTCGACCACACCTTCCTGATCTCCAGCGCTGGATTAGGCTTAGAGAGGAGCGCCCCAGTGTTGGTGATGCGC
Source organism: Panax stipuleanatus (assembly GCA_020205555.1). Lineage (NCBI taxonomy): Eukaryota > Viridiplantae > Streptophyta > Magnoliopsida > Apiales > Araliaceae > Panax > Panax stipuleanatus. The sequence goes on from CM035118.1 coordinate 157,159,764, forward strand.
AGGAAATTATGATTTTGCCCCTTTGTCGCCAAAATTCCTGTTTTGCCCCTATGCTGCCCCAACCTACAAACTAACAATTAAACAAATAAAATATCCTAAAATACTTAAAAACTAACAATATATTAAGTCTAAAAATACTTAATTCATGGGTATATTATCCACTCATCAATGGTAGAGATTGAAATCAGTGTTTTGAATTTCTGCTCAACAGAGTAAATTTTAAACCTATTTTGGATACACCTTGTGTACATCTGCATTCCCTTAATTGTTTTGGTGCTTTTATAATGAAATCTGGAACCAGTAGTTCTACTAATTGAATAAAATTTAATGTTAATTCTTCTTTGTCAAATGATACTTCCATGAAACAGATGCATGGTAGAGATCACAGTGTTTTGAATTTCTGCCCAAGAGAGTAAATTTTAAACCTAGTATACACCTTGTGTACATCTGCATTCCCTTAATTGTTTTGGTGCTTTTATAATGAAATCTGGAACCAGTAGTTCTACTAATTGAATAAAATTTAATGTTAATTCTTCTTTGTCAAGAGATACTTCCATGAAACCAAATGCATGGTAGAGATTGAATCACAGTGTTTTCAATTGACTATTCTAGATTTGGGTGTTCTTGCAGTTTTAACGATTCTAGCACCTTCTAAGATCATTAGAGTTCAGTTACATAAATCTAATATGTTCTATTGACAAACAATGTGATTCATTCAATGAATTTATTGAAAAATAGATCTCCACCCGCTTTAAAATCTTTTATCACTTATATATAGGTAACTCAGTGTAATGGCCTAATTTCTTTTGATGAATCCTAGACACTTGCAATTTCTGACCAATAAATTATGCTCAGCTAGAGATTAGTTCAGCAATTAATATAATCAGAATTTCTTGGCAATGAAAAACTGAACCAACCATTTGACATTTTCAGGTTTAAAATAAGAAAACTGAATATGGACCTTTGACTTGGTAGTACTTGTTTACTTAAGAATGTTATTTCTTCTTTTAAATGTTACTTTTTTCACATGGATTAGCTGTTAACATTACTTGTTTAGCCAGAATGTCAAATTAAGCAAAGCCTATCAGCTATATGCATTTTAGGTAAACTAGTCATTTACTCCTTTCATAGAATGTAATTAATAATTATCTACCTCAATTTTGAACCCCTTTCAAATAATGTAATTGATTATTGTCTACAATATCCCTTCACCACTTTCATTGAATGTAATTATTATATTCACCTTGTTCTTTTCCATGCTGTTGTAACCTGTGCACTGTTTTTTTCTTTTTGTCTTACCAGCGTCCTATCCTCAACCCATGGTGCTATCTTTGATCTTCCTCGATTTTTTTTAGCCTATTATGTTTGATTTTGTTCCTATCAGTACATCGTAGCTAAACGTGATCTATCTTGTCCAGAATCCAGATGTAGAATTTATATGGATAAAACGAAATAAAATACTTCTTATTTCTTGCTTGGAGCCTTTGAACTAATAATTTTTGCCTGAATTTGTGCTGTAGTATACAGAAATAGATGTAGTAGATTTGTGATAGTACCATTAAGTTTCTATATAGCTGGTCTTTTTACACTGGATATCAATTTGTTTCAGATTCTTTTGAAGAATAAAGATTTTGATGGTGCATTGAACATTCTGGATCAAGCATGCTCAGAAGAGATTCAACTTGATGTATTGTTATTTAACACTATTCTTCAAGCAGCATGTGATAAGGTATTTGATACTATAACTTGATTATGCCTGATTACACATCCCATCCCTATCCCCGGTCTCGTAAATATTCCCTGTACCTGCCCCAATCCCCACAGGGATTACAACTTAGAAACCAACCCCCCATCCCCACAGGGAATTGTAATCCCATCCCCATCCCCGGTCTCGTAAATATTACCTGTACCTGCTCCAATCCCCACGGGGATTACAACTTAGCAACCATCCCCATCCCAATAGAGAATTTAAATCCCCACGGGGAATAATATTGTGAGTTTTTTATTTAAAAAAGACCAATTATAGTTTTATTTACGATAATACATACATGAGAATGAATCATATGTTAGCATATACTTGATGAAATTAATAAAAATAATAATAATAATAATAATAATATATTGAACCATACGTCTCTCTATTATATAATATATATATATAAGGGATCAATCCATAGTCAACGTTGTAAGATTAAGATTATCCTTATAACAGATCGTGGTCGTTCAATCGCGGATCTGACGGTAAAAATAATACCCCGTCCACACTTTAATATAGGAAAGTCTTCAAAATTGAACTGCGGATGATGGACCCACTTATAAATCATTTTTGCCCTTCCTTTAAGAAATCAATTCGTTCGTAGTTTAGTACTGCAAACGGGAGAACTTTTTTATTGGGCTTTCTTAAATTCGTTAACTGTGCGGACGATCGAGCTGTTTAACTGAAAATCAATCAAAGTAAAATCATGAAAATTTTGCACCTAAACTGATATTTAAAAAAACTTTTATTACATACATGATATCCTCACTTGTAGACTCCATTGATTCTTCAAATTGATTTTCTGTCACTGTATCTCCTTTTGGAACCAAAAAGGTTGAATCTCTAAACAATTTCTACAAGCTTTCAAGGAGTAATTAAATGATCTGACCCATATCCGGATCCAAACACAACATCACAAAAATCAAACTTATCCTTCCTTCATTAATTACACCTAAACTTCCAACTATAATTCACAAAACCTGAAAAACCAAAAGATCTAAAAGACCCCAAAAAAAAATCCAACACAACAATCTTACTGGATTAAGATCAGAACTTTCAACTCCACCCAGAAAAAAATTTCCAAGTTAAGATTGATGTGTCCGCAGAGTTAACGAATTTAAGTTTGTTAGGATCCTCTTTAATCTCTGCCTCAATTTTGTATAGTTTCAAAATAAAGACTACAAATAAAGAAGGATTATGGTCAATTTGAAGTAAAAAAAAATATCTTTGATCCACAGTTAGTGCGGACGAGGATTACTTTTAAAAAGAAAGTATTTTTGTACATTGACATAGTGGGCCTCCGTCCACATAACGAAATTGCGGGCTCCCCCATAATAAAGTGCGGATTGGGGTTCTATTACACTGTTCGATTCGTGAATGGACAGTTAAGATCTGTTGTAAGGATAACCTTATCCTTAATATATATATATATATATATATATATATATATATATGAGGACATATATTATAGTTATGTAAACATATAAATGTATAAATCTCAATTTAATTAATATATAACTATTCGGGTAGGGATTGGGGTTTGGGAAGCAAATACCGTTCTCTCCCCATCCCCACATAACTATTCGGTGATTCCCCATCCTCGTCTCCATTCTCATTCCCAACCCCATACGGCCATCATACCTGGTCAGAGTCAAAATGTCTTTACCAAATTAATTTGATGAGCCTCTCACTCTACTTCAATGCAGATATTCCAGTCTTTTGTTATTGCTACAGGAAATTGTGACCATAGGTAGGTAGGTTATTTTGTTGCTTGGATGTACAAGCAATCTTCTCTCAACTGTTTAAATGATCTGATTCTATCAGGGAAGACTCGATGTAGTAGAGCTTCTTGTTGAGTGGATGCACGAGGAGAAGATACATCCTGATCCGTCAACCTGCGGCTATGTGTTTTCTGCATACGTAGAGAATGGATTCTTTAGCACAGCTGTGGAAGCATTGCAGGTTCTGAGCATGCGAATGATTCTTGCTGATGATCACAGTCCTGAAGAAAAGAGAGATTCATTTGAGGATCTTATTTTGGCAGATGACTTGGAAGCCGAGTCACGAATAATTGAGATCTTCAAAAATTCTAAGGAGAATCTTGCTGTTGGACTTCTGAATTTAAGATGGTGTGCCATAGTTGGATCCCCAATTTCTTGGTTACCCGATCAAAGTCAGTGGGCCAAGAGGCTTTCAAATAGTTATGGTTCTAGAATTAGTGGTAGCTGGTATGCTCGCCCATGATATAATTATCAGCTTCAGCCTTATGGCTATTCCTTGCCTGTAAATTGCTTGTTCCGAGAGCTGCATCAGATTGAAAGCAACGGGTCCTGGATGAGGGCATGAAGATGGGAATGGGATGAGCTTTTCATATCTCAAAGCAATTCGATTGTTAACTGCCTGCCAAAGGGCTTTGACAGGTTTTATTTACTCCCGAAGTTCCAAGGGGCTGCAAGTTCTCAATGCTCTGTATCTGTACTATCATATTCATGGAAGAAGCAAAGCCACCCTAGAGTTGTGGGGGCAACTGGCCCACCTTGATTGTGTGTCTTGTTTCCTGGGAAAATGAGATCCTAGTGTAAAATTATAGAATTTTAGTCCCTATGTATGTGTTTTGTTTTAAAAGAAATTATGTGTAAAACATGACAATCTTTGATGTAATCTTTTACTGCACAACGTTGGAAATATTTTGGATGAATAAAGAGCAAGATTTCAGCTCGAAACTAGTGACCTTTTTGGTAAAATTGAATATTGCTTGGTGCCACAATTTTTTAGGAATGACTGGAAATACCGAAAAATCTTCACTATTTAATTGTATACATATGCTTGGAGCATCGGTACAAAGTCTTAGTTGGCCATTTGATATCAATTAGTTTTATTCATACAAAAGAGGAGTATCAGAGCTACAGCTTATTTGTATGTCATTAACTTATAAAAGTATGTATTGAACTCCCTTCGTCTCTTTTCAAAATTATATTTTCCAATTAAGATATCGCAAAATCAATGCACATTATTAATATTTATAAACTATAGTCCTAAAAACAAAAGATAAAGTAATTTGAAAATTGAGTCATTTTAAAGATTAAAATTTACATGTTTGGTCTAAAATAGCTTAATATGGAAAAGTTTGGTAAACATTTTATTTTGGCAAACTGTGTTTCATTGACCAGAATACAAAATGAGATGGAAGCAATATTTTTATCACTATAAATAAGTTACTTCATTAATATTGATTACTCTTTAAAAACTTTTCAAAGTTAAAATGAAAATCAATTTTATTATATATTTTTATTGAAAAAATTGGCATGAGAATAATTTTAGACTTTAAATTGGAAAAGACTTTTTTTTTTAAAATAAAAAAAAATAATTTTGAGTAAATGGAAAAGTAGAGTTGGCAATAGAGAGATTTAACAATAGGATTGGTTGCGGTCTGAATAGTCCCAATACAACGACACCTTTAAAAAACACTCGACCTATTGCATCAAAATATTTCCTCCTCCCCCATATCCTACCACCATCAACCAATAAATCAGCTTGGCAAGTTTTGGCGCACTCGTCTCTGTTACACTTGTCTGTAAATCATAAGACAAAAAGGCTAAAGTTGATGGTGAATTTCTAATTGCTTCAATTCAGAGACATGATAAATGATAATTAATATAAAAATCAACTTGTGGATGCTTAGGGTTGAGCAAAGACTAATTAAAGGCGGGAGAATTCAGCAGAAAAAAGTGGTAGAAATAAATAAGTTAGCTGCTACAATGAATGTGTGAAATTGCTGATTTTGAATAGTAACATAGAAATATCAATTGCTCAGTAATCATACAGAACACTACAATTCTTTTCAACTCAAAACATTCCCAACCACAATAATTAATTAATACCCCCACAGGAGAATTTTCTTGTAAAACTTTAACAAAAACAAAAACAAAAAACATTTCAAAGTAGGGAGGGGGTAACGGGTGAGTTTTATGCCCAGTCAGTATCAAACTCTTTGTCCCTTTGTTCTTGGCGTACTATCAAGTTGTTTGCCAGATGTCAGTTCAATTGATTATTACATTTCAATCATTTTTGTATTCTACTTCTATCTAACATTAAAAAATGAATTTTAATTTTCTTAAAGCAGTTATATTCAAAACAACATTGAAATTAATTCGATTGTAAGGCACTCTAAAATACATTTTAAAAGAAAATGATACAAATTGCAAATGATTATTTGGATTGTTTAATATATAGATAAATGTTAATGGTTATTTTTTTTGGGATATGCATAATAAATAAATATAATTTTTCTATCAATCTTATATATTTGTTAGATTCAAAATTGTAATTCGATATCGATACACAGAATTAGCATGACTACTCTTTAAATAATTAATTTACAAGTTGTTCACCACAGCGCATTTAAAGTCACGTGAATCACACGTAGGTAAAGAGGAAGGAAGGGTAGATTCGGGATTCCGGAGTTAGTTCTGTCCAGTCCAATATTAGCCCAAAAGGAAAGAAAATTTGATTCCATCCTTGTCCTTATCGTAGGTCAAAATTAAAATGTTAGGTTCGTAGAAAAATAAATTAAGAAGGTCTATTCAATAAAGACTTTTAAATATTTTTTTTAAGTGATAGATTTTTGTAGATTTTAAAGACTTTTAAAATTATTTTTAAAGACTCCATAAAATAAGTGACAAATTTTTATAGACTTTTTATCAAGACTTTGATAGATTTTTGTATACTTCTAATATATCTTATAGTTTATATTAATTGTTAAAAAGTCAACAAATATCTTATATTTTAGATGAATTGAGTACGATATTAAATAATATTAAAATATTTTGACATGTCACAACCTAATTTGAAATAAAGGCATTGTTGAAGTTGAATTATTAGATCATACTCAGTCTATTACAAAAAAATATCTTATTTTATAATTTTTATATTTCATAAAAAAAGTCATTTTCTACTAATCGTAATATAAAATAACAATTTTAATTTTAAAATTGTTCATTGTTATTTTCCTATCAAGTCATTATTACTAAACTAATCAATACTTATATATAAAGGCATCACAGGCGATCCTAATTTAGAGTCGAGTCTTAATCAATTTGATTCAATTTCGTTCAATTTCAATGAGTTAACTCGCTTAATTAGGAATTCACCGACTCCTTCTCTTCTTCTCGATCGACTCCTCTTCTTCTCAGTCGACGACTCCTCTTCTTCTCGATCGATTCCTTCTCTTCTTTTCCTCAATCGCTTCACCTCCTCCAAATTCGGCGGCCTCGATCGTATCTCTACATCTCCTCAATAAATCCCATGTCTGTTTGAACTCTTCCTCCTCCCCTGTAAATTCCCTCAAATAGGTTCCAATCAATCTACACTCTCCTTAAAGGTATGTTCCGTATCTCTCCCTCCTCCACACGCACACATCTCAAATCTCCGCTGCCTCTGCTTCTCAACTCGAAAAGAAGGAAAACAAGTAATTGATGATTATTTCCTTTATTTTATTGAATTTTTTTGATGTAATTGTAGGGTTTTTCGATCCCATTTATTCGATTTCAGGTAATTGATGATTATTTCCTTTGTTTTATTGAATTTTTTTGATGTATCATTTCTCTTCAATTTCTTCCGATGTGGGGTTTCAAGTAATTTCATTTGCAATTTCTCCAAATTCTCTCCGTTGCAGGTTGATTGTGCTGAATTTTGTCTATAATTATTTTTTTTGCCTGAGCATCGGAGTTCCTTTGTTTTAATTTTATTTTGAACTTTCTTATATTACAACCTGCAAGGCCAGGGGCTCAAATCTCAGAGTTTATTTCAAGGTACTGCAGAACAAATATACATGTGTTAGCTTCTGTAATTTTTTTCCAGCTGTGTTGCTTAGCTTCTAATTGTGAATAATTGTTATTTAGCAAAATGGGAAAGTATGTATAATTGATATTTAGCAAAATGGGAAAGTATGTATAAGTAGGCCAAGAGTTTGTTAATTACCTTGCTTGCTGAAAAGGGTCAATAAGTTTCCTGACAAAAATGCAACGATGATTGGTGAAGAAGAAAATGGCATGACATTGGGAGAGAGAGAAAGCATTTTGGTTCTTTATTCTCTTAATGGGCTTTTCATTTTTGCTTATTTAGGAAGGAATTTGTTTAATGTGTGGTACCTTTTTCAATGTTAATTTGAAGCTGTACCTTCTTTTCCTCTTGAAATGTTTTTGTAATTTACATTACATTATGTCAGTGTTTTGAGTGGTATTTTAGCTTATAAGAATACACCCATTTACTTTCTTCTGTAGCATTATTATTTTGCAGTAGCCAATGCTTGAAAGTATGTTTAAGTAGTTTTAGTTTTACAAAAGTAAGAAGAAAATAGTTGACAGATTGGGATTCACGAAGAGGAATGGCAATTGAAGGTAGTTCATAATTGGTGAAGGCAAATGCTAGAATGGCTTGAGGACTTGGAGCTTAGAGCGATCCAAAACTCACAAATCATTTGCTAGCTGGAAAGAAGGTATGATTTTGTTTTTACATTCCAAATTTGATTGCTTTTTGACTATAATTTTGATGGGTTTGATTATTTTTGTTAATATTTTGAATCTATTGTTGTTTAGATTGTGGAATTTTGATTACATTCACAATTTGATTTCTTTTATTGTACAAGTTATATGGATTTGTTGATATTCATGATAATTTGACCAAAGTCAGAGTTATGTGGTTCACAACCAAACTTGAATCGAATTTCAGCTTGGGTTGTTGATTTTATTATTGGGATTGTAATGTGGTATTCTTTGCCGAGTTGTTATGTACTAATATAGAACATAATTCTTGCTCAATCTCTCTCTCTCTCTCTATATATATATATATAAATTATATTGTATCTAATAATGTCTGGTGATGTTAAAATTGAAGCAGGCCCTAGGTTGGTTACTGTCAGTTCCAGGAGCTTCAAACACAGGTTGAAGCCTCGGTTCCATATTCCAGAATGTCCATGATCCAATTTCTTGGCAAGGTCCCCCTTTCAATTTTATCAATTTTTTGTTATGCTTCTTTATAATATAAATTAATGTTAGTATCACATCCTACATCAATTTCTCTGTGCCAATTTTTAGGCTCCTGCACAGCTCACCAGTTGGCAATTAAATTTTTTTTTTTGGCATAAAAAGAAGAATATATAACCCTCGGCTTCGTGTGAGCCATTTTAGAAAGCAGGGATTTTAATAAATGAACTCTTCTTTTGACAGGCAACTTTCTTAAATGAAGATTTCAGCATTGAGCATGCACGAGAGCATGGTCATACTCATTTACTTGAGGTATGTCTGTTGAAAAACTTGGGTCTGGAGGCAAGAGATGTGCATAGAGAATTCCATAAGGAGAATGGCTAATATTTGGAACTGCATGATTATTATAATTTCCATCCTTTATTGATCTTCAGGCTATGGGTGTAATAAAATTGTCAAGTTTCTAAAGTATCAGATTATTTATATGCAGATCATGGAACATGCTAAATGGATTCGAAACAAGGCAATTTTGTTGACTCATTTATCTTCCCGGTATCATATTAAGGTAAGTAGCTAAATGAATCAAGTGAATAATTGGTAGTATTTAACTAATCCTCTAGATGAACTAAGGTCATATTATAATGTTTGACAAAAGTGGGAATATTCCTGCGTTTCCCTGTTGGCTTATGATGTTATATTCCGAGCAATGTTGTGAATGATTGCTTTGAATTATTTCAGTTTGAAGATAGGCTCTTCAATCTACATGTTTGAGATTACTGCTTAGTTTCTGAGTTAACTTATAGAATTGCCCTTCTTGCTCATCGGCATTTAACAAAGAGAATGAAGTAAATTTTCCAAAATTATTCATATAACATTGATACTTAATTCGATTGGTTAGTGCATTTCAAGTTTTTGATAAAATAAGACTGAGATGATGTTCTTATGCTTTCATGTATTGATATTTGTGATTCATAATATATGGCATCCCATACATACAATAGATCATAGTTTTGTTCTTAAATATTGTAGTAAGACCTTGCAATATAATAAGCAAATCCCTTTAGTCATGGTGAAATGACTTTTGGTTGTGTTCTGATTACTTGAACATATATTTGTTTAATTAGGAGAAGAAGCCTTATTTGGATGAAGCTGCTGAGCAGTAAGCATAAGGAAGGATATAAGAAGGCTATTGAAGGATTCATGACCTTTCACTGAATACTTTTTGGAGGATGCAACTGTTGAAAATAGTTGAAAAAGATATAATCATTATTGAGATTATTGAGGCTATATCTGTTAAGCACAATTACAAAATATCAAAATATTTGGGTTAATTGGGTATTGGTATTGGATTCTAAAACAATATAATTTTGGTTTGAACTTCAAAAGGAGTTAAGTACTTAATATTTTGAAAATCTTGAGGGTGATAAAGCTATGAATGAAATTTTGGGATTGATTCTTTGGTTGGATGTATTGATATTTTGCAAATGTTTAATCATATTCATTATTCAAACTAGCCCGTGCATTGCACGGGCTATCAACTAGTAATTTATAATTTCAACAAATAACAAAATTAACAAATTTATTACTTTTAAAAATAAACATAAAACAAAATACTTCCTTAATACTTACAAATATAATAAATGAGATTTTTTTTATGGGAGAGAATAAATATAAAATGATATTAAAATATTTGTTATCTCCATATATACCATTGGTTCTATTTGAAACCCTTAACGCTACTCCATCATTTTAACCCCTCCTCATTTTCTCTCTCCTCACTTGCTATAATAGATCTCTTTCCTTTTTGGGTTTTTATTTTGAGAGGACTGAGGTAGAGAGAGAAAGTGAGACATATATATATATTTTGTTTTTTTCTTTGTTTGATCTCATCTATCTCTTTCTTTTTCTCTTTATCCTCTGTTTATCTTTTCTCTTTTTTAAATATTTAAAAGTCTTTGAAAGTCTTTAGAGATGAGATGAGGTCAGACTTTGGAGATGAGTATTTATTCTTCTAAAGTCTATCAAATTCTAGCATTTGATAGAAATCTAAAAAATTTATGACTTTTTGAATACTAAAATACTTTTATAGACTTTGTAAAAATCTCAATTCAATACCACCTAATTTTTAAAAATATTATAAAAATTATAATTAAATACTAATAAACTTTTATAAACTCTTTAATATCTAGATTGAATACAAACCGACTTTTAAAATCTTTAAAAATGTTAATTGAATACACCCTCCTAAAAGGTCAAAAAATAAAACAGAGGAAAGGGAAAGTTAAAACTCCGGTCATACTACTCCCATGGCCTCCCACAGGCGGCGCCACCACCACGACCGTAACCGCTCCAGTTACTCAAAGCGCCACCTCCACAACCGTAACTGCTCCAGTTACTCAATTCCAGCAATCTCCATCTCTGCCGTTATCCTCCTCTTCGCCATCTACAATACTTTTTTCGCTCCTTCTCCCGTCGTTAAAGGTCATCTCCACAATCACCAACGCCATTCCTTGGTACTCATTCATCATCTCTCTTTATGTATGTAGGCCTACACTTATTGCATATAGGGTTTGGTTTGTTGTTTGTTTGTTTTATAACGGCGATGGTGATGCTGGTCGGGCGCGAGAGTTTCGCGTTACACTATTTATTTTTAATTTGTTTGTTTATATTATTTTTTTTGGATTTAGAAGTTGTTTTATAAGATTCGATTAGATCTGATGTTTTTAGTTTGCTTCTTGTTTGGTTATATTGACATGTAGACAAATGAAGATATATCTGATCGTGATATCTGGGGCTCAAGGATGTCCAAATTCTACTACGGATGCAGTAATGCCAGCAATAAATTTGCAAGTGAGTTATTTTATATATTCATACTTAGTTGAATTGGATAGAGTTAAATTTATTACTAAGTATATGATATGTATCTAGTTTTGAGGCTGATTTTAAAATCATAGTCATAATCATTAAGTAACGGTCTCTGGCTCTCTGCTGTTCAACTGACAGAAGCAGAAGCTATCACACTGGCTAATCGATACTTCTTGATTGCGACTAGTGGTGGTTTAAACCAACAAAGAACTGGGGTAATTGTTTCTTCAATTGATTCCTAGTAATGTAATATTATTCATAGTAAGATGAGGCTTATGAGGCTTGTGTCGTGTAATATTGATTCATTTGACAATTGACATTGGTCTTCGTTTTCTTTTCCCTACTTAAACTGCCATTATAACAAACTGATGCCCAGGTCCCGCGATCATCCCTTGATATTATCCATCTATGGCCTTATATAGAAAGAATGTTTGTTCTTAGAATAAGTGCCAGATGTTGAAATATTTACTCATTGAATGTGCTCCCCGCCCATTGACTTCCGCCCATTCTTTTTTCTCAAGTCCGGCCTTTTGAATATGGCCTTCACTTTCTTCTTTGGTCCGGCTCCTCCTTTTGTTGGCTATAAAAGGATGGCAAATGGAAGGAATGAAACACACCAAAAATTGATAGAGCAATCTCATTAGAGAGAAAGAGAGAAAGTTCTAGTTTGAGTGTCAAAGAGAGTTAGAGAGTTAGAGAGAAATAAACAGTTAGTTTATTTCTTAATGAAGAGTTTGTAATCTCCAGATTATTTTTCATAGTGAGTTTTTGAGATCTCTCCCCGTGGTTTTTCTCAGTTGGGTTTTCACGTAAAATTATTGTGTTATTATTTTATATCTCATACAGTAGTGTGTTTGTTGTCATCTTAGTGTATTTGTGTGGGCCCGATTTCTCAACAATTGGTATCAAAGCCAGGTTCACGCCTACGATCAGTTTAAAGAGAAATTAGGCAGGTCACAAATACGAAGATGACAAGCACAAGTGGGAGGTATGAACTTGAACCATTTGACGGTAAGTCAAATTTCAGTATTTGGCAGTGTACAGTCAAAGATGTATTGGCTCAACAAGGATTGGCAAAAGCACTAGAAGGGAAGAAACCAGCGACTATGACGGATGAAAAATGGACGGAACTTGAAGCAAAGGCCGTGGCAACAATCAGATTGGGTTTGGCGCCACAAATCAAATATCAGGTTTTGACAAAACCTCTTCGAAGGACTTGTGGGAGAAACTTGAAAAAGATTACAAGTCAAAGTCTCTGTCAAACCGGTTATATTTAAAGAAATAATTGTACCGGCTTCGGATGGAAGAAGGGTCAGATTTGACCAATCATATTAATGAGTTTAATAGATTGGTAACCCAACTAACCAGTATTAATGTGAAGTTGGATGAAGAAGATAAAGCCTTATTGCTTCTTGTCTCTCTACCATATTCATACTCAACTCTTCAGACTACACTCCTTGTAGGGAAGAAAAAGCTTGCAGTTGACGATGTGATGTCAGCAGTACTGGACCAGGATAAGTTCAGGGGCACAACTTCAAGGGATCAAAGAGACAGTCTTCTTGCATTTTCAGATGGGCGTGGCAGGGGTCCTAATCGAAAGAAGTATTCCGGCAAGGAACAAGAAAGGTCTCAGTCGAGACCAGGCAAGAAGGATAAATCTCAGGTCGAGTGTTATCATTGCCACGAGAAAGGCCACTACAAAAATCAGTGTCCATTGTTGAAGAAGGATAACAAAAAGAAAGGTAAGCAGATTGTGAATTCTGCTAATGTTACTGAGCAAGCAGATGTGTGCAGCGACGGAGAGCTGTACACAGTGACAGAACATGAAGCTTCACAAGGTGATCTCTTATCTGTTAGAGACAGTAACAGCCTTACAGATTGGTACATGGATTCCGGTTCTTTTCATATGTCCCCTCACAGGGATTGGTTTGATACTTTTACATCCTGCAATGGTGGTACAGTCTTATTGAGTAACAATGTAGTCTGCAAAGTTACTGGGATAGGCACCATCAAAGTTAAAATGTTTGATGGAATTGTCAGAACATTGGGTGATGTAAGGTATATTCTAGAATTGAAGAAGAGCTTGCTATCGGTTGAAGTACCTGACTCTATAGGCTGCAATATCTCAGTCAGAGATGGTGTCATAAAATTACCAAGGGTTCAATGGTAATTATGAAGAGTCAGAAGAAGGGCACTCTCTACAAGTTGATAAGGGACACAGTTGCTGGTGGAGCAGCAATTTCTGTGCAGGATAATTTCAACAGTGATAGCACAGAATTATGGCACATGCGACTTGGTCATTTGAGTGAAGGAGGAATGAAAGAACTTCACAAAAGGCAGTTACTGAAAGGTGTCAAAACGTGCAGTTTGGAATTTTGCAAGTTTTGCGTGTACGACAAACAACGGAGGGTCAGCTTCAAGGCAGGAGCACATACCAGTAAGAATGTACTTGATTATGTACATTCAGATGTTTGGGGGCTAATCAAGCATACGTCAATGGGTGGAGCCCATTACTTTGTCAGCTTCATAGATGACTACTCCAGAAAGGTGTGGGTGTATTTTATGAAGCAGAAATTTGAGATTTTTAGAATCTTCAAGCAGTGGAAAACTAAAGTAGAAAACCAGACTGGAAAGAAGTTGAAGTATTTCAGATTAGATAATGACATGGAATACAAGGAAATGTCATTCCTACAGTTCTGTCAGGATGAAGGTATCACCAGGCACTTCTCAGTCAAAAGAACTCCAGATCAAAACGGGGTTGCAGAGAGGATGAACAGAACTCTATTGAAACGTGCCAGATGTATGAGGTTGAATGCAGGTTTGCCTAAGAGTTTTTGGGCTGAGGCAATCAACACAGCCTGTTATCTGATAAATCGATCTCCTTCAGCTGGAATTGATTACCAAATCCCCGAAGAGATATGGAGTGGGAAACCAGTTGATTTTTCTGTAATGAAAATCTTTAGTTGTCCAGCTTATGTTCATCTGCCAGTCGAGGAGCGACAGTCCAAGCTTGATCCAAGGTCAAAGGATTGTATTTTCCTTGGATATGAAGACGGAGTCAAGGGATACAGGTTATGAGATCCAGTATCCAAGAAGAAGGTTGTCAGCAGAGATGTGGTGTTCAATGAGAAACACATGTTGAACAAATCTGAGAATGAAAAATCTACAGCAAGTGAGTTGCAGAAACACCCAGTTGAGGTGGAGCTTCCTGAAGATACAAAAGAATATGAAGAAATTGAAGATGATCATCCTTCAGATCCCCAAGAGAGGTCCTATAATCTTGTTAGAGATCGGGAAAGGCGAGTCAGCAAACCAGTGCAGAGATATGGGTTTGATGACATGGTTGTGTTTGCCTTGATTGCTGGTAGTGGAGATCCAACTAGCTATCAGGATGTTATTCAGTCCGAGGATAATGATAAATGGGTAATAGCGATGGCAGAAGAGATAGAGTCTTTACAGAAAAACCAGACTTAGGAGTTAGTTCAACTTTCAAAAGGATCAAAGGCTATAGGATGCAAGTGGGTGTTCAGGAAAAAGGAAACTCAGTCTGATAAAGAAGGTGAAAGATTCAAGGCCAGGTTAGTGGCAAAGGGATTCTCTCAGAGAGAGGGAATCGACTACAATGAGATCTTCTCACCAGTTGTGAAACACACATCGATTCGGTTGATCTTATCTATCGTCGCATCACAGGATATAGAGTTAGAGCAACTTGATGTGAAAACAGCTTTTCTCCATGGTGATTTAGAAGAAAAGATCTACATGAAGCAGCCTGAGGGGTTTATTGAACCAGGGAAATAGGGCTTAGTATGCAGTTTGAAGAAGTCTCTCTATGGTTTGAAGCAGTCCCCGAGACAGTGGTACATGAAGTTTGACAACTTTATGGTGGCTCATGGTTACTCTCGTTCGGAGTATGATCCATGTGTGTATTTCAGATCCCTTGATGATGGTTCTTTAGTATTGCTGACGTTATATGTCGATGACATGTTGATAGCAGCAAAGAGGAAATTAGGTATTCTTCAGCTGAAGAATTTGTTGAGCAGTGAATTTGACATGAAGGATCTTGGGTCAGCCAAGAAGATTCTAGGTATGGAAATTCACTGGGATCGTCAGGCAGGAAAGTTGTGGCTAACTCAGAAAGGATATGTGCAGAAGGTCTTGGAGAGGTTTAACATGAATAATGCTAAACCAGTTAGCACTCCGTTGGCAGCACATTTCAGATTGTCTTCACAAGTTGAGCCCGCAGACAGAAGATGAAGTGGAGTATATGTCCAAAGTACCGTATGCAAATGCGGTGGGTTGTCTTATGTATGCCATGGTATGTACAAAGCCAGATATCTCACATGCAGTCAGTGTGGTTAGCAGGTATATGGCAAATCAGGGAAAGAGCATTGGAATGCTGTCAAATGGACTTTTCGTTATCTAGCAGGTACAACCAATTACGGTCTTATGTTTGATCGTGATACCGCAAGAAGTGAGGTTACAGGGTTTGTTGATTCGAATTATGCTGGAGACCTAGATGCAAGGAGATCTACGACAGGGTTTGCATACATCTTTTATGGAGGATGTATATGTTGGAGATCAGTGTTGCAGTCTACAGTAGCATTATCAACAACAGAGGCTGAGTATATGACATTGACATAGGCAAGCAAGGAGGTTGTGTGGCTTAAGGGACTAGTTGAAGAACTAGGTTTCAAGCAGGACAGTATCCAGATTCAGTGTGATAGTCAAAGTGCTATTTATCTAGCAAAGAACCAGGTGTTCCATGCTAGGACCAAACATATAGATATTCGGTATCACAAGATTCGTGAGTGGCTGAACAATGGTGATAATTGCAGTTCGCAAAGTTCACACAAAGGAGAATCCTGCAGATATGCTCACAAAGTCGGTTACAACAGAAAGTTCAAGCATCTGTTTGGACTTAATTCACTTCGTTGAATACTAAGTTCGTGGTGGAGTATCCAGGGAAAGGGATACACTCGCAGACACTAAGAAGTTCACAGTATTTGAAAAATATAAGTCAAGGTGGAGATTGTTGAAATATTGACTCATTGAATGAGTTCCCCGCCCATTGACTTCCGCCCATTCTTTTTTTCCAAGTTCGGCCTTTTGAATATGTCCTTCACTTTCTTCTTTGGTCCGGCTTCTCCTTTTGTTGGCTATAAAAGGATGGCAAATGAAAGGAATGAAACACACCAAAAATTGATAGAGCAATCTCATTAGAGAGAAAAGAAAGAAAGTTCTAGTTTGAGTGTCAAAGAGAGTTAGCGAGTTAGAGAGAAATAAACAGTTAGTTTATTTCTCAGTGAAGAGTTTGTAATCTCCAGATTATTTTTCATAGTGAGTTTCTGAAGTCTCTTCCCGTGATTTTTTTCAGTTGGGTTTCCACGTAAAATTACTTGTGTTATTATTTTATATCTCATACAGTAGTGTGTTTGTTGTCATCTTAATGTATTTGTGTGGACCCGATTTCTCAACACCAGATGTGCCTATGGCTTGTGGGTTCAGTTTTTGCAAAACTTTTTCGATTTTTTGGTTTTAAGTAGTTTTTAGTTTTTACTATGCACAAATCTGGGTTACAAAGCTAATTAGTTTACTTATGTTAAATGGTTGAATAATAAGTTTGCCTTTTAACTTCCTATTAAAGCCCACTTATATTTATACTTTCCTTATAATAGAAGCTAATTTATTGATGATGTTGATTTTGATGTGCATCCCTTAATAGTTTATTAAATTGGCTCGACAAAGATTTTTTTTGAATAACCAAGAGTGATAAAATCAACAAATTAATGACTATGAGAAAATGGTTAACTAATCAATGGTATTTATTATTATTTCAACAAATAGGACCTATAGAATCTATGTCCAGAATTTATCTCAAAGGTTAACCAAAATCTTTAATACTAAATGTTTTCAGACTCTTTTTGCGTAATGGAGGTAGTAACTAAATATAGATTTAATATTTCATTTTTTATATGAATACGTGTGAGAATCTGGTCAATCTATTTGAAAGCTCCTAACTAGACAATGGGTTTGTAGAGTATCCCCCAATAACATGATGCCTATTGAAATATAAACTAGCCCTCACAAACACGATGCCAATTGAAATATAAACTATGTTGGTAAGCATCACATAAAATAGCCAGAATTTGGCATTTTGTAAACCTTGGACGTTCAGATCCACTATTATTTGTTCTCATTTCTTAACTCGGACAAAATACAATGGGATGCGAAGTAGAATGATCGTCCAAATGGAATGACTAATTCCTATGTTTTGTCTCTAGTGTAATTTGGTCATAAAGTTTTATTATTCATTCTGGTTTGAAGATATATCAAGGCACCACACATCTAAATGTGGAAAATAGGGAATTTTTGGCTGAGTGGAGTAGTAGTCTGATACCCCCTTTTTTGTTCAAGTCGTTAGATGATTTTTCGTCTGCATGATAGTTTCTGGCATTTATAAGTTTTTTGGCAAGTTTTGGGTGTTCTCTTGCCGAGGAAAGACGTTAAGACCTACTTAGCCCTCATCTAATGTGTTTATTGCTAAATTTTACATTTTAAGTTTGCCAAAAATCCATCTTAAGCTCTCCATTGGTCATACTTACTATATGAACATGTTTCCTAGTCACCATTTTTCTCCCATTAGATAGGGTATACGTCATATCTCTTGATTATATTTCTCCTGTTAAACAGGTAATATGGGGATCATATATCACACCATGAGAAGTTCTCCTCTTTACCAACCTACTTTTCCTATGTGCATAAGTGCATTATCATCTCCAATTGCTTTGTCTGTATGAATTTGATCCTAAATAATAGAAATTTTCATTCTTTGTTTTCTTTTGGAAAGTTGCATGAAATGTACTCAATTATGGTTCTACTTACATTAAACCATTTTGGTTATGGTGCTTCTCCCAGTACTTCCTGATTTTAGCCAGTGCCTCATCTTTGCTAATTAGAAGAATGAAATCAGCAACTGACAGACTTTTGGACCTAATTTTCTGCCTATATAATTCATCCATAATCATGATACAATATAATGTTTCAAAGCTGATCCACAGTGTTAGACAAACTATGTTGTTCATAATTCTTAAATTCCTTCTTAGTTGGTCTTACAACTGTCACACTTTATGCATCCTATGTCATGACCATATATCTATGTGTAACATCTTGTTTTCTTTAAATTCCGTCAAATTATATCCCTACGGGTTTAATCTAGCTTTCTCTGAATTTATACAAATCATATCAAAGTTTTTTTGTCACCTATAAATACTTTTCCATCAATTTCCTGGAAAGTATATCTCTTACGTTGTTGACTTACTAGGACAAAGAACCGTTTATTTAATATTCAATATCACGACTTTGTTGCTGCTCCTTAACTATTTCCTTAAGAATCCAATATGCTTTATTGCTCCAGTATAACTGTAACACCCTAGTCCCACATCAAAAGATATGAGAAAAATTTGGTTGTATATAAGGAATTAAGTTACTAACAATAGAACCTTCAGTCATGACCTTTTGGGTGAGCCTGTGGTGGGCTAAAATGATCAAAAAAGATACTATTGGACTAGTGGTTTAAGACCTTGTTTGGATGGATTTAATTCGATTCAGACTTGGAATTTTATCCAAGATTTGTTTCGGACACGGGATTTGACTCAGGTTGTTTCATATAGTATCAGAGCCGACTCTCAAAAGCGTGGGTTGAGTCATCTAATCGGGTTTCCGAAGGTGAGGACACGAAGACTGGTGGTATTATTCCACAATGAAGAGAGGTCCAAAAGTGGGGACACGAAGTCGGCCGGTATTATTCCACAATGGCCCGTGTATAAGTTTGTTAACTTGAACTTTCACATTATCTTATACATGTTAAAAATTTAGTTTATTAACATGAATTTCAAATCATATAATATTCATGTATATAATTTAGAATATCTTTTATTGTCGAGAGCACTATACTTGCATACGTGCATGTCCGACGCCCTCCGATTGCCTTCGAATACGCATCAGTCACAAAGATGATCATTTTGACCCCTTCTAACGACTTCAAATCGAAAAACTTAAAGAATAAAAATTATAGGTCTACTCATTAGCTTTCTGAATCATCTTGAATCGCCTTAATCGGAGTTCGTATGAAGAAGTTATGTTATTTTACTACAAAAGGTCAAAAAAATAATTTTTTCTCTGCACTACCCCCGCTGGGGCGGGGGTTAGGCCCTGCTGGGACGGGTAAAATCTGCATGGGGCCCGCTGGGGTGGGCATAAAGCCGGTTGGGGCGGGCATGCCATTGCGGTTCAGCAACAGTTCACGATTTTAACAGTTTTAGGTCAATTAAATGCAAATCAAACTAGTACCGTGATTTCTATGAAGTATAAATTTCATAGAAACATCATATAATGATTCTAACATTCTTTTAACACTTTATATCATGTAATTACTCGAATCAAATCATGAAATTTCATTGTTCTTGGTGTTCTTGACGGTTTTGAAGAAAACACGAAATTTGACGTCACGGATTCGTTATAACTCCGAATTCGTCCGTTCAAAGTTTGTTTTCTTTGTTTTAACATGTATTATCATAATCTACTGTCAAATTTAAGTTAAACAAATAATTAATGGCATACAATTGTTCGTAAGGGCCATATATACAACTTTTATACTCTGTATCTTTTGAAAAACTCAATTAAAACATAATTACATGAAATTGATGGTTTGAAAACATACATAGATGGTAGAAAACATGTTATGATTATATCTTAACATTTATATACACATAAATCATCAATTCATGCATTGATCACAAAATAATTGTTTTACAGAGAACTCAAAATAGTCGTTAATGGAAAACTCTGATTATAGCATGTCTATATGAAATTGGTTACTCTAACACATGAATACATGATATAAACCATATAATATACATATACTAACATATATATGATACCCACCAATTATAAATTTCTTCAATCACAGAGGACTTGAATAGTTTTTTATAAAAATATAAGAACGTAATTTAAGTTTGGGTTGAAGAGATTACCCTGCTAGATTGTGATGATGATTCAAGTACTTTTCTTCTGTCAATCTTCAATCTCTCTCAATTAACTCTCAATCCCTCTCAACTTCTCTAAGTTTCTCTCTTCTTTTCTTCTTTTCTTCTGATAGAAATATGTAATAGAATTAATGTATATATGATATATGTATATAATATCACGTATTGTATTCAACTGACAAGTTAGTGGGTAAGTTACTCCATCATGGTTAACTGGTCTAACTCCCCTTAGGGGCTTGTTTGGTTGTTCCTTAATAACTCCTTCTCATTTAATTTAATTAATTCTTATCATATAGTTAAATAATGTCACACCCAATTAAGCAATTAATCAAATATCTTATTTAAATCAATTAAATAAAATAGAATAATTTCACATTAAATCACAGTCACATAATTAAAATTCTCATTTATTAATTATGTCAGATCATTAAATCTCTAATTAATTATTAAATTAATTAGAATAACATTATGCTTATTAAATAATTCATTTAATC
Source organism: Panax stipuleanatus (assembly GCA_020205555.1). NCBI lineage: Eukaryota > Viridiplantae > Streptophyta > Magnoliopsida > Apiales > Araliaceae > Panax > Panax stipuleanatus. The sequence goes on from CM035118.1 coordinate 157,180,906, forward strand.
AAATAAGCTCAATTAAATTCATACTTTGAATAATAAAATTCTCCATATTAATTTAATCAATGTAACACATATAATTAATTAATCTATCACAAATTCATCAATTAATTATTTAATTCAATAATTAAATCATCGAAAAATATTTATTTAATTCAATAAATGTTCAAATTAAATTACAAAAAATCTTATTCGTCAGTGTATCAATGATGCGTTTCAGGTTTTCTGTATTCAAGATTTAATAACCCTAGGCCGTGCAAGCTGGGAGACAAAGGGATAGGGGAGTTTCTACTCTGTGTTGCTGTGATTGAGCCTCAGTACAAACAAAATGTCGGGTAATGTGGAGGTGCTGCTCAGTGCTGGGGATCAAATTTTGATGGTCGAGGAAGATGAGGTTCAGCAATTGAGTGTTGAGACGGGGGGCCGCAATACAAGATGGCGGTGTCCCAAATTGCAAAGTTTCTGGGCAGCCTTTATGGATGACGGACTCCTTGTACTTAGACCACTGACTTCTCAGACGTTATTTTCGAGTATACATATGAGGCAGGTTTTCAATTGTCTTTAGAGTTTGAATAGAGAATGAGATTGTTCAGTGGTGCAGTATAACCTGTTGCTGAGTTTGGATTGTGGGTTTGTTTAGGAAGAATGCCCCCCCGTGAGTACTTTATCTTCCTTTGGTCACTGTTTTAAATTTGATTTCCTCTGTAAACAGTTATTTGATGGTGCTTAGCAATTTGTTCCCCTGGCCCGTCATTGAGTTAAAAGATTGTTTTTTGTATGTCGTTATTTATATTTATAAAAATATTGAGTACCATTGTTATTTGTGTCGCCACTAATACATTTTTAGTAATAATAGGGATATTTTTAAAAATAAAATTTTAATTTTTTAATAGAAAGAGAGATCACATATTCACATGTGCTCTTTTTTTATTATATTGTGAATCGTGAGAAGGAATTATGTAGAAATATCCAAAATAAATGTGAAAAATAGTGTTTCCTTCGATTTATTACTATAATTTATATGGCGATTGTTTACACCGTGGGAACCAGAGAGAGAATCGAAGTGACATTAAAATCTTATCCAACGGTAACAAAATCTGAAGTAGTAGTTGTTTTTTTCTGAAGTAGATTCTGTTTCCAGAGAATGAGTTGTTTTTTTTTCTGAAGTAGATTCTGTTTCCTCGTCCAACGGTAACAAAATCCTGGCCTAGGGCGATCATGGAATTTTTTTTTTCTTTCTGAAATTTATCTGATCGTGTGGGAGTCTCCCATTGTGACCTACTCCCTCTCGTCCTTTGATATAAGTTGCGAGTGTTTTTATTTTTAATATAAGTCGTTTGAGAATTTCAAGTAAACATTAAGGGCTTAGTTTTCAATATTATTTCAAGTATTAAATATAATTTTGATTCTTTCATTATTTTTTGTCTAATAAATAACACTCTCTTTTTTCAATATAAAGATAATATAGACAATTGATACTATATTTAATGCTATACAATCATTTTCTTAATACTTGTGCACAACTCAAACCATTTATATTAAGCGACGGAGGGAGTACATTACAAGGAAGATAGTTATAAAATTCAGGGTTTCTATGTATTGCGATAAAATTATGTCGATTTATAATCGTGAAATTTATTGATACATATTATTAGTAAAATTTATAAGAGGGTCACATTTATTACGCATCTTTTCAAACAAATTATCATTAATATTTATCTACGTAATTGTTTCACAATATATGTCATTATCTTATAAACTTTATTCTTTTTTATTTTTTAAAATTAAAATAATGTCTTTCTGTTAAGAATATAAATAAATAATAATATATATTTTATAAGTAGCCAATATTTGATCTGTCCCATAATATAAGTAGAATTTTTATATTTTTAAAGTTAAATTTAAAATATTTCATGAATGAATTTAATTTTAGCCGATAGAAAATTATTTATAGAAAGTGAATCATTCGGAATTGGTTAGTATAAAATTTATTTTTGGGTAAGTTAGTCAATTGACTAATAGAATAATGACACGCAGACAAGATTATATGTGTGTCAGACTCTATTGGTTAATTGATCAACCTACCAAATAAAATAACTTCAGACTAACAGAATCCGAATCATTCATATATTGTTTTCAGGATTTAAGTATCTCAAATTAATTTACAAAAAACAAATTGTGGAAGGAACTTAATAAACAAAATCACCATTATTCATCCGATTGACGTCTTACAAAAAAAAAATTAGGAGTACAGAAAAGGGTGGTCCACATTGGGGGACACATGGCACGGCAAAACTTATACAAAACCAATCAGATCGCTCCGGGATTCCTACGCCCCAATCTCTCTCTCTCTCTCTCATAGTCTCATTAGTCATTTCTACCGTCTAATTTGATCAACCCCCAAAATATTTGTCTCTCAGCCACAGCCACAGCCACAGGCCACACAGGCTTTGCCACAGCCACAACTACTGGTCTAGTCTTTCATAGTAATTGGACCACCGCTACAATTCAATTCGCAATTCAAATTTGTAACAACTCCTCCACTCCACCTCCTCTGTACAGTAACGGTTGTTGATCGACAAGGTTTTCCTCCTGATAAGAATTAATAAACAATAGGAGAGTCTCCTACTTCTTTCGCGGCTCTTAACTACTTCTTCACTCCCCTACCCAACTTAACTAAACCTCTAAAACTAGGGTTCCCATCGATAACTCCCTTTCTCTCCCTCAATGGCATCTCTATAAAATTAATGGCCAGAGGTTTGTCCACGCCCTTCGTCTTCAGGCCTAGGCGAGTGGACTTCTCCACCCTGCATCAACACCACCACCATGGATTACTAGTCAAGCGCCGGAAGAGGTTTTCTGATTCAGCCTGTTGGATCAAATGCTGCTGTCCGGACTCGGTACTTCCTGTCCGGAGAAACTCTGGCCACCACCGCAAGAGCGTGGTGAAGCGTGAGGACTGCCCATTTGATCCTAAGAAGAGCCCTCGCAGACTTCGTCGTACCCAACCTGCCCCCGCCGCTGCATTGCCCTTTGCTTCTTCTTCTCAGTATGTCTTCTGATTTTTAGTAATTATAAAAAATTACTCTTCATATTTTATGTCAGTGGAATTACTTAGTTTAGCATGGGATTTTAAAGTAACCCTTTTGCTGTGAAATATAGATCAATGTTGAGAAATAGCTGATGGAAAGTTGTATAATGTGAACAAAGATGTCAAAAATGAATGATTGAGCTTTGGTGAATTGTGAAAGCAAATCCTTTTCTTTTTTCTCAAAACTGAATTTATTGAGATGAATTTTTCAAGATTTTTCCGTGTATAATATCTACATATCCATACATGATGAATCAAAAGTTGTTTGTGCCTAATGTTCCTTATTTTCTATATGTTCTCATCTCTCATATATTACAATGATGTATAAAAAAGCTTTGATTTTTAATATATTTGGCATACCATGATCTCTGTACTATAGAAAAAATCAAATACAAATGGGTATTGGAACGATTCTGGCAACTATTAAGGATCTTTTGGCTATTAAACATACCACAAAAGATGCATAAATTAAAGAACAAGAAGAAAAAAAAGGTACATTATGTTCTTTCAAACAGTTCCATGGAAAAGCTTGTTATGACATTATTTTTGACCTTACATAGGCTGATACACTAGAGCAGCAGATTTTTACTTTGAAGAGTGAATGGAGTAGCCAGTCTCTTTAGTGTTAATCTAGTCCGTTATGATACAATGACCAGAGATTGTGGTTAATGCACTTCCATGCGCTTATTAGAGGTCACCATCAGAAGTAAAGAGTAATTAATCTCTTGCTGGTTGTAGATTGAATATCTCAGCCTTGTATAATTATATTCTCAATTTGGTCATTTCAACATGCTTTTGACATAAGGGGCTATGTCACATTTTTCCTCTTTTCACCTGCCCCCACCCCTCTTTTTTTCCTTTTTGTTGTTGTTTATTTATTTATTATTATTTTGCGACTTTGCTTACCAAATGTGCACATGATTTCATAATAGTTAGAATGCCAAAACACTAGCAAAAGTCAGTTTTCAGAAATTTCTTCTAATGCTTATCTGGGAGGAAAATTTGTTTTATATGTGATTAGCTACATATAAATTGATTGTTCTAAGTATTTTAATTTCTAGCACTACTATATGATCTGACAGCAGCTAGGGTTTGTCAGAATCATTTGCCATCAACGGTAATGTAATAGTATCTTTCTAATTTACCAAAGCAGTTCTTTTAGCCAGTGGGATTGCACTACAAATACATTATATAATAAAAATGTTCTTTTTTTTACTCCATGCACATGATGATGGCAAATAACTTGTTTATCTGTTTAATTCTTTTTAGTTTTAAAATATTTCCTTTACTTGTTTAGATGCTGATGGAAAAGAAATTGTTTATGTACTTGATTATTTTAAGTTTTAATGTCCTGTAAATTGCTGCAGATCTCGTTTTGTTTCAAAACAAGAAAAATTCTTCCCTCGCTGTACCCCTAAAAATTCTGGTCTGCAGTCCCGTGACACCCCTCCTAAAAGAGGTAATCTTTAAAATATTACATGATGCTTCTAACCGTGTTCTATTCTTTCTGGATAATCGTAAGACCTATATAGACACTTTTTTGTTACTTGTATATTCTTTGCTTTTCCTTCATTGTAGACACTGGTATCGCAAATGAGAAGGACTGGGGCATCAGTCTATTAAATGAAAATGTCAACGAGGCTGGCACTAACGAAGATGGTAGTACTTGGCATCGAGAAAGTAGAGAAGAAGTTTGGGAAAATGGATACAGATGTAGATGGACAAGGATGGGTGGCCAATGCTGTGATGGCTCCTCAGAATGGAATGAAACGGTATAAACTATTTTGTACTTGGGATTTAAATATAACTTTTGTTTAAAAGGATGTGAAAGTTGACTATTTTATGTAACATAGTTGGCCAATCTCATGATTATTTTGATATTTCATTTTTTAAGATGCGTTTCGACTTCCAGTGATAAAAATGAAGAATTAAAGTAACCTTCAACAAAAGGAATGTCAATTAATTAAGTAATCCTCTAAGATTAATATGATAGATGATATTACTGCACAACTACAGAAGTTTTCTTGAATATCAATCCACTTACATTAATCCAAAAGGGGGAGAAGATGAATATGAGAAAAAAGGAACAGAAATCATATTTATAATCCGGATATGGTTGGTCCAGCAGGCCAAACAAGTTCTTTGGAGAATGACCTCTCGTGTACATTTTGATGTTCAAGCTTCAGCTGATTATAAAATACCACTGTTGATGTTATAATCTACAATGATTTCATAGCGTATTATATCCTCTCTTTTTGGGTTGTTGATAAGTTCAGATACTATCCCCCATATAAGCGCCAATCTCATTCATTTGAATAAACTGCCCGTAATGATACAAAAGCAGGAAGGGCATGTTAAGGTTCATTATTTCCTAGGAAGGACCTATGACTTTATTGTTTTCATGGAAATCTTATAACACAATTATGATATTTTAGGGAACTCTTAACTTCTGTACCAACTATGTATTTTCAACAGTGTGAATGAATGGCAGAATGTTGAAGCCCTATTACAATTAGACAATTGAAAGAATGAGAATACTAGAGGCATATATGTTCACCAAACCCAAAGGGGTGGGAGACATTAGGCCTTTAAAAAATCATCTATAAAAATAAAATAAAATAATAATAAAAAATAAAAAACTAATAGCATATGTTGACTACATGTAGATTGTTTATTATTATTGTCTGTAGTTAATATCTTATGTAAGACACTTCTGTTTACTATGACAAGTTGATATGTATGATCTTCCTATTTTTAATTTGATAAAGTGGATATAAGAGTTCTCCATTCTTTTAGTTTGATACAGTGCATATAAGTCTTACTTTCTTAATATCAGCAACACAGTTCTCCATTTTTTATGTAAGCATGCAAAGGGATTTAATTGCATACATTATTCACTCCCCCCTTCTCTCTCTCTCTCTCTCTCTCTCTCTCTGTGTGTGTGTTTGTGTGACAGAAACATGCACACAATAAAAACATTAGTCTCAGTTTGTAAGAGATTTTTTATTTTTGGTTGTCCATCCTTGTTTGCCAGACATCCTTCAAGTGGTAGTCGGATCATCTTGGGTCATTACTCAAATATTTCAATTAGTTGTTAAACATGCACACAATAAAAAATGCACACAATAAAAACATTAGTCTCAGTTTGTAAGATATTTTTTATCTTTGGTTGTCCATCCTTGTTTGCCAGACATCCTTCAAGTGGGAATCGGATCATCTTGGGTCATTACTCAAATATTTCAATTAGTTGTTTTCAGTGTTTGTTTCGATTTTGGTGTCCTAAATATCTTTGAAAATCATACTTGCAAAAGATTGTTTGGTCCCCGTTCTTCGAATTTCTTTTAGTGGAACAGGCAGGAAGTGAGTCTCATCATTGGCAAAGCCAGTATTTTGGCTCCCCCTCAAAGAGTATTAAACTGTAAAAATAATTTATTTCCTTTTTTTTATAGTTAAAATAATTTATTTCCAAATGACTGAAAGCCTACTTGGTTCATAAAGATAGTAGAATACCTTTCACTTTATTACAATGAACATATAATACAACAAGGAAGTAAATAAAAAGCAGAAATATAACAGCTAATATAACATTTCTCAATACATAATTGATTCATCCAACTTCAGTTACTAGTTACTACTCACAAAAAAGAGAGCTAAGAAATAAGTACTTATTATTTAGAGAAATCAAAGAACAATATTATTAAAGTACTACTCGACGAGTCTTAATAACTTGTCAGTGTGAGCAATAGGTTTGAGCAATGCTCTCTAGAAGTAATGATGGAAGCTATCATTTGTCCAGTCATGTCCCATTCAGTGGGTTTTTCAATATAGTTAGACTGTTAATAGTAATTTTATAAACATAAATTTGGGTCGCACTAGTGTAGCTCTGCCAGTGAGTATAGTCCTGGACCATTACTCAAGTGTTTGGATCTTTTTCGGCGTCTGTTTAATATATTGGTTTTCTGAATATTTTCACAAATCTATCTGAGCAGAAATATGGAACCTTGTAGAAACATCAAAATAGGCAGTCCACCATTAACCTAGTGAAGATTATCACTGCTTGTGACTAATGATGTATTTGAACTATTATTCTACATCCACATTGTTTTCATAACCTTATTAAGTATCATCCCAGGTGCATGCATTTAATTGGATTTGTTGATCTACTTGACAGTGGTGGGAGAAAAGTGACTGGACCGGATATAAAGAGCTAGGTATGTTACTTATTCTATCATTTTTTGCTCTTGCTGGTTGATTGAATATCAGCTCAAGATTATATTCTTTTCTCTCTTTTGATACATAATTCATTTATTCTGAAAAATGTTCTGTACTGGCTATTAGTTTTGTATTCAAGTTAAGATGTTGTTTGTGCTCTAGTCACTTTAAGATGTCGACTGAAAATATTAATTGAATACAAATAGCTGCATTTAATTCTGGGTAGTAAATAATCATCATCTTTTTTATCTCTGATTATATATTCTACTGTTGTTGGAAATTATTCCATACTTCTAATGTTTGCAGCGAGTATTTTCTCATTTTATATATAATAGTATTATTTGAGATTATATTGTACTTTACTTATGTTTGATGGGAATCTGTGCACATAATACATAATTCTTTAGAAAAGCTTGAAACACTTTAAATGCTTTCTTTAGTTTTGTTCTGTAAATGCTCCAAACTAAACACTTTGCTAGCAATGTATACTCTCCATATAGGAAATTATCTTTTATAATTTTTGAGGCTTCTGCATCTGAATTTTTTTAGTTTCCTGTACCTTTGTTCAAGTAGTTAATTTCTACAGTGACTTAACAGGTGTGGAGAAATCTGGAATAAATGCTGAAGGGGATTCATGGTGGGAAACATGGCGAGAAGTTCTCCACCAAGATGAATGGAGGTTTTAAATATTATTATTCTCTTCATCATCATACTCGTATTTACCCCTGATACTGCAGACAAGCTGTTGTGAAAGTTTATAAGCAAGTGTTAACTGAGTACAATTTTCATTAATTTGATGAAGATCATTGCTTTCTGAAATTGCAGTAATCTTGCTAGAATAGAGAGGAGTGCCCAGAAACAAGCAAAATCAGGCACAGAAAATGCTGGATGGTATGAGAATTGGTATGCAAATATTCATTACATCAAAATTGTAATTTATTTGACCAAGTAACCCTCTCAATATTGATAGGACAATTTAATGTAGGTGGGAGAAATACGATGCTAAAGGCTGGACCGAGAAAGGGGCACATAAGTATGGTAGACTGAATGAACAGTCATGGTGGGAGAAGTGGGGAGAGAATTATGATGGAAGAGGATCGGTTCTAAAATGGTACTGGCTTAGATAACCCCCCCCCCCCCCCCCTCTCTACATATCTGTTGCGTGGAGTTATACCTTTCTATGCATAAAAGTCACCTAAAGCTATTACTATATATGTGCTGCTATTTATTCTATAAATGAGTGTCCTGCTCTTTTTGTCAAATTTCTTCCTTTTACATTGGACACAGGACGTAAAATAGTAGCACACTAGAATCCTTAAACAAAACTTATGCGAATTCATTTAAATTTTGTAAACAACAATTTTGTAACTAGTAGTACTTTTTAAAAATAGTTTACAATATTCACAAATAATATTAACTAAAATCAAATGATTCATACTCCCTCAGTACCACAAAGGAGACCAATTTTAAAACAAAAAATTATCGCATTTTCTTCAAAATATAGGTAAAGAGTTTATGACCATAAGAAATTTCATTAAATTTACTACAACATCAAATTTTTAGAAATTTTAAAATATAAATAAAATTGCTTAATTATCGATTCTAAAATGGATCAATTTGACCAAAAAGTCGAATTAAGCCAGTCTTTACAGGACAGAGGGAGTATCAATTTTGAATTTGATAATGTCCCAAACTGTTTTTAGAAAGTCAAAATTGGACTCCTTTTCTTTCCCCCCTCTTTGGAGAAGTAAAATGCTGCTTTGTTTAAAAATTGTGAAAAGAGATATAGAGTAGGAAACATATACTCCTACGACATACTTGTAGTTTATAATGCTTGATATATTCCTTCTTTTCAGGACAGACAAATGGGCTGAGACTGAACTGGGAACTAAGTGGGGAGACAAATGGGAGGATAAATTCTTTGCTGGCATTGGTTCTCGTCAAGGGGAGACTTGGCATGTATCTCCTAGTGCTGAATGTATGTATATGTGTGTGTATGAGTATATATTTTATGAATATAGAGATTATGTGGAAACAAAAGAGCTTTATAGTTCCAGATGAAACTAAAGCTTCATATAAAACAATATAGTAATTCTGCTTAACTTGCAGATGTGATATTTATGCATGTATCATTTATAGTTTTGAACACAACACATGCATTTGTAATTTTTAGTTGATTTTGTTAAAGATATATCTCAAACACGCGGTTACAGACTCTCTTATGTGCATCTTTAGTCTCTCTTAGAAACATAGATTCATATGCAGTCTCTGTTTGTACTCAAATGAACATTGAAGACTTAGAACAGAGGAACAATAGAAAAAATAAGAACAAAAAAATTCCTCCCCACTAGAAGGTCTACGATTTCTCTCAAGTGACAAGGTAAATACCATGTCAAGTATTCTTAGCAGGTGGGTCTTGAAAATATTGCAGATCGAACATGAGAATGTGATTGGATTTTTTAACATTTACTTTCTGGGTATTGTGATGCTTTAAGTTTTCATGATCATAGTGAGTGTACTGAAATTTACTATGAGATAATTCAGTAATATACTTTGATGTTGTATTTTGGACTATGCGGTGTTGGACTTAATATTTTGTGCTGTGTGCATGTAATGCTTTATTTTCTGGTAAGTTGTTTATTGACTTCTTCATTGATTAGCCAACAAGTCACTGTTTATCAGATGATAACAAGTCGGTGGTGCAATTTGATTTGCAAAGCTGTAAGAGTTTGTAATTTTATCATTTAGGAATTAGGATAATATATGTTTAATCTATGCAAACATTGTTATCTTTACGTGATGGATTATGGAACATCCTAAAACTTGACATTATATGTATATATATATATTGGGTTTGGAAAGTTGTATGCCTCGATAATGTACCATTAGAATGTTAAATCTCAAATTTTATAAATTCATTCTTGAGGGTCAGGTCAGGATGACATAATTGTTTCACATTTATAACAATTATGGGAGATGAACAAGGAAACAGAAGAACATGTATATGTTGTGTGTGTGATTAGGGATTTGTGATCCATGATAATTTTGGACTCCTAGTGAACATGTATATGATCATGCAAGCTGATTTTGTTTAATAGATGAACACCATCTTTATTTGACATCAAACTGGATGAAAAGATTCAACGGTGATAAGAGCACAATTATGATGTTTACTTGTATATCCACTCATCAATACATGTATAAATTTGCTTCTGTACATCGAGTTCTGGTCATAAATTATTTGTCTTCATGTAGGTTGGTCACGGACATGGGGAGAAGAACACTTTGGAAATGGGTATGCATCAAATTATCATTACTAAAACTCTTTATTTGTTGTGCCAAGTTGTTTTTATGATTGTACATAATTCACCACAATTCAAATGTTAAACTAAGTGATCTTTGGTGCAACTGCTTTACCGTTTTTAATTCCCTTTTTTGGGTACTATGGAAAAATCAGATTTAGTCTTATAGAATCAACTTCACATGAGATATATTTCGCAATTTTTGGTGGTAAATGATTTACCTGCTCTTTGTGAATCAGCAAAGTGCACAAATACGGCAAGAGCACGACAGGTGAAAGCTGGGATATCGTGGTGGATGAAGAAACTTACTACGAGTAAGATATATTTTGTTTTACAGAATTGGCATGTCTGCCTTCAAAAGCTTCTTTTAGATTATGTTCAGAACTTAGAAAACTTGAAGGGAATGAAGGAAAAGGAAATGCATCTAAAGAACTTGTTGGAGTTTCAAAATTGGGTAAAAATAACCGGAGGTTTATACGGTTTTACACATGACCACCTGAGTTTCAAAAGTGAACACATAAATACTTATAGTTTTGAGGTTAAGTAAAAAATGGCTTTCTGTCTTACCTTTGTCAAAATTAATACGTAAAAAAAAGAAAAAAATAATAAGAAGGGCATTAATTTTGACGGAAGTTAGGACATAAAGTCATTTTTCACTTAACCTCAAAACTACTAGTGTTTATGTTGACTTATGAAACTTAGGTGGTCGTGTGAAAAATGTTAAAATTTTACCCTTAAAATTTTAACATTGTTCTTGATATTATACATTTTTTTTGACTAAGATAGTTAATTTTATTTATCTTCACTAAGGAAAAAAATATTCATTTTTATTATATTTTCTTTTCTTTTTCCCCACATTTTTATGTTCCAAATGTATCCTTGAGTAATTGTAGATCTGTGGTACGTAGTGGTGTAATAATCTGGCTGAGCTTTTTTACATGACACATTTATCTCGACTTTTGATGGAAGGGCTGAACCTCATTATGGATGGGCAGACGTTGTGGGTGACTCAAACCAGTTGCTGTCCATCAGTCCTCGGGAAAGACCACCCGGTGTATTTCCAAATCTTGATTTTGGGTCATCACCTCCACCTCCACCACCACCGGAGTTGCCTTCCTCTCCTCCTTCTCAAGGACAAACATGAATTTACATCCCATCCATTTTGTAATAGGCGTGGGGTTGGAAATTATTATTGAACTCCCATTTGTACGGTAAAAACTTCCCCATTGCAAATCTAAGCATTTATTCACTTTTAGATTTGATTATGCAGCAAGCTGTAGGGATTGTTCTAGCCTACTTAAGTCATTTCAGTAGTTTAAAACTACTCTATCAGCAAGCATAATCTGAGAACTAGTTTTCATCAATCAGGAAGCGTAGACTTTGAATTCAATCCAGCAAGGTATTGACCGACATATATATATATATATATATATATATATATATATATATATATATATATATATATATATATATATATATATATATACACGGTCCGGATCTTAAGCTTACTATTTATTCAATATACTTTGTTTACCTCTTTTAGTGACGGATAGGGTGACAGTTCGGTCCGTCGCTATATATACAACTGTCGTCTATATGTTATTCGTCGTTAAAAGTTAAGACGACGGTTGTATATATAGCGACGGACCGAATCGTCGCCCGATCTGTCGCTAAAGAGGAGTAAGTAAGGTATATTGGATAAATGACAAGTTTAAGATCTAGATTGTATATATATATATATATGTATATATGCGCACTATTTTTCACAAATTAAATTGAACTTTGTAATTAATTAATAATCAAATCATGAATGAGATAATTTGTGATTTGTTGAAGCATGCATATACAGACGACGTGAATTTACATTCCATTCATTTTGTGATCTATTGAAGCATGCATATACATATAGGCGACGATTGTATATATAGTGACGGATCGAACCGTCATTCGGTCCGTCGTTAAAGGGGGGTAAGCAATGTATGTTTGATAAATGGTAAGTTTAAGATTCGGACCGTATATATATATATAGGATAAGGCTCTTAAACGGACTGTTCGTAAACGAACAATCCTTTTGCGTACATCCTTTTCCTACTTATCCTACATAATTGAGATAGTACATAATTGGGCCCACTTATTCAATTTAAAAGTGTACGCAAAAAGATTGTTCGTTTACGAACAGTCCGTTTAAGAGCCTTATTGTATATATATATATATATATATATATAATGTCCTTTTAACATGTGTCCTCAGGACACATGTTAAGTACACAGTTTAAGATAATATTTCTTTGAAATGTGTGCATATTTTTTGCATTTGCACCGAGTTCAAGAAAATATGCACACAATTAAAGGAAATATTCTCTTGAACTCAAGGGCGGAACCAGGGGGCGAGGCAAAATTATGCACAGGTTATATATTAATACATATATTAATAGTCAATATATATATATATATATATATGTATATATGTATAATAATAGTAGTTTATAATAGAAGTTTAAAATTTTTACATGCGCTCTATAAATTAAAAAATAGAATAAATTTTATTTTACAATGAAATTCAAATGAAACAACTTAAAACACAATCAAATCTAGGAAGTTACTTGAAGTTGAAGAATGATTACAAAAACTAAGTTTTTATTTATCAAATTATTTTCTACAAACATTTTATATTTTTAAACATTATGAATTTACTTCAGAGACTCCTTTTTGTTGATTTCTTTCTGGATTAATTTTTTTTGTTCTACATAGAAAATTGATATTTTTTCACATAAAAAAATAATATTTCTACATGAATCCTTCACGTATTTCTACATGAAATAAAAAAATAATATTTCTACATAATTTTTGATATTGATCAAAATTTTGAAACGTTTTTAAACTATGTAGAGTCGCAAGATACAATTGTCTCCTCTCAGTCGTACAGTCGAAAGAAGCACTTCAAGCGTCAATAAATAATTTTTTTTACTGATGTATTTTGACCTCTCAAAAAATGTTCTGGTTCTGCCACTGCTTGAACTGTATGCTTAACATATGCTCTAAAGACACATATTAAGAAATTCTATATATATATATATATATATATATATATATATACACGGTCCGGATCTTAAGCTCACCCAACTCACCTCCCTTTAGCGATGGACCGGGCGACAGTTTGGTCCGTCGCTATATATACAACTGTCGTCTTAGCTTTTAGCGACGGACAACATATAGCGATGGATAACATATAGACGACGGTTGTATATATAGCGATGGACAAATCGTCGCCCGGTTGTATATGACTCAGGAAAATGATGGTTTAGTCCGACGAGGGATAGTTCCGGTAGGAAATTGACGGCTTGGTCCGACGAGAGATAGTTCCGATGTGAAAATAAGTACATGTTAAAAATAAGTAATATTGTGTACATATGAATTAGAGTATAGCTTTGTATTTATAATCATCACACCTCTTTAAACGTCATGTCTCCAAATTCGAATAGAATTCTTCATCCATAACGGGATAAAAGTGAATCTTCTTAAAGAAAGAAGGAATTTCTTAACATGTGCCCTAAGGGCATATGCTAAGTACACAGTTCAAGAGAATATTCTCTTGTATTGTGTGCATATCTCCTTGAACTTGGTGTAAATACAAAAATCAAGGGAATATGCACACAGTTCAAGAGAATATTCTCTTGAACTGTGTGCTTAGCGTGTGCCCTTTAGGGCACATATTAAGAGGACCCAAGAAAGAAAGCCACACATAAAATATCTTAAAATCATTTCATTCATTTTTTCATTCTATTCTTTCAATTCAAACACAACACAAATACTTTAACAATACGTTATCACATAGCTATATAAGGAAATGATTGTGTATTATTAAATATAATATCAATTGCTTATATTATCCTTGTATTGTAAAAAGAGGGTGCTATTTATTGGACATAAAAAAGTTAGAGAACCAAAGTTATATTTAATACTTTGGGTAATATTGAAAACTAAACAATTACTATTCACTTGAAATTCTTAAACGACAAATATTAAGAGACAAAATTATTTCTCTAAAATGATGGTTCATAAGTCGTCGATGTTATCACCTAAACCGACGATCTTGACGATTGTTTTAAAGATGGTTTCCTACGCGGCACGAATGGAAGCGTCTCTATAGAATATATGGTGACGGTCGAAGACAGTCGATAATGATGATAATACAGTCGTCGAAGTTATTTGAAGGATTTAAGTGATATGACGACATTCTAGACGTCGGCATAGAGTTGATAATTGTCGCCGCCTATATCTATGGCCACTGCAAGGACGGCCACGCCCGGGTACCATCGCCAAAGGCTATAGCAATGGTCTTTTTTCTAAGGGGACGCTTCTTGGCAGTCGCAATACCCCTCTATTATTGTAGTATTAACACGGTTGGATTAATTAAACAAACAGTAATCTCAATTAATATATTGCTTATTTGCTTGATTTGCATACACCGTCTTTTGCTGACGTTTCCAGCTCTACATTGCTGTTACTTCTGATATTATTGTCGATAATATGCCCAGTTGACAGCCAAACCCATTTGTATGTCTGTATACAAATAATATTCGTGTTAAAATATTAATCATATAATATCCGGGTAAAGTCACGAGTATACCTACTAGTATTATTGGAAAAAGAACCATTATAGTTACTTAATTAAGTGAGCTTAACAACTTCTCAAAATTTTCCCTATTTTGAAAATCTTTCAAATCGGTAGTTCATGGTTACTAGAAATAAAACTAAAAATTGATTATATAGCTGAATTTTGATGCAGTTTTACTACAATTCTCTTTTTCTTTTCGGCATCAACATAATATTAGGCTGAAAAGTCCAGTCTCTTAAAAACATTGAAGTCTGGAAAATCTGGGCTCATAATTTTTGAAAGAAAAGAGACAATAGTCTTGCATGCATTTCGTGTATACATAATTGTATAAATTACTACTATAAAATAATACAAAATACAACTTACAAAAGAAGAAATTGCCTAATTCGAAACTATTTGAGACCCATAATTTTTTTTAATAAAATAATAATACTTCTTATTTTTCATAAGAGTATTATTACGTATAGTGTTAACGTGTGTTATGCGTTAAGAAATACTCACCACGTTCTAAAATTAGAGATACTATTACTTTTGAATTCAAACGATAATATATTAAATTTCAAAATTAGTATGACTCGTAAAAGTTTAGAATAAAATAAATTTTGTGATTAATATTTTTGTTATATACTATACAATTATAATAATTATATCAATTAAAATTAAATAAATTTAAAATTTAATATATTATAATTTGACTTCAAAAATCAAATTGTATAATGCATACTTATTCCATGTTGGTACACATAAATGATAAATCATTCTCTATCTTTTTTTCCCTCTTTAGAATAAAATTTTGATATCGGAGCCAAAAACTAATCAGGCTGCGCAGTGGGTCACATGCACGTGAAGCACCTTGGTATAAACGACCATCCATTACTATTACTGCTGGTCTGCTGCTACTAAATCTATTAAATATACTAAATTGCACTATATAACTCCATGATATGACATTTGTCATTCTTAAATTATAATACATATTCTACTTAATTAATGTACTCATTCATTATTTCGATTTTCACATGTCCTACATAATTACACCGATTTTTAAATTTTTTAATATTATATCTTTTATAATATTATACCATACATATATATAAATTCCAACATTACTATCCGTGACAACCCAATAAATCTATTTTTTGGAATTTTACAATATTATATACCATTTACAATCTTATACCATATATTATATCATACATATATATAATTCCACACTAATATATATTTATTTTATAATACTCAAAATCCACTACTTTTCTAAACTGTTACTAATTTAATTATGTTAAAATATAATTATTATATCCTAAAATCATTACTTTTCTAATATTATATCATTCATAATTATATCATATATGTATGGTATAATATTATAATACATGCACGTATTTAACAAAATCACTGCTTATCTAAATTGTGCGGATATAATATTATATTACAACATAATATTATACCATTTATAATTATATTACAACATAATATTATACAGCTTAAAACATTTAAAACAAAATTAAAATAACAAATAATATCAATCATAACTTACTATGTTGATTTTATAAACCCCTATATCACTACTTTTTCAATCTAAACGGTTTTTATATTATCGTTACTTAATTATTATCTCCTAAAATCACTACTTTTTAATCCCACATTAATATTTTGATTTTATAATTCCTAAATCACCACAAATCTAAACTGTTCTGATAATGTTAACTGTTCTAATATTATCATTACTAATTTAATTATTATCTCCTAAAATCACAACTTTTTTAATCACAAATTAATATTTTGAATTTATAATCTCCTAAATCACTACAAATCTAAATTGTTTAGGTAATGCCAACTGTTTTGATATTATCCTTTCTGATTTAATTATTATCTTTTAAAATCACTACTTTATGATATTATCATTACTGAGCTATTATCATTACTCTCCATTATTTAACCTAATTTTCTCCCTATAAATACATACCAACTATTACGCAACAACTCATGCTACAAATAATTATCTCATTCTTATTATTTTCTGCTAAACATTTATATTATACTTTATCTATCCCATTATTTAGATGACGACTAGATACGATTTTGTTGATGACATCAGCCCTGTTAAAAAGACGTGGAATATTAAAGTCAGGATAACTCGACTCTAGAATATGTCAAGCTTCAACAAAGCAGACTACATAAACATCATCGAGATGGTATTGTTGGATGAAAAGGTATATATATATATATATACACACACACACACACACATACATACGCAACTCCAAATTACAACTTCTTAAAATTACATCATCATAAATTACAACATCTTACCATATGCATATTATACTTTTATAGGACGTCAAAATACAAGCGAGTATCAAAATGCCACTTTTTACTAAATTTTAAACAACAGTCAAGGAACAAAAAGTTTTTATAATCACCAATTTCGTTGTCATTTTGGGGTTCAGCTCATTTTTTACGGAGTCTTTTTGTGACTTTACTATTTCAAATTGTCTTTCAAGGCCTAAAGTAGTTTGGGAGAAGACATGGAATCTTCTTGCAGAAGATATTATTCATAAACAAAAAAATATTCTGCAATATAAAGGTATGTTTAGCAATAGCATATAAATATTTTTATTTTTTTTAGGCAAACGTTCATTACACAAGAAAGATAAACTAAATCTTCCTCCTTTATTGCGTTTTATTTTGAATTCCAAAAATCATTTACAGTCGTAATGCACATATTTTCTTTTTTGTATTTGTAATTTTTGATTACATGTTACATATTTGATATTTGAAATATTTAATTATTAACTATTTTGCTTAAACAATGTTTATATCTGTTAAATTTTGAATTTTGATATCTTCTCTTTTGTCAATTATTACATTAAGTTAAAACAACCATTGTTATTATTAAATAGATATTACACATTCAACTTGAACCAAATTTATATTTCATAATGAGTTTATACATTTGATTTATAATATATCTCCTTCAATTTGTTAGCTTTTTAACTTTGACTGTCAATTTTTTTAACAATTACTTTTCTACTTTGATAGTAAATTATATCAATTGGGTTTTAGGCATTATATTCGTTAATTGTTTAATAATGGAATTTTTTAAAAAAAATATAGTGGATTATACGTTTAAATAAACATAAACTTAAAAAGAAATACCATACTCTGCATTTGATCCACCCATGATATATATAGTAGGGCTTTATTTCAATCAATATCCATGATATCAGTTACCTTTAGATAAATTATCACTTAAATACCATTCATATGAGTAGTTATAGGTGGAGTTGTACATGTTTACATTATAATACATGTATTTCTTGATAACATAACAAATTTGGTACTATAACAATGTGAAATGTAATATATTCGTGATTAAATCCATGCATGACTTGCTATTTCTTTCACATTAATATCATATGTATGATATTCTTAATATATTCTGATT
Organism: Panax stipuleanatus; assembly: GCA_020205555.1. Classification (NCBI taxonomy): domain Eukaryota; kingdom Viridiplantae; phylum Streptophyta; class Magnoliopsida; order Apiales; family Araliaceae; genus Panax; species Panax stipuleanatus. Next base: position 157,199,573 of record CM035118.1, read on the forward strand.
ATAATACCATTTAAAATTTATCTACATAATCACTAATTTCTGATGTCTTCTCTTATAAATGAAAATTTAATTATTAATTCATTATTATCTATTTCCTCCTCGCCTGTCTCGTCTTTCAGTTTTAAGCAATTTATTATCTATGTCACATTTTAATAATATACTACTTTTTTTATTTTGTTATTTTTTTCAATTATTTATTTAACTTTTAACTTGGACTTCTTATATTTTATATTTTTCTTTCTTAATGACTAGATTTGGAAATGGGTGATGACCAATTGAAGAGTTATACTCTTGCTGAAATTGAAAAACTATTGCAAAGTAATGGAAAAACTTTGCAAGATTACCTTACACTGCCTTTTCCAAGTTCAAAAATTATTGAAGAGGGGAAAAATATATTTATTCCAGATGAGCTTTGTTATAATAGGATAAACTTGATAAGAGAGCATAAAACTCTACTTTTCAGTTTAAATAATGAGCAAAGAAACATTTATCAAACCATCACGAATGCGGTCTTAAGGGATGAAGGAGGTGTTTTCTTTATTTATGGATATGGAGAAACTAAGAATACTTTCATATGAAAAACTTTGTCTTTTGCACTACGATCTGATAGGTCTCATTTCTTTTAGTATATTTTGATGATAACAATTATGAAGTAATTAAATATGTTTGAGATTTAATTAATTATTTTTTACTTTTATATATAAATTATTTTCTAATTTATTTTTGAATTGATTTTTATTGATCTTGATAATTTAAATATCAAGTGTTAAATAAATTGATTCATATAAATATTTCCAAGGCAAGGAAATCCTATATTCTTTCAAAACCAAATTCGGGCTAAAATATTTTATTGCATACATATATGTCTTATATATAAGTATTATATATTATAGTATATAATATATATAACCGTGGGAGTATAATATATATATTATAAGTCTTATATTATTTATATATATAAATATAAACCATGTGTGTGTTATACACATATAAATCGTGTGTATGGACATTAAATAGAAAAGTGACAATGTTTCGGGACAAGGCTGATTTTAATTCTCTTTGACCGAATGTTAGAAATGTTGAAGCATTAATATTAAAGCATTAATTACCATAAGGTTATCAGAAAAAAGAAGGGCGAAAAATTAAATTCCTTCAATTGGCAATCCGTGTGATTTTTTCTTCATCCAAACCATTAAAATAAACTTGAAGCAATCTCATCCATTCATTCAAAAACAGATTTCAAAAATTATATTTTTGCCCCTGACTTCAAAATTCTATAAATAGGGAGTCTTTCATTCATTTGGTTTTTGCCAATTCAAGTGAAAAGAAAAGCTTACTCTCCTTGCCTACATACTCTCTTTAAAGCTTTATATCTCTTCTTACAAAAAATTCTGATTATTTGAGAAGAGAAAATTGGTCCAAGTAATTGAGATAAGTCATTTGAGTTAACTTAGTTGAATTATTTCTTACTTGCTTTATATTTATAGATATACAAATATATATTGTTATACACAATTTTATATATCTATATTTCATCTATTTATCAAATAAAAAGTTATACTTAGACGCCGCGAGGCTACAGAGATATTACTCTACGGAGAGGAAATCGAACCGTACGATTCCTTATAGTACTAAGTAACTTTTTATTGATATTATTTATATAAATATTGTGAAATAGATAATACACTTGATAGTTCAAAATGACACTGAGATATTTCTCCAAAAAGAGTGAATCATCCTAACCGGATTTGAAAATCGTAGTGATCTATTGAAAGTATTTATATAAATATCAATTGTGAGAATATAATTTTTTTTCATAATTAGATGTCGCAAGGCTACGGAGATATTCCTCTTAAGTGAGGGAATCGAACTGTACGATTCCTTATTGTACTAAGTGACTTTATTTATAAATCACATAATAGATAAAATATTAATATATATTATCTGAGTTAAACAAGCATATTTGTTATATCAAGTTGTGCTTAACTAATTAAATTGTTATACTTGATAATCATTGTTTAAATTGATTTATTCTTTTAAATACAAGTACTTGAACACAAAGTCATTCATATAATACTTTTTAGAAAAAATCTGAGAAACAAATTCTTTTAATCCATAGAAAAACACTATTTATTATAAAAGAATAAATTATTCTTTATTAAATTGCATTAAAATCATTTATCTGCTTATACAGAAGCATTTTTGAGCATAAAAACTAAAACTTACTTATTTGCTTATTCAAGAAGCACACTTTACACAAAATAACAAAGGAAGTTAAACTTTTATAACTGTGCAAAAATTTACATATCTGCTTACATAAAAAGCTTTATTCAATCTAAGCACAAAATACTTATTTGCTTACTAAGAAGCTTATTTTCTCAAGTATAAAAGTCTTTAAACTTTTATAAATATATATTTGCTCTTTAATTGATATCTGCTTATCTGAGGAGTATAAATCTGTACTAAATCTTATCTGCTTATTTTAGAAGTAAATTGTTGTAAAACACTTTGTAAAAAGGGAAAAAGTTAGAGTTAGTTTATTTTATGTACTTGTGAGAAAGATAAATAATTATTCGACCAAGACCAGAGTCGTAGAGAGGTCAGCTGGGAGTTGGGTCTCTAGTAAACTTGTGAGGTGAGGAAGAGGCTGTTGTTTCAAGGCCAGAACATAGAATAGAACTGAACTCAAAAGAAGGTACAACTAAGCTTGAGGAGGGAGCTGGGAACTTGCTGTCCAAGATAAGTAGTTGTGAATAGTTGAAAGTTTGTCTATAAAACTTTGTAAAGGCTTCTCCGCCTGTTAAAGTAGTATTTATTACTGATAGTAATAGGATCTCAAGTTTTAAATAGGAACTTGAGACTGGACGTAGCAATATACTAGAGGTGTATGTTGTGAACCAGATAAATCTCTGTGCATTGTGTGATTGAATTTTTACTGTCATGCATATTAATTTCTAATACTACAAATTAATTATTTAAAAATTCAAAAAAGCCTAATATAATTTTTTTTAACCTGTAATAATCTATTCAACCCCCCTTTTAGATTATTATTGGACTTTCACGATCAACTGGTGAAATAATACTAACTGTTGCATCAAGTGGAATAAATTCTCTTCTTATCCCTGGAGGTAGAACAACTCATTCAAGATTTTGTATCCCATTAATTGTTACTGAGGATTCAACTTGCAACATTAAACAGAGAAGTCAATTAGCTGAGTTGCTTAGAAAAACTTGACTTATTATATGGGATGAAGCTCCCATGGTACATAAACATTGTTTTGAATCTTTGGATAAAACATTAAAAAATGCCCTCAAATTTACTAAGTCGAATAGTATAGATCAACAAATTGGTGAAAAAGTAATTGTATTTGGTGGAAATTTTAGGCAGATATTACCAATTATTCCCAAGGCCAGTAGACAAGACGTTGTTTTAGCAACTCAAAATTCTTCCTATTTGTGGAGTTTTTGCAAGGTTTTGACTTTAACAAATAATATGAGACTTCAATCTCGAAATTCAAATTCTGATATAAAGGAGTTGGGAGAATTTTCTAATTGGATATTGAAGGTTGGAGACGGCACAATTGGCGGAGCTAATGATGGTGAAGTAAATGTAGAAATTCTTGATGATATTCTTATCAAAGATCCGATCAATCTCCTTGCAGCAATTGTTGATAGCACATATCCTAATTTATTAGAAAAATTTGACAATGACTTTTATTTCCAACATCGAGTCATCCCTTGCTCCTACACTTGATGTTGTAAATAAGGTGAACGAATATATAATGTCTTTATGGCCAGGTGATGAAGTAACATATCTAAGCTCGGACAGTGTATGTAAGGTTAAGAAAACTCAAACAGCTATAAAGGCGTTTACACCCCATAATTTTTGAATAGCATTACATCTTCTGGAATGCCAAACCACAAGCTAACGTTGAAGATTGTGGTTCTTGTAATGTTGCTCCGAAATATAGATCATTGTTCTGGTTTGTGCAATGGCACGAGATTAATAGTAACTCAATTGAGAAAACATGTAATAGAAGCAAAAGTAATTTCAGTCGGCAATTTTAGACACAGAGTTTTCATACTTCGCTTGGTCTTAACACCGTCAGACATTATATTACCTTTTAAGTTTCAACGAAGATAATTTTCTTTGGTTGCTTGCTTTTCCATGACAATTAATAAGAGTCAGGGGCAATCTCTCTCACATGTTGGACTGTATCTGTCACATCCAGTTTTTAGCCATGACCAATTGTATGTAGCAGTATCAAAAGTTACAAGCAAGAGTGGATTGAAAATACTAATTTGTGACAAGGATTGACAAATATACAATATTACAAAAAAAAATAGTTTTCAAGGAAGTTTTTTCACAATTTAATGTAGAAAGGTTTAACTGTTTAAACATACAATACCATCTTCTTATTATATTTTAATTTTTTTAATTGCACGTATAAATTTATTATTAACAAAATGAATAATCCAGCCGCAACGCGCGGGTTTGTATCTAGTACTACTCTATATCTCTCTTAATATAAATAATTTTAGAGTTGTGGATAAGTATTAAGAAAATAATTGTATATTATAAAATATAATATTAATTATTTATATTGTCTATATTGTTCTTGTATTAAAAAAAGTGTTATTTATTGAGCAAAAAATAGTGAGAGAACTAAAATTATATTTAATACTTGGGGTAATAGTAAACTAAGCAATTAATGTTATTTGAAATTCTCAAACGATTTATATTAAGGACACAAATTGTAACACACCGAACCCGCTACATGTTCGGAGTGCCACACTATGAAAGCCCAAAGACCAGCAAGGCAACAATATCAATAGCGAAGCCCAAACAAAAATATAATAATGAAACTAACTTGAAACCAAACAGTCTTTCATTAACAAATTTACACTAAGATTTAATAACTAAATATTGAAAACATAACTTTGGAGACACAACTCCATTAAACAAAAGTCTTATCATAATTCTAAAATATTCATAAACTTCTTAAACAAAAATATCTTCCGGTCCTCCACAAAAGTGCCATAATGCTCGGCTCTTAACAAGTTTCCTGTAGAAATTATGTAAGGGTGAGCGATGAAGCCCAGCAAATGACAATCTTTACTATTTAGGTGGATCAAGTACAATTTGCAAAATACTTTTTCAAACTAACTTTTTAAATTAAATAACAATAATAAACATACTTTTCAAAAATAATCTTTCCTTGTTCGATAACAATAGTCAATATATACTTTCAAAACCAAAATCAATAATCACAAAATATCATTCGAAAATAATTTCAATATGTTCCAATAAACGATTTTAATATATTCAATGTATCTTTTAATCCACAACCTTGATGACTAAGGTTACAGCAACCCTGTAACACGGTCCAATGGTTCGATAATGTCAATGATACGCCCCCTACTAGGGTATCTTATCATGTACGCGCCCCGAAGAGCGCCCCCTCCCCCCCGAAGGGTATCTAAAGGTGTGCACCTTAGTAGGTTCTAAATCGTTCCGGAACTAGCGTAAACACTAACGTTTCTATACATAGTCAGACTGAGGTTTCTAAAAATAATTTCTCAATATTTTTGATATTCAAAATTATACTTATTTCATAGTTCCAAATCACTTAATATCATTATCTAAATCAAAATTCTATTTTGATACTTGATCCGGGTTTTTAAACAAAATAGAGTAACATTTTTATTCAAATAGAAGCCGTAAATAAAGTATAACAATTTTTGAAACAATACATTTAGGCATCCGAATAATTACTAAAGCATAAACAATTATAAACAAAAATTTTAAAATACTAAATAGCTTGAAAAGTCACTTACCTCGATATCGCTGAACACAAATTTAATAGCCGAACAATTCCTAAATATAAATTTAAAACAAATAAATGGCATAAGAATATAATTCTATTATTTAACAGCTCTCTTATTCTTATTATAACTATAAGTATATTTGCAAAAATATTCTTTCAATATTTAATCATTTTTCAAATAAATATTACAATTATGTCAAAATAATAATCTAAATATAAAGCAATAATTAAAACTACAAAAATAATAACAATACATAAAATTATATAAGAACATACCCGAAAATACGAGTTCCACAGACTGCCTACGCACTCGAAACCAAAATTTAACTAAGGAGATTTTTTTTATAAAAACTTTCACACAACAAAGACTTTTTCAAAATTGGAGGCCTTATTGTTGGTGAATGAAACAAAAGGGCTAAGTCTTTCTATTTATAGACTTATGAAAGGGTAAAGGTTTCAATTTTAGAAGATGTGGGACTTGGGTCATTACATTACCTCCCCCTTAAAAAAATTTGGTCCTCCAAATTTCCAAATCATAAAAAAAAATAACAATAAAATTATATGTTTAAAGAAATTTACTATTTAATTATTAATCACATATAACAAAAGTGTTACATACCTTAATACTGGTTACCTGAAAGCTGAAACACGCGTCCTCGAGTTTGCCTTGGACTTGATATGTTTACTTTCTCTTTCCTAGCATCTCTTTTTGGTGGAGGGTTTATTGGGACATTGTGCAATTTTATGACCTAACTCTCCACAATGAAAGGACACACCCGTGTTCCAATGACATTCTTTGTCTGGGTGGTTCATACCACATCTCCCACATTTCAATTTGTCTTCTTGGTTTACTTGATTTCTTTGAAATCTACCATTTTTGGTATTTATTTTTTTCGCAGGTCTCTCATGGATCGACTCTTCCCCAGAAGGTTCTTCCCTCTTTCGATTGGCATTTTTCCCATTTTCAATCTCTATTAGGCCCTTCTCAATAACCAACGCCTTATGGAGCACCGCGTCATATGTGGGTAGCTCAATAGACGCAACGTCATGCCTTATGTCGACCCGTAACCCGTCCTCTAACCTACGGGCTTTTGTCACCTCATCTGGTACTAAGGTAGATGCGTACTTAACAAGCTTCGCAAACTCGGCTTCATATTCAGCAACTGTCTTGTTCCCTTGTTCTAACCTAATGAATTCCCTCTCTTTTTGTACCCGAATCGTTCTAGGAAAATACTTGTTGGTAAATGCCTCTTTGAACATGGTCCAAATGTAGGGTTCAGGATCTCCCTCTTCAGAATTTCCCTCTTGTTTCCTTTTCTCCATAAGCCACCAATCATAAGCTCCACCCTGAAGTTGGTAAACCGCCAATGTCACCTTATTAGTTTCAGTACTCCCTAGCAAATCAAATGTCTTCTCCATTTCTTGAATCCACCTTTCAACGATAGCAGGATCCGTAGCTCCTTCGAAAATTGGCGGATTCAATCGCTTTAATTCCGCTACTATACTACGTTGACCAGACTGTTGATTCTGTACTAGCTGCGCTAAGGTATTAACGAGCTGAGCCATACCATCAATGCCACCATTGTTGTTAGTAGGGTTATTTCTTCTAAGAGGCATTTTCTACATAATAAATTAATCCCTACTAAACAACACTATACACAACTACTATCAAAACATATATCTAAATGAAATTTAAAATATCCAAGTTTATTTAATAAACAAAATACTATTTTACCAAAAAATCACGTTCAAAAAGCAAACTTACAACTAACAAGACAATACAAATATTTTTCATCTTATTTTATCTCACATTCCAAATTCTTAAATTTAGTCAAGACTATACCCACAGTTAATTCCCAAAATCACTCCCCAGAAAATGTGTAAGTTTTTCAACCCAACACACTTTGAAGGGCCACCGCTTTGATACCATCTCTGTAACACGCCGAACCCGCTACATGTTCGGAGTGCCACACTATGAAAGCCCAAAGACCAGCAAGGCAACAATATCAATAGCGAAGCCCAAACAAAAATATAATAATGAAATTAACTTGAAACCAAACAGTCTTTCATTAACAAATTTACACTAAGATTTAATAACTAAATACTGAAAACATAACTTTGGAGACACAGCTCCATTAAACAAAAGTCTTATCATAATTCTAAAATATTCATAAACTTCTTAAACAAAAATATCATCCGGTCTTCCAAAAAAGTGCTATAATGCTCGGCTCTTAACAAGTTTCCTGTAGAAATTATGTAAGGGTGAGCGATGAAGCCCAGCAAATGACAATCTTTACTATTTAGGTGGATCAAGTACAATTTACAAAATACTTTTTCAAACTAACTTTTTAAATTAAATAACAATAATAAACATACTTTTCAAAAATAATCTTTTCTTGTTCGATAACAATAGTCAATATATACTTTCAAAACCAAAATCAATAATCACAAAATATCATTCGAAAACAATTTCAATATGTTCCGATAAACGATTTCAATATATTCAATGTATCTTTTAATCCATAGCCTTGATGACTAAGGTTACAGCAACCCTGTAACACGGTCCAATGGTTCGATAATGTCAATGATACGCCCCCTACTAAGGTATCTTATCATGCACGCGCCCCGCCAAAAATTTGTTGCCTATTTTATTAACAGCAATTAAACACGCAAGTATACGTGTTCGTTTGTTATATTTAGCAAGTAAGGATATCGTTCCCACGAGAAAATAGATCAATATTATCAAATACCAATTTTATTTTAATTAATCCTAAATTAAACTACGAATAATGATTGTGATTTTGAGAATTCTAATTAACAACTAAAATATAAAGTCACAAGATTGAATGCAGATGGAATAGGTTAAGATCACAACATCCTTTAGTATTTCATTTAAACTAATACACTCCTCATTTAATTATTTAATCACTATGAATAGCTAAACAAGAATTCTTTATAATATTTAAGTACTTCTTCTGAAGACACATAAACGAATCCTTATACATCCAGCAATTACGCAACAGATTTACAAGGAACTCCCTAACTAATTAATCCACTATATTCCCATGTGAATTAAGATAATTGGGGTTTTCAAGCACAGATTCTTTCAATGGTTGCAAAAGACATATAGATATATTCCTATCCTATATGCTAAACATAATAATCTTATTCAGATTATATGAAGAGATGCTATCATATCTAGATCTAACTCATACTCCATTTTCTAATTTCGTATAAATTATCCCAATAATTGTTGATCAGACAATTAATCAATGAACACAAGATATGATAAACGATTCAAGAGTAATTAACTTAAATTAAATAAGAAGTATCAATTTCAAACTACATACTAAGTTCCGTTGCGAGCTTAATAAAAAGTTAGTTCATGATAATAGAAGAAGACATTATCCAAATTGATAAACCAAACATCCCAAAGATTACAAAATTAAAGATAGATGAAAGGGATAGAAGAAACTATTAAGCCGCTCCAAATCTCTAACTTGATCTTCAACCTTTTGTAGATCTCCTTCGTGTTCTCCTTCAATCTCTCTCATCAAAATTAATAATAATGAAATATTAAACTTATTTCTCCGGCAACGGCGCCAAAAACTTGTTGCCTATTTTATTAACAACAATTAAACACGCAAGTATACGTGTTCGTTTGTGATATTTAGCAAGCAAGGATATCGTTCCCACGAAGAAATAGATCAATATTATCAAATACCAATTTCAATTTAATTAATCCTAAATTAAACTACGAAGAATGATTGTGATTTTTAGAATTCTAATTAACAACCAAAATATAAAGTCACAAGAATGAATATAAATGGAATAGGTTAAGATCACAACTTCCCTTAGTATTTCATTTAAACCAATACACTCCTCATTTAATTATTTAATCACTATGAATCGCTAACCAAGAACTCTTTATAATATTCAAATACTTCTTCCGAAGACACGCAAACGAATCCTTATACATCCAGCAGTTACGCAACTGATTTACAAGGAACACCCTAACTAATTAATCCACTATATTCCTATGTGAATCAAAATAATTAGGGTTTTCAAGCTCAGGTTCTTTTAATGGTTGCAAAAGACATATAGATATATTCCTATCCTATATGCTAAACATATTAACCTTATTCAGATTATATGAACAGATGTTATCATATCTAGATCTAACTTATACTCCATTTTCCAATTTCGTATGAATTATCCCAGTAATTGTTGATCAGACAATTAATCAATGAACACAAGATATGATAAACGATTCAAGAGTAATTAACTTAAATTAAATAAGAAGCATCAATCTCAAACTACATACTAAGTTCCGTTGTGATCTTAATAAAACGTTAGTTCATAATGACAAAGGAAAACATCATCCAAATTAATATTCCAAACATCCCAAAAATTACAAAAGTAAAGATAGATGAAAGGGATAGAAGAAACTATTAGGCCGCTCCAAATCTCTAACTTGATCTTCAACCTTTTGTAGATCTCCTTCGTGTTCTCCTTTGACCTATCTCTGCAAATCCTTGTCGTTCGAAATTCCCCGATCCGTCTTTTCTGAAGTCTTCTTCCTTTTGTATTGGACCAAACCCTCCTGCATATTCCTCCTTTCTTCAAAATCAACTTAGCAGCAAAATAACCCACATTGGGCGTGGCCTAGCGCATTAGGCGCTAGGTTTAGTGCAATCCAAGCGCACTAGGCTCTTGACCAGGACCAAGTAATTACAAAAATACCGTTAAGCCTATTTTGACTTCTTTTTAATTCTTTTCTCTTCCAAAATGACATTTTGCCCTTCCAACTCCACCTGCAAGAAATAAACACAAAAATAAATAAATAGATCCTAAAAACACTTAAAGATAACAATAAGTAAATTTAAACAATGTCTAATTCGTAGTTATGACACCTACTCATCAAGCCCCCCCCCCCCCCCCCCCGAAGGGTATCTAAAGGTGTACGCCTTAGTAGGTCCTAAATCGTTCCGGAACTAGCGTAAACACTAACGTTTCTATACATAGTCAGACTGAGGTTTCTAAAAATAATTTCTCAGTATTTTCGATATTCAAAATTATACTTATTTTATAGTTCCAATTCACATAATATCATTATCTAAATTAAAATTCTATTTTGATACTTGATCCGGGTTTTTAAACAAAATAGAGTAACATTTTTATTCAAATGGAAGCCGTAAATAAAGTATAATAATTCTTGAAACAATAAATTTAGGCATCCGAATAATTACTAAAGCATAAACAATTATAAACGAAAATTTCAAAATACTAAATAGCTTGGAAAGTCACTTATCTCGATATCGCTGAACACAAATTTAATAGCCGAACAATTCCTAAATATAAATTTAAAATAAATAAATGGCATAAGAATATAATTCTATTATTTAACAGCTCTCTTATTCTTATTATAACTATAAGTATATTTGCAAAAATATTCTTTCAATATTTAATCATTTTTCAAACAAATATTACAATTATGCCAAAATAATAATATAAATATAAAGCAATAATTAAAACTACAAAAATAATAACAATACATAAAATTACATAAGAACATACCCGAAAATACGAGTTCCACAGTCTGCCCACGCACTCGAAACCAAAATTTAACTAAGGAGGTTTTTTTTATAAAAACTTTCACACAACAAGCCTTTCTCAAAATTGGAGGCCTTATTGTTGGTGAATGAAACAAAAGGGCTAAGTCCTTCTATTTATAGACTTATGAAAGGGTAAAGGTTTCAATTTTAGAAGATGTGGGACTTGGGTCATTACACAAATACTTGTTTAAAACGACTTATAGTAATGGACATGGAGAGCAATACAATACACTCTTGCAGCCAGCCAACAATCTATAATTATTCGCTGATCCAGTCCTTCGGCGGCCCCCTCAATTCATTATCTCTCTCAACTCTTCCTCTCCGCGTTTTTCCTTAATATATAAACCCTAGCCAGCTGATCCATCCATTCAGTTGTCCTTACAAATCACAATTAAGCCAACAAATGACAACCAAAATGAAAATGGTGGCCAATTTCCGCCGATCTCTCTCTTTCCCAAACCAACCTTCCAATTCCAATTCCAATTCCAGGCCTCCTCAACAAAAAAAGACATTCCACGTCAGATCCACTAGTCTTCCATTCTGGACACACCCTCTTATTTCTCAAGTCAAAGATGAGGTTTCCCACCTCAAAACTTGGGCTTCCAAGCCCGATAACCGAAATTCGGCTTGGCTCTGAGACGGCTTGAGCAACCTCAAGACTGTTCACGACTCCCTCGACGATCTCCTCCAGCTTCCTCAAACTCGGGAATAACTGCGTGAGCACTACCAATGGGTCGACAAGGTTCTAGAAGACTTCCTTCGGTTCGTGGACATTTACGGAATCTTCCAAACGTTGGTCTTGACGTTAAAACAAGAACATATGGAGGCGCAAGTGGCCGTGAGGAGGAGAGATGATTCCAAGACTATTTTGTACGTAAAGGCCTTAAAGAAAATGGCTAAAGAGATGGTTAAACTCATTTCTACGGTCCAAGCCGTCGAAAAATGTTCGGCTCCGGATCGATCCAAGTCCGTGTTCGATCATTGTGGTGATGCTGAGATGGTGGGTATTATTAGAGATGTTAATGAGGTGACCATTGTGGTGTCGTTAGCACTTTTCGGTGGGATTTTGTCGTCGTTTTGCATGCAAAAATCGACGTGGAAGGGATTAAGATTGCCGAAGAAGGTTAGAATAGAGGAGAGTATTGAAGAATTGGAACAAGTAATTGGGATGGAGAGCTGCTTGTACAGTTTGAGAAAGAAAGGGGATGAACAAGTGAGAATGGCGGTGAATAAAATGTATGACATGGAGAATTGCTTATGTGGGATTGAATGTCGTGCCGACGAGTTGTATAGGAGCTTAATCAACTCTAGGGTTTCAATGCTCAATGTTCTTACACAATAATATATATTCAGACAAGACAATAAAACTTCAGATATCAATTAATTGTACTGCATATATGATACACTCACGCACATATTATATGAAAAAATGAAAAAAATAAAAACACACGATATATCTAGTTAGGTTCATCAATTTGGTTAATCATGTTTGTGTCTGATGTATTCATAAGATGTTCCAACACAAATGAATGATCAAAGTGTACATAAAAGAAAAACATGTTTAGATGTAAATCATATGATCAATAGGTTGAATTAAAAGTGTACCGTACCCTCATTGTGACGCCCCCCAGAATAGGTCCAGTCAACCCAACCCATTCTGAGTCGCCAAATATATAGTACAGAATTCAAATACAAACTTTATATCCCACGGTCGTGCAAAATACGACCACACAACTGTGAGTGTCAATACAAATCGTATATAATACGAAATATTAACATTCAAATTCATTCTTTATTTATTACAATAATTATCCCACTATTTTACAAAAATAGCGAGGACTACTACTGCTCTAACTCGGACTATCACTCATCCCCCAACTAGTTCCCACAACGTTCTCATTTCCTGAAGAGGACAATAGATGAAAAGGGTGAGCTCAACTAGCCCAGTAAAGAATATTACGACTAAGATAATGGAAAATAAATTATCGTTAACCTTCAACAATTCAGATAAAATATTATTGACAACAAGTTTTAGATCAATATTCGCAGCGAAAATAACAATTCATTAGAAGAGTTAAGTAGAGAATGAAGTCTACTATCTTCTATGATTTAAAAGTCCATCATCAATATTTTATCCCTGTAACATCAATCAATATACATCTCAAATCAAATATTCATCTTTGCACTACAGGCCAAAGATATTCATTTGTATCACCAGTGGTCATGTTCATCTCAACACCTGTCATCTTTGCACTACGACCAAAGACATTCATCAGGTAATCATTCATCTTTGCTCTACAGGCCAAAGATATTCAGTTATATCACCTTTTAGGACTGAGAATGATGAAAAACCATATAAATAACGAATCTAGTGAAATAAAGGATAAGATTAAGGATTCGTATTTTAGTTTATTCAAGTTCAAGAATATTCCATAATAATACTTTGTGGAGCAAAATTCAAGAATGAAGCTCAAAACTTAGATCCAATCAAAGATAGTAACCATAACATACAATTTGGACAAATAGAAGAAAATTTAATTTTTTCGTGAATAGTGCCGTATACGTGAATAGTAACCCCGACGAAAAAAGTAAGAATTTCATAACAAAATCCATGCCAATATTTCAATATAATGATATTGAAAAGAATAACATCATTTACGAAAGAAAATAACATCCCTTACCTCAAAAGAATAGTACTTCTGACTGGTATATCAGATATAAGGCTGAAAAAAGCTTGCACTGAATAATAACACTCAAAGTATCTAAATACTCACAAAAATACGCTCGATATTATAGAGAGAGAAAACTTCTGATTCTAGTGTGATTTTCAATTCTAACCTAAGCACCCTATTTATAGGAAAAGCTTAGGATGCCAAAGTAGACTTTTGAATAAAATAATATTTTTTTTATAAAATTCCGCCGCCTGGCTGCTAAGCATTTTCCAAGCAATGACAAAAGTGGGGCCCACCATTTTATTTAAAAATATTTATTTTCTGAAACTTCAATAATTCATAATAAATAGTCCTTTTGTCAGAAAAATACAAATTCTATGGCCTTTTATAGAAAATTTAATTCTCTACAACTTTGTAGAAGGAAGTTTTTCCAAATTCCAAACATAAATTATCCGAAATTCATAAACAGATGTTTTTTCACACTAAAATACTGATAAAAACATATCAGCGCTAATTCCTTCTTTTATATTCACAAAATAAATATTTCATTATCATATAAATCAATAATTAATTATTCACAAGTAATATTACAGAACTACAATATTGACAACCAGGTCGTTCCCAGGAAAGAGGGGGCCTTCCGATAAGAACTTCTCCTTACTGGCGCGCAATTAAATAACCCCTCCTAGACAGAACTTCCTTAGACATTGTCAATAATGCTATCTAATAATATTATTCAAATAATATGAATTATTGAGTTGATAATGTGAAATACTATGCAGTGACAATTATTGAATCAATAATACAAAATATCAACTGTAGCCATTATTGAATCAATCATATAAAATAGCAACGTAGCAATTATTGAGTCAATAAAATATCAATGTAACAATTATTGAGTCAATAATATAAAATATCAACGTAGCAATTATTGAGTCAATAATATAAAATATTGAACAGTAATTACTGCAACAATTATTGAGTAATGGCTTCTCACGTAAGAATCAATAATTCGAAATACTGTGCAATAACGTGTGCTACTGTGCAACACCGCGTATTACTGTATTTTAACCACCGGATATTTCAACAGTACTAACGGTAACAACTACGCCGTTATTTTGTAAAAATGTTATTTCTGTCGCTTTCTATATCCGACAGTTATTTTGTTGTGGGGCCCACAAATAGCTGCACCGTCGTACGAATATTCTCCGACAACAAGAATATTCCACGACCAAACGAATATTTTTCGACAACAATGAATATTTTATAACCACTTGATCATTTTGAAATATTTGCACATTTCACCCATAACTTTTTATATTTATCAAAACAACACCTTACTGTTTCGAAATAATATATAAAGAAAATTAAATCTTTATTCATAAAAGTTGAGATCTTACACTCATGATTATTATATAGTTTGTTATTTGAATTCCAAGCCTTGATGATATAAGTTGTACATATTTTTATCCATGCATGCATGTATATATAGGATTCCAATCTATAGCAACCAATTGATAGAAGTACTATTTAAGCAATTATTATCTCCATCGTTGATTAATATATTTAATGGTTGAAATTAAAAAAAAATATGTCTCAACCGTTATAAGTTGTAACGGCATTAAAAATACTTGTAGCGGCTCGTCGTACAATTATTATAAGGCCCCTCATATCATTATTATATTATTCCCATCAAATAATGCCATGCCGCTACATGTAGCGGCTGACTTATGCTTGACTCCCATTTTATTGCTTCCTCTTGTAATATTATATTATTATTGTAATATTAATATATTATATTATTAATATGTAATATTATATTATTATATTACTAAATAAAATATATTATATTATTAATATGTAAATAACGTCATGCCGCTACAATATGTAGCGGCTGGCTTATGATCAATATATTGCTTCCTCTTGTAATATTATATTATTATATTATTATATTATTAATATGTAATATTATATTATTATATTACTAAATAAAATGTCGAGTAAAATTGACATAATTTATGAAAATATTGAAAATAATAAATATTTTAAGATTAGAATTTTCCAAGTTAACTGTAAAAAACTGAATTGGAGATTTAATTTCCATATAATAAGTTATCTCCTGCACAAAGTTTTTAATTGAAATAAGTTTTTTAACTGTAAAAAACATTGTTCAAAATTCATTTAAATTCATCGGAAGTAATTTATGCCTTTAGTGTCACTACATTAACTAAAATGAGAAATTTACGAAATTACATGAAGATATCTCCTCTATGTTCTTGAACATATATATGATAATATGAATATGATAGATTACACTCCCTCCCTCTCAAATTAATTGTTCAGTTTTAATTTTTTTTTAGTCAAATTGACTATTTTTAAAATTAATAATTAAGCATGTATAAATATATTTTTAACATTATAAAAATTGGTATTAGTAGTAAATTGTATATACTTTTTTTTGTTATAACCTCTTCACCTATATTTTAACAAAAATGGTACACAAAATAGTTTTAAAAAATAGTCAATTTAACTAAAAAAAATCAAAACTGAGCAATTAATTTAGGACGGAGGGAATAATAATTTTTGTGCACGAAAACAAAACGCATAACTAGACCCGATAAATGAGCTGGTGTGAGCGAGTTTGGGCGTACATAAATTTGTTTGAGTTTATATGGGCTGGATTTAAATCAATTGAAAATTTAGTAGGTTTTAAGTGGACGGTCATAAATGGATATGGGCGGATATGAGCTAGCCCACATAATAAATTTGAACATAAATGGATTCCTCATATTCTCTATAACAAAAATTCATTTTTTAGTTTCTATATATCTCTAGAATTTTCTCTCTCTCGAATTTTAGTAATTGATTAATAATAATTTGCGGAACAATAATAATAATTATTAATCAATTTGAAAATGTAGTTATAGACGGAGCATGAGGATCAACAATATAAATTCAGATTCAGTGTATGAGCCACTCTCAGTCTTACCATGCATTTTGTATTGTATCTTAATCTAATAATTCTTTCGGATTACAGATTTTTAGAGCTAAAACTTATTGGTGTTATTTTTCCAAAAAGAAAAAATTAATAATCAAAACTACGTACGTTCGTTTGACGGAAACTAGTGTGCAACCGGTAAAAACCGGACCGGTACCGAACTAAACCGAAACCGAAAGTAGTCAAATTCCGGAACCGATACCGGTACCGGTTGGACCGGTATACCGAACTGGTTTACCGGTTCAGAACCGGTTCGGTACCGATTTTTACGAATAAACCGAAAAATTAATATAATTATTATTTTATTATTCTTATTTTTATTATTATTTTTATTATTTGTATTAATATTATTATTTTTATTATTATTATAATCATTATTTTATTATTATTATTATTATTAATTATTTATTAAAAATAAAAAATAAAAAAATGGAAAACCGGTATATACCGATTCGGTTCGGTAAAACCGAACCATAAAAACTCGGTACTGAAACCGGTACCGAAAAATCGGTATATACCGATTTTTTTACTGAAACCGAACCAGTTCTTTTTGTACCGAACTGACCGGTTCGGACCGGTCCGAAAAACTAAAAAACCGGAAAAACCGGTTTTTTTACCCACCCGTCTATATATAGAATTAATTATCTAATTCGCCACGCTACATGTTATTATTCATCATATTTTGGTTAAATTAAAACACATATTTTTAAAGACCGGATTTATCATTGATTAATTAATTATAAAGGTCAATAAAAGTTTCATTTATACGGATTCTTTTATATTCGACACTTTTTTCCACTCTCTTAATCAGGTGGTTACGCTATTTTATCTCTTCACTCTCTCCATTCTTTCTAATATTATAGGGTGCAGGGTCAACTTCTCTTTCTCTATATCAAAGTGATAGTCTCGTCAGTTTTCTTTATCTACTAAAGATGCAATATTACTTAAGTCTACCGTTTAATATTGCAATATTAATATTTGGTATATATATATGTTATCAGTATTTAAGAGTTTATATCTACATATGATGTTATATCTACATATGAGGTTAACTTATATAATGGAGGTACAGTGGGCAACTCATATCCATTCATTTATTATGTGAGTTTATGTAGGCGGGATCCATTTATAATTTTTAATTCATAACTATAAGCCCACACACATGGGTCACCGGTTTTGTCAGGTCTAGGCATAACTATAGACATAATAATATAAAGAAAAAACAAAATTTAAATTACGATTAAACTCCCAATTTAAGGATGAAAACATATATAGCAATTAAACAAACACCATACATAATTACAATAACTACTAAACTAATAGAGGACTAAATGGGAAATAAAGTTTGTTTCACCCAAAAACAAATCAAACTCAAACACTATTATATTGGTAAGAAGACTTTAGATCTCACATTCTCACTATCTCAGTTTTGTTTATTAATTTTAGACCTCGTTAACTCCAAGCTTTTAGAGAGTAAATAAATGGGAGCTAGAGAGACATGTAACTGATGACTGAACCATAGTAGTATTTATTAGTGGGTAAGGGTTTTTATCCAGATGCAATTAATTTACTAGGTTCAAGTTGGGCCCTGTTTCGGGGTGAGGCAGACTGGGCCAAGCCCAAATACAGGAGGATGAGGAAGAAGAAGATGGAATATTTTATCCCCAGGTCTTGATGTTGGCGTTTCAAAGACTGAATATATAATTAACTAAAATATGAATAATTTTATTTACATTAATAATTGTTCAGTAACACATGCAGAATAGAGCATATATATATATATATATATAATATGCGGGTTACATGAAATATAAATATTTTTCTTTTGTTTTGGTTAAAGCTCATTTTGCAATTCCACTGCAAAGTTATGTGGTTTTATGGTGAAATGACAAAATACCCTAAATGAAGTACGTACATGCGGGCGGGGGTAAGCTAGCTCTTGTAATAAAATGAGAAAGCAATTACATGTAAAAATGTTGTAATAATACAAATATTAATTTACTCTTTGGTCAAGAGTTTTGTACCACTAATTCTTCCCTAATAAGCAAAATCTAGATGTGATGTTAATCCCACTTGAAATTTATGTAGGATATAATTTCAAAGAAATCTATGCTGGGGTAATATATAAGAAGAAATACTATTGAGTATATTTATGTACACACCTAGTGTCACACATAAAGATAAAATAGTGGAGTAGTAAAATAAGGGGAGAGAAAATATTGTTAAGAGAGGAGAGAAAAATATATTTGTGCTATTATTTTACCTTGGCGTGTATCTTTAAAATTGACACTTTTGGATTCATGGAATGAAATGGAGCAATGAAAAATAGTGTATTTGATTATTATTTTAGAGGATAAATTATTCTATTAGAATGGAAATTCATTCAATTACATTGATTTTTGTTATACGTGAAAGGTGATAAAATAAAATTCATTCCAATATAATAAATATATGTGATAATTTTGATATCATATTACATCGCCTATCACCGCCAACAACTAAAAAATAACTTAAAATCATTTAATTTCTTTGATCTAAATGCAACATAGATGTGCATACTTATTCGTTGGGGGTAGGGGTGGGCAAAATTTTGGGTTTTTGGGCTTTCTGGACCGGTCCGAATCGGTCGGTTCGGTACAAAATAATCGATTCGGTTTCGGTACAAAAAATCGGTATATATCGGTTTTTCGGTACCGAGTTTTTATGGTTCGGTTTTACCGAACCGAATCGGTATATACCGGTTTTCCCAAAAAAAATTTATTTGTATTATTAATAAATAAATAATAATTATAATAATAATAATATTAATAAAATAATAATAATAATAATAAAATAATACTAATTATATTAATTTTGGTTTATTCGGTAAAAACCGGTACCGAACCAGTTCTGAATCAGTAAACCGGTTCGGTATACCGGTCCAACCGATATCGGTACCGAAATTTGGCTAATTTCGATATCGGTACCGAAATTTGGCTAATTTCAATATCGGTTCGATTCGGTACCGGTCCGGTTCGGGTCGATTTTTACCGGTTGTCCAGCCCTAGTTGGGGGTACTTATAAATTTTAGAAATTGATATTTTTATATTATTTTTTAATATTTTTACACGTATAACCAATATATATTAGTTAATAAAAATTAAGTACATCAGTTAATATGTAAATATACGTGTAAAAATATAAAAAAATGATACGAAAATATCAATTTCTTAAAATTTTGAAGCATCAACCAGCATGTTAATAAATAAAGGCTTATTATTTTGCTTGAAATTGGGAAGAAAAAGTTGCACATAGAAAAGGAATCATTGGAAAGTAACAAGGTAAAAAAACAGACACGGAAAAGGAAAGAAACAGGCACACCGCACACGCATGAATGCGAAAGAGGACATTTAAAAGACGAAAACACCCTCCGTTATTGAACAGTACACAAGGACGTAGACACGGTGGCTTTGGCTTTTTGTCAGTCCAGAAAGTTGATGAAAAGAAAAAGGGAGAGAGAGAGGGAAAAAAGAAGAAGAAAAACAAAAAAGAAAAAGAAAACACCATCTCCATCCTTTTCCCAGCTTCTCCTTCTTCTTCCTCATCATCTTCTTATTCTTTTCTCTCTCCTCTCAAGGGTGTAGTTTGTCAGACCGCTTACACTTTCTCTCTCTTTAATTTATGATGATGTATTTATGTATTGTGTATATGTATAACTTCTTGTAGTCCACTATATGTAAATATCAGTATATAGTTTTCAGGCTTGTTGGTTATGGTTTTACACTGAAGGAGTTATTAGGTTGTGGGCGAAGTAGTGAAGTCAAATTGAGTGAGGTATGGGCTGCTGTGAGTCGTCGTGTTGGAAAGAATCACCTCTACTGAGGAAAGATCAACAATACGGCCACACACAAACTCATCCATCAAACGGCACAACCACCACCGGAGCTTCCCCGGGTGACGGCGCCGGAGGAGTCCCGGCTTTCTCTGAATTTTCACTCTCCGACTTAAAAGCTGCTACAAACAACTTTAGCTCGGAGTTTATTGTTTCTGAGAGTGGCGAAAAAGCCCCAAATGTGGTCTACAAGGGTCGGCTCCTGAATCGGAGGTTGATTGCTATTAAGAAATTTAGCAAAATGGCCTGGCCTGATCCTAAGCAGTTTGCAGTAATAATTTCATTACTTCTTTATTAATGGACTTCAAGTGTTAGAGTTTATTGTAGTAAATGGTTTTTAAATTATGTTTTTTCTTTTCAAGGATGAAGCATGGGGTGTTGGTAAGCTGCGATACAAGAGGTTGGCCAATTTGATTGGGTACTGTTGTGAAGGTGACGAGAGGCTGCTTGTTGCTGAGTACATGCCCAATGATACCCTTGCTAAACATTTATTTCACTGTATGGACTTGCATTAGATTCACTTGTGCAATTATTGGTTTGAATTTGAAATTGTGTCGACTGAATTTCATTTGGTTCTGACCAAACTTGCTAATGATACAAGCATAAAATAATCCGTGGCATGAAGCCTTGAACTTTTTGTTTGTTGGTAAATTACCTTAAACTGGTCTGTCTTTTTGGTATTGTCTTCTGAGCTCTGATTAGTTTATAATGTCTTTAAGCAAAGAATTTCTTGTATTTGGAACTGAATGTATTACAAGACTGCAATCCAGAGTCCCCAGTTAGTTCCTGGAAATAAACACAGACTGTGTACATGTGTGAGAATCTTGATTAGGGGTTAGTTCATCTTTTGCAGTTGGCAAAAACGAGCACTATTTATTGAAGCATAGGATGCCTATTTATTATCATTCCAGTGTAATGCTGTAATTTTTATAATGTTCAGATGCACACGATTATTAACTAAAACACTAAGGAAGTAAGTCATAGAAAAACTCTATTTTCTTTATCTTAACATTTTTACCCTTACTTTCTCTTCCAATAATATATATTCCTTCAGGGAAAGGACTGAAAAGGTTCCTTGAGGATGTGCTTTCTCTGCTTCCTGCCTCCATTGCTTTTATTTTTCCATCCCCTTGTACCAAAATGCATTATTAAGTTGTACTGTTCTAGATTGTAATGCCATCTCTTAAAGCACAGTGTGAAGATGTTATCTGTTTAATTCAAATAGAGGACAATATTCTGAATCTTTTAGTAATGTTTCCTGTAAGTGTGTTTTCTTAACATTAGTTTCATCATTCATGTATATTGTATTCTCTTTTTACTTCTTTCACAGGGGAGAATCAAACTATTGAATGGGCCATGCGTTTAAGAGTTGCTTTATACATTGCTGAAGCATTGGATTATTGTGGTGCTGAAGGACGTCCACTGTACCATGACTTGAATGCATACAGGGTTCTATTTGATGAGGTGTTGTAATGAATCTCTTTTTTCTAATGTTCAAATATCTCTGTCTCTCTCTCTCTATTTATATGTCTGTTTCTTAAAAATAATTTTTATTATCTCTAAAAATGATAGTTGCACTGAGACAATATCATCTGGATGACCTATAGTGGATGGTTTTGGCAGAATGGTGATCCACGACTTTCATGTTTTGGCTTCATGAAAAATAGCAGGGATGGCAAAAGTTATAGCACAAACCTTGCTTACACACCTCCTGAGTATTTAAGAAATGGTAACTTCTTCTGTTTCTTCTTAAATTTTTTTAAAAAATTATTATTATTATTAAATATGTTATGTATATATATATATATATATATATATATATATATATATATATATATTCTGATGTGTTTCTGTACACGAGGTTCTTGTTCGGCAGTAGTAGTAGTATTCCTTCAAATCTCTGAGTCTATTGCAGAGGTCTATGTTCCATTGTTTTGATATCATTTTTTGTAGTCGGTGCACAGAATCATGGAAGGAAAATAAGCCTAAAGCAGCATATCCAAGATATTTACTTTTTACATATTTCCCAAGGGTCACAGGGGTCCCCTTCAGTAAACATTTGTTTCTACAACAGTCAACAAAAGGAACATTGTAGGTAACACCTATTAACAAATACAGCAGGACTGCTTCATAGGGTTTAGTCTAGATAAGAATACTGCTGGGGTTTAAATGACTGCTTTTATAGACAAACAGCATCCCACATCTTCAACTTAAGTTTGTGACTTGAGATACTGAAAGATATTGTGAAACAGGATCAAATGATTTTGACTTGATTGGCATAATTTAAAGGAAAAATACCTAGTTCCCTGCTGACATGATTTACTCTCTCTCTCTCTCTCTCTCTCTCTTTCCTTTTTCTTTTTTTTTTGTGTGTTTTTCTTTTGGTTTGTTAAAATGCAAGCTGTGATAGGTAGTTCAATAATGTCCAAGTTTATTCAATTGGAGAGATTATATCGATGCTAGAGCAATCCTAACACTAGATATAGCCTGTCCAAGGAAATATTTGCAGAAGAGGTTTCCATGTTATCACGAAGGAATTTCCCTTAAAAGATATGTATAGGTTTTAGATTATAGGAGTGATAAGACAAAATTTTCCTTGTGCCCCCACCCCCCCACCCCCCCACCCCCCAAAAAAAAACAAAAAACAAAACAAACTCTGCATTGCTATCATCTATAAGTAGAGTTAAGTTATCCTGTCCCATGTAGTAGGAGCTTGCTTGTTACAGTGGAGATCTACACTGACAGCTACAAGTAGGTTGAACTCTAGAGTACCAAATCCTGTCATATGTCAATGTCCTAAGAGTGCATAACAAGATATACGATCATGATGCATGGCTACTGGTAAGTTTTTGCGATAGATCGTGCACCTTTAATTTTAAAATGAGATATCAATAATCTATTATCCATTTATCAATTGTGTGTTCTCATTTATTTTTAAAAAGGTCGATGAGTAGTTGGAACTAAGTCTTGCTGGGTTAAGATAGTTATACGGATTGCATGATTGGATTAGATGATGACTATCCTTCTCGTTTCCTTTTTTCTATGGTGAACTTACAAAATTAGTCATGGTCATGAATACGTATATCCTTTGTTCGATTTTATGTACGCTAGTGTAATTTTTCAGTTGAAAAGACTATTGCAAAAAGGAAGTGAAGGCTAGAGGGATGGGAATAATTACATCAGGGAAAGGAACTTGAGTTCGGTCCTTCCGTTTGATGCTAACCTTAGGGAAAGGAGTATTTGTTTATTCATTTTACTCTTAATAAAAGAAATGGTTTTAATAGAAAGGTGAAAACCTGACTCTCTTTTGTAACCAAAAAGAAAGAACGAAAGCTGAAAACTTATGTATTGGTTCCTTCCTTCTGTTTATCCCGTTATTAATTATTAATGAATGGACATTGGGTTTACAATTTTAAAATACAAATGGGCTAGATTTTCATTTTTGTTTTTGCATACCGAAGGTCACTTTGGTTGCACAATTATTTGGGCAGTAACTAGTGATGAAAACTGCAGCATGATGTAAGTTTTTCAAACGGTTGGAATATCAGAACCATTAGAGGGTTGTCTACTGGCGGCTCTTGTTAACTTATAAACTAGCGTTCTTCTTGCTTCTGTATCTTCTTGGGTAAAAAATTGAGGTGTTGGCTTAGTACGCATGATAACAAACTGCCTAATCGACTTATAAGGCATGGAGCTTTTCTGAGCCTTGCACAATGTTTATGTTTAGTTAATAGGCTTCCGTAACAATCTTTTATGCCTCTTTAGGGAGGGTCACACCAGAAAGTGTTATCTTCAGCTTTGGGACTGTCCTGTTGGATCTTCTCAGTGGAAAGCATATCCCTCCAACTCATGTAAGTTTATATATTTTTCTTTGTATTTACATTTTCGTATTTGGTCAGCCAAATTTTTTGAGACCAAAATGTGAACCAACCCCCAAAGAGTCATGAGTCCAAGTGTCGACTGCTGAATCCAGGGGTTGGACAGTGATGAGCATGATGCTACAAATGTATTTATCCATTAATTTAAAATAAATGCATGTTCATGGACCTTTTTTAAAGTACTTTCATGGACATATGAGTCTTTGAGAGGAAGAAAAAGAATGCGATCACCATTTCACTTGTTTGGGAGTTTTTCTGAGAAAAGAAAGAAGCAAACGTAATAACCGTCATTTCCTCGTGAAAGAAAGAAATGAGGGTTTTATAGTGTTAGGAAGGGTAACAAAGGATTATAATCTTGAAAACCAAGAATGAATTGGGCGATGTAGCTCTTTATTCTCTCTTCACTTTTTCCTACTTTTGGGAGGAAGTAGAAGTGTGGGAAGGAATTCTCATATTCCTCTTCACTTCCGTCCTCTCAAGATAACCCAAACAAGTTATGAGGTTGTGTTACTCGTCTTACCTACTATTATCTGCTTTCATTCATGTAATGAACTGTAGAGCTGGTAGAAATCTTGGTTTCTCCTCTTTTTCGATAATTGGACTCTGGTTTTTTGTTGAAGTGTTGCTAACTTGCCAATCTGTAAAAAAATTATTGAAAACACCCTTGTCAGAAAGATCTGAGGTTGTGCTAAGATCATTGATCCACTATTGTTGTCTGAGGGAGGAGGAAAATAGACACTTCAGATTTTGAGGCTTGAAATGGCCTAGAAGAAGCACAAAGTGGAAAAATTTAGGTGCATACCATGTTTACACACTTTCTGATCAACAGTTGTTTGAGTGCATAAGTGTGTTAGTTGAACGCCTAATGTCCCCTTGCCACAGTTGTTTGAGTATATTTTGTGTGTTTGTGGTCATTTTGAGGTGGATGACAAGATGGCTTGCGGTTATGTTCTATGATATGTAAAGTTTGACTGTATTTCAGTAATCTACATCAGCCATATGTTTTAGATCGCTGGACTTGAATCTGTTTGGACTTTAGTTGTATTTGATGTTTTGACACTTCATTTTACACAGTTGATTCCTTGATTCAGATTGTTCATTTCCCCAAAAATGGAAAATAATGATAATTACATAAATACGTTTTTGTAGTTAGTAAAAGAAGTACATAACTAAATTGCAATGAGTTTTGGTGTCGGAAAATTTGGTTTATAAACTTTGTTTTTCTTATAATTTGTTCATTCAGGCTCTTGATATGATTCGGGGCAAAAATATTCTGTTGTTAATGGACTCGCATTTGGAGGGAAACTTTTCAACAGAAGAGGCAACTGCAGTCTTTGATCTTGCATCAAGATGCTTGCAATATGAGCCTAGGGAGCGTCCAAACACCAAAGATCTTTCTGAAACACTTGCGCCACTGCAAAACAAACCTGATGTCAGTCCTCATCTTTACTCTTTTTTCTATTCATTTTTGCCAATTTTTAATCCATGTGAAAATTCATTGCAAGTGGCTTTCAGTTTTCCTGTTCCCCTAGAAATTGTATTTTCAGCTATTTTAGCCAAGTCAGTATATCATGTGGTCAGTTGGTCATTGATCGCAGTTGCTTTGATGGTTGTTTCTTTCCTTTTTACTTTTCTTTTTCTTTTTTTCTTTTAACTATGTATTAGTAACCACATTAAGACAATAATTTTTATTCTCTGTTTTTTTAAAAAATTACCCACCCCCCTCGCACAGGTTCCATCCTATGTTATGTTGGGAATTCCAAAACATGAGGAAGCACCTCCTACTCCACAACACCCACTATCTCCTATGGGTGATGCCTGTTCACGAATGGACCTCACAGCGATCCATCAGATTTTGGTGATGACACACTATAAGGATGATGAAGGAACAAATGAGGTAAACAACTTGAATCGTGATCACTTGCAACTTGCAAGTGCCTCTTTTTCAAATCTGCGTTGAAGTGTTTATGGGAATCTATTTTTTCAGTTATCATTCCAAGAATGGACCCAACAAATGAGGGATATGTTGGAGGCAAGGAAACGTGGGGACTTGGCATTCAGAGAGAGAGATTTCAAAACTGCCATAGATTGTTATTCTCAGGTATGAATTTCATTTGGTGTTGAACGGATTGGAAAATAATGTCTTTAAAAATATTAAGCTGCAGTTGATATTACAGAAATCCTTCATAGCCCTGGTGGTCCTAACACCACCTCCTCTCAGACGGAAATATAGCCTCTTTGAAATCACTTCCTGGTTTGCTAGGACTTTAATTGCCTATTAGTATAACTTTTTGGCCGCATATGGCCTTCAGGTGTCCATTAGAACCATCCATACCATAGGTTGTAAAAGTGAGGCACAAAACACAACAATCCTCAAAATAAATAAAAGGAGTACTAATAACTTCAAAATATTTAATAGTTGATAATCTATAAATGTCGAATTAAATACAGTTCTCCAAAAAATTTGCAGAACAATCAAAATTTATCAACACCTAAAATCAAATCAACCTAATCAGTTAAGGTAAACACTCTTCACACAACTCTAAATCACCCTTGCAAACTACGGGAAGAAAAACACAATATGAGCCTAATGCACAGTACGGATATAGGGATGTACAAATATACCACAATATATTATGAAATCAAAAGAGTCGAATGAATGAACGAGTACAAATTACGAATAAATTATGCATGTATCAAAATTAGTATGGCTATATAAAAATGATGAATAAATACTGTTGACCGAACAAGTATGATCAAAAGGATCACAAACAAAATATGGACGAATCAAATGTTTATAAGGTGACAATTTATACCGAGTTCAAATACAAATAACCAAAGACTAACAAAATACATCGGTATTATATTGTATGCAAATCAAATCAGATAGTGCGCACGACACATATGTCACTAATCTACCAAACAAACTAAATCAAATGAAATACTGGGTCGACCAATACGTATCTTGAATAAATATATCAAATAGTCAAAATTCACACTCAGAGCATCATACAAAAGGATACACATCGCCACAGAAGGTGTTATGTCTCCGGTGTCAAAAAGACATGTTTGTGGTACCCCGTAGGTGGTAAACTCAAGTATACTCTAAGGATCAAACTACAAAATGTAAGTCAAAAGGGGTTCAAATCACAAGGCTTACATGACCATCTCCAAATGATATCGAATTATTTCAAATACAAACATACTTAATTGTCACAAGATACCAACAATCAAAATAACTCCTGAATGTAAACTAAAATATACAAAAAAGGATACACACTTTTTCAAATGACGAAATATTATATAACTGATATAGGGAATAAAACCACAATTAAGAAATGAATTACGGAACCCGTACCTGATAATCAAATCCACATATAGTATACTCCACAAAATCTTAACCTCCAACGCTAACGATATAAAATAAGAAATCTTAATCACCACCTAAACATTTTCACCCTAAATTAAATATACAATTCAAACTAATAATTCTAAAATACTTTTAACCTATTCAAGATGCTTTTAATTATTTGCCTTAGATCATTTATTAATACCCCAAAGTATAAAATTTAATAGCAAAAGTCAAGAAATCTTAAAACCCTAATATGACATTATTCTTAAAGTCTCAATCCATTGTATCGATCATATCAATCTAATTTTATAATTATTTTTCAAATTAATTAATTTTAATAGAAATTAGACTTCAAATAGTGTAATTTAGTCTCAAGAAACACCCAAATCGGATTTAAAACCATTAAGTTATCCATTTTTAAATATTATAACTCACTGTTGAAAATCTGCTTGAAAAATCCCAGATTAATCACTTCTTAAAATTCATAACAAATCGTGTGTTAATTTTTAACGGTTTAAAATTGGTGAACATATTTTCAGCCTATATATGTATAACATATCCAACAATTATAACGATCCAACATCCGGATTAGGAGATATAATACGACTGAGTTATGAATTTTCAAAATTAAGGCTAAAAATAGTAACGAGAATCATGACAGGTTATGGTTTTCAAAATTAAGGCTAAAAACAGTAACGAGAATCATGGTTATGGTTTTCATCAATTTAAAGCCGGAAGACGGTGTCAAATAACTTTTCGTCCTCTCTAAAATTAAAGAGGATGAAAAATTGAAAAAATAGGCTCTGGATTCAATCAATTCCAACATCGGACATATTAATTTGATTTTTTTAAAGAACTGCAGTTTACAAAAGCCTTTTAGGCGAAAATTCAATATAGGATAATAGAAAAAGGATTAGAGTTACATCTAACTCTTTAAATATAACTCTAACTAATATAGGAGTTACCAAATCCCTACTGGACTCCTTAATTTTAATTAAATTAATTAATTAAATATTTACTAAAGAAAATTTGTCTTTTCAAAAGAAATAGGGAAGGAAAAAAAAAGTAACGTACCCTTTTAATTCAATTGTGTTTTTTAAAGAAAATTAAATCAACCTTTAATTTATTTATTTTTTTTAAATGTGGGTTATTACATAGGTACTCTCCAGAATAAAAAATTCTCCTATCCTGATTCCGAAGGCCCAAATAGGATTTCATTTTTTAGTTCTTTTTTAAAAGTAGGAATCGTATCCAAGTGATGTAGAGTTTCGAGATCCTTCATCAAATTTAGATTGTCCTTCCGCCTATCTCACAACACTTTTCTATTTCTTCTAATTAGATTGACCACCTTTTGTTGGTCAAACGATGAACCAAAAATGTATCTTTTTCAAAGCTAGAGTAGTGCGGTATAAGTTACATTCAAAGGTAGGGCTTTTTTAGTATGAGTTAAAATCCTAAGGTGAAGAAAAACTTAAAACAGATTTACAGTCTGTCACTTTTGACCACTCAGCCACTCTCCCCTTGTTTATGGACATCCAAAAATGTGGAGGATAAATTGGGTAGGGTGGTATAAGTTACACACAAAGGTAGGGCAATGTTAGTTTAAGTTACGTACTAAGGTTACAAGGTTTTGGGACATCCAAAATCAGGATGACATATTGATACAGGAAGTGCCAAAATATAAGAAGACGTTGGCTACGACTTAGGTGGAGCTTCCAGTTGCCTTCTATTGCAAAACTGTAAGACGGCAAGACCAACGTAATTCTAGCGTATAACTTTATATGTCAGATGGTATATCTCAATAATCTGAGATAGGCACTACGTCTACATACTGCCATAGAGAGGATGGGGGGAGGCAAATAATCTCCAACGTCGTTTTTCCTTTCTTTTTAGACATAGTGCCTATCTCAGAGTTTGTAATTATGATTTGCTCTATCCCAGAGTTTCTTCATGTAGGACAGACTCCAAAGAGTCTATCTGGACATTTGCTTTGCTCTCTTCGTACATTTATGATATGTATATGGATGTGTAGAATAGTATAAAGGAGATGCATTACTGCATCATCCTTGCTTGCCTGATACGAATCTACATCTGTTCTCAGTCCATAAATGTTGGAACCATGGTTTCACTGACTGTTTGTGTAGAATAGTAGAAAGGAGATGCATTACTGCATCATCCATGCTTGTCTGATATGAATCTACATCTGTTCTCAGTTCATAGATGTCGGAACCATGATTTCACCGACTGTTTATGCACGGCGGAGCCTTTGCCATCTACTTTGTGATCAACCTGATGCAGCACTTCGCGATGCAATGCAAGCACAGTGCGTCTATGCAGATTGGTCTACTGCATTTTATATGCAGGCAGTTGCTCTTGCCAAGCTGGACATGCACAAGGATGCAGCGGACATGTTGAATGAGGCTGCTACACTTGAAGAAAAAAGGCAACGAAGATAATCATATGGCATCATCTGGGGGATTTTTTTTTCTCTCTTTAATATTGGTCACAGTCAAATGTTGTTGTCAAGAATTGCACCAGCCAATGTATAATTAATATTGATATTGAGTAGTTTGGTGGTCTTCCAAAAATGTACCACAGAGAGAGATGCATGTGTTTTTCATGTTCAGAGTAATGCTACTTTTTTTCTTTCACTATAATAATCAATTGCTTTTTGATGTGTACTAACAACGTATCAACATATGTATGTGAAACTTATAATACAACACAGTTTCAGGCCTAAAGACTGAAATTATGCAACATATAACTCTGCCTTGCCATCTATGAAAAGGCTTATGAATTCTTCCCCATCAACAGTTTCCTTCTCTATGAGGAGTTGAGCAAGCTTATGGAGGATGTCAATATGGGTTGTGATGATCTCTGTGGCCCTCGAGTATGCCTTCTCTACCAGCTCCCTCACCTCTGAATCCACCACATCAGCAGTTGCCATAGAATAATCTTTTTGGGATGACATCTGCAGTTCAAAGATGCAAAAAACAGAGTTTTGACATTGGTCACCGTGAACATAAACATGCAAAAATAGCATATGAAAAGATATTAGGGAACTACTAAATCTAGCGATAATCTTACCTGTTGACCTAAGAAGGGATTTCCACCAGGTCCACCAACAGCAACTTGTCCAATCATTTTGCTAAATCCAAATCTCTCAACCATTTGCCTTGCCACTCGTGATACTTGCATAAAATCATTTGATGCCCCTGTTGTTACGTTCTCTTGGCCAAAAATAACCTCTTCTGCGACCCTGCCAGGGCAAGAAGGTTAGGAACAATATTCAGGAATCTTTATCCTGTACAAGTTGATGTCTGGTAGGATTTGACAGAATATTATTAACATCCCATCCAATTTCATCCACTATCTTCCAATATCATTAAAGCAAAATGACGAATCAGAGAACAGGATACCCAGAATGGGCTAAATATGAATTCTACTAGCTCTGGTAGTAGTTAAGATCATCTAAACCGGTATGACAGTTCGTACTATGCTTCTTGGAAATATCCTGGTTAAGTGGTTATCAAAACAAAGATAAAGTTTGTGGAAATATCCTGGTTATTGAAACAAAGATAAAGTTTGTGTAATTAACCTTCCACCAAGGGCAACAGCCATCTGATTCTCTAGATAGCTTCTGCTATATAGCCCAGATTCAAGCCTCTCTTCACTTGGGGCAAAAAAGGTTAGGCCACCTGCTTGGCCACGAGGAATGATGGATATCTTGGCTACTGGATCATATTCAGGCATAAGTGCACCAACTAAAGCATGCCCAGCCTCTGCACATGGAGGTAAACATGCACAGTTATAGATATGAAGACAAACTGAGAACGACATATATTACGAAGAGAAGCCATGTTAAAATTATGTGCTTTACGAACCATGGTAAGCAACCAATTTCTTTTTCTCTTCCGAGACAACAGCATTTTTCTTCTCGGGCCCAGCAATTATCCTCTCCAGAGCATCGGCTATCTCATCTTTGCTAATTTCCTTGAGATCACGCCTGGCTGCAAGAATGGCTGCTTCATTCATCAGGTTCTGCAAATCAGCTCCCGTGAAGCCTGGTGTTCTCCTTGCAATCTTTTCGAAATCAACATCCTTTGCTAGTGCCTTTCCTCTGGAGTGCACCTATGACAATACAAGAAAGCTTAAATATGGAAAAAGAAGTGAACATTATCACACTTGTTTATTACTTTGGCATTTAAAACCTTCTTGACAATAGTTAATATTCAGAAGGAAGGCCCAACTTAGATACAATACACAGGAACACCAATGACAAACTTTCTGTTCAGAGTCATGCAAGTAAGCATAGCACCAAGTAAAAAAGAAATTCCGACTCAAGCAGCATCTAAACTCCCAATATTGTTGATAGGATGATCATATCCTGTTTCATATTTTTAGAGTCAAACAAAAATTGCTTCAAAGTAGGTAGACACTAACTAGAATGTGTATATCTTTTGAACTAAAATAGGATCATAATTTAGACAAAAAAAAAGCCATCTAAAAACTGCTTCTGATATATTAAAATATTGCATGTTCATGATCTGTATATATAAAACTTGTACCACATTAGCATAAAAGTTGGCAAAATGAGTTTCTTCATCTAATTATTTCTATCATAGTCATTAGTCTCAACATTAACAGCCTACAAAATTAACTAAAAGTAATTTTACATACAAGGGAAAAGAAGTACAGAGGAACCAATGACAAAATAAATTAGCAGAGTAAGCTTACCTGAAGGATTTTGACTCTTCCGGCAACATCAGGCCTGTCCACTGTAACCTGTCTATCAAACCTTCCCGGCCTTAACAATGCCGAATCAAGAACATCAGGCCTATTAGTTGCAGCCAACACTATAACCCCCGAATTACCGGAAAACCCATCCATCTCTGTCAATAGCTGATTTATAGTCTGTTCTCTCTCATCATTCCCACCTCCCATTCCTGCCCCTCTCTGCCTCCCCACAGCATCAATCTCATCAATAAACACAATGCAAGGAGCTTTAGACTTTGCCTTGTCAAATAAATCCCTTACTCTAGAAGCACCAACACCCACAAACAATTCCACAAACTCAGATGCAGCACACGAAAAGAACGGCGTGCCTGCCTCACCGGCCACCGCCCGGGCCAAAAGGGTCTTCCCGGTACCGGGAGGGCCCACTAAAAGACACCCTTTTGGAATTTTTGCTCCCAAGGCTGTATACTTATCAGGGTTTTTCAAGAAATCAACAACCTCTTGTAATTCTAGCTTGGCCTGGTCAGCTCCGGCAACATCGGCAAATGTTACACCGGTCTCCGGAACCTCCTGGAACTTGGATTTTGACCGTCCGAAATCCATGGGCCCGCCAAGCCCTCCAGGCCCACCGGGACCTCCCTGAGCTCGCCGGAAAAGAAAGAAGAGTCCGGCAAAAGCCAGAAACGGAAACAGTAAATTCCCAATAATATTAAACAACCCATTACCCGATTCCCCCTCGGAGACGGAAATATCGACGCCATTCATCGCCAAAATGTCAATAAGGTCCGGGTCATTAAGGACAACTACGCTGGCTCTACGGCCGTCCACGGCGGTGAGTTGAAGAACACCACCGTCTTTGCTGAACCGGACCCTTTCAACCTTACCCTTCTTCACAGCGTTCAAGAATTCACTGTATCTCCATTGACTGCCCTCCGGGAGATCAGAAGTTTGGGGTTTAGGGGCTGTTAAAGAAGGGTTTTGAGAAAAGGGTGAGGAATTAGAAGGGGCTTCAGCTTGAATTAGAGTTGATGGAGGGGCGTTTGGTGGTGGAACGGTATCGTTGATGGCTAGGGCTTGGGGTGTGATTGAAGAGAAGAGAAAGGCAGCTAACGTGGCCTGCGATGGCAAGTCTTTGAGGAAATAGGGAGAATTGGGTTTATTGTGATTGTTGAGAATTGATTTTGGTGAAAGAAACTTATTTCTAAAAAGAGAAGGGAAGGATCTGGTTGTTGTTTTGGGGGTTGAGGGAGATAGTAAGAGTTGAGAAGCAAAGAATTTGGAGGAAAGCAGGGGATTGGTGGTGGAAGCAGCCATGGACTTTGAGTTGAGAGTTGTTGTCGAGTGTATGGAGCTGGAGAGAGGCGATGTAATATTGGACGGTAGTAGCTAGCCTAGCTAATGGGGACAAATTATTAGTGAGTATTAAAATTAGTGGAGTAGTATATGTTTGGGAAGCTCTAATTCATCTAACTAACACTTGGTTCAACCGGAGCCATAACTTTTGGTGTTGCTTGGATTGCTGGTGCATTACGTGTTTGGATAAATGTCATCCGCTCCAGCCTCCCTCCAGAGATGCCTTTCATCATCTGACTTGGTAAAAAAACGTGGACGTTGGTGTCCTGGAAGAAGGAAGCATTTCTAAATACTATTTGAATTAACTTTTTCCCCTTTTTTTATTTGTTTTGGCAAATATCACTTTGTGAAAACTGAAATACTGAGCAAATTTTTGATGTAGTACGCACAGTTATATCACAGAGGTCTTTTGAGGAGGGTAGATTATGCATGGATGGTGCCAAATGATCGATGTAATGAGGTCTCTTGTAGTTATGACGCCGCTGGAGTTGGTGTACATTTACAATATAATTTGTTTTTAGACGACGACATATTATTATTACGTCTGTACGTTAGAGTGTATATATATATTCGGAGGAGGAGGAGGATACATGATGATAGAGAAATGTCTTTACATTGTACGTACGAAGTAGATTTTATACATGACTTTCTTAATCCATGTGACAATTTTTTAGGAACCGAGCTACTATTATACTAGCTGCACAACACTTGGGTTTCAACTATATCTTCCTTCAATTCCACCACTACTTTTGAGTTGTACAAACCTACGTACAATCATTCTGATATATATATATATATATATATATATAGGCGTAATTAGTTTCTTCTGCAAAACAGGAAAAATGAATACAAAATGAGAGCCAAATGAAGAACAGTACTCAATATGCATGATTCATTCTTTTCTATTATATATATATATATATATATATACACACACACACATAAGGTACGTACCAAAAGCAGCATATATATGATCAAACCTTCAAACCAGCTTGATCAAAGTTATTGTTAACTACTACAGGCTGCCTGCTGCCAAGAAGAATATGGCCGCCTATATATATATATATAATTAGTAGCCATTAATTAATTCTCTCCGTTCAATCAGCTAGCTTACCATCCAAATTAATCTCATCCCTTGGCCACTAATTAATGAATGTTGAGGAGCACTTGTGCAGACTAAGGCCCTCTGAAGGCCAGGGGGACATCATCGTCTTAATTTATCATGACTATCCATAAAATTGGGTGGCGGCCTAAAAGACTTATACGAGTGTGTAGATGATTAATTAGTACGTACGTACGTGGAGAATTAAATATGTTCTTACTTAATTGGTGAATCTCTAGCTGGATTTGTGCAGCACGGCACCACTAAAGATGAATTAATTAAGCTTATAAATCAATATGAATGGCTTAATTATCCTGGTTTACTAATTACTACTCTTTTATATATATATATATATATATATATATATATATATATATATATATATAGTATAAGGATCAGGTTCGGGTCCGGGTCCGGGTCCGGACCTGATCAAATACGGACCATAATTTTTATTTTTTTTTGGTTTTTTTTTTTAAACAACTGATAAAAAATGTATAGTAATTTATGGAACTGGTAATATTTTATAATACAGTGTTTTGGGTGTGATTTGGATACATATAACAAAACAGGTTGTACAACCTGTTTTGTTATATGTATCCAAATCACACCCAAAACACTGTATTATAAAATATTACCAGTTCCATAAATTACTATACATTTTTTATCAGTTGTTTAAAAAAAAAAACCAAAAAAAAAAAAGAAAAAAAAATCCGCATTTTAAGAAGGTCCGGACTCCCGGACCTGATCCGGACTCATATAGTATAAGGACTCATATATATATATATATATATATATATATATATATATATATATATATATATATGTTGCTGCAATTCTGCATCATGGCTTGGTTGATCACTCATTAATTACACCAGATCTAGTGTCCTTTCTCAATATGCTCAACCACTAGTTATTGTTAAATTTTTTTAATTTTATATTAAATTAAGCCATTTATTTGCGAAAATACGGGGTCGGCATTCCGTGAATTCTCAAATCCGTTGTAGTCTAGTTGGTTACGATACTTGGCTCTCACTCAAGAAACCCGTCAAGTCCCGGCAACGGAATTGATTTTGGAATTTTTAGCTAATACCAAAATATTACTATTTTCACTATCCAAACTAATAACCGAATACAATTCGGTAATTTGGATAATAACCAAACACTGCTATCAAAAATAACTCCCAAAAATGATTCCACAAAAGCGAAAGCAAGTAACAAAATCTGGGCTGGGATACAAACAATTGCTTCTAGGCACAAAATGATGACCGAAAATTAGAAGCCATTTAATTCATGGTTTCATACATCTTAGTAACAAACTTTGAACAGAAAACACCACAACATTACAAGCAAATCCAATTCCAGACACCGTCTCTACGGAGAGAGCCTGTTTAAAACAGAAAATAAGAAGAGGAACCAAGAACAGATCTATGATTTTTACCCACGTTGAGTCCTCGATTCAAATCCATCGCTTGTCCGTACTGCGAGAGGCTTGAGTGGATTTATCGAAGCGGTGGATATTATAAGCTTTCATCATCGATATGCTAAAATCGGGGGATACTAGTGGTGAAATCTGAGATCTGAGGGTTCCATACTTGTGATTAGTGGAGAGAGAAAGCGGGAGGAACCGAGGAAGAGAAGAAAGGGGCGAAGGTGCCGGAGGAGAGATGAGAGATCGAGAGGGATGAGTTACTGGGGTTTATTATGAAAGACTAAAAGGGAGAATAATCATTTGAGACGAAGGTGCTGGAGTAGAGAGGAACTGAGATGGAAGATGAGATCTGTTTCTTTTTTTTCCCCAAAGATTAGATTGCTTATTTTACTTATCAGGCCCATCAAACAAATATTAAATTCTTTTTTTTAATGAATATGTTCGGTTATTCGGGTAACCGAATAGGATGATTTTAATAACCGAACCCGAATACCGAATACCGAATAAGAATTTAGATATAACCGAATAAGAATTCGGATATAACCGAATTACAAAAAATAACCGAATTATCAAGAAATTTCGGTTAAAAAAATTCAGTTCGATTCGGTTATTCAGTTATATCCGTTTTTTGCTCAGTCCTACTTGATACAGTAATCATCAATCTTGGGGGTTTATAATACGAGTATGTAGGGCTAAGGTTGCTTCCTCGGTTCCTCCCCATGCGCCCATTTTAATTTCCAAACAAGAAAGTGTTTGGGTATACCCGGCCTATATATGGGTTCCTGGATCCATCCACAGTGTAGCATTATTTTTTGTCAAAAACTATTAAATTAGAGAAATGTACATTTAGTTGTGATATCTTCTTTTTTTAACCTTGAATAATAATAATAATAATAATAATAATAATAATAATAATAATAAAAGCTGAAAGCGTCTTCTAACATATATTCAAGGAACTTAATTTTTGCAAATAAAAATAGGAAAGTAACATGTTTTTTTCTAGAAGTATAAAACATTTTGGACAACATTTTAGGACTAACTTATTATTAGCTACAATCTTGCTCATGAATAGAACTCTAGGGCCATGTTTGTTTACAAAGATTATATTTTCGGGATTATAATTCATGGTATTATAATTCAAGACTATTAATCCTAGGATTAAATAGTTCTAGTCATGTGTTTGTTTTTTATGGGATTATTCATGGGATAACTTAAAATAATCTATGTTATGTTTGTTTTTTCCAGAATTAATTAAAGGATTGGATTAAAAAAATATCGTTTGGACTATTATACTCTTACCAATAATAATAAATTTTAAACTATAATTTAAACTTATTTATACATCAAAAAAATAATTAAAAACTTTTAAATAAGTTGTAATATTATTTAGTAAATATTATTTTTTTGAGAGGGAGGCGGGGGCGGGGTGGTGTGGTGTGGTGTGGTGTGGGAGTGTATACATAATCAGTAAATAATATTTTTTCGAAGGGGGAGGGGGGATGGGGGAGGGGGGGCGGGGGTGGGGTGGGGCAGGGTGAGACGGGGGTGGGTAGGAGTGTATACATAATTAGTAAATATTATTTTTTAATTTTTGTGGGGTGGGGTGGGGGCGGGGTTGGGGTGGAATGGGGTGGGGTGTATATATAATCAGTAAATATTATTTTTTTAATTTTTGTGGGGTGGGGTAGGGGTAAGGGTAGGGGTGGGGGTGGGGGTGGGGGTGGCGTGGGGGGTGGGTGGGGTGGGTGGATGGGTGGGGTGGGGGTGGGATAAGGTGGGGTGTATATATAATCAATAAATATTATTGTTTTTAATTTTTGTGGGGTGGGGTGGGGTGGAGTGGGGTGGGATAGGATGGGGTGGGGTGGGGTGGGGTGGGGTGGGGTGAGGTGGGGTGGGGGTGGGTGAGGTGGGGTTGGCAGGGTGTACACATAATCAATAAATAATTTTTTTTTGAGGGGGTGGGAAAATGGTGGGAGTGCGCGGGGTGGAGGTGTATACATAATCAATAAATATTATTTTTTTGGGATGGGTGGTGTGCGGGATGGGGGTGCATACATAATCAATAAATATTATTTTGAAAAAATTGATCGACTGATATACGGAAAGTATAGAATAAAATATTAAGAAAAGTCTAGGGGTAATTTTGTCTAACAATTTTTAATCCCAAATGATAAAAATTTTAATACCAAATAAAAAATAATATTAAATAATTTCAGATCTTAAGCTATTTTATAATCTCAAACTCAAATGACTTTAGATGTTAAAGATGATCATTAGCAAAAAGAAATTATACAATACTGTGGTCAATATATATACATAGCTACCCTAATAATAAGGGTAAGCAAGGATATTGACTTGAGAAAAGGGGAACTATAAAGAAAAGTCTAAAGGGAGACTTCCAATTTTTATTTTATTTTTATATCAAACATTATATATTAAAACTATAAATTCTTAGAGAAGATTAAATGATTATAATAAAAAAAAAATTGGAATATTAATTCTTTCAAACAAAATAATTGATCATCAGAAAAAATGCTCAATCGCAGTTTCAACGTTAATGAAGACTATATAAATTTTTGAAATACGGACATAACACATTACACAAATATATATGGATTGTTCTTCAACACGAGTAACGGAAGAACAAACTGCCATGATAACAACACATTCAAGAATAATCTATCTTCAAAAAACCATGTACCAAAAAAACAACTCCCAAACGAGCATTCACATCTCAATTAAAGGGAATTGTACGAATGAATTGTTACTTATGTCTAGATCGAGGATAACTCTTTTGAATTTGTCAAAGAAATATATAATTTAAGTCAAGGTCATCTATTATATAATTATTATAAACTCAAATAAAAAGGTGGACAGATTTTTTTTTTGTTTACCACTAAAATAATCAAATTGGTGGAATGGTAGCTAGGTGGGTTGAGCTAGCTTAATTTTTGTCTTTTAAGAGTAGACGCTTAATAAAAGGAACAAAAACTTGAATATAATTGGAAAATAAAAACTTTAATATAAATATATTAATTAATCAGGCTTGAGCAAAAGTTTCGAATATGGACTGACTGATGCTTGGCCTTAATTTATATGTTGCCCTTCCAGAAAAACTTGTTAAGTTTGACCAATATACTAAAGTACTATAAAAACCTGAATCTTATATGTCTATTAGTTAGCTAGCTAGTGCATCCATGAATTTTTTTTTTATATATATATGCTGTTTGGATCTAAAAGTGGCATCTATCTCGTTTTCTCTTGATTCAGAGTATCTTTCATTGTTTAACTGTAACCCAATTTTTATTACATGTTTAGCTTAATTTATTTTTAATACAATTCATGAAAATAGCCCAAGTCTAATGTGGACACTGGACACTAGAAGCATAAAACAAGCAAAATATGTATTTTATTTTTTTGGACATTGGGGAAAAAACATATATACTTGATATATTGAAGTTTAAAAAACCTGGGTAACTACAAAAAAATCCTATACTTTTGATTCCCACCAATTATAATTAGGAAGAATTGGATAAGGACCAAATTGAAAAACAAATTAAGAAACAAACAAATTCCCATACTTGGGGGTTTAGGAGAAAAATAAGACCCATTTTATTGTTAATAGCAAAATATTACTTTCACAAGTAAAATAAAAAATTATTTTTTATATTATAAAATTTTCTTACATAAGTGAATTAAGTTAATATTAATATTATATAAGGAAGAATTTGTGTAAATATCATTTTTATTTGGAAAAATATCACTTCTTAAATATTTTCTTTGATCTATCTATCATATATATATATATATATATGGAATGATATGTTCATAGTCTTATTTGATATTTCCACAAGTAGGGACCTTTTAAAGCAAACTCAACTTTTATGTCTAATTTGCCCCCAAAACAATACCCCATTGCCCTCCTCTTCATATCCCTTCTGCAACTCATTTTCTGGGTTAAATGCTTTTTTGGTCATTGTACTATATGTCAACTTACAAGTAGGTCACTGAACCGATTTTTCTTACAGTCAACTCACTGAACCTCACTTTACTAACAAAAATTTAAATTTGTGCTAGCAGGGTTAACTTTTTGAACGGAAATTTGACGTGAAAAAAAAATAAAATACCCAATCCTAGTCATTACACACATACGCCACACAGCCCACCCACCCCCACCCCCACCCATCTGATCCGACCCAACTTATTACATGTACGTTAAATAAAGAATTCAAGAAAGTTCAGTTCAAAAAGGGAGTTAGGGTTCTTCGTAAGAGTACAGAGTTGAGTAGAAATTGGCAAATTCTTAAAGTAATTGAGAGTAAGAGAGTGTTACGACAGTGTATGTAGAGAAGATGAGTTCTTCAAGTTGGGTAGAGAGCTCTTATAGAAGAAAAATGATGAGCTCTGCAGATTCGCAACGCGACACTGCCTCATTCAATCCCATCAGCTGCAGATGTGGAATCGTTGCACCCATGTGGGAAGCATGGAAAGATGGAACTGCAGATCCAGGTAGACGATTTGTTGGTTGTAGCAGGTATAAGGTATGTGAATTTTGCAATTATTATTAAAAAAATTCATACGAAATATAAAAAGGGGATTTTTTTAGTCACAAATCTTCCTCTATTGTATATTCTTAGCAGGAGCCAAACATGTATTGTGGATTTTTCAAGTGGTGTGACCCTCCATATACCGAACGATCAAGGGAAGTGATGAAAAAATTGAGGGATGAACTATGCTCAGCGAATGAAGAAATACAATGGTTGAAATATTTTGAGAATGGAAGTGAATCAAGTGTGCTCAATGATTGAAGAGGGAAAATTCCCAAAAAACAAAAAAACTCAGCAGGATGTGCCTTTTTCTAATTTGTTCATGGATGATGTTTTCTTTAATTCTTTGTGGTAAAAGTGGGTTAAACCTTGGTTAGGCAAATGATTGTAATATTTTGGGATGGTTTATGTGTTTTATTGTAATTGTGGAATTTTGGAGTTTGAAGGTTATGATTGTAAAATGGGGAAGTCTGCGCTGTGAACCCCTGCATATAATGAATGGAATGAAAAACAGAGCATTGTGCTCTTTTGGTATATTTGGTATGAAATTTTTATGAATGACAAAGCTAAACAGAGCAAATTGACAAAGCTAAACAGAGCATATTATGCCTTTTATCAATAAATGCTATGGCATTGGTATGATTGGTATGACAACATTGGTATTATTAAGTTAGAAACAGAATTGCACCATTTATCAGTAAAGATTGTTCAACAGAAAATAAATAACCAAATTGTAATCTATCTTCAACCAAACCACAAGAATAAATGTCACACCCAAACAATAAATTTCAACAATAACTGCATGAACATAACCTTGATAACCATCTGTCATACAACATTGAACAATCTTACCCCATTTCAATATGACCAAAAAACATATACCAAAATACCAAACTATCCTGTCCAGCTATTCCCATATACCAAAAGAGTATGGCCAACCATCCCATACATATATAACCACATATACTAAAATATATAACCACATG
Organism: Panax stipuleanatus; assembly: GCA_020205555.1. Classification (NCBI taxonomy): domain Eukaryota; kingdom Viridiplantae; phylum Streptophyta; class Magnoliopsida; order Apiales; family Araliaceae; genus Panax; species Panax stipuleanatus. Next base: position 157,241,944 of record CM035118.1, read on the forward strand.
GTCTTGCATGCTACTACTACACTAATCTGATCTATACCAAAAGTACAACAAAATATATAACTTAGGCATCATTTTTCTTGCATGCTACTACTACTTCAGCTATGGACCACTTTTCTTCTTCTGCCTTGGTGTTTTAAAGGGCCTGCTTGTTGAAGACTGCGATCCTCTAGTGGATGCTCCTCTTTTTCTTGAATTTTCCTGGTTTGGTGGTGTAGAAGATGGTGGAGTGCAACCTTCCCTAGCTGTTGTTGAGGTCTTCTTCTTTCTCACAAGGGTTGGAGTTGGCATCTGTTTAGAACAAATAGAAACAGTTTGTCATGTAAAGTATGAAATTTAAAATTTTCTGAAATTCTGAATTTTCAGAAAGAACTATGTAATTGATGTTGTGATTTCTTTTAACTTCAAATACTATCAAATAAAGTAAGAAATAAACAAAGAACTAGGTAGAACTTCTACTTACAAAGGTAACTTTGTCTTTGTCTTTTCTAGTCTCACTTGCATTGTCAACCCCTTTAACTATTGTAGTATCCTATGGAATCAAATAGGAATAGTCAAAAAATTAAAAAAGTTACAAATATATGAAAATGGGTATGTATATAAAGATCAAACTTACAACAATTTCAGTAGGTGGCTTAGATAGCTTTTGTGTTCTTCTCTTTCGCCTTGGGGGGCTGATGTTATGGGCATGCAGGTAATTTCCTGGCAGAGTGGGGTGCTTTGGACACCTCAGTCGATTGTGACCCTCTCCCTTGCATAAACTGCAATGCATCTTCCTCCCTTTCCTTGACACCCTACCCACATTCCCACTGGTATTCTGTCCATCTTCCCACCCCTCTTTTCTTCTTAATAGTTGTGGCCTTCCCTTCAGCTTCTTTTTCATAGGTGGAGGTAACAAGATATCACAATTGGTAAAGTCCTAAAAATCTTCCCCAGGCAATACTTCTAAGGTATGAGAATAAGTCTTGATGTAAGTGTCCCTTGTGTACTAGTGAGCCACATAATCTATTGGGTTTCCATATATGGAATGATTGCCCTAACAGCATGACAACAAGGGATTCCTGTCAAATCCCACACCCTACATGCACAACTTTTCTCCACAAGGTTAACAGTGTATCCTCCTCTCCCTCTCTCATTCACTTGAAACTTTGACTGTCCATCCCATAGAGCTTCACAATGTGCAGATTCTAAGATAGCAACATCCAATTTCTTTTTAATCCTTGGGCAGATTTTTTCTTCAGTCTTCAATATTTCATCTCTTTTTTGGTGCAACCTCACCATAATCTGATCATGTATCTCAGCTAGCATGTGTAACACTGGCATATATCTTGCCTTGATGATCCATGAATTGAAGCACTCAGACATGTTGTTATCCACACTGTCAGTCTTTGAGTGAGTCTCAAAAAATGCCTTGGACCAAACTTTGGGATCTTGCTCTGCCAGTTTGTCATGTGCAGGTATGGATACCCTTTTAACCTCTGCCATTGCTCTTTTGTGTGCTACAGTATGAGTTGCCATGGCTGCCTCCCAAAAAGCTGTTTTAAAAGCTTGGGAAGGATACTTCTTCCTCCAATTTGCATAGATATGCCTTGCACAATTTCTATGCTCTGCATGAAGAAGGATATCTTGAATAGCTCCTTTCAACCCCCAAAAATATCAACTATTAGCCACAGAATAGTCAATAAATAATGATCCATGCATTGAATAAATAAATAACAAATAAGATGCTAACCTTTTGTTGGTCAGATATTAAAGTCAACCCATACCCATCTCCCAAAGTAAGATCAGACACCAACAACTGCATGAACCAAGTCCAACTGTCATAATTCTCACTCTCCACCACCCCCACAGCTATAGGAAACATCTGATTGTTCCCATCCCTGCCAACTGCAGATAGAAGCTGTCCACCACACACTATTTTCAGAAAACAGCCATCCAAGCCAATAACAGGCCTACGTCCACCTTTCCAAGCCTTTTTCAGAGCATCATAACACATATAAAATCTCTTAAATCTTGGCACATCTTCAGGATTCAATCTTGTTGTTTTTATGTCAACTGTGTTATTCTTATTACTCTTCAATATCTCAGCCCCAAAGTCCCACACCCTTGCATAATGATCCTTCATAACCTGTTGAATCCCCTGCAGTGCTAACTGTCTAACCCTCATGCACTTAACCTCTGTAACATCCAATTTCAGTTTCAACTTTATTTTTTCTTGCATCTCCCTTAATTTCCAGCTAGGATTCTTCCTAATCTTATTCCCATAGTACTCAGCCAAATACTTGACTGTAGCCAACTTATTTTTGAAGATTCTGGTGCAATTGTGAATATCTAAGATAGACTTAACCTGCCATGTATCAGTCCTATGTATGTAACTAGCCCATAATTTCCATGGACATTCTTTCTCACACTTAACTTGACATCTTTTCAAATCATTGACTGGATACCATAATTTCCTCCCATTTGCAATGGAGTAGTCTCTTATGGCATCTTTAAACTCCCTAATGCTGGAAAATGTCATGTACTCTGAAAATTTTATCGACTTCCTTTTTATCTTCTTGTTGTAAACCTCAACTGACATTCTTTTTTCTTTATCAGGGGGAGGCTCTATGTAAGACCCCAACTTTTATGAATAAAGATTTAATTTTCTTTATATATTATTTCGAAACAGTAAGGTGTTGTTTTGATAAATATGAAAGTTATGGGTGAAATGTGCAAATATTTTAAAATGAGCAAGTGGTTATAAAATATTCTTGTTGTCGGGGAATATTCGTTTGGTCGTGGAATATTCTTATTGTCGGGGAATATTCGTACGACGACGCAGCTATTTGTGGGCCCCACAACGGAATAACTGTCGGATATAGAAAGCGACAGAAATAACCTTTTTTATAAAATAACGGCGTAGTTGTTATCGTTAGTACTATTGAAATACCCGGTGGTTAAAATACAGTGATACGCGGTGTTGCACAGTAACACACGGTATTGCACAATATTTTGAATTATTGAGCCTTATGTGAGAAGGAACTTATTCAATTATTGTTACAGTAATTACTGTTCAATATTTTATATTATTGACTCAATAATTGCTACGTTGATATTTTATATTATTGACTCAATAATTGTTACATTGATATTTTATTGACTCAATAATTGCTACGTTGCTATTTTATATGATTGATTCAATAATGGCTACAGTTGATAGTTTGTATTATTGATTCAATAATTGTCACTGCATAGTATTTCACATTATCAACTCAATAATTCATATTATTTGAATAATATTATTAGATAGCATTATTGACAATGTCTAAGGAAGTTCTGTCTAGGAGGGGTTATTTAATTGCGCGCCAGTAAGGAGAAATCCTTATCGGAAGGCCCCCTCTTTCCTGGGAACGACCTGGTTGTCAATATTGTAGTTCTGTAATATTATTTGTGAATAATTAATTATTGATTTATATGAGGAAAAAATAATTATTTTGTGAATATAAAAGAAGGAATTAGCGCTGATGAGTTTTTATCAATATTTTGGGTGTGGATAATCATCTGTTTATGGATTTCGGATAATTTATGTTTGGAATTTGGAAAAACTTCCTTCTACAAAGTTGTAGAGAATTAAATTTCCTATAGAAGGATAGAATTTGTATTTTTCTGACAAAGAGGCTATTTATTATGAATTATTGAAGTTTCAGAAAATAAATATTTTTTAATGGGTGGGCCCCACTTTTGTTGAAAATTCTGAAATTTTGAAAGCCGCCAGGCGGCGATTTTTTTTTTTTAAAATAATATATTTTATTATTTTAGTCTCCTTTGGCATCCTAAGCTTTTCCTATAAATAGGGTGCTTAGGTTATAATTGAAAATCACACCAGAAATCAGAAGTTTTCTCTCTCTATAATATCGAGCGTATTTTTGTGAGTATTTAGATACTTTGAGTGTTACTATTCAGTGCAAATTTCCTTCGGTATTATATCTGATATTCTAGTCAGAGGTACTATATTTTTGAGGTAAGGGATGTTATTTTCTTTCGTAAATGATGTTATTCTTTTCAATATCATTATACCGAAATATTGGCATAGATTTTGTTATGAAATTCTTATTTTTTTTCCGTCGGGGTTACTATTCACGTATACGGCACTATTCACGAAAAAAATTAAATTTTGTTCTATTTGTCCAAATTGTCTGTTATGGTTTTTATCTTTGATTGTATCCAAGTTTTGAGCTCTATTCTTGAATTTTGCTCCACAAAGTATTATGGAATATTCTTGAACTTTGATAAACTAAAATACGAATCCTTAATCTTATCTTTTATTTCACAGGATTCGTTATTTATATAATTTTTCATCATCCTCAGTCCTAAGTGGTGATATAACTGAATATCTTTGGCCTGTAGAGCAAAGATGAAAGATTACCTGATGAATATCTTTGGCCGTAGTGCAAAGATGACAGGTGTTGAGATGAACATGACCACTGATGATGTAAATGAATATCTTTGGCCTGTAGTGCAAAGATGAATATTTGATTCGAGATGTATATTGATTGATGTTACAGGGATAAAATATTTATGATGAATGGTTATTTTCGCTGCGAATATTGATCTAAAACTTGTTGTCAATAATATTTTATCTGAATTGTTAAAGACTAACGATAATTTATTTTCCATTATCTTAATCATAATATTCTTTACTGAGCTAGTTGAGCTCACCCTTTTCATCTGTTGTCCTCTTCAGGAAATGAGAATGTCGCAAGGACTAGTCGGGTGACAGAATGATGGTCCGAGTTAGAGCAGTAGTAGTCCTCACTATTTCTGATAAATAGTGTGATAATAATTGTAATGAGGACTTAGTTTGAATATTAATATTTTCTACATATTTGTATTGACACTCACAGTTGTGTGGTCGTATTTTGCACGACCGTATGATATAAAGTTTGTATTTGAATTCTGTACCATGTATTTGGCGACTCAGAATGGGTTGGGTTGACTAGACCTATTCTGGGGGGCGTCACACTCTACATAGCAAACATCCTCTTCTTCTTCATTGCTATCAGAAAGAGACCTCAGTACATCACTGTTCTCATATTCACTTTGTCATTCAGGATCATCTGTGTCACTAGTCTCATATTCACTGCCTTCATTATCATGTTCTGCCACATGTTCTGCTTTATTTTCATGTTCTGCCACATTATCATGTTCTGCCACATGCCCTGCCACATGTTCTGCCACATTTTCAGGTTTATCCTCACCCTCTTCATGTTCTTCATCTACCTGATTTTCTCCTTCCTCTCCCTCTTTGCCTGTCTCATGTCTCTCATCCTCCAAGTCTGTGTTCTTGTTCATCTCCCTCTTATACTCCCTAGCCATCCTCCTAGCTTCTACTAATTCTTCATCACTGCAGTCTTCATCAACATCACTATCAGAGATATCTATCTCATTGTAGTGCTCAACTACCCTTTGTTTACCCCCTTTGGACTTCCTTATAGCACCCTTTTTGACATTCTCAGACTTCTCCCCAACCACACTGTCCTCACCCTCACCAATCACATTTTCATCCACAAATTCATTCACATTACCAGCAACATTATTAGCCACAATTTCATCAACATTTTCAATCACATTATCAGTCACATTAATACTAATATGCTCATCCAATATGGAGGTTTAATCAGTATTATATGGTCTACATAGACATCAACTACACCATGTGGCAAGCAAATATTGACCATATCTCTCATACTAGCATCATCATAAACAAGTCTAACCCCATTTGTAATATCTACTCCATCATTTTTAAAATAAACACTTGATTGGGGATGGTAACTGAGTTCAGTAGCTAAGTCATTAATAGTACCCATGCAAATATAATCAACATCCAACCGTGAAATATGATAAACATTACCTCCCATATAGTCACATAAAGGAGCATAGATGAACTTCCCACCATGGTGTACATTCAGTTGCACAATAGTATCCATCTGTAATAAACCACATGAAAAACAGAGCATAAGTTGAAGAAATAAAAATAAATACAGAGCATTCATGTGGGGACAAAAGGGAACCAAAATGTAGTAAATAAATATTTTATATATCTCCCACCCAAGAATCAGTAAATAAAAAGACATGTGGATACAATCAGTTGCTAGTCAATCTAGGGTTTAAAAACAAAAGGGTAATACGACAACAAGTAACACAAAAAAATCAACAATAACTGATGAGGGGACCATCAAATAGGACATACCTGTCGACCGTTACTTGTATCGAGCAACAAACGAGTTTAACCAACAAGTCGATTTTGTTTTGAAATCATACCAAATAATCGATTGTTTGGAAATAGAGTGCAATCGAACAAGTCGTGCTTCAGTTTAGCCAACAATCTGAACTTCAATTGATCGATCACTTTGGAATGGCTGTTTTAGGGCTCAAATTTCTTTATCGATCGAACTTGGAACAAAATGAATATTCACGTTGCTTCTCTTGGCTTCTAATAATAGATGTGGGTCCATTAACTGATATTTGGGTGGAAAATTTTCCCTCCATATCCACCTAATGAAGGCCACATGGACTGGGTACTGCCACATCAACAAAATTGTACACGTCTGCAGCCTCTCGGTTAATTTTCGTCTAAAGTCAAACGACTTGACGGATTTCCTAACGTTGTGTTAGAAAAGTGAGGTTCAGTGAGTTGACTGTAAGAAAAATCGGTTAAGTGACCCACTTGTAAGTTGACCTATAGTACAATGACCAAATAAGCATTTAACCCCTCATTTTCTATCTACATCAAACCCGATAGGCCATTACTGTAGCAGATTTTCTTTTACACCTCATTTGAGAGAATTTATTTAGTTAATTTCAATTTCAAGGCCTTCTTACCGTATGTAATCGCAAAGGTTTTTGATGATGGGGGTTGTGAAAATAGAAATTATAGATTCTCTAGACCCAAACATAGCTTACAATTTTTGAATGAGTGGTGGTCCATAAATTTAGATTGAGTACTTCATATCTTACATTTTCAAGCCTGTAACTTGCATTCTCTCTCTAAGGTGCTCTAGTGCTCTCTTTTTCCTCTGACAAAGTTAAACACATAGTTGGTTAGAGCTTCCACCTAATTGGCGTTGATTTTTGAATCGACGATTGGAACATGTTGACAAACTCATTTTCATTTATTATTTTGTGATCATGTGTCTAATTGAATTTTTTGGTTGTGTTTTTACAAGGATCAGATTCTGAAGAAATGAGTAGCAAAACCCCAGACAGGGAATCATCCTAAGAAACCCTGAACCAAGTTAAAACTTGTGCGGATTGTGGAACCACAAAACCCTCTTTTTGGAGAGGCGGTTGGCTCTAAGATTTGATTTTCATCTAGGTATATCTTGATTTTTGATTTGATCAGTGATTTGGGTTTTTACTGATTTTGTGATCTGAGTTTATGATGCAGTCATTGGGCAATGCATGTCGAATCAGAAGCAGGAAGAAGAGAAGGGCAAATTGGACATAAATAATTAATTAACTTTAAAAGTGGCCCCAACTTGTAGAAATATCAAATAAGACTGTGGAAATATTAATCCCCATTATTTAAACATGGAATTCCACTCTTATTCCCTAATAAGATGATTTTAGAGCATTCACAATAGTTTTTTTTATTTTTATCCTTACTCTGCAGTCTATTAGGTCATTCTGTAAAATAGGGATTCAATTTTTTCACTATATACCCAACAGGTTCCTTATATTGATTCTTTAAATAATGAAATTTAAAAGTTAGAAGTTAAAATTTGAAAGTTCTAACAGTCAAAATATTAAATTAATAATAATCTTATAATTTATACAAGAGAATATAATTTATCAATTATATTTCACTGTAAATAAATTTTATTTTATTTTAAATTTGAAGTAATTTATGGAGTGAGTATTGAATGGATTGTATCTGCAAATGTACATAAGATCAATATTAACTTTAAAAAAATTAATTTGTGATATTTTTAAATTTAAATTTAATATGAATCATTTAAAATTTGAAAATAATAAATTTTATAATTAATAGTACTTTTATAATATTTATAATTATATTGACATAAATTAAATAAATTTATATCAATTTTAAATTTGAATATGTTTGAAATTAATTTTTTAAATATAAGTTAATATTAATTTTATAATTTGAAAATGAAGTAGTAAAAAAATATCAAGATATGTATAATTAATGAGTTGTCCACTTAAATGAGGGTGTGAAATTTTATTTTGTATATAGAGAGAATGGTATTTTGACTCCCTCATACTGGGGAGTAAAATCATATATAGGGATTAAAATAGAGAGTCAAATAAAGATAAGAAAACTGTTGGATAATGATTTGTTGATGTATTCCTCAAAATTGGGGATAGAGAGTTAATTAGAAAAACTGTCGTGAATGCTCTTATAAGTTTATTTAGTTAGGGGTGCTTTACTATTCCTTCCCCACAGATCTGATTACTATGAAGTTAACTTCATGATAAGTGTTAGTCAATTGATCAATATATTGCTGACACGCAGAGAAAAAAATTATCTCTCGACCTGCGTAAAATATTTACAAATTCAAAATTAATATTAACAGAGGGAGTAGTTTAGTTTTAAATTACATCTAAATTGTACTATTAATTTAAAAATTTTAATACTTTCAAAAGTTAAATAAATTACATGTTAATTTTGATTTTGAAAAATCAAACTGGAATACCAGTTGGCGAAAAATCCAGTTACCATTGATCGATCCAAAATCATTACTAATAAATAAGAATTTGTTGAGGAATTATTAAGTTGTTGGGACTAATGTTGTATTTGTTTACGTCTTAAAGACTCTTAAGAGCCCTACGTCTAATTCGATAAAATCTTCAAGTTGTTTGATAGAAAAAATTATCCCTCTTTATATCTTTAAATTGGTATGAGAGAAACTCAAATTTAAACTATTAAGAGTTTATGTCTCTTAACGAAATTACAATTCTAAAGTTTAAGATCATTATTGATTTTTAAAAAGTCAATTTGAGATATATATTTTAAAATTCAAATTTAAAAATTATGAAACATTATCTTTTAATGAGTATTACTTTTTTGATATTTCTCAATATTCATCACTATATAAACTAAAATCAAAGAAATTCATGTCTATTATGAGTTTGAAAATATTTTAAATTAATTTTATGAAGACATTAATGATCTTATATTTTGAAACGCAAGAAATATAATTATTATATTGAACTATTACGCTATATTGTTGTTCTATTAAACTTGACACATTTTATTTCTTTAATGTAATAGTCATCATATTATACAATATTGTTGCTATTTTTTAGGTGATTTGTTTAATATTTATTCACTAGAGTGTATATATATATATTTAGCAATATTATTCAATTGTTTTTTTATTAAATTGCATATTTAAAATTATTAAATTAAAATGATAAAATAATATTATTCAAATATTTTTTATTTTTTATTTACCAAATAAGTTTTGAGATTCAATATTATTTCACTCAAATATATTAAGTATTCAAATTTTAATTGCTAAATTTTATGTTTGAGTTGAGTAAGTATTGAAAGTAATTAATTGGACCATGCATGCACGTTGGATTTGGTTTAAAGCCACCTATCATTGTTGTCAGTGTCAGTAGTCAGTCTCAGTCTCTCTCCTGTCATGTGTGTGGTTGGGGACTTGGGGGAGATTATCCTACGCTACAAACTTAAGCCGCGGGAGGTAGCCCATAAAAGAAATAATGCTATGTAAAAATGAGACACATATTGTTCACATCTATATATATATATATATATATTTATTTGTGAGCCTTACATGTTACGTGAGGTTCACAGTATATATATGTATATATGTGAGCATTACGTATTTTATTTTAATGTGATAGTAGCATAACTGCCATTAAAGCTCTTGTATTTTTCTTTAAAAAGGATTATATCCGCTCCTCCGCTGAAAGATATATAGTGTTTTTTTTCCCTGGATACGTTTTTAGTTTAGTTTAATTTGAAACTTTTATTTTGGGATTTTTATAATTTTTAAAAGTTTATTCAAGTACATCATCACTATTACTCCCTCCGTCCCTTAATATAAGATTTTTTAAACTTGTGCACAAGCATTAAGGAAATGATTGTATAACATTAAATATAATATCAAATGTCTATATTATCCTTGTATTGAAAAAAGATATTATTATTTATTGGGCAAAAAATAGTGAGAGAACCAAAGTTATATTTAATACTTGGGGTAATATTGTAAACTAAGCAATTAATACTTACTTAAAAATCTAAAACGTTATATATTAAGGGACAAAAAAACTTTTCAAAAACATTTTATATTAAGGGATGGAGGGAGTATTATAAATGAGAATCAAAGTTAATTGAGATTAAACATCACATTAATATCAATTTTAATCATTAGACTATATATGGACTACAGCTTTAAAAATTAAGCGCGAGTAAAAGTTTTATTGATTTTGAAATGTAATTTATTTAATTAAAAAAACATTAATACGTACAAATGTATCTTAATGAATTTCAAGCCAAACAAATCAACCAAGGGAGGGAATCATAGTAGGTAGAGTAAACAATAGAGAGAGAGACCCATGAATCACCCAACCCATATAAACAAATTAATTTATTAATTATGTATCATGCATGTATGATGAACTTGTCATTCCATGATTAATTGTCTGAAAAAGTCAAAGTCAAAGAAGTTAATTAATTATGTTTAATTGAATCAAGTCTTGATCTTCTCTACTAGCCTCTAGCTAGTTAGCTAGCTTACTGGTCGTGCAATTTCACATGCGTAGTGCAAAGCAGCGTGAAGCTCGACTTTTGTTCAACCTCCCACCAAGCCTTGGCCACTATTCCATCATGTGCTGGCACATAATCCTAATTAAACATGCATGCATGAAATTAATTAAAAATGAAAATTATCTATCTATCCATATATATATCTATATATATCTATATATATATACAATTACTCCGTACGTATAGACGTACCGGGAACTTGTAGTCTAGTGCTGCTATGTACGTACCTCAAGTTTTTGAAGGAGTTCCGTAGCGGTGGGAGCAGATACAATGATGTGACGCTGAGAGGGCATAATGAAGCCGTCATCTACTGCTTTGTCGATGAAGGTTAGCAGAGAATTATAGTAACCATCCACATTTAGCAAACCCACCTGCACAACCGATCGAACATCATCATTTCAGAGAAACACTTTTTCAACAATAATACTAATAAAACTCTTGCTGGTTTGTTGTGGATCCCAAGCTGGGCCCATGTTATCACCTCTAATAACTCTTCCAAAGTTCCATACCCACCTAGTAGTAGTAGTAGTAGTATAATTTAAATATTAAATAATTGCATTAATTATTTATTTAATTTCCCCAAAAAACGAAAAGACAATGATTTTTAGCTAGAGAGAGAGAGAGACCAGGTAATGCAATAAAACAGTCAGAATGGCGGGTCATCTCAGCCTTCCTTTGGTGCATGTTGGCTACCGGTCGTACCTCCCCAACAGTCTCACCAGTTATCTGTTAGTTTCCAATATTTATTAGTAATTCATTCATTCCCTCCCCCCCCCCCTCCCCCCTCCCCCCAAAAATAAAATAAAATATTTCTACCAACCAAATACATTAGAATTTGTGTTATAACATGCAAGAAAATTCCAAGTAAAAAACCTCTTTGGCCATCAGAGTCCTTGGGATGATTCTGTGAAAGAAATTAAAGAAAACAACAATAAATTTTGAATGAATGAAAGGGAATATATATATATATATATATATATATATATATATATATATATATATATATATATATATATAGCTGGAGTAGTATATAAAATAGAAAAAGATTGTTAGTATGTACCCTAAGACGTGTCCTCCGCCTCGATGGACTTCTTGAGAAACCAAGCCCATTAAGCCTATGCTGCCTCCACCATAAACAAGATCTAAGCTCCTTGACACCTTATTTTCATATCAAACGTGTACGTACGTAAACATAAAACTACTATATCAACCCAATAACTACGTACGTACGTACTGATGCATACGTAATTAAAGAACCCTGATATTAATTATGTTAAAAGCATACCTTAACTATGTGTATCAATTAGTTAATACTCCATTTTAGTAAAGAATATATATGTCACGTACAAATATTCATATATATATATATATATATATATATATGTTAGGCAGGTAGGTAGGGACGGTACGTACCAGCTCTTTGCCTAGATCAAGCGCAGCATCTTTGTAGCAAATTTTCTTTCCAGCACTACTTCCACAGAAGACACAAACCCTTTTAAATCTTGAAGACTTGACATTAGTAATCACTGCCGCCGCCGCCTTCTTCTCATCCTCCATCTCTATTTCCTTCTTAATTTCTCTTTTTAAACCTATGTCTGTCTGTCTCTGTGATATTTCTTGTACTCTGTTTGGCTTGAAAAAGAAGATAAAAGAGGTTTTCCTTTTCCTGTCACAAGGTAAGGTCCCAGCCCAGCACAATAAACAAAAGGGGACACAAGGACACTGTATATATATATATACACGCATAGGGGAAAGGGCAAAGAGTGGATAGGATGATGCTTGTATTGATGTTGCGCCACGTGGCTACAGCAATCAGGAAAATATATAAAATAAATAGACTTATTACCCCCTTCGGCCCTTTCTCCCTGGATATTCCAATTTAATCATGTCTTTTATTAAACCAAATTCTATTGTATAATATTCTTTCCTTCTTTTCCAGGAATTTATGGGGTTTTGGGACCCACTAAAAGTTAATAGAATAACACAAGTGGGAGTTGATAAGTCTCAATGTCTAAGCTTTCATGTCAATGAATCTCCAAATCGCTGGGAAACTCTACAGAAACTACTACTACTACATTCTCTCCTACCCAAAATCAAAGTGCATGCATTGGAGGGGTCGGAAGATTCCTAATTAAACAGGTATAATTAATTAAATAAACTCCAAACTTTTAGATATAAACAACATATGCACTAATTAATCCTCATCCCCGGCCTCTTTTGGTCTTACTTCTTCCAGCGTATATAATCAGAGAGTTAATGTTACCATTGCTTTGTATTGAAAAAATAAATCTTAATTTCAATATATATATATATGTATATATAATACTTACGACAACAGTCTAGCACTAATAGTTAAATATCAGATCATATCGATCGGTACGGTTGTGGGTTCAAAATTTCATAAAAACATTTTCTGGCGGCCAAAAAATTGTGTCATACTTAAACAACATGGAGTACTATATAAGTAGCATATAAGAACTGCCATATATAAATCCATGTCCCACTATATATGAAGATATTAAAGCATTCGATGAGGATAAGGTTAGTAAATTATACCACATGCATGCGTACTTTTTGAATTAAGTTTGTTAACGCCAAGTTTTGCCGGCGCGTCCAATCACCAAATCTACGCGCTCAAACCTGCACAATAACACGTCACCAACGAAGCTTGACGGCTGGGGCCGCCGGGTGATAGCTCCGGTGTGAGAATAAGTACAGGCTGATCACAAGGTTAACAATGGAGGCCGCAATGTATAGTGCTCAAGTGAATAATAATAATGATTACCTGTTACCATTAGGTTAAGCCTTGTATTTATAGTCATTCTCACCACCTCTAGAGCCCATGTCCCAGTCAAGTTAGGACTCCTAAACATGACAGTTACCATTGTTTGGGTCCAACTCAATCTCTCTTGAAAGTACAAGTTGGTGGTCATCCAACCATTTGCCTTATGAGAATTAGTATGGAGATAGGATTAGGGTTAAGACCCTTAATCCTTTAGACTCCTTATTGCTCCGGGCTCCAACCGAGAAATATCCTTCGGTATGGACCTTACAAAGTGGTCTGAACCCCATCCCGAAGGGCTTGGTAGTCCGATCCCGATCATTGCCTATTCGGTCTAGACTCCGGCCCGAAGGACTCGGTAATCCGATCCTGTTCATCATTATGTTGGTCTGGGCCCCGGTCTCGTGGACTAAGATGCCCGATCCTGATGATACCAGCTAGGTTTGGGTTCTGGCCCAAATAGCTCAGATACCCGATCCCGAACCCTGCTATCCCAATCTGGGCTTCGTCCCATTGGGCCCGGTAAGCTCCCCTCGGCCCAAGCCTTCTGTACATGTAGGGGTCGGTGGATTATACCCGATCATTGCCCCCCAGTCTCTCATTATAACAAGCCTTTAATGGGATATTTAATGAGAGATTTAAAGAGATGCCTAGGTAATCCAACCGACCTAATTAATGTGGTACACGATACACAAGAAATGAACGGCCCAACGTCATTATTAGCCGCCTGTTGAGATTCGTGCAGCATCAGTATAAATACCTTCCCACCCACGACACCCATTTTTTACGAACACTCTTTGTCTAAGCTCATTTCAAAAAAATTTCCGGCGAGCACGATTTCCGTCGAGAGGTTTCTTGTTCTCCGACCAGTCCTTTTACCACCCAAATCACCTCACTTTCACCTATTTTTTGTTCTAATGGCTGATTCCGGCATTCTTCCAGCTGCTTCCACCTCCGACTTGCCCCCTACCATTGAGTTCACTCCTGATTCAGCCGAAATGGTCGCCATTGTCACCATCGCCAGCACCGATTTGGTGCCGATTGACCTACCGGAAGCTCCCACCGGGGACTCTACTGATGGAACCGAGGCGCGGATCCGGTCTGTCTACCGCTCTGAGACGGACTTCTCCCATATCAACACCAAATCCACCATCACCCCCACCCAACTTTCAGACGCTCGGGAACTTTTCAATGTTCCCCAAGAATACAAGCTTCGGGTGCCAAGACCCGACGAGAGGATGTTCTGGCGCCCCGAAGGCAAGTGGGTAGCCGTCCCGACGTACGCTCTGAGGTATGGGGTCCGCTTCCCGCTTTATGAGTTTATTGTGTCGTTTCTCTGCTTTGTGGGGATCGGGTTCGCACAACTTGTGCCGAACTCGTATATCCACTTAATAAGCTTCATCGCCATCTGTCAAGAGCTAGGGGTTCCCCCCAGTCTTGATTTTTTCTTCGTATTATTCACGGTCGGCAAGTCGAAGGAGCCTGGCTTTCGTCAGTTGAACCGGATTTTCGGCCGTGCTACGTTCGTAAGAACCCCTTCCAGCAACAAGGGGTGGCACAACCAGTGGATGTTCATCAAGGGGACCGATCTTCAGTTACTTCCGAACTGGTCGTCTCCCGATGACACCATTGTGAAAGTAACGACCTTCCCCACTGCCCGAAGAGATGAATTTCGAACCTTCTACCAGAAGGTGAAAAAGACTATGTGGAGCCTGGACACTCTGGCCGATGAGGTCTGGCTGTACAAACATGGATGTAAGTTTTCCCCACGATCTCGCTTGTCCTTCCCTTTCCTTTTGTTTTGTTTTGTCCTAATTTCTGACGTGTTATTTCCTTCTGTAGTGACCATCTTCAAGCCGAAGGGCCTCGTTGAGTCTATCTCTCCTCTCCCCGTTCGGTCTGGCCCGACCCACCTACTGCTTGGGGATGGTGTCACCGAAGGGGAGTCAATGCCCATCTCTGAGCTCTCCGTGGATTCCTCTCCTGCTCCCCCGAGGGATGTCACGCGGATGTCTCAGGCTGAGAAGGTGGCTTTGCTGAAAAAGGGAAAGAATAGGGTTCTGACGAAGGCCCCCCCCAAGCCATCTTCTCAGAAGCCGAAGGTGTTGGAGTCGGCTCCTCCACCAACTTCTGAAACGAAAGTCCTTGAGGATCCCGAGGAGACCGAAAATGAAGTTGTCAAACCTCGCCCCAAGCGATTGAAACCGAAGCTGGTGGATGAGGCTGATCTCCAGGTCATCCCGGTTTCTACGCCTGCTGTTGAGGTAGATCCGTCTCCCAAGGCTGGTCCTTCCTCGGCGTCCGATTCATCCAGGGGTTCGCCTCCAGCAAGTTTTTGGCCAAAGAGCCCCTCGGAAGTATTCCCCTTTGATGCCCTGGATCATTTCAAACTTCCCGGTGATGATGCTCGGTTCAAGGGGCATTCTACCGAGGGCCTCTTGGTCTCTTACATTAAGGCCCAGTGTCAGGTAATTCCGAAGTCTTTAGAATTTGTATCCTCTGAATATCTGCCTATCCATTATTGACCTATTTCTTTTTTTTTCCGATGTAGGCTAACGCTATTCTGGCCCGAGCTATCCCCCGGTTGTTAAGGCTACTAGGAAGGAGATTCAGCTTCGGGCCGATGTGGAGCTACTCGAGGCGGATGTTCGAGGTTTATCGGCTGATTTGGCTAAGGAGAAGGAGAGTCATGCCGATACTCAAAATAAAGTGACATTCGCCGAACGTCAAGCCACTGAACACCAGAGGCTCCATCTGAATCTGCAGAAGGAGTTTGTGGCGCTTGACGGCTATAATAAACAGCTCCTCGAGGAGAGGACCCTTCTGAAAGAGAAGGACCTGGATCAGCAGAACGCCCTTCTGATCCTCCAGAGTCAAATTTCCGAGATGCACGCCCAACAAATAGTGTTGATGAGGGAGAATTCGTCTCTGGAGTCAGATCGTGCCGAAGCCATACAGCGAGCTGTTCAACAATACCGAAAGTCTCCTGAACTCCGTGAAATGGTCATGGCCCAGTTTGCTGAAGGCTATGACGCTCATCGGAAGAGTGCTCGGGGTAAGATGGATACCGCTGGTTTGGATGCTGCTGTCCTCGATTCTTCCGAAGGAGAGTCTGATTCCGGAGAGGATGCTGATGGCGAGGCTCCAGATCCATAGTTTAGGATTTCACATGTAATTTTTGTCTTTATTTCTTTTGTAACTTTGCCCGATCGGTTCTGCGTGTAACTTTTTCCGATCAGTTCAAGTTGTTTTGTAACTGTTCTGATCGGATTTGTTCATCGCTAGTCCGAGGGGTTTTGTAAACTTGTAGAATTTGAATGAAGATCAGAAAGATTTTGCGAAGAGAAATCTACTTTATTTTATTAATGTATAAAGCAGCTTACATAAGCGAAAGTAAATTACATGACTTTTACTGATAATATTTTCTAAGTCTTCCAGCATGCCATGTATTTTTTACCTCTGTACCGTCTAACGCCCGAAGCCGATAAGTTCCCGACTTCGGCACTTCAGTTACTTCATAAGGTCCCTCCCAGTGCGGCATTAACTTGCCCGTGTTCTGGGGGGTTGATGCCTCTGCTTCTCGAAGAACCAGGTCCCCGACCTCAAACCTCCTTTGCTTCACATTCTGATTGTAATGTCGGGCCGTTCTCTTCTGGTATATAGCTAGCCTTATCGATGCTGAATCCCGAACCTCATCCAACAGATCCAAATTCAATCATAAACCATCATCATTGTATAATTCTTGGTACTGACTGATTCGAAGTGTTGGTGATCCGATCTCAACGGGTATCAGTGCATCGGTTCCGTAGGCTAGTCTGAACGGTGAGTCACCTGTAGTGGTCCTCGGGTTAGTCCGATACGCCCAAAGGACACTGAGAAACTCTTCGGGCCATCTTCCCTTTAGTTCATCCAACCTTCTTTTGATTCCTGTGAGCAGGATCCTGTTGGTGACTTCTACCTGTCCATTGGATTGGGGGTGGGCCACAGAAGTCTTTCTGTGTTGGATACCTAACTCCTTTAGGAAAATTTCGAATTTAGACCCCATAAATTGTCTGCCATTATCCGAGACCAAGACCATCGGAATGCCGAACCGGTAAACAACATACTCCTTAAAGAACTTGAGGCACTCTTGTTCAGTAATCTTATGTAATGGTTTGGCTTCCACCCACTTTGTCATGTAGTCGATTGCGACGATTACGAAAGTGACCTGCCCTTTTGCCTTCGGTAATGGTCCCAAGATATCAATCCCCCACATAGCAAATGGAATAGGGGATAAAACTGAACACAACTCTTCGGGAGGTCTATGTGGGATAGAACTATGTAACTGACACTTTGGACATTTTCTGACGTAGTCCTTTGCGTCTTGGAAGATGGTCGCCCAATAGTATCCCTGCCTCATAATTTTGTAAGCCAATGACTTGGCCCCCATATGATCCCCACAGATTCCTTCATGCACTTCCCTCAGTGTATACTCAGCTTTCGAAGGTGTCAGACACTTCAATAAAGGAGAGGTGAATGCCCTACGGTACAGATCCCCATCGATAAGAACGAAGTTAGAACTCCTGTGTTTGATTTTTCTAGCGTACAAACGATCCGAAGGCAGAATCCCATCGGCCAGGTAAGTAATATAAGGCATAAGCCAACAGTCGAGCCGATCCAGGGTCAGTACGTCTGTCCTTTGAATACTAGGTTTGTCTAATACTTCTAAGTATACTGATCCGGTGAAAGAACTTGCTTCGGTTGTGGCTAGTTTGGCTAGGGAATCTGCTACCGTATTGTCTGTCCGATCGATCCCCAGACAGCTGTACGACTCGAAGTATGAGAGTTCGTCCTTTACCTCCGCCGGGTATTTTGCCATTCGGGCCCCTCGGGTCTCATACTCTCCCGATATGTGCTTAACCACCAGCTGGGAATCACTGTACACCATTATCCTTTTCACCTCCAGGCATTGGGCTAGTCTAAGTCCGGCCAAAATGGCTTCGTACTCGGCCTCGTTGTTGGTAGCCTTGAATCGAAACCTAATGGCCTGTTGGACTCGGAACCCTTCGGGACTAGTCAGAATGACCCCCGCTCCGCTGACGTCCGAGGTAGATGACCCGTCCACGTAGAGGGTCCAGGCAGTTTGTAGTGATCGAGCTTTGATGACCGAAGTTACATCTGGTCCGCTGAAAGAACACTCCACAACACTCCACAACAAAATCCGCTAAGGCCTGTCCCTTAATGGCCGTACGGGGATGGTATTCTAAGGCGAATTGAGTTAGTTCCATTGCCCATGCAGCTAACCTTCCCGAGACTTCGGGCCTGTGCAGTACTTTTTTCAAAGGTTGATCAGTGTAGACTATTATTAGCCGACCCTGGAAATAGTGCCGAAGCTTCCGGTTTGCAATGATCAGAGCGTAGGCGAACTTCTCCAGGTTAGGGTATCTGATTTCTGCATCTCGAAGGACGTGGCTGACATAGTAGACCGGGAACTGCTTTCCCGTTCTTTCCCACACCAGTGCTGCCCCCACAGCCATCGAGCTGGCAGCTAGGTATAGATATAATGGCTCCGAGGGGATCGGTTTCATCAGCAAAGGTGCCGAGGACAAGTATTGCTTGATCTCCTGGAAGGCGTCTTCGCACTCGGAGGTCCACTGGAAACTCTTCTCATTTTTTGGCCCCTTTAGAGTGTCGAAGAACGGCAAACACCTTTCGGCTGATTTTGATACGAACCTTCTAAGAGCCGCGATCCGACCTGTCAGCCTCTGCACATCTTTGTAAGACTTCGGGGATTTCATATCTAGTACCGCTTGGATCTTCTCCGGGTTTGCCTCGATACCCCTCTTGCTAACTAGATAACCCAGGAACTTCCCTGACCCTAATCCGAAGGTACACTTTGTTGGGTTCAGGCGAAGCTTGTATGTTCGAACCGTTTCAAAGCAGTTTTCCAGGTCCACCAGATGATCCCGAACGGACACATTTTTTACAATCATATCGTCTACGTAGACCTCCATGCTTCGGCCTAGCTGCTTTGTAAACACATAGTTCATCATTCGCTGATAAGTGGCCCCTGCGTTCAGCAGTCCAAAAGTCATATTCCGATATGCATAAATGGCCCGATGCGTGATGAAGCTTGTCTTCGAGATGTCTTCCTTAGCCATTGAGATTTGATGATATCCTGAAAAAGCATCCATGAAGCTCAGCATGCCGTACCCTGAAGTGGCATCAATCAATTTATCAATGTTGGGCAAAGGGTAGAAATCTTTCGGGCACGCCTTGTTCAGGTCTGTGTAATCAATACAGATTCTCCATTTCCCATTCTGTTTCTGAACCAGCACCACGTTTGCCAGCCACTCCGGATAATCAATTTCGAAGATAAACCCTGCCTCCAGTAATTTAGCGATCTCTTCGTCGATAATTTTCTGCCTCTCCGGGGCGAAGATTCTTCTCTTCTGTATGACCGGCCTCTTATTAGGATCCACTTCCAGTCGGTGTAGTGCTACTGATTTGTCCACCTCGGGCATATCGCTGGGTACCCATGCAAAGATATCTGCGTACGCCCGAAGCAGATCAATCAACCCGGTCCGAAAGGGTTCAGTCAATCCTGAACCGATCTTTATCATCTTTTGCTCGTTCCCCAAGATCAGTTGTATATCCTCTGTTTCTTCGGCTGGTAATGCAAGTGGCTCTGTACTACCTTCTATAAAGGGTTCTATCTCAATAGCCATCGTCTGCTTCTGCTTGCTTATCCCGGTTCCTGAAGAGATCAAAGTATTCCGATAACACCTACGAACGATATCTAGGTCGCCTTTTACCTCTCCGATTCCGTTCGGTGTGGGGAACTTGATCTTGAAATGAGGTATGGAGGTGACCGCATGTAAGGCTGCCAGGGTCGGTCTTCCCAATATGGCGTTGTAAGCCGAATCTACCTGAACAACGAAGAATCTGACCATAATCTCCAGTTGTTGGGGAGCTGTGCCAAACTTAACCGGTAACTCGATGGTGCCCGACACATGCACCGGGTCGCCACTGAATCCGTACAATGGCCCTTCCCCTCCCAGTTCCATCTTCTTTCCGCCTAGGTCCATCCTCTGATAAGCATGTGTATACAGTATATCGACCGATGATCCGTTGTCCACCATCATCCTTCTCATGTCCACTGGTCTGACCTGAGCCGTTATCACCAATGCCCCATCATGCGACTCTATGGTATTCGAAGGGTAGTCTTCATCTGAGAAGGAAATAACTGTCCCCGGGAAAACCTTTTCCTTTTTTACTGAGGACCCTGCAACCGATAAGACAGCGTCTAGATGTTCACATCTTTTTCGTCCTGTCACGCGCCCTACGGAACCCCCGGATATAACATCAATCACCCCCCGAGCGGGCTGGTTCTGATTTGGCTGGGTTTCTCGGGCCTGAGTCCTGTCTTCTTCTATTGGTTGAGTCCTGGCATTTTCCCGGCCGGCCACATACTGAACCAACGTCCCATTCTGAATGTTTTTCTCGATGAGATCCCCCAGATCAAGGCATTCCTCTGTCGTATAGCCCACGTTCTGATGGTAATTGCAGTACCTATTTTTGCTGCGCTTCCCCGGTTTCGGCCTCGTCCTGCAGGGCTCATAGAAGGGTTTGTCCTTGATATCTTCTAATATTCTTGCACGGTCGGTGTTGAGGGGAGTGAATACCCTGTTGATGCTTCTGCCCGGGAAGGGTGGACGGCCATTGCCCGATCCCCCACTGTTATAGTTTCTTTTCCCTTGATTATCTGATCTCCCCTGACTGTTGTCCGATCGCTGGTTGTTCGGCTTGTCTCTGTCCCTAGACTTGTCGTGTGAAGGTGGCTTGAAATTTCCCATTGCCTCTTCAATGGCAATGAACCCTTCGGCCCGATGAAAGGCTTCAGTCAAGTCCGAGGGTGGGTTGATCACCAGGTCTTTCATCAATTTCTTTGACCTCCCCATATCTAAACCCGTTGTGAAGAATCCCAAAGCCTGTGGTGAATTCAATTCTGCCACCGATCCCACAGCCTCCCGAAACCTTTTGACGTAGGTGCCAAGAGTCTCGTCCGAACGTTGTTTCACTTGCATGAGGGAAGCTGTGATCTTTCCCCTTCTCTTGTTGCTTCCGAACCTAGCGTGGAATTTTTTCCGAAGGTCGTTCCAAGAACTAACCGTTCCCGGTGCCAAAGTTCCCATCCACTCTCTGGCACTCTTCTTCAAGGTGGTTGCAAACATATGACACTTTGCTGCGTCCGAATGCCCATAATATGTCATCAACCTATCATATCCATCCGAATGGTCATACGGGTCTCCCATTCCGTCGTATGTCTCCATCGGGGGCATTTTCTTTTTTGGGTCAGCAGTGACTTGATTAATCTCGGACGAGAAGGGCGAACTGTGGCAGCTCGAGGGTGTTCCCACTTGATTTTTCACGACCAGAAGCTTCTCTAACTCCGCGACTCTTCGAGCAAGGTGGTCGGTATCTTCCTTACGGGAAGAAGGTCTGCGCCTGTCCTCCTCATATTCGGGAGATCCGATTTTCGCCCTCTGTCCCGATCGGCCCAGGCGTTCAGATCTTCTTTCGGGGGAACGACTCCTTCTTTGGCTCCTCCTTTCCCGAGAATGGCTTCTGTATCGGCTTCTGTTCCTTCCCGTCTCACGTTGTCGTGGAGATCTAGATCGGCTTCGATGTCTGTGCTTCTTCGAAGAAGCCTCCTGTTCTCCAGCCACCTTAGCCATCTGCAACTCCAATTCTTCTTGCTGGAGACGCAAGGCCAGCATAACGACTTTGTTCTGTTGTATTCTGGTCAACAGAATAAACTGACGCTGGTCCTTGCTGTTCTCCACCCGATCCTCCTCCCGTCGTTCATAGGCCTGAGACTGGTTGTCTTCTACGCGGGTGTGCTGAGGGATCTGAGTACGTTAACTGGGGACGAACAGCTGTCTTCGTGCCGACTAGACCTGCACCGAATTGCCTTCCTGGTTGCTGGGTCCCAATCTATCTTTGACCGATGCCCTAACTAGGGTCGTCGGGTGGGTTTTGGCCTTTTCCTGGTTTGAGGCTCCACCGTCCTTAATGGCCATGTCCTTTCTACCGGAAAAGTACAAACGTGGTTGACTAGAGCACTAAAGCCCTCCTTCTAGCGCCAATGTTAACGCCAAGTTTTGCCGGCGCGTCCAATCACCAAATCCACGCGCTCAAACCTGCACAATAACACGTCACCAACGAAGCTTGACGGCTGGGGCCGCCGGGTGATAGCTCCGGTGTGAGAATAAGTACAGGCTGGTCACAAGGTTAACAATGGAGGCCGCAATGTATAGTGCTCAAGTGAATAATAATAATGATTACCTGTTACCATTGGGTTAAGCCTTGTATTTATAGTCATTCTCACCACCTCTAGAGCCCATGTCCCAGTCAAGTTAGGACTCCTAAACATGGCAGTTACCATTGTTTGGGTCCAACTCAATCTCTCTTGAAAGTACAAGTTGGTGGTCATCTAACCATTTGCTTTATGAGAATTAGTATGGAGATAGGATTAGGGTTAAGACCCTTAATCCTTTAGACTCCTTATTGCTCCGGGCTCCAACCGAGAAATATCCTTCGGTATGGACCTTACAAAGTGGTCTGAACCCCATCCCGAAGGGCTTGGTAGTCCGATCCCGATCATTGCCTATTCGGTCTAGACTCCGGCCCGAAGGACTCGGTAATCCGATCCCGTTCATCATTATGTTGGTCTGGGCCCCGGTCTCGTGGACTAAGATGCCCGATCCTGATGATACCAGCTAGGTTTGGGTTCTGGCCCAAATAGCTCAGATACCCGATCCCGAACCCTGCTATCCCAATCTGGGCTTCGTCCCATTGGGCCCGGTAAGCTCCCTTCGGCCCAAGCCTTCTGTACATGTAGGGGTCGGTGGATTATACCCGATCAAAGTTCATTAAAAAGAAGTTGCATATTTGGAGTTCTTGTTGCGGATTAATTACTCCTCTTACTTAATTATTTTCTAAAACAGGATTCCATATATAAATTCCTTGTATATTAATACCAATAAGTGGTCAATTGATAAGAAGAAAACTGAAGGTATCAAATATATAAAGCCGGAAGACAAGGACGTTTGGCATAAACAATTTTTAAAGTTTTTTTTTTTGCTTTTTCAAAAAGACCCTTCCAATTTCAAGATAATTCCTAATTTGTCGTTTTATATTAATTTATTTTTGCCTTTTTGTTTAGTTCTTTAAATTTTATAAAATTCCTATTTTTACCACATAAGTAACGCATATGCCACCGGGTACACTAGTACATGTAATGGTGGAACGCCATCAAAATATATACTACCTTTGTTGACCCAAAAATATTATAAAAATAAAAATTGAAGGACAATATTGTAAGACGACAAACTAGAAGTTGATTTTTTTTATTTTACTCCATATATCTTAAAATCAGTAAAAAGGAAAAATAAAAAATTAAATAAGGGGACCTATGAAAGTAGCTTTTATCTAACTCTTTTTTTTGTTGCTAATTTAAGCTGAAATCTTAATATTTCTGCCTTAGGCAGGAATGAATTCAAGACCTCTTGAACTCCAAATCTTATGAGTAGTTGTTTTATCATTGAGTCAAGAAGGACTTGGTACTTTTATCTAACTTTGACCCTTTTATTTTCTAAGAAAGTACTTGGTAACGAAGTGTAAAATTCCTTTATGCTAATGTATGTTTTTTTGACTTTTGACCTCTAAAAATATATATATTCTTGGCATCATTCTCCCAAGTTATTGTGTAACCCGATGAAAATGAAGTATATTTAATTGATTATATAAAATATTTGTTAAAGGCTTTAACTAGAACATAATTTAACTCATTAAGCTTTTTTTAATGAAATGAAGGCATACAAGCTATATATATATATATATATATATATATATATATATATATATATATATATATATATATATATATATATATTATAAATTGAATTAAAAAAATAGAGCATTTCCCTTTCGGTAAGTGATTATGTGGAAGTGCATGTAAATGATTGAGAAACAAATATTTAACGTTAACCCATGAAACGCCCTTTATCAACGAACTTAAAGAAAAGCTCCTGACGTCCACTAATTCCTTCATACTTTTAACCTTAGACGACCAAGACTTCCACCCCCAACCACCAACATACTAACCTAATTATATTCAAGCTGATCTAGCTAGTTAAAGAAACCAAAAACAAGAAAATTAGCCATATTATTATTTTACACACACACACACACACACACACACACACACACACACACACACACACACACACACACACACACACACACACACACACACACACACACATATATATATATATATATATATATATATATATATATATATATTGGTAGGAAAAGTATGAGGGTAGGCGTCTAAATTAGTTGTGTCAAATAGTCCAAATTAACATAATTAAATGATAAAATTAATGACACAGTATTGTTGTTAATGAAATTGGTGAATATATATATATATATATATATATATATATATATATATATATATATATATCATTAATGTAAGACCCCAACTTTTATGAATAAAGATTTAATTTTCTTTATATATTATTTCGAAATAGTAAGGTGTTGATTTGATAAATATGAAAGTTATGGGTGAAATGTGCAAATATTTTTAAAATGAGCAAGTGGTTATAAAATATTCTTGTTGTCGGGGAATATTCGTTTGGTCGTGGAATATTCTTGTTGTCGGGGAATATTCGTACGACGGCGCAGCTATTTGTGGGCCCCCACAACGGAATAACTGTCGGATATAGAAAGCGACAGAAATAATTTTTTACAAGATAACGGCGTGGTTGTTACCGTTAGTACTGTTGAAATACCCGGTGGTTAAAATACAGTGATACACGGTGTTGCATAGTAGCACACGGTATTGCACAGTATTTCGAATTATTGAGTCTTACGTGAGAAGGAACCTACTCAATTATTGTTACAGTATTTACTGTTCAATATTTTATATTATTGACTCAATAATTGCTACGTTGATATTTTATATTATTGACTCAATAATTGCTGCATTGATATTTTATTGACTCAATAATTGCTACGTTGCTATTTTTTTATGATTGATTCAATAATGGCTACAGTTGATATTTTGTAGTATTGATTCAATAATTGTCGTTGCACAGTATTTCACGTTATCAACTCAATAATTCATATTATTTGAATAATATTATTAGATAGCATTATTGACAATGTCTAAGGAAGTTCTGTCTAGGAGGGGTTATTTAATTGCGCGCCAATAAGGAGAAGTCCTTATCGGAAGGCCCCCTCTGTCCTGGGAACGACCTGGTTGTCAATATTGTAGTTCTATAATATTATTTGTGAATAATTAATTATTGATTTATATGATAAGGAAATATTTATTTTGTGGATATAAAAGAAGGAATTTGTGCTGATGTGTTTTTATCAGTATTTTGGTGTGAAAAATCATCCGTTTATGGATTTCGGATAGTTTATGTTTGGAATTTGGAAAAACTTCCTTCTGCAAAGTTGTAGAGAATTAAATTTCCTATGAAAGGACATAGAATTTGTATTTTTCTGACGAAGGGGCTATTTGTTATGAATTATTGAAGTTTCAGAAAATAAATATTTTTTAATAAAATGGTGGGCCCCACTTTTGGTTGGTGTGGTGGCTGATGGCTTTTGGAGGCTGCTGGAGTGAGGCGGCTGGAGAAATTTTTTTTATTATTTTATTCATTTAGTCTCCTTTGGCATCCTAAGCTTTTCCTATAAATAGGGTGCTTAGGTTAGAATTGAAAATCACACCAGAATTCGAAGTTTTCTCTCTCTATAATATCGAGCGTATTTTTGTGAGTATTTTAATACTTTGAGTATTACTATTCAGTACAAGCTTTCGTCGGTATTATATCCGATATTCCAGTCAGAGATACTGTTCTTTTGAGGTAAGGGATGTTATTTCTTTCGTAAATGATGTTATTCTTCTCAATATCATTATACAAAAATATTGTCATGGATTTTATGTTGAAATTCTTACTTTTTCCGTCGGGGTTACTATTCACGTATACGGCACTATTCACGTATACGGCACTATTCACGGAAAAATTAAATTTTCTTCTATTTGTCCAAATTGCTTGTTAAGGTTACTATCTTTGATTGTATCCAAGTTTTGAGCTCTATTCTTGAATTTTGCTCCATAATTGATTATTACGAGGTATTTTTGATTTGGATAAACTAAATGACGAATCCCTAATCTTTGTCTTTTATCTCACTGGATTCGTTCTTTAAAATATTTTTCATCATCCTCAGTCCTAAAAGATGAATGATTACTTGATGAATATCTTTGGCCTGTAGAGCAAAGATGAATAATTACCTGATGAATATCTTTGGCCTGTAGTGCAAAGATGACAGGTGTTGAGATGAACATGACCACTGATGATACAAATGAATATCTTTGGCCTGTAGTATAAAGATGAATATTTGATGAGATGGATATTGATTGATGTTACAGGGATAAAATATTGATGATGAACGGTTATTTCCGCTGCGAATATTGATCTAAAACATGTTATCAATAATATTTTATCTGAACTGTTGAAGGCTAACGATAATTTATTTTTCATTATCTTAGTCATAATATTCTTTACTGGGCTAGTTGAGCTCACCCTTTTCATCTGTTGTCCTCTTCAGGAAATGAGAATGTTGCGGGGACTAGTCGGGGGACAGAGTGATGGTCCGAGTTAGAGCAGTAGTAGTCCTCACTATTTCTGATAAATAGTGTGATAATAATTGTAATGAGGACTTAGTTTGAATCTTAATATTTTTTACATATTTGTACTGAGACTCACAGTTGTGTGGTCGTATTTTGCACGACCGTATGATATAAAGTTTGTATTTGAATTCTGTACCATGTATTTGGCGACTCAGAATGGGTTGGGTTGAATGGACCTATTCTGGGGGCGTCACAATTAATGAAACGAGATGTTTCTAAGCCATAGCCAATTGGCTGTGATTACTATATATATAATCATCCCATTCCATATACGTAATAAATTAGTACATGAAATTAAAAATAAAAATATTTTAAATTGATTTTTATAAAAATAAAGATCGTGGAGATGGAAATTGGTTGGTTGTACTAGACTATGTCTATGAGGAATTAGGATCCTCTTCATTTCACCTTCTATTTTACTCTTCATTTCATGATTCAGATTAAAAATATTCGCTCTCTCCTATCAGAATGATATCACATTCTTTTATATTTTAAATATGAACCATAAAATAGAGGATGAAATGAAGAGGATCATATTCCGTCTAAGAGTAGGAGGTGATATTTCCGTCCACAACTTGTCTATATATATGCGCTAGCTAGCGGACAATGACTTGTAGTAGTGTAGTACTACCTCCGTCCCACAATAAGTGTTTTTTTAGGCTTAATATTTTTTTCAAAATAAGTGATGTGTTAGAATTTCAATACAATTTTTACAATATTTTTTCATATGTGCCCTTATGCAACCAATGGTATTTATTGCATATTTATTGGGAAGTTGAAAGGTTGAAGAAAGAGAAAGAGAGACCAAAAGACAATAAAAAAAGTCTCAAACAAAACAAAAAAAAATATATTAAAGGTATTTTTACCATTTTAACTTGTGTATTAATTTGTATGATTTAAGCTAAAAAAACACTTATTATAAGATGGAGGTAGCAGTATCTAGTTTTCAACTATTTCACTGATCCCACCACCCATACATAAATGTAGAATTTAGCTAGTCGGTTGTGTGGGACCCATTTCTCTCTTTATCATTTAAAATTTTTGTTTTCACTTTTTCTTTTTGGTGGTAGGAAATAGAGAGAGGCCTTAATGAGGGGTGGCCAACCGGTTTTTATCGGACCGAATCGGATCAGTATCGAAAGTTGTTAAATTTCGGTACCAATATCGATATCGGTTAGACCAGTATATCGAACCGATTTATCGGTTTGGTACTGGTTTTTACCGAAAAAACCAAAAAAATAATATAATTATTATTTTATTATTTTTATTAATATTGTTATTATTATAATTATTATTTTATTAATATTATTATTATTTTTAGTATTATTATTATTAATTATTTATTAATAAAAAAATTAGAAAATCGGTATATACCGGTTCGGTTCAGTTTTTTACCGAACCATTAAAGTTCGGTACCGAAATCGATACCAAAAAACCGGTATATATTAATTTTTTTATACCGGTACCGAATCGGCCGGTTCGGACCGATCCGAAAAATCGATTTTTTTACCCACCCCTATTAATGAGTGTTGCTTCTTTTTTTGGTATTATAACGACATCTCAGTAACATTGACCATATTTGGTATCAATAAGTCTACTCGTACATTGGAATTGGACATTATCATTTTTTTGGTTTTTTTGGCTTTTTTTGTGACTCCTACAAAATATATAGTATTTATTACAATTGGAATTTTATAAAAAAAAAGTGTTTTAGGCGTAATTTGGATACATATACAAAAATATTGTTATACGACTGTACAACACTGTTCTTGTATATGTATCCAAATTACGACTAGAACATTTTTTTTTTATAAAGTTTCAGTTAAAATAAATACTATACATTTTGTAGGAGACAAGAAAAACCAAAAAATAAAAATGATAATATCCAATTCCAATATATGTGTAGAAGGACTCTATTTGGTATAGATGGGTTGACAAATTTAAGTTATGGGAGCCGCCTAAAAATTCAAACTTTGTCATGCACTTGGACTTGCACTTCTTTACAACCTTGTGGTGATATTTTTCTTCCTAGGTAGGGCAGCATCCCCCTGTCCACAAAAACTTTGACTTGTCAAGATTTAGTGAAACAAGCACCGACCTAAATTTTGCTCGAATTAAAAGTTTTAGTTGAGCTAAACTAAATTTACATCACACTTAAATTACTTATTTTTAAAGTTAATTTTACATGCATAATATGTAAATAAAATAATTATTTTAATTAATTAAATAGTAAACAAGTCGAGCAGGACGTAGTAATGTTTGAGTTGGACTCATTTACGTAAATGAACAAAATATCTTGTTCAAACTTGACTTCATAAATGAACTCTAATGGAACCAAGCCGAACTTTATTCCCGAACAGATCGTTTCAGCATTAAAGAAACTTACACAAGACTAGCTAGTAGCTAAAATATTATGCGAATACCAGGGCAAAATATGGCATGTAAAATTTCATCCTTGCAAGTTGCAACTCTTCCCTTTTGGTTTCCATTATAATTAAATGACTTACTTGAATTTCTTAATGATTTCTCTTCATTTAATTTCCCTCAACCACCACAAAACAAAACAAGATCAACAAGGGAAAAAGATACCCACTTTATCAAACTAGAAAACAGTCCATTTGAAAGTGAAGTGGCGTGGGGTGGGGTGGCGTGGGGTGGGGGGTTCTAATTACTATGAATCACCAAATGTTTGTGTTGAGTATCACTCTATTATTTAGATGGAAAATAATAATAATAATACCAACATATGATTTCACAATATGCTTCTCTAGGTGTAGCCAATCAAGGGAAGGGGGATTATTCGTACTTTAGAATTTTTCGTTACGCATTTTATTTAGAGTTCTTTACATTAATATACAACATTTACTAAAAAAATTACAAAATCAGTACACAAACAAAATAATTACAAAAAGAGTGTAATATGGAGAAATTAATTACACCACGTATCTTTTAAACCCTGAAAAAAAGTAAAAACTGTCAGACAGTTACAATTCTTTGCCATCCCAAACAAATCTATCAAACTAAGATATCCATATCCTAATCCTTCCATTTTTATCAACAAATCCCTCCGTGCTACACAAATCCCTCCGTGCTAAACAAATCCGTGCTTTATCAACAAATCCCTCCGTGCTTTATCAACATTCGTGCTCTGTAAACACGAAGAATACTCAGGTTGCCTACAATTGTGACTCCAAGTAAACATCTACAATTTTTCACCGGTGAAAAACCCAGTCAGTTATGCATTAAGAATCCGTATGTTTCTTCTTTAAATTTTTTGGTTGCCTAGATCTGTATTAAGATTAAATGATCCCTAAGTAATGGTGCGCATTGATTTGATTTTAGTTACCACAAACTGTTGATTTGGTTGAAATTCGTATTTGTAAATATTAAACAATTTGTTTACAGTGCATGGTTAAATATGAAACATTAATAACCAAATCAGTGATTTAATTACCTTTATATAAGTGTTTGTTTACCTATGTTTACTTGTTCAGTCTATAATTGGTAATCAGATCATGATACGCATTGATTTGAGTATGATCTGAATGCAAACAATGTGATTCATACTAATAGTTACCAATTAGTTATATTTTGGTTACTTTCTTATAAGTGTTTGGTTACCACATATTATTGTTTTGGTTACCATTCACAGCAATGTATTTTTTTGTACTGCTTTATTTTTTTATTTTTTTATTACATATATTTTGCTTACTGTCGAATATCTATTTGGTTACTTAGCTTTACTTGATAGCTTTACTTAACTTTACTATATATTACTAATTTGTTTACCTATGTTTACTTGTTGAGTCTTTAATTGGTAACCAGATCATGATACGCAGGGATTTGATTATGAGTTGAATGCAAACAATGTGTTTCATACTAATGGTTACCAATTAATTATATTTTGGTTACTGTCATATAAGAATTTGGTTACCACATACTATCGTTTTGGTTACCATTCACAGCAGTGTATTTTTGTACTGCTTCAGCTTTTTCTTTTTTTTATTACATATATTTTGCTTACTATCGAATATCTATTTGGTTACTTAGCTTTACTTGTTAACTACTTAAATGCTTCCCATGTCATGATACGCATTGATTTGATTATTAGCTAAAGCCAAACAATGTGTTTCATATTTATGTTTACCAATTAGATATATGTTGGTTACTATATACTACCAATTTGTTTACCTATGTTTACTTGTTCAGTCTATAATTAGTAACCAGATCATGATACGCATTGATTTGAGTATGAGCTAAATACAAACAATGTGATTCATACTAATGGTTACCAATTAGTTATATTTTGGTTACTTTCTTATAAGTGTTTGGTTACCACATGCTATTATTTTGGTTACCATTCACAGCAGTGTATTTTTTTGTACTGCTTCAGTTTTTACTTTTTTTTATTACATATATTTTGCTTACTGTCAAATATCTATTTGGTTACTTAGCTTTAATTGATAGCTTTTTAAATGCTCCCCATATCATGATGCACACTGATTTGAGTATTAGCTAAAGGCAAAAATTGTGTTTCACATTTATGGTTACCAATTAGATATATGTTGGTTACTATATACTTCTGATTTGGTTAACATTAACAATGTTGTATTTTTTTAATTGAGTCAGTTACTAGACGACAGAGATGATTCCAGTTGTGGTTTATTTCAACGGAACGTGGTCTGCCAGTAACCAATACAACAATTTTGAAGTTACCGGCCTAATAGTCCCTTCAACTTGTTCATTCTCAGAAATGAACAACTTGGTATGCAGTGCAATAATGGCAGACGCCAACACAACAAAATTCTCAATCAAATTTTAGATTCGAAGCGACATTCCACCAATCAGTATCTCAAATGAAGCAACCTTCAGATTTTATATGGAAGTGTGTAGAAAAACAGATGAACAAGGCAAATTTCCACTGATTATAGATGAGATATACAGCAATGGAGGAAATTCAATTATGCAAAACTTGAGAAGTGAAGAAGAAAATAGGATGCAATCTGTAAGGCCAATCAGTTCGACACAATGGAATTCAGATCTTATACCACTGGCAACACAAGAATACCAAATTGCAACACAATATGCTGAGCAGCTTGCCATTGAAGCTATTGATCAAGAACAAGACAGACAACAAAACATAGGATACGCAGAAGAACAATATGATGATGTAATATCAGATCCGAATGAATATGAAGTAAAAGTACATCAAACTTACAGAGATAAAAAAATCCTATCACAAGCAATAAGAATACATTCAATCAGGCAAAATCGACAACACAAGGTTCAAAGAACAAGTGGTAGAGACTTTGTGCTAGTTTGCATAGAGGATGAAAAAGTGCAATTGGAAGTTGAGAGCATCAAAGTTTCGAAAAACCGGTATGTTCAAGGTGAGAGAATTCAATGATATCCACACTTGTAGAGCTGACCTACTGCTGGGAGATCACAGACAAGTAAATAGTGAGTTGGTTAGTGAATGCATAATGCATAGTTTAACAAATTTGAAGAAAATATACACACCAACAGATATTGTAGAAGATATGATGACCGAGTATAATGTGTCTATGTCTTACCAAAAAGCCTGGAGATCAAAGGAGAAAGCATTGGAAAAGGTGAGAGGAAATCCACACGACTACTCGTTGATCCCTTCATGGTTGCACATGTTGAAGAAAACAAATCCAGGTAACGGTTGCAATCAATTCTTACATTTCTAATAAATAATTGGTAACCAATTTTACCTAAATTGGTTACATGTGTATGAAGCTTTGGCTACCAACTGGACTCTGAAAAAAAAAAAAAATTTATTGGTAGTCGATATCTACATAAAAGGTTACTCTTAAATGGCATTGTAGACATTATACGCACCATATGTAAATGCTAATTAATTGGCTACCAGTAACCATACAAATTGTTACCATATTCTACAAGTATGAATAACAGCTACTCCATACATTTATATTGACATTACTGAATTTTCATATCAGGCTCAATCACAGCCCTGGAGTTGGAAACAAATGGACGTTTCAAGTATCTATTCTTTGCAATAGGAGCATCTATTGAAGCATGGCATCATTGTTTCCCAATCATTGTACTTGATGGAACATTCATACAATCAACCTACGGGGGGACACTCCTCATAGCAAGCACCCAAGAAGCAAACAGAAATATTGTTCCAATTGCTTTTGCAGTGGTTGACAGTGAAAATGAACTATCTTGGAGATGGTTTTTCGTCAATTTGAGAAAGGCTTGTGGAATAAGAGAAGGACAATGCATTGTTTCAGATAGACATGAAGCCATTGTACATGGACTGAACTTTGTGTTTCCCGATGTCATGCATGGTTCATGTACATATCATGTTTTGAAAAATATAAAAAATAGATTTAAAAAGAAAGGAGATGAACTCAAAAAAGCCTACAATGGGGCTTGTAGAGCTTACATTATTGAAGAGTTCAACCGACATATGGCTGTACTTGATGCAATTGATACTCGAATAAGGACGTATTTGGAGGAAGAGGTTAAGTTAGAGAAGTGCACAAGACTCCATGGCACTGTAAGCAGATACTCAACCATGACTTCAAACACAGCCGAATCTATCAACAATGCAATCAAAGGTATCAGGGAACTTCCAGTTACAGCAATGGTTGAATGCCTCCGTTGTATGGTTCAAAGATGGAATTTCAAAAACAAACAAGCGGCTATATCAACATTCACTACCCTTTCCACAGCAGCTGAGAGAACATTGCAATTTAATATCATTGAGTCAAAGAAACTTAAGGTTAGTGATGCACCTTTTAAATTATTACATGCATGTATACCATAAGTTGCATTTGCATTTTATGGAAACCTCTATAGTCATTACAGCTTGCATATATATGCTGAAAAGGTAACCAACATTAAATATGCCTTAAATTATTCAGAATTAAAAAACAAATTTATTATACATACTAACTACATCCTTAAATTGTGTTGTAGGTTGAGACATCAAACTTAGTGATTTTTACTGTTTACGATGTCACCACACACTTTATTGTGGACATGAAACAAAGGACATGCACATGCAATAAATTTCAGTACCACGAGATGCCTTGTCCACACGCTGCTGCTGTTATCAACAAAAGGAATTTGTGCTGTTACGAATTTTGCTCAAAAAACTACTCAAAATCAACTTTGGTAAACACATATTCAGCTTCCATCATGCCATTAAATGATAAAGAGAATTGGGATGTGCCAGAAGAAATAAGAAACATATGTGTAAAACCACCAAATGCAAGAAGACCTGCGGGAAGACCAAAGATAGGGAGGTACAAGCATGGATCTGAAAACAAAATTCAAAACAAATGCAGCAGATGCCAAGAAAAAGGACACAACAGAAAAACATGTAGTAATCCACCAATTTTACGATCAAAGAATATTTGATATAGTACATCAACAAAAAAAGGTTTAGTTAAAAAACAGTTGTTTGTTTACTTTAAGTAACCAATACACATTCATATGTTAACTTTGTTATTGATGTTAAGTAAACAATATTGCTTTACACAATAATGAATAAAATTTTTGCATTTTTTTCAAATTTTCACAAATGAATAACTTATTACAATATAATTCCACGATATAGTAGTGACAATATTGACTAAATAAATTTATTTGAATAATTCAATATGTTTCATAAGAATGGTTACCAATTAGTTATATTTTGTTTACTATCAAATAAGTAGTTGGTTACTTAAGTTTACTTGTTAAGCATTTAAATGATCCCCAGGTCGTGATACGCATTGATTTGCTTAAAAGCTGAATGAAAACAATATTTTTCATATTTATGGTTACAAATAATCTATAATATAGTTACCACATACTATTGATTTGGTTACCATTCACATT
Organism: Panax stipuleanatus; assembly: GCA_020205555.1. Lineage (NCBI taxonomy): Eukaryota > Viridiplantae > Streptophyta > Magnoliopsida > Apiales > Araliaceae > Panax > Panax stipuleanatus. The sequence goes on from CM035118.1 coordinate 157,277,152, forward strand.
AGTGTATTTATAATTGGTAACCAGATCATGAGACGCATTAATTTTATTTTAAACTGAATGCAAACAATGTGTTTCGTAAGAATGGTTACCAATTATTTATATTTTGGTTACTGTCATATAAGTATTTGGTTACTTAAGTTTACTTGTTAAGTATTTAAATGTTCCTTAGGTTGTGATACGCACTGATTTGATTAAAAGCTGAATGAAAATATTTTGTTTCAATATTTATGATTACCAATAATCTATTAATTATTTATCACATACTAATGATTTGGTTATCATTCAAAAAATATTTATTTGGTTACCATTCACATAAGTGTAAATAATATCACTACGCACACCACGTTGGGTAAAATAGAGTTACACATAACACACAAGTATACGTGGCCAACAAGTAATAAAGTGAACGGATAACAGATGATTGTTGAACAAGCAATTATATAAATTAATCACACACATAGAGAATAACCTGGGAATAACATCCATAAACTGCGTTTAAAAACACTAAATCATCCATTACAATTTATGTAGTTACCACATACTATTGATTTGGTTACCATTCACATTAGTGTATTTATAAGTGGTAACCAGATCATGAGCCGCATGGATTTTATTTTAAACTGAATGCAAACAATGTGTTTCGTAAGAATGGTAACCAATTATTTATATTTTGGTTACTGTCATATAAGTATTTGGTTACTTAAGTTTACTTGTTAAGTATTTAAATGATCCCCAGGTTTTGATACGCACTTATTTGATTAAAAGTTGAATGAAAACATTTTTTTTCAATATTTATGATTACCAATAATCTAAAAATTATTTACCACATACTAATGATTTGGTTACCATTCACAAACTATTTATTTGGTTACCATTCACATAAGTGTAAATAATATCACTACGCACAACACGTTGGGTAAAATATAGTTACACAAAACACGCAAGTATTTGATTACTTAATTTTACTTGTTAAATATTTAAATGATCCCCAGATAGTGATACGCATTGATTTGATTACAAGTTGAATGCAAACAATTTTTTCCATATTTATGGTTACCAATAAGCTATAATTTAGTTACCACATACTTTTGATTTGATTACCATTCACATTATTGTCTTTATAATTGCTAACCAGATCATGATACACAGGGATTTGATTATGAGCTGAATTCAAACTATGTGTTTCATAAGAATGGTTACCAATTAGTTATAATTTGATTACTGTCATATACGTATTTGGTTACTTAAGTTTACTTGTTAAATATTTAAATGATCCCCAGGTCGTGATACGCATTGATTTGATTAAAAGCTGAATGAAAACAATTTTTTCCATATTTATGGTAACCAATAAGCTATAAATTAGTTACAAAATACTTTTAATTTGGTTACCAAACACATTAGTGTATTTATAATTGGTAACCAAATCATGAGACGCAGGGAATTGATTATGAGATGAATGAAAACTATGTGTTTCATAAGAATGGTTATTAATTAGTAATATTCTGGTTACTGTAATATACGTATTTGGTTACTTAAGTTTACTTGTTAAATATTTAAATGATGCCCAATTCATGATACGCATTGATTTGATTACAAGCCGAATGAAAACATTTTTTTTCAATATTTATGTTTACCAATAATCTATAAATTATTTACCACATATTAATGATTTGATTACCATACACAACCTATTTATTTGGTTACCATTCACATAAGTGTAAATAATATCACTACGCACACCACGTTGGGTAAAATATAGTTACACATAACACGCAAGTATACGTGGCCAACAAGTAATAAAGTGAACGGATAACAGATGATGGTTGAACAAGCAATTACATAAATTAATCACGCACATAGAGAATAACCTAGAAATAAGATCCATAAACTGCGTTTAAAAACACTAATTCATCCATTACAATTAAAGATCCATTGTAGGCTTAAAAAGTAATTTATTGCCTGCGTTATCAAGCATCCTCCTCAAAGTCAGAATAAGGATGTGGTGGATATACAGGAAGTGGCTGCGACTTCGGAAACTGGAATGGCTCGGCCGAAGTATTCAGTCTCCCCAAGGCATCAGCAACAACGGCATTAAACAGATTTTGCGTGTCAAACATATGCTTCTGCCGCGCAGCTAATGTGTCAGCCAATCGGCGATGCTCATCCAGTTGCTGCTGAGTAGCTGGAGTTTGAGAATCAGAGGTGCCTTCGTTATGCATTGGTGGGTCCCCCTCGCCAGACATCGCATTCGGCTCCTCCCTAACCATGGTCGTAGCTCTTTGTGCATCCTCAACGGATGGAAAAATGAAACCCAGTCCGCGAGGGTGTGGTGGAGCTACCGGCCATTTGCCGAATCGGGCTATCATCCGTGTATCAAGCAACTGGAGAGGTTGCTGAGTCAGCTCCTTTGTCATCCATTTGACACCTGCGCGGCGACACAGCCCCGTGATCAAAGATGGGTGTGGCAGTCCGCTCGAGAATAGTCCTCTTAGACACCGACGAATGGAAAAGCTGATGATTAGGCCTATGTCGATGTCGTAATCCTTAAGGATGGCATATAAGAGAGAAATCTTCTCCTTGGTGATCTCACTTGTATGCGTAGATGGTAGGAGTTTAGCACACAAGAAGGAATACCAGACTTTTCCATATTGGTTTAGACTGGAGCTCATGATCAGTATTCCTCCTTTCTTGCCCCGGAACCATGCCGTGCCCGGTTTGCATATCTCATCAAGAATCTCATCGTAGTCAGGCCCGCTGTTGATTAATTCCTGATATTCACACATATTGGGCCTTTGCAAGTTGTAATAATCAGATATAGCCTCCGGGCTAAAGTCAACCATTCGGCCCCGGACTAACGCCTGGAATGGCTGCACATCCTCAGCGTTTACATAAAATTCTTTCACTACCGCCACCACCGCTACGTCGGGCTGATCAGTGAACGTTTCCCAACCTTGCTCTTCAATTTGGAGAGCCATCTCCCCATCAGTCGGCGCGGGCCTAAGACCACGCTCGGGCGTGAGCTTCTTTGATGCTAAGTACTCAAACCGGTCGGCGGTTACACTTCGAAATTTGGTCCGATCAAAGGCTCGAGATGGTGCAGAAGAGCTCTCCCCCTTTCGGCGTTTCTGTGCTCTTGGTGGCATGGTGTTGAAGTGCTAAATATGTGTTTTCTGAAGTTGGATTGGTTGTGGCGTTATGTCAAACACTTGGTGGGCAGAGGGGATATAAGGTTTGGTTGGTGATGGTTGGTTCTTCAATGTCCCTCAAATTGATGATGCAATCACCCACTCAAACAATGTATATCTATGTAGTATTTAACCCTCTTGGAGTAATTGCAAAAAACTAAATCCAATACTCAAGTTGAAACTCCCACTTTTTAACCTAAAAGAAGAATTGATTCTTAATACCTTGAATTGGTAAGTTGAGATAAAGTATTGAATGATGTTCTTCGCAATTCCAATGTGAATGATTCGTCTCGGTAGTTGAATTTGTCCAGAATGGGGTTTGAAGATGATCGGATTGTGGTTTTGGGTGTGTTTTGGCAGCCAAGAGGTTAAACTGTTGTTTGAGTGAACGTGGTCTGTTGCATAGAATTTATTTTAAAAAACTGAGTTGCCGAACTTCCGCCGGGGCGGGCATTATATGCTTGAGACCCCCGCCGGGGCGGGGGGTATACAGTGATTATGATTAGATGCCCGCAGGGGCAGCATATCTTTGCTAGTAAGGCACGCCGGGGCGGATGTTGTTCAGAGTTTCTGGTTAGGGGACCGCCGGGGCGGCATATATTTCCTATGAGGGCACGCCAGGGCGGGGGTATGCAGGGTATCGTTTTGGAATGGTTACCAATTAGTTACTTTTTGGTAACTGTTATAACAGAATGGTTATCAATAAGTTATATATTAGTTAATGTCATATAAGAATGGTAACCAATTAATTATAATTTGGTAACATGACTTGCTTTCAGAAGGAAGCTAACCTTCCTCTTCATTACAATAATTGCTAATAACTATATCTCACTAAATACACAAACAACAAATTCAAGCCCAAACAGCATTGAATTGGAATCAACGGATAGCTTGGCGACATTGACAACGATGAAATTGGTGTCTTTCTATATATCCATGTGCAAATCAGTGACTGTTCATATATAATATCATGATTCATTATCTCAAAAAAAAATTAAAAAATCTGCAATCAGAGGAGAGTTGTTTGAATTGACAACCAGATACGTATTCACTCATTCATCATATGAATATTGAATATAACAAGCTCACAGTATTTTAACTAGAAAGATACTTTATTAAAATAGAATAAAATACATAATTCCATTAGCATAAGAATTCATTAAAAATAACAAGTCAGTAACCATAACAAATGGTTATGAATTTCCAAATAAAACCATGTTAAAAAAAGAAGAAGAAAATAGATAGACAACCACTATTCTGGGACAAGTCTTCCTGGATATTCTCTATCAGAATCGTAACCCTCAAGTTGCTTGTTCCTAGCATGAATGAATAGGTTAACACATAATTTCTTCCTGTACTGGATGATGGGGAATGGTTTGAGAATTTCGTCAAACTTTTTATGAAGAAAATGTTCCGCAAAACAAACCGTAAACATACCGCAATCACTGCAAAAACAAACAAAACAAAAAAACAAATCAAACCAAACATCATACTTGTTTGAATAGTATTGGAAATGAAAAAAATATAAACCTTACCCCTCGATTTGTTCAGGAAAACCTTCTGCAAACTCAAGCTCAATTAAATCCTGCTCCCCCTTCTTAATATACGGTTCACTAGTACAATCAATATCTGATCTATCCTTCCAGAACCCACATTTAGAAAATATTACGGGTAACATGAAGATGTAAGGATCACAGACATCAATTATTTTTGTTCGCATGACTGTCCTGGTTGGTTGCAAAGAATTGTAAACTACTAGACGTCTACGATGTACATCAAATATCAACAAAACCAATGCTCAGGAGCTGTCATGTGAATTGGAAACAACACATAATCCACATCTACCCAAGGTGTGTTCACATCCATCAAATATCCACGAATGTATTCGACGACATCGCCTTCACCAGAGAGTATAGTCGTATCTGAATTATTACGAACATGTTGACCATATAAAGAAGACAACTTAGCATGAAACCAACAATCGGTAGTAGTGACCCTGATCTTAATATTGGCAGAGTGTTTAGCCAATTTTCTGAAGTAATAGAAGGCAATGTTGATATGCTGTACCAACAAACAAACAAAAATACAAAAGCTAAAATTATAACTTTCTGATATAAGTAACCAATGTTGTATAACCTAGTGACCAAAACACATATATAAGGTAACCAAATATAATTTAATGCAATATCAAATGAGAAAATCACCTTATAAAAACAACAAAATGGAATTAAGGGTAACACAACAGATTTTCACAAATCAAGATACTTACATCATGGTCAAGCCACTGACCAGGAGTCTTCAAATGGTAGAACCATATTTTAGATGATATTATAACAGACCCAAAACTGAACGCATGTTCAATCTTATCATGATGTCCACAGAATTTTTCAGTCCTTCAATGTAAAAGAATACAAGAAAAATAAAACAAATTATTATTTTTACAAAAAACTATATTATTGTGTACAGTAAGATAATGTGTGACGCGAAATAGCATACCTTTTCCTGTTATTTAACCCAATCTTGTACCATTGATCAAACAATATATCTTCAAAATGGGATGACATACCCATGCAAACATTGGAAAATGCAAAAACACCAATTCGTATTTTTGAAGGAATAACATCAGAACCAGATGAAGCAGCAGAACCAAACCTCGTTGTGTATGGACTCCTCAAAATCGCACTCTTCGAAGAAGCACGAACCGATCTAGCACAAGGTTTGGACGCAATCCTCTCCACTTCAGCACAGTGAATTATATCCTGAGTAGTTAAAATCATTTCATCGAGAACCGAACTGTTTTGTGCCTCGATTTTACCCACCTATATCAATTGAGAAAAAAGGACACAAATACAATTAAAATTACAAACTGACTGAGCAGTAACAGAAATAATATAATAAAGTAACCAATCCAATATATAAAGATAACTGATATTGAAAAAAACACAAACCTCAGTAGAAGTATAAACAACAATTTCTTTCCCAACAGACTTGTTCAATATATCAAAAGTTGGATTGTCATACTTCATGCCAACCTGTAAAAAAAAAAATCAACGACACAAAATTGTATAACAAATACAAAATAAACAAATGTGTTTAACCTTATAATAATCTCCACCACTGTGATCGCCACCCGTATCGCAAACATCATCATCTATTTTTAAATCAAACAGTTTTGCATCATCCGAACCATTGCCTACATCAGCGGCCTCATCATATTTAGCATCATCATCGAACCCATTACCATTATTGGGGCCTTCCGAACCATCATCACCATCATTCGCACCGTTGCTAACATCAGGGCGGCCATGTAAATGCTTTCTCAACATCTTACTAATGTCCCTGCAAATCTCGATACGAAAAACACGTAATTCTTCCTTCAAATCAGCCCCCAACTCCTCAATGTATTTCTTAACTTCAACCAACTTCTTCTCCAAAGGGCTCACACGTGCATCGACAAGATTTTTGACATCAGAAAGTGAAAAACCCAGATCTTTACCCTTTGTGTTATTATCCTCTTTTATATACTGCTCATTTGAACCACCATCATGTCCATGTAAAAATTGAAAACCACCCAAATCCAACCGATCCATCTCATCAGCCTTAGGAATGAGCATTTGAATCTTCAACTGAAACAAAGTGTTAACAGTAAATATATAACCTTTAAAATATTGAACAATCAAAATAAACAAAAAAATACACGAAAAACAAAAACTTAATATTAGTAACCAGATGTATATAAAAAGGTAACCAAACATAATATAAATGGTAACCAACATACCTGTCCAGAACCAAAACCTATATCATTCAACTTGTCAAATGTAGGAGCCTTCCCTAATTCCTTCCATCTAAATAATCTAACTTCTGACGGATGATCATCAATACATATACACTGGTCTTTAAGAGTAATAATTGTTTCAAACAAGAAAACTTGGAAAACATATGGCAATCCATTCAACTTATAATATCTACAATAATTGTCCTTGTAAAAATTGTATGTTACACACCCATTCCTGCCCTTCTTTAACTGTCCCTTCACAGCAACGGATAAAGACCTCTTCATCTGTTCAAAGGCGATTTTCCCCCAAGGATAACTATCAAATTCACCATAAGATAAAAAATTAAGCAATACCTCATCAACATGATTTTCTAAAAAAGTAGCTAGTATGAAATTGAAAACCAGCAATATAACAGACATCCTGACAGCCTCCTCATCATCATCAAATACAGCCCCACGATATATCTTCCCGATACTAGAACGGGTAACAACCTCATCTCCAAAAAACTTTGCCACTAACTGATTTTCTCCTCCCTTGAATGCAGAAATGTCCTCATCTCCTTGCCCACGCAAACCAGAAATTAAACAAAATTCGGGCAACCCAAATCTTACCCTTTTATCACCAAACAAGAACCACATTTCCCCATTATCCCTCTGATAAACTTCTCTAACCAAAGTCTGATGGATTAATTGTGAAAACATTTGAGACACACCAACATTTATAAATTTTTCAAAACAAGTCAACTTAAGCTTTTCCAATTGATTTACAGTCAATTTCTTCATGATGACACTAGGCACCTCCATATCAGACCAATAAACGATTTTTGCAGTGAAATTGCGTTGGCGCTCACTGTAATATAGATCCCAAAACTGCATATACAATACATTACCACAAAAAAAACTATCAGCAGTATCCAGTTATAAAATAACTAGTAACCAAAACACAATCAGCACATTTCCAAAAATATTTTAAACCACCTAAATTAGTGTGCAAAAAGTACTTAGTAACCAAAATATACTATAACAGTAACCAACACTGAAATTGAAGGGTATATAACCATTTAACAAATTTTCATTCATCATTAACCAAATATAACAGCACCATTTCCCAAAACAAATTCAGAAGTAGCCATAAACAACTAAGGATTCCAAATTTTTAAAAACAACTTAAATATCACACCTTGAGATGATTTTGCCGGGGGATAATATTCGCGCTAGAAATTTTTTCCGCAACTTCAGCTTCGTTACCATCTTTGTTTGCAGAATCTTCAAAATCAGAATCCGAATCCATTAATTCTTTGCGCACCTTTAAAACCTGTCTCCCCGATTTTTTATCCTTCAAAGGGGATTTAAAAAATCCCTTCTTCCCCTGCAGAGGGGACTTGACCACACCATCCTCCATACTTCTTTTTCTCTTCCCATCATTTTTCTTAACAACAACCCCCCTAACATTCTTCCTCGTATTAACCATCCTATACAAAATCACAATAACATTAAAATAAGTTCAAAATTTTTAATCTCATATCCAACGAAATAACGCTGCAAATAGATGTGTAAATTATAGTAAATAAAATATCCAATTTCTTGAAAACATATGAATTGAGGAAGTAGCATCTTACATTAAATTAATCTACAAACTAAATATGAAAAATTGATCAGAAAACCACTCAATTAAACAAATAAAAACATAATTTTCTGAATATTCACAGTTAAAAAATATAGTGAAAAGGAAAAAAGCCTCACAATTAATTTCTGTCCTAAAACTGTATCTAGTGAGGTTCATAAGAACCAAACATATGTTCTTTCTTACTACAACATTACTGGTACAGAATCAAAAATTGATGCACATATTCAGAGTTGGAACCAAATTAACACCCTTTCATAAATCAAAAACCACAATGAATACCAAATTGGTTTCCAAGTTCCTAATTTTCAAAATAATGGTTTCAAACTGAAGAAGCTTCAATAAAAAAATTTATAAAAACGACTTCTAGATTGCTGACATGAAAAGACAATGGTTACATAAACTAAACACACCTGAATCGGCGAGTGGAAGAGCGTCAACAATCACACCCAAAACAAAGGAAACACCGGCAAATATGAAGATGAAGCACCGACAAAGATGGAGAACGAAATAGCCTTGCAGAGCAAAACTCCGTTTCTCAGTTCCCAAAAACCAAAATAAGAGTTTCCAACTGAATACTCTTCAATTAACCGACAAATATGGATATGAAGCACCGAAAAAAATGGAGACGAAATAACACTTTCAGAGCAAAAATTGATTTCCAAGTTCCCAAATACCAAAATAAGGGTTTCCAACGGAATACTTTCGGTTAACAAGTTAAAGACACGTACAGGTTAACAATTCAAAAATATATTACCCCTATAAACACGGGCCATATCAAAAACTCATTAAATCATTGAACTAAAAAAAAGGGATAAGAATGCACAGTTTTTGTAAATAAAATATAACAAATGCACTAATTTTGTAAATATTTTATTTATGCATTTTTTTTGTAATATTTTATTAAAATGTACTCAAATATGTGATTGTTCCTTTTATTTACAGGCCGAGTATCCAAGATATTTTCTGTGGACCTCTACTTCTGTGGCCCATCAACTGAAGAATCTATAGCCCAATTCCCAACTGAGCATTTAAAAAGGCTAAGGGGCCTATTTACTTAGGAGCCCACCAGTCCATGCATCAACAACCCCAGTTGCCAGCGAAGACACGTGCTAAAAAGGATATAGACGGACAGGCGGACATAGAGAATGGAATAAAATAAATTTAGGGCAAAGATCCAAAAAAGGCGGACATAGAGAAAAAAGAGGGAGAAGAAAGAGAATATGAGTTTAAAGAGAGAGAATGGATTTGATTTTTTTTATAACAAAAATTTGTTCAAGGTGTTCGTTTCGTCAGCAAAATATGTTCACGTATCAGTCACGTTAGTCTAGGTGACATGTCTGTTAATGGGAGGGACAGAATTGATCTAAAATTTATAACATTAAGAGCACTTTTGAAAAAAAAAATTAATTTAAAGTGCAAGTGAGACGTCGAAATAAACGTCAGGGCATTTTTGGACGAAATCCAATAAATTAATGTTGAGTCATTATTAATCCTTATTATCGTAATAATCACTCTTCTGAAAAGTTTCACATACATTGCAAACCGTGAACGACATGAAGACTTTGTACAGTTGTACGGAAGAATTCGGTCAAACAAGAATATAGTACTAGTACTAGTTTAGGTTTGAATTAAAGTTTGACAATTGACAACACATCATCAGTGTTGAAAGTTAATTTGGAAATTTTGTTACTCTATATCGTATTGTTGGCAAAGTTGATCCACGAAAAAGACTAGTACGTACTATTACTTAATTTAGAAATGTTGTCCTTATATATATAGAATAGAATACTGACCGCCCAATTGATCCAGACTCCAGCAGAGTGCCAAATATAGTACTACTACTTACAAAGTAAATAGGATTTCTTGGTGTTCTGTAAATTAAATTATAAAATACTTCCTTTTATTCTATATTCGATATTATTAATCTTAAGACTAAAATTGGTAATTAGAATATAAATTTTGAAAAAGTCATGTGCAGTCATCTTAATAAATTATTAGAAATAATGCTTCATATGATATAATACCCTTTGAAGAAAAATTGTTAGCACTAAAAAAGTAATATAAAGTGGTCAATAAAGTTCGATCATTAAAAAACATGCAACTACTGGTTTAGACTTTAGACCGAACAGAAGGGTGTAGTTAGTAATTAGAAATGGCGGAAGAAATGATTATCAAAGGTCCACAAAGCATAGGAGAAAGAGGAAAAGATGAAATAGGACAGACAAAATGCAACTCTATCAACAATAAAATCAATAATTCAATATATATATATATATATATATATATATATATATATATATATATATATATAAGAAAGTCCAACAGATTAAAGAATTATGTGGGAGGTATTAAATAAATACTTAAAGTATATATATAAAAAAATTCATATTGAAATTATCAACAATTACAATTTACCATGAATCCTGAATTTCTTGGAAGCTCAGTATCTCAGCATGCAAGCTAGCTAGAATCCTAAGCATACAGCATACTATATTAGACCGTCTCACCAACTGTATACTATTTCTCAAGTTTCTTAACCATTTCCCCGAAGGTTCATATGGTAAAAATTGGTTCCTTAAACTTTTATCATTTATAACGAACCCGTACAAAAAAAGGATACTTCAAGTCCTCTTCCTCAAAATCTGACATCTCACGTATGTCGTGTCTTTCACACACACACACACACACACACACACATATATATAGGCTCATTATCCTTTAGTTCATCAAACCCCTAGCTTTAAAAACTCTCTCTCTCTCTTATTCAATTAAAGCTTCATTAATCTTGTGTACGTCGTCTTTGCTAGCTCAACCCCTAGAAAAGCTATGTCGCACCCAAATTTTGCTGCGCTGAGAGAACTACACAACTCTGCAAACGATTTGCTTCATTCTCAGATAATCAAACAAGCTCTAGTCGACAACCAACAAGAGAAATATGTTGACGAGGTATGCGAAGCATCACTACAAATGCTAGACGTGTGTGGCACCACAAAAGATGTTCTTTTACTCGTAAAAGACCATCTCCAAGAACTTCAATCCACGTTTCGCAGGATAAGTACTGTAGGCGAAACCACAATAGAGAACAAATTTCCAGGTTTTTATATCCATAGAAAGAAGTTGAAGAAAGATATGTTGAATTGCATACGGTCATTGAAAGAAATGAAGAACAATTGTATCATCAACTCTGACCTCTACCCCATTGATCACAACCTTGTGGCTGTTGTTAATGTACTAAGAGAAGTGAGAGTCACTATTATATCTATTGTGGAGTCATTAATGACATTCATGTCCATGCCTAGCCCAGATAGTAAATCAAATAAAGGGTCTTTTACGTCGAAATTTATGCGTGTGAACAGCCTAAGCTTGTGGGAGAATTGTGATACTACAACGTTCCAAATGGGGAATAAGAGATTACAGGCTGTGGAGATTGCTATTGAAGATCTTGATGTTGAATTAGAGTGTATGTTTAGGGGGTTGATTCAAACCAGAGTTTCCCTTCTCAACATACTCACCAACTAAGCTAAGTAAGAGAGATGGCAATTGGCAACCTATTATTTCAAGGGTTTCCTGTGCCGTGGTTTTTCTATTTATAGCTCACTGCAAAGCAATATAAGTAGTTGTAATAATTCTTTGATTTTTTATTTTATTTTTCATTGTTAGCTATTGGACTTCATTTTTTTCATGGAATTTCTAAATTTATTTCCCATGATCATCACTTGCTAGCTTATAATAAAGGTTATTGAATGATGATTATTTTTACTTGGATAATTTCATCTTTCATTTCATATATATATATGTGTGTGTGTGTGTGTGTGTGCGCGCGTGTGTGTGTTTGCACGCTCACTAATTTTTCATAATTAAATTAGTATGTTTGACTTGCTTCTAAGAGCTCAATCTTTTATTTTATTTGTATTGAGTTCTCCTCTATAATTAAATTCGTCTTTAATCATTACAGTTCGCTGCTAGAAGACTCTAGCAACCTTGTAATTTTTACTTCTATAATTTCTCACCCTTCCACAACCAAAGGGCATTTTAATCCACATAATGCTTATGGTAAGGTAGAGGGCCTATTTCTCTTCGAAGTGATAGTCTATGCAGCAAAAACATACTCTTGTTGTCTCCCGTAAAAAGAGTCTAATTTAACTCTTGTCAAATGTCAAAATGCTCTGGGCATATAATAGTAACCTCCTCTGAAGTTTGTGCTATTTACACTTGAACCCTTTCTTATAATTAGCATGCATACACTAAAGGTATTTAAAAACAGCACAGCACATGGAAAAACATGTCTGGATATTTAAAAATTAATCATTTTGCCAAGGATAGCACATCAGAGATGGCACCAAGCCCCCACGAAATAAGACCAACAATGTGAATAAACCATAGCATTTTCCTTTTTGAAAGTCAAATTATTAACAGAAATCAAAGGAGAAATCTGAATAGCATCCGTACCAAGAACCCCCAGCAGAGCGGTTTGTACTTTCTCTATCAGCTCCTCAACGGGACACCTGAAAACAATATTATATAATTTAGAGAGAGTGCCCAAATCATGAAAGTTTAGTCACCTTTAGTCCAATAGATTTGCCCCTATAAGAAAAACACCATTTTGCAAATTTTCACTGGTAGCAGCCGGGCATTGAGCTCATGTCATCCCTTCTTGACTCTAGTCACAAGCTAAATATTAATATGCAAGTCTCCGAAACGGCTCAACATTTTACTCACCCAGTGCTCATAGTATGGGGGACAGAGGATGCCTACTACTCTTAATTAGGACTGTTCATCGGTTATTTACCGAACCGGACCGGCCCGAACCGGTTACCGAATGTAGCCGAAACCGGTACCGGTTGAACCAGTATACCGAACCGATAAGCCGGTTCCGTACCGGTTTTTGCCAAAAAAAAATAATGATTATTGAGACTTTCAGGACTTTGCAGAAATACCATCTCACATCTCCATCAGATG